>OU342949.1:73400549-74051003 GCA_910592335.1 Adalia bipunctata | reverse complement strand
TACCTAACCTAGTACCTAACCTAACCTAACCTAACCTAACCTAACCTAACCTACCTACCTAACCTAACCTAACCTAACCTAACCTAACCTAACCTAACCTAACCTAACCTAACCTAACCTAACCTAACCTAAACCTAACCTAACCTAACCTAACCTAACCTAACCTAACCTAACCTAACCTAACCTAACCTAACCTAACCTAACCTAACCTAACCTAACCTAACCTAACCTAACCTAACCTAACCTAACCTAACCTAACCTAACTAACCTAACCTAACCTAACCTAACCTAACCTAACCTAACCTAACCTAACCTAACCTAACCTAACCTAACCTAACCTAACCTAACCTAACCTAACCTAACCTAACCTAACCTAACCTAACCTAACCTAACCTAACCTAACCTAACCTAACCTAACCTAACCTAACCTAACCTAACCTAACCTAACCTAACCTAACCTAACCTAACCTAACCTAACCTAACCTAACCTAACCTAACCTAACCTAACCTAACCTAACCTAACCTAACCTAACCTAACCTAACCTAACCTAACCTAACCTAACCTAACCTAACCTAACCTAACCTAACCTAACCTAACCTAACCTAACCTAACCTAACCTAACCTAACCTAACCTAACCTAACCTAACCTAACCTAACCTAACCTAACCTAACCTAACCTAACCTAACCTAACCTAACCTAACCTAACCTAACCTAACCTAACCTAACCTAACCTAACCTAACCTAACCTAACCTAACCTAACCTAACCTAACCTAACCTAACCTAACCTAACCTAACCTAACCTAACCTAACCTAACCTAACCTAACCTAACCTAACCTAACCTAACCTAACCTAACCTAACCTAACCTAACCTAACCTAACCTAACCTAACCTAACCTAACCTAACCTAACCTAACCTAACCTAACCTAACCTAACCTAACCTAACCTAACCTAACCTAACCTAACCTAACCTAACCTAACCTAACCTAACCTAACCTAACCTAACCTAACCTAACCTAACCTAACCTAACCTAACCTAACCTAACCTAACCTAACCTAACCTAACCTAACCTAACCTAACCTAACCTAACCTAACCTAACCTAACCTAACCTAACCTAACCTAACCTAACCTAACCTAACCTAACCTAACCTAACCTAACCTAACCTAACCTAACCTAACCTAACCTAACCTAACCTAACCTAACCTAACCTAACCTAACCTAACCTAACCTAACCTAACCTAACCTAACCTAACCTAACCTAACCTAACCTAACCTAACCTAACCTAACCTAACCTAACCTAACCTAACCTAACCTAACCTAACCTAACCTAACCTAACCTAACCTAACCTAACCTAACCTAACCTAACCTAACCTAACCTAACCTAACCTAACCTAACCTAACCTAACCTAACCTAACCTAACCTAACCTAACCTAACCTAACCTAACCTAACCTAACCTAACCTAACCTAACCTTTTTTTTTTTTTTTTTTTTTTTTGTGCCCTTGAGGAAGGAGGAAAGCATCATGCCTTCTCCGCAGCGGGCGTGCAATGCTGGGATTCGTGTGGGACTCTAACCCAACTAAAACCTCCTCCTCTCCATCTATTAGTTGGAATCCCAAGGACACCGATTCCAACTATGATGGTTTGCGCAGGCACTAAACCGGCTACACCAAGGGAATTGATATTTCACGGTAAAGTTTCTGCGTGGTAGTCCCAGACTCTTGCCCCCCTTGGATGTAGGGATTGAGGGGAAGAAGCCCGCACCTCGACTGACAGGTCTCACAGTTTGCGGTCTCACAAAGAACTTGTGAGGGGTCCACTGTCTATTGTTGACCCAGTTCCGTATTTTCACCTGGCTTTTTTGCAACGGAACTCTAACACCAGGTATAGATCCTCGGAAGGTCTTGACCGGCTCACTATCAGTTTGTCAATTACTGACTCCCCGATAGCATGCCGTGGCCCTGGTCCCTCGGGGATTGAGCTATGAGTGCGGTTTCCGTCAGACATTAACGTTACTCCTTGGGTCTGCCCCGAGTCCGAGGATTCGGGGGGCCAAGTGGGTCATAGTCACTCTGATTCATGCAGTGGCCTTAAGCCCGAGGGGAAAAGTGAGTCGTAACTACTTGTGTCCACGCCCGGGTTGCCTGTGTGGCGTAGGCCAGATGCAAGTTCTCCACGTTCGAAACTCTAACGTTACTCCTTGGGTCTACCCTGTGTCTGTGATTACAGGGGGCCAAATGAGTCATAGTTGTTCCCTGCATGTGGTGCTAACATTACTTCTTGGGTCTACCCTTTGTCAGCGGACCCGGGGGGCCAAGTAAGCCATAGTTAACCACGCCGCTTTCTCATGCTCGCCTTTTCTTGCTAGCTCGGTCTCCAGCGTCTTCTAGGTCGTTTAGCCTAGGGGTGGGTCGCAAAGATGTCACAATCTAAGCGCACGCTTAGACTCGAGCCCTGGGATTCGAAAGGAGTTTGGGTTCGGGAAGTGTGTTGTGAAGTACTAACGTTACTCCTTGGGTCTACCCGGAATCAGCAGCCTCCAGGGGCCAAGTGAATCATAGTTACTTGTGAAGCACTAACGTTGCTCTTTGGGTCTACCCTGAGTCCTCAGATACAAGGGGCCAAGAGAGCCATAGTTGCCATGTTTTGGTCATTCTTAGTTTTCATTGGAAGTTCTCCTAAAATTAATTTTTAGGATTCCTTCCAATTACTTAAGCCCGTACACCACGACAAGGTGATGACCTCGTACGGGAACCTAACCTAACCTAACCTAACCTAACCTAACCTAACCTAACCTAACCTAACCTAACCTAACCTAACCTAACCTAAGTAACTATGACTCCCGCCGAAAGAGGAACGAGGCATAAGGAGAGTAACTATGACTCCCGTTGAACGAGGAACGAGGCACGGATACCACAGAGCGAGTAATAATTACTCCCGAACGAGGCACGAGGCAGTGGAGAGAGTAATAGTTACTCACGTAGAACGAATTATTACAACGGAACTTCTAACTTCCCTTATAGTTCCATTACTCCTTCTTCTTCTTTTCCGTCATTTCCTTGTGTTTCTTCCTTAACTCCTTTCTTTTCAAATGTTTTGTGACATTTATTTTCATTCACTAAATTTCTTGTCTCTATTGTTTTCATCCATTTATTTTTTTTTTTTTTTTTCATCATCAATATCGGTGTGTTCATCTCTAGATCTTTTTTTCTTCTTGTTTTGTTTGAAAAATACTGATTTGTTTCTGCTGAGGATGTGGTATTTATATTCATCATTGTTAGTTTTCAATATTTAAATCTGCTATTATATTATAATACGTGTTATTTATTATCTTGTGTTGGTCTTTTTTTTTTCTTACATTTTTCTGAGAAACTACATTCTTCATTTACGTTTTTCCATTTTAAACGTTTTCCTTTCATTTTTACGTTTTCTTTTCATTTTTTTAAACGTTTTTCATTCTAAACGCTTTCTTTTCATTTTTTAAACGTTTTCTTTTCAGTTTTTTTAAACGTTTTTTTCATTTTTAACGTTATCTTTTTTTTCATTTTAACGTTTTCTTTCTTTTTAACGTTTCCTTTTTTTCATATTAACGTTTTCTTTTCATTTTTTAAACGTTTTTTTTCATTTTCGTTATTTTTTTTTCATTTTAACGTTTTCTTTTCATTTTTTTTTAACGTTTTTTCATTTTAACGTTTCCTTTTTTCATTTTAACGTTTTCTTTTCATTTTTTAAACGTTTTCTTTTCATTTTAACGTTTTCTTTTCATTTTTTAAACGTTTTCTTTTCATTTTAACGTTTTCTTTTCATTTTTTAAACGTTTTTTTTTCATTTTTTAAACGTTTTTTTCATTTTAAACGTTTTCTTTTCATTTTTTTAAACGTTTTTTCATTTTTGACGTTTTCTTTTCATTTTTTTTAAACGTTTTTTCATTTTTGACGTTTTCTTTTCATTTTTTTTAAACGTTTTTTCTTCATTTCAGCTTTTTTTTTAAACGTTTTTTCTTCATTTCAACTTTGTTTTTCATTTTCTAAACGTTTTATTTCTTTTTTAAATCAAACGTTGTCCTAACTTTTTTTTTTTTACCTTCATTTATTATTATTTCCTTTCATTTATTCACATACTCTAGGGGGGAAAGATAAAACTGCAACTCTCTTCTTATTTATTTATTCATATCATATTTCATATCAAAGACAATATAACAATATTTCTATTTCACAATTTTCACATTACTTTATTTTTACAAGTTTCAATTCTGTCCAACACTTCTCTTATTCGTTATGATATTAGAATATTTGATTGACATTTTTATCTCACTAATCAATTATTTCATCAATTGACTAACAACTTCAAAATATTCATATAACAACCAATCACACGACCCCTGAAAGAAATCAAAAACAAACAATGCTTAGGGGTCTCAATTTTTACAATATCTCAAATCTAAAATGACGTTCATTTACAAAACAGTTCAAATTTTGACTTCAAATCATTATATCAAACAGAAAAAAGAATACAAAGTGGATTCTCTTTAAACCGTTCATTCTTCTTTTTCAATTATACATCTCATATTATCAACTAAACTTCACTTCATTCTAATACAAAAATTAAATCAAACGTAATCAAATTTTCAATCACATTAAACAAGAATCGACACAAGTCTATTCAATACAATTTCTGAAAGTCTTATAATACACTTCATACTTTTTCTTCTGCCCTGTCTCAAGCCAAAATAAAATAGATCAATCACAAAACTCAAAATTACAGATTATTAATAATAAGCAGACATAACTTGAATAAACTAACAAAGAGTCCAAGGCTTTACTCTACTTACTCTTATACATTGATATAATCATGTAATGTAATTGACCACATTCATACAGCTTTCTTTTTCAGACTTCACTTTTCTTGGTTAGCAGCAATAATAATATGTGTCATTACTGATTCTTCGAAATAAGCCCGCCAATTCATTAATATTTAGGTTTCATTATATTCTTTATCAAAATTTTACAGGTGTACAGTGTGGGCAAAATTTGTGCTACATGAACTAAAACTTTTTAACCCGAGGAGATAGAGAAAAATGAATGCCACCTTATAGTCCTCTTTTTTCGAGAAACTGATAATGCCATCAACTGCATTCCTCTATCTTCTTTCGTTTAGGAGTTATAGGCCAAAATTGAAATTTGGGCGATTTCAACTTTGGTTATTTATCTCCGTTTCTATTCATGCCAGGATAATGAAATAAAAACATTATACAGGCACTTTTCTGATAGCAATCCAGTGGCGTACCGTGATTTTTTATAAAAGGTTCATTTGCTGAGTTATAACATAAACTTGTGTTTTTTCTTATGGAAACAGTTGTTTGAAATAAATAAGAAATAATCGCCATTTCTTTCCCGTTTCAGAAATGTATCATATGTTATACATCGCCCTCAGATTCGTTAAGATATTATGAAAAATATGGTTTGTATATCGTCGGTCCCATGCCAAAACCATGAATGTGCAAAATTACAGTTTTGAGATAATCGCATTTGAAGTTTGTAATTAGTGGGAAAAATAGGGTTTTTGTGTGACTTTAAATATTCGCTGCAAGCAGTAGAAGTCGTATTGACTAATTTATGTTGTCTAAATAAATAATATGGGTCATTTCAAGACTTAGGATGCACTTAAGTCAAAACGGTCAATTTTGCACATTCATGGTTTTGGCACGGGACAGACGATATGGAATTCGAATTATTGACTAGGCTAAATCATAGAATTATGTGTCTCTATGCATGGTGTAATTATTATTTCACAATTGAATCACTTGCTGTCCCACTATTCTCGTTCGCTAAAATGAAACATTTCAACATATCATATTTTGGAATATCTCCATAATGCCGCCAACGATGACTTCAAATTTCAATAACTGACAGTTGTTTCAAACAGAGATCGCACCATCAAGTATTCATAATTCTATGATTCACCCTATTCAATAATTCGAATTCCATATACAAACCATATTTTCCATAATATCTTAACGAATCTGATGTATAACATATGATACATTTCTGAAACGGGAAAGAAATGGCGATTTTTTTTCTAAGTCATTTCAAACTACTGTTTCCATGAGAAAAAACACAACTTTATGTTATAACTCACCAAATAAACACCTTAGAAAAAATCAGAGTACGCCACTGGATTGCTATCAGAAAAGTGCCTGTATAATGTTTTTATTTCAACGTCCTAGCATAAACAGAAACGGAGATAATGACCAAAGTTGAAATCGCCCAAATTTCAATTTTGGCCTATAACTCGGAAACAAAAGAAGATAGAGGAATGCAGTTGATGGCATTATCAGTTTCTCGTAAAGAGAGAACTATAAGGTGCCATTCATTTTTCTCTATCTCCTCGGGTTAAAAAGTTTCAGTTCATGTAGCACCAATTTTGCCCACCCTGTACACAAGATGTACCGGGTTTTTCACTATAATCTGACCCCCCCCCTTTAACTTTGTTACTAAAGGAGATACAAAAAAATGTTTCATACAAAAATTTCACGAAATCAACTGAGGTTTTTCAATATGACTTCACGAACTGAAATATTTACAAGGTGGCCAACATATTGATGGCAACTTCATTTTTTCAAATGGAACACCCTGTATATTTTCCTATATTTGGCTAGCTCTTTTTCCCCTAATTTCGAATATGTAACATATGTTGGTCTATCTCTCTTATTCTGAGCACCACAGAGTTTCATTTCTATTGGTTAAGTAATTGTTAAGTATTACAGAGCTTGCCAGGTGCTTCTTAAAATTCGAAACTCTGAATAAAAGAGATAGATCAACATGTGTTACATATTCGAAATCAGGGGAATAAGAGCTAGGCAAATATGGAAAAATATACAGGGTGTTCCATTTGAAAAAATGAAGTTGCCATCAATATGTTGACCACCCTGTATATATTCCATTATGTGAATACATACTGTAAAACCTCAGTCGATTTCGGAAACTTTTATTTAAAACATTTTTTGTATCTCCTTTAGTAACAAAGTTTTGAAGGGGGGGCCAAATTATAGTGAAAAACCCGGTACTTACACCTTTTTAGCATCCATTTTTACCAAAATTGTTTTGAAATTCTATCAAATTTCAAAATAAATACCTAGCACCTTCAGAAATTTTAAACAATTAACAATTGACATCCATGAGGGAGGTAGGTTTGACATTGATGACACCATGCTACCAACCGAAAACTAATGAATATGCTCAATTCTCCTATACTCCATTCACTTTTATTAAGTATCGCGGTGGTTGGCCATAATTTAGGTTTATTCGAATGTCTTCTGAATTAACATAATATTTTCTCAAATTCATTAATTTCCCAAAGTGAATCAACTTTTTGATAAATAAGTAATTATTACGATTTTTTTTAGCAGAAACGATAACGTTGTGGGCGTATCTGACAGTGCAGTGTCAAAATTTCATGGCAGCAAACCGCGATACTTTATAAAAGTGAATGGAGTATACACGATCCTATTTATTAACATAACAGTTGAATTTAATTTTACTTAGTCCTGAATGAGTAGACAATACATGCCCAAGAGGAAGATATCTACGAAGAAAATCGAAATAACAAGCACGTAGAAGACTCTCCCCCCCCTCTCTCTCTCTCCCTTGCAACAACACAGGATTCAGTTAAATCGCTAAAAAATAATATAGTCCAGTTAAACAAAACTTCCAAGAAACCAAGAAAAATTTAAATTTCATCGATTAACAGCGTTTATGGAAAAGATTGGCGATATCAATTTCAGGAATCCTTTAAACAAGTACCGGGTTTTCCACCATAATTTGACCCCCCTTTAACTTTGTTACTAAAAGAGGTACAAAAAAATGTTTCTCACAAAAGTTTCACGAAACCGACTAATGTTTTTCAAAATGATTTCATGAAATGAAATATATACAGGTGGGCAACATGATTGCTACTTCCTTTTTTCAAATGGAACACCCTGTGGAAATTTCCATATTTGGCAAGCTCTTTTTTCCCTAATTTCGAATATATAACATATGTTTGGTCTAATTCTTTTATTCTCAGAACCACAGAGTTTCAAATTGTGAGAACTAATTCCTTTAGTTGATATTATTTATTCAATACTACCATAGTTTGTTATTACTTTTTATTTTTTATTGGGTATTGTTAGGTATTCATTGAAAAAATTTTGCTTTCAAGTTTGAATTGTTTGAATATGCAGAATTTTGGAATGATTTCACATTTATTTTTTATCCCGTAGTTTCAAAACTTTGAAACTCTGAAAATGAAAGAGAAAAACCCACATACGCCTATATATTCGATATCAGAAAAGAATAATTAATTAAAATTTGAAAGAATATACAGGGTGTCCCATTTAAAAATTTTTAGTTGCATTCAATATGTTGTTCACCCTGTATAAAGTCATTATTTTCAAAAAATTTATTCGATTTCGTATGAAATACTTTTATGTAACATGGGTCAATTTATAGTGAAAAACCCGGTACATATACAGGGTGTCCCACGGTCGAGTGCCTACTAGACGTTTCTGGACATATTTGAAATTCGAAAATTGCTGTTATGATATTGTTCGAAATTCTCTACAGACCGAAAATTTGGAGCTTGAGCACTTCCGGTTATACCAGGAGTGGAAATAAATTTGTTCAAAAAATAGTTTTTTCAATATTTTCGTTTCTGTTATGATTAAGTATTCAATGCTGAATACATTTCTGTTGAAACCATTGTATTCATTCGAATAGTTTTCAAAATATCGAAGAAAAACCTGAAAAAATGTCAAAAATTCATAGTCAGTGTTATGTTCATTATTCTTATTCTGAACATTCTGAGTGTAAACCGTTCTCACAACGTCAAAGTAGAAGAATGTGGAAAGGTCATGCTTCTTTTGAATTTCATAAATTTCCTCTCAGGGTGTTTCAAATTTTGTGTCGAAAAATGGCCATAACTTCTGTTTTTCAAATTAGAACCCTATTTTTTTATGATTGCGTTGGATTCTGCGAAGAAAAATAGTGATAGCATTCTCAGATGTTCTTGTTCCCAAATTCAGTAATTGCCAAGATATTTGAGCTTTTCTGGATTCATGTTGTACGTAGAGTCAAATTCATCTTATCTTTCGCATGAGAATATTCCGTGACCATAGAGGATAAATTATCCCATTAATAATTCACAGGTGACAGATCTAATTATTAGTTGTTACTAAGGTTTTATAAGAATATTCATTGAATCTCTTCAGATTCGATGAATTTGACTCTACGTACAACATGAATCCAGAAAAGCTCAAATATCTCGGCAATTACTGAATTAAGGAGCAAGAACATCTGAGAGTGCTATCACTATTTTTCTTCGCAGAATCCAACGCAATCATAAAAAAATAGAGTTCTGATTTGAAAAACAGAAGTTATGGCCAATTTTCGATCACAGTTTTCAACACAAAATTTAAAACACCCTGTGATGATATTTATGAAATTCAAAAGATGCATGACCTTTCCACATTCTTCTACTTCGACGTTGTGAGAACGGTTTACACTCAGAATGTTCAAAATAAGAATAATGAACATAACACTGACTATGAATTTTTGACATTTTTTCAGGTTTTTTTTCGATATTTTGAAAACTATTCGAATGAATACAATGGTTTCAACAGAAATGTATTCAGCATTGAATACTTAATCGTATCAGAAACGAGAATATCGAAAAAAATATTTTTTGGAAAAATTTATTTCCACTCCTGGTATAACCGGAAGTGCTCAAGCTCCAAAAATATTTTCGGTTTGTAGAGAATTTCGAACAATATCATAATACCCCAATTTTCGGATTTCAAATATGTCTAGTTCTCCAGAAACGTCTAATAGGCACTCGACCGTGGGACACCCTGTATTGGACAGAGTATTGGAGTATTGATCGAGAAACCTACTCGCCCAAGATTTATCTCTGTTCTCCTCCTCTGACAATGCACAATTTAGCAATTTAGAGATTGGAGAATAAGAAAAATTTCCTGAATATCATATCATTATCAATAGCATTACTGATGAGTTTCTTTTCTCAACAACTAACACTAAGTAACATTGTGATCTTGAAAATCAATATAAATGTAAAAAATTTTTTTTTGGATGGTATCGAAATAGGAGAATTTCAACAAGTCAATTCATGAATCGTAGACAAGAACCAGCCGAGTCATTCATATCATTTTATAGAGAGAAAGTGAAAATTTTTTCATTGTTATGAAATAAATCTTCTAACAGATCATATTATACAAGTATTTTCGGAAATGAGATGAAAATGTAGATCATGAGATCATGTAGATTGTAGAGGTTCAATATTTTGTGACTGACACTCACAGAAAACATAATTATAAATAGCAATTTTTCAATATTGAAAAATATACAACTGTCATAAATTTTGTTAAATTTGTTAAAATTAGGTTTCAAGTGTAATGTACCGAATTAATTATTATTTAAAACGTTGATTTTTGCAATAAATCTGAAAACACTTAATACTTTCGAAAATAGTTAAAGATAGGTATAGGACATTGTGCATGAATTGTGTCTAGAATTCTCTGAAGAATCCAAAAAATAAATAATATACTGGGAATGCATTTGAAATAAGAAAGTTGGTATTGGCATGGAACACCCTATATAATATTATTTTCTAGAAAAATATGCTTTATTGAAAGCAAAACAAGTCAGAATGCAGAATATGAATGGATTAGAAAATTTTTGAAAGAGAAGCAGAAAGATATGATATTTTTGAAGAAGATAAATTGTTTCAGATATTACGGTTCTTTTCTGAAAAAAAAGTGCATTGGAATGGTACAATACATTGGTATGATCTAACATTAGAAAGTTCATGGGGAAAAATTCATTTGCCAACTGACCAATTTTTGAAAAACTTTAAAACCCTTTTGAAGTTCAAAATGAAAATGATAATGCTTGTTCGTGGTAACATGTGTAATCTAACGATTACAGAGTTTAGTCGAGATTATTATTCATATATAATTTTCATGTTATGAAGTACATCGATTATTATTATTAGTCAAAATATTGTTATTTAGAGCTCAAAGTTGTTTATTTCCGAATACAATAAATTGAGATGAATTTTGGTAAAGATCATTTCTAAATTAAATCCTTTAAGATACGCTTCATTGGTTCTTATGTGGAATGTGCTCTGAAGAAAGAACGTGTGTTGCTTCAAACTGATCAAATTACGACTCAAACAAATAAATAAACGTTATTGCCGATTTCTATTCAATATAAATTGATTAGATCACAGAGTAGTTAACATTGTTATCTATACTGCAATCTGTCTGGTAGATATGGTTTGTACAGAAATAAGAAAGATGGTTTATTAAGTGAGATAAATTTCAAAATTCGTCTCAAAAAGTACTTTGGAAAATAATCTGAAGAGTGGTACACACACAAAATACAAAACTAGGAGATATTGAAGATGAAATAGAAACATTAATTATAAAAATGATAATTTTTCTTTTGAGGTCTTGATGCTATAAAAAAAAATTATTAATTCATCAATATTAGAAAAAAATAATAGAAGAGAAAAAACATTGTCATGTTATGGAAACAATCAGATAGATAACTTTGAAAAATATTTAAACCATCTTTCATTAGATCATAGATCACAATTACACAACATGAAGCAATTTTCTTAAGTCTTTGCGGCTAATAAATATAATATAGGAGTTCGTGAATTTATCTGAAAAAAATATTTAGCAAAAATATTGATCAACAAATAGCTAAGATAATCTTTTATGATCTAATTTAATTACTCTAGTAGCAGCGCTTATAAAAAAGAACAGAATAAAAAAAGATTATGCATAGACTTCAGAGAATTGAACAGAATAGAATAATTATACCAGAATCAAGAATAGAAGATATAGTTATATGGTATTCCGTTTTAGATTCAAATTCTGCTTGGTCAATTCCAGTAAGAGAAAAAGATCGCTATAAAACTGCATTTATCCACTCAAAAATTCACCAATATATAATTATAATACATTAAAATAATAATGTTACTCTTCCATTGACATTGACACTGACGAACTAAGTTATTTTCTCGGAAAATTTTCAAAATCATATCCAACATATAAAACAGATCCTTTCGATACCATTACGTACCATTTAATTGAAATAATGGGTGTGGGGAGACCTTTCGAGAAATGAAAAATTTGCTATCCACAAAAAGGAAACATACCTATTTAGAATGCATTTGGTTCGATCTTTGAGCTCTAAGTAGCAATAACTTGATAAATTTTTTTTTAATGTGGAAGCCGATAAAAACTGATATAATTGAATGAATACCGTTATCATTTGCATTGCTTTATGAAAAAAGTTACATCATTTTTATGTTGATGCTGTTGATGTAAGCTTTTAAAGTTTGTCAATAATTATTCATTTAGTTTTGAATGTCCGTTAGTTTGTATGTTATTACTTACTACTTACTATCGAAAGAAATAATCAGTTAGATATCATTTTTCTCATGTCTTTTTGCAAACTTCAGTGATACCAAATATTGTTTTCATTTCGCCATTATCTAAATTTAGAGTGTTCAATTTAAAAATGAACACACTGTACAGTCACAGGTGTGGGTAATTCTTTCACTTTGTCCTAAAATTTAAGGGTTTGAACTGATGTATTCAAGTTTCTTGTTATAGCATACCCCCAATTGTTGTTTTGTTTTATGTTATTTTGCATATGAAGTTTCAGTTCCAAATATTTTTCATTTCGCCATTATATCATTATATGTATTTAGAGTGTTCAACTCTACCATCTGTCCATCTGTTTGAACACACTGTATAGTCACAGTAATTCTTTCGTAATTCGTCCTAAAATGTAAGGGTTTGAACTGATGTATTCAAGTTTGTTTCTTGTTATAGCATACCTCAAACTGTGTTATTTTGCATATGAAGCTGCATGAATTTTGTCAGTTACATCTTCTTCAAATAAATTTTTAACTATGGTATTGTCAAAATGAATAAATACTGGTGAAGAGCACTTATACTTTTCCTAATAGCTGAAAAAAGTTTTGATTAGCATTGAAATTCTTACAAGACATATTCTATACTAACGTTAAACGGTACACATTCTCCTCATTCCGAGTAGCAGTATAATAATGTAAATGGATGTAAATTTGGTAGTTCATATTTTAATATTATTAGTAGACGATGGCTTCTGACTCCAATAAGGAGTCTCTAGTAATTCGAAACTGCATCAAATTATCCTCCTGAACGGATATGAAAAGTATAAATCATTCTTACAATAAAATGTTCTTCAATCTTCATGGGTTTCTAATAGATTTAATAACTTTGAAACATTCAATTCACTGAAAAAAGCATCTAATTACATATAGTTTCAATATTTTTTTCAAACATTCTTACTTCTTTCTGTTATTTGTTACACCATACTCCTTGGAAAATTCCAACTGGTCCTTGATTTACTGGTCCTTGATTTTGGCAATTTTTGTTGTTAACATCAAATAAATGGGCATTTGAAATATAGATAATGGACTAGTAACATATTTTGTTGGAGATTTTCCTGCATCCGAACACTTTTAGTTAAACTTTTGTGCTTGTGAACATTATTATCATAATTTAAGGAAAGTGGTTTCATACCAACAATTTCCACCCTAAAAAAAAGAGTCAATTACTAGAGTGTATATAAATTTTTTCCAAATATTTGCCTTTCAAATATATCCTCTGGATCATGAAACTGAGATTCCATTTTTACAAGAACTTTTTCAGTGTAGCACTTTTTTTCTAACTTGTACGATCCATGCTTTGTGCTTTTTGAAATGCAAGTTTTAATAAAATAACTTCTAGTTTCATTATTTGAAACTTAAAAATACTCCAGAAGAAACCAGCATCATAACCTAATAATTTAATTGGGGGTTAGTTTTAAGAATCACAGATAATTCATCATAGATAAATCAATGATTGATGGATAAGGTTCATGAGAATCTATGGTGGCTGTCATGACCGTAAATGAAATCTGCAGATTTCTTCAAATACCGAAATCAGAAAATGATTTCCTGCTGGAATAGTTTCGCACTATTGCAGGACCCTGTATATTAGATGTTGTTTACAGAATTTTACAATTGGTGCGCTGAAGTTAGATTCCTGTAATTATATCGAGTATTTCGAAAGTAACCGATAATAATTATCATTACAGTGACCAGGAAAAGCTCCATCTATGATCTGGACAGTTGATTGGACAAATTACAGATACCGAGATTCCATAAATTATGATGAAGTGGCTTTCACCTCTCCCAACCAGAGGTCACCACAGTTAAAAAAAAAAAAAGAGTTCATAAAAAAAAAAAAGCATGAGGATCAAAATATGGGTCGTCTCTACTAAGATTTACACTAAATTCATTACCAAGAGACTACTTGGAAGGCATTTTTAAATTTCATTTTTTTAATTTTCATTGCAGTATCTACAGTGTCTCAAGTTCGTTTCTGGAGAACTAGACATATTTGAAATCTGAAAATTGGGATTATGATATTGTTCGAAATTCTCTACAGTCGAAGCCTCGAAGCCCAAAAACGGTTATACAGTGAAAATAAATACGAAAAAATTTTGATGATTCATCTTCTATGCTCACAGAATATCCTTATGAATCAGAATCCAACACAATTATAAAAAATAGGGTTCTAATTTGAAAAACAATGACCAATTTAAGATCACAATTTTCAACACAAAAATTGAAATTTTGATATTTTTGAAATCCAAAAGATACATGACCTTTTCACATCCTTCGATGTTGTAAAAACGTATTACGCTCAGGATATTTGAAATAAGAATAATGAACATATTACTGACTGAACATATTGACTTTTTTTTGGATATTTTGAAAACTATTCGATTTAATACAATGGTTTTAACAGAAATGTATTCACTATTGAATACATTTCGATCATACCAGGAATGGAAAACTTTTTTTTCGTCGAATTTTGGGCTTCGAACAATATCAACAATATCAGATATCATAATCAAATATGTCTGGTTCTCCAGAAACGTCTAATAGGCACTCGAACTTGAGACACTGTATAATCATCTACAAATAAAAAGCAACTGAATTCCTTATTATATAAATATACTTTTTTGAAAATATCTTTCATTATCTACGTTCACTACCATAGTCCCAAAAATAAATCAGAATTACTAGAAAAATTTGAAGACATGCCAGCAGGACTCAAAAGGAAACCTCATCCATCAAACATGAGGACACAAATTTTAATTCCAATTTCTCAACGCTGGCTGTTAGAAATTTGAGCTGATCCACATTTACATCCACTGACAATTTTTACTAAAAACCTTAGATAAATACCTGTAACCCTTACCTGCAGAAACAGAAAGAGCTAAAATTTTATCGTTAATCTTAAAACGACTTTAGATTTCTTATCTTATCCTTACAAAAAGATTGTGTGCTCATTTGGAAGTTTTCTCTGCATTTCAGATTCCCTTGAAATTCTTCTTGTTAACCTGCAAAAATGGAGATTAGTAAGGAATATAAATACCTGAAAAAATGTAGATTGTGTGCTCATCGTTGTCTTCTCAAATAATTTGATATGTTTTAATAACAATTCATTAAAAATCACCGATTCATTCAACTTCCACTCAAAATTTGCAAAATCCCCTCACGGCAGGGCGCACCCCCTGCCCATAAGGACACAGCACCTCAGAAATGATGCAATCGTCATCAACACAATACTAAGCATGATCTATCTAGATGTGAATTGAATAATTATTTATGTTCTAGCCCATTAGCAATTTTTTTATCCACAAAAAGTAAACATACCTATGATGCTTATTTAGAATGCATTTTTTCCAAAAATTGAGCTCTAAGTAGCAATATAGCAATAATTTTTTTTTGTGGAAGCCGATAAAAACTGATATAATTGGATGAATACCGTGATCATTATTGCTTGTATGAAAAAAGGTAATATCATTTTTATGTTGATGTAAGCTTTTAAAGTTCGTCAATAATTATTCATTTAGTTTTGTTTTTTTTACCTCTTTTGAATGTCCGTTAGTTTGTATGTTATTACTTACTACTTACTATTGAAAGAAATAATCAGTTGCGATATCATCGTGTCTTTTTGCAAACTTCAGAGTGATACCAAATATTTTCCATTTCGCCATTCATTATCTAAATTTAAAGTGTTCAATTGAAAAATGAACACACTATATAGTCACAGTGGGTAATTCTTTCTCTTCGTCCTAAAATTTAAGGGTTTGAACTGATGTATTCAAGTTTGTTTCTTGTTATAGCAGACCTCAAACTGCGTTATTTTGCAAAAGTCTTTAATAGAGCAGGACCCCATGAATTTGATTCTCAGTTACATCGTCTTCAAATAAATTTTTAACCATGGTATTGTCAAAATGAATAAATGAAGAGCACTTATACTTTTCCTAATAGCTGAAAAAAGTTTTGATTAGCATTGAAATTCGTACAAAAGACATATTCTATACTAACGGTAAACGGTACACATTCTCCTCATTCAGAGTAGCAGTATAATAATGTAAATGGATGTAAATTTGGTACTTCATATTTTAATGTTATTAGCAGACGATGGCTTCTGACTCCAATAAGGAGTCTCTAGTAATTCGAAACTGTATCAAATTATCCTATCCTCCTGAACGGAAATGAAAAGTATAAATCATTCTTACAATAAAATGTTTTTCAATCTTCATGGGTTTCTAATAGATTTAATAACTTTGAAACATTCATTTTGAAACTGAAAAAAGCATCTAATTACATATAGTTTCAATTTTTTTTTCAAACATTCTTACTTCTTTCTGTTATTTGTTCACCATACTCCTTGGAAAATTCCAACTGGTCCTTGATTTTGGCAATTTTTGTTGTTAACATCAAATAAATGGGCATTTGAAATATAGATAATGGACTAGTAACATAGTTGGAAGATTTTCCTGCATCTGAACACTTATAGTTAAACTTTTGTGCTTGTGAACATTATTATCATAATTTAAGGAAACAATTTCCACCCTAAAAAAAAGAGTCAATTACTAGAGTGTATATAAATTTTTTCCAAATATTTGCCTTTCAAATACATCCTCTGGATCATGAAACTGAGATTCCATTTTTTTTTCAAGAACTTTTTCAGTGTAGCACTTTTTTTCTACCTTGTACGATCCATGCTTTGTGCTTTCTGAAATGCAAGTTTTAATAAAATAACTCCTAGTTTCATCCTTTCATCTTTTGAAACTTAAAAATACTCCAGAAGAAACCAGCATCATAACCTAATAATTTAATTGGGGGTTAGTTTTAAGAATCACAGATAATTCATCATAGATAAATCAATGATTGATGGATAAGGTTCATGAGAATCTATGGTGGCTGTCATGACCGTAAATGAAATCTGCAGATTTCTTCAAATACCGAAATCAGAAAATGATTTCCTGCTGGAATAGTTTCGCACTATTGCAGGACCCTGTATATTAGATGTTGTTTACAGAATTTTACAATTGGTGCGCTGAAGTTAGATTCCTGTAATTGTATCGAGTATTTCGAAAGTAACCGGTAATTATCATTACAGTGACCAGGAAAAGCTCCATCTATGATCTGGACAGTTGATTGGACAAATTACAGAAACCA
The DNA here is from genome assembly GCA_910592335.1 of Adalia bipunctata. Lineage (NCBI taxonomy): Eukaryota > Metazoa > Arthropoda > Insecta > Coleoptera > Coccinellidae > Adalia > Adalia bipunctata. The sequence continues at coordinate 74,033,356 of OU342949.1, read as the reverse complement.
TTGAGATTCCATAACTTATGATGAAGTGGCTTTCTCCTCACCCAACCAGAGGTCACCACAGTTAAAAAAAAGAGTTCATCCAAAAAAAGCATGAGGATCAAGATTTACACTAAATTCATCGCCAAGATACTACTTGGAAGGTATTTTTAATTTCATTTTTTTAATTTTCATTGCAGTATCTACAGAGTGTCTCAGGTTCGTTTCTGGAAAAACTAGACATATTTGAAATCTGAAAATTGGGATTATGATATTGTTCGAAATTCTCTACAGAGCTAAAATATTTTCAAAGTTATACAGGGAGTGAAAATAAATACGAGATTTATCTTCTATGCTCACAGAATATCCTTATTAATCAAGATTCGAAGAATTTGACTCTACGTAGTACATAAATCCAGAAAATCTCAAATAATAACTCAGAAATTATTGAATTTAGGAGAAAACTATCATTATTTTTGACCGCAGAATCCAACACAATTATAATTTGAAAAACAGTTATGACCAATTTAAGATCACAATTTTCAACACAAAAATTGAAATTTTGATATTTTTGAAATCCAAAAGATACATGACCTTTTCACATCCTTCGATGCGGTTTACGATCAGGATATTTAAAATAAGAATAATGAAAATATTGACTTTTTTGGATATTTTGAAAACTATTCGATTTAATACAATGGTTTTAACAGAAATGTATTCACTATTGAATACATTTCGATCATACCAGGAATGGAAAACTTTTTTTTCGTCGAATTTATTTTCACTCCCTGTATAACCGTTTTTGGGCTTCGAACAATATCATAATCCCAATTTTCAGATTTCAAATATGTCTGGTTCTCCAGAAACGTCTAATAGGCACTCGAACTTGATACACCCTGTATCTACAATCTACAAAAAGCAACTGAATTGCATTTGTTATATTCCTTATACTTGGAGGATCATATAAATATACTTTTTTGAAAATATCTTTCATTATCTACGTTCACTACCAAAATTCAGAATCACTAGAAAAATTTTAAGATATGACTTAAAAGGAAACACAAAATTTCAATTCCAATTTCTCTTTTCATCTCAACGCTGTTAGAAATTTGAGCTGATCCACATTTCAAGGGACAATTTTTACTAAAAACCTTAGATAAATACCTGTAACCCTTACCTGCAGAAACAGCTAAACTTTTATCGTTAATCTTATAACAACTTTAGATTTTTTATCCTTATCCTTATGTGTTTTGAATTTCTTCACTGAAAAAATGTAGATTAGTAAGGAATTTAAACCTGAAGAAATGTATAATCAATCATTAAAAGAAAACAATCATTTTGAACAAGTAAAAAAATCATATAAATACCTTTTTGGCCAACATTAGGTATCCATTAATAATCATGAAATTGATAACTTCTGACTCTACTTCAATCTGCAGCTCAGCAATGTTGAACCTCAACATTCTAAAACCTCATTTATCCATGCGGCTAATTTATCAATAACTTACATCAATATATGGGGGGATGAGTTAATAATATATCCCTTTCATCTATAATCTGAAAAATGAATACAATATAAAATAAATATAATAAAATGTTCATTATTTATTTTTCGTACACATTTACACATTTTTGAATCTATTATGAAACATAATTTGCCTCTGTTCATAGAAACTATATGCCATAACGTCTGTGAATAAAGCGTGGTTCATGAAATAAACCACCATGCAAATCTTAAAAAGATCATTTAATAGGTGGTTTATTTTATCGACCACCATGCATGATGGGTCTAGTGGTATTTACAGAGTACCACCATATTTGAAAGAGTTAAAATATGCAAAAACCCCTCAGGCAGGGCGCACCCCCATAAGGGTGGTGGTCCGAAACCAAATGACATGATATAATCTACGTTCACTACCATATATCATACTCCAAAAATTACACAATAAAATTTTATTTATATTTCTCAACTGTATTACGTATTTGGAGCCTGATCCATTTCAGTGACAAACCTTATATAAATACATAAATACCTGTAACCCTGCTTGTAAAAAGGCTAAAATTTTATCGTTAATCTTATAACGACTTTAGATTTCTTATCTTATCCTTAGATTTTGTGTTTACTTCCAAACTGTGTGCTCATTGTGTTTTCTCAAATATATTTTCTCTGCTGCTCTGTCTTTTCAGAATTGTTGTTTGTTGTTAACACTGAAAAAAATGTAGATTAGTAAGCAATATAAATCTTTTCGGTTTCTTCCAACATTAGATATCCATTAAATAGTAAATAGTCATGGATATTGATAACTGATCTGACTCTACTTCATTGATTTAGAATTCCAAGTCAATGCTCTACTTCAACAAGTTTTTAAGTTTTTTTTCTAACCTCAAAAATTTTAATGCTAATATATCCCTTTCATCTACATTATATATCTGAAAAACGAATACACAATATAATTTTATATATAACAAAATGAATATACTATTAAAAGGTTCATCCTAACCTCACACACAAAAAATCACGATTCAATTTCCCTCAAAATATGTAACCCCCTTCAGGACCCAGGTGCACTGGACTACCTCATATAATACTCAAAAAATCTAATAATACATATCGTACATTCTCACAATTAACATTCAATTCCTTCCTTCTAATAAAGAACTTCCTGCAAATAAATATGCAAAACCACCTTCTTTTATCCTTGGGTATAATACATTCTCATGAAATGTGCAAGTTATAAGTTATACGATTTTACGTTCTTTAATTCAATTCAACCCAGAGACAACACTATGTACTGAATTCGGCTTTATTTGAAACCAAGCAGCGTCGGGCGCGGTTAGTACTTGGATGGGTGACCGCTAAGGAAGTAGTTCGTGAAAAGTGGTAGTTCGTGAAAAGTGAGACTCTGAACCTGCAAAACCACCCCCTCATGGCAGGGCGCACCCCCTGCCCATAAGGGGGGGACACGGCACCTAGAAAAAATCCCAAATGATGTGATCTCTCACATGGTTCCAAAACCTCGGACCGGTCCGGCCTCAGTCCGAAACCACGATCGACGATCACACCAAATGTGAAGTTATCTAAGGCAAAACCCGCATGCGCTGCCGTGTCCCCCAGCTACTAAACGAAGGTTTAAAATTTCTATATGAAGCTAACATTGGTTCGTACTATTGAGTTATATGTAGGGCAGATTATTGCAGATTATTGGCGGTTAATACACTTATTGAAAATGAATTATCAAAATTCACTTTTCCTACAATTAAAAGGTCTTTTTTGTCTGCATGGGTCTTCACTTCATGGTCTTTTGACGACAAAAAAACGAAAAAACGCGAAATTAAAGCGCCACCGGCGAGAATCAGAACTACTCTCCTTGGGTAGGCAATCCAATATACGCCTTCGGTGCAAGGCAAGTTGCAACATTTTATATCACATTGAAGGTATTTCCACTTTTCGGTTACTTCTTACAAGTGTAACAAACAGAAAGCAGTGAATGAACGACTCCAGACTTCACGTCAGTGCGCTCTTTGGGCGCACTTATACGGGAGCTATATCACGATGAATGTGTTTTTCGAATTTTGAGCCTGAAATGGTCTGATCACGGTAATCAAATTTAATTCGGTCTGTCCGTCCGGCCGTTTAAAAGGAGAATGACGTATTTTGCGTTACTCTTTTTTTACATTTTGTCCACATCGCTCAGAACCATATTAAATGGTTATTAGACCATTTTTGTAGCCTTATCGAACGTTTTCAGAATTATTATGTGGGAAGTTTTCTTTCAAATGGAAGTTTCCTTTGAAATACTTAGTAGTTTCCTTCAAAATTGAGTTTATAGAATTCTTAATGATTTAGGCGATTTCTGTGCTTAGAAGGATGCTAACGTCAAAGTTCAGTTCTTGTCTAATAGATGGCGCTGTCGTTGCAGTAATCTATAATGTAGTAACATTTTTCGAGATTCACCGGTAATCAATGATTCGAGCTTGATCCCGGAATCATTGACAGTTCAAAAATCTAATTTGAACATCGATGTCTAAATATTTACGGTGATTTCGCAATCAACGACAGTTGATTCGCGATCAAGGGCAAAATGGGTTTCACAAAGGTTTTTCAAATTTTGATTCTCGATCAACGTCAACTCGTAAAAAGAAAAAAAAATGTGTCAAATAAGAAAATCAAATGAAATAAATCAATATGCCCACGTTTCTACAAAAAGAAGTGAAATCCCACCAAAAACATTCTGTAAAAAACTAGCCAAGTCTCGATGGAGCTGCTAGTTTATCTTTAAAAAGTAATGAAATCTAGACAAAGTCGTGCCAAGTCTAAGGCTCCTTACAGAGATTTCTTTATTATTATAGTTAATGTTGTGTGACTTGGCCGTTGAAGGGTACACAAGGGTACAAAACCAGGTGCTCCATGACACCATTGCTCAAAATCTGTCGCCAGAAACGCCATTGACGATGGAAAATTGCCACTTGGAAAACGTTGATTCAATAACCAGTCAATGGAAGGCTTGATAAAGCTACGTATTTCAATAATAATTATGTGTTAATACTTATGTGTAGGCGAGCCTGAAACAAACAGTATAAATTTTTTTTCCAGTACAGCCGGACTTCTAATCATTGATAGAAGACAGACCGTCTGTATGTCTATTTTATTTTAGATCGGTTGTCGATTTGACGATCCAAAAAGATGAGACAGAAGTCAGCATTGTCAATGTCAATGCTGAATGCCTGTGTCGCACAATCCACAACAGCCTAAAATGAGACACAAGCGTCCAATTACCAATACCAGTATGGGCTATTATCTCGCTTAACAAACATAGGTTACAACAGATATAACATTACGTGTAAACAAAATTGACTTGTACTCACTAACGTATAAAGAATGTTCAACGGCCAAGTCACACAACATTAACTATAATAATAAAGAAATCTCTGTAAGGAGCCTTAGACTTGGCACGACTTTGTCTAGATTTCATTACTTTTTAGAGATAAACTAGCAGCTCCATCGAGACTTGGCTAGTTTTTTACAGAATGTTTTTGGTGGGATTGACATTACGTTACCTGTATTGTGACCTGTGCTGGACTGTACTGTTCTTCAAAACAATGACTTTGATGAATCATTATCATTCCAATATAAGCAATGTATTTTATGATTAGTATTTGTCTATTCAACATGTGTGGAATTTAAAAAATCCTCAATAAAAAAATGAAGCCTCATAATATTAATTTATTTGAAGTTAATTTAAAACGAGTTGGTAAATATTCAATACTGTCTTTATTATCCAATTTACATTATTCGTATTGAAATTTAATTATAAACTCGATAACCATACCATCCAGTATCGTTGGCCCCTTATGATTATTTCTTGTAAATCAATAATAATGGATTTAATTATGTATATTGAATACTTGTCCAATGTCCATGTATTATGACAATATACTTCTTTTGATATAATCATGAGATTTCCATCAAAATAGTTTGATTTCTCACTTCGGATCTCAAAATCTGAAAACTATAAAATGAGAATACTAATTCTTCCATGCAACTACCTTCATTCCGTTTAGCACATTTCATTGTGAGCAATTACATTGTGCTGTGAATGTAAACAAACCATAACACAGAAAATATGTTTGTTTATCACAATTCATAATTGATATTACTTCTTCTGCTGTGACATAATTCTGTATGTTCTTAATGCAGTTCCAGGATTCCTTATAATTCTACGCTTCTAGGATTTTCCTCACATTTCATTTGTTTCTGTTTCTGAAATAGAAAAATAAAGCAATAACAATAATGTAGGTTATGGAGATATAACAAGAATACGCTTTTTACTTACGATTTCGATAGGGAAAAAGTCTTATGCTTCCCTTAACATTAACAATTTTCTCTAATTGAAGAATTTCACCTTCTTACAACAACAATATTCATTTATACGTCCGCCGAATTTGTCACTTTGTCCTACGATGACGTAATGAGGCTATGAGCTCAGACGTTATCGGATTCGTTGCTTTTGATGCCATTTGCCATGAATTTTGTTTGTGAAACCGATGTTCAAATTTTGATTCAAGATCAACTTATTTCAACACTTATGAAACCCGTATATGTAGATTGTAAATAAGTAATCAGAGGATCAGTATTTTAGGAAATAAATGGCTCTTTTCACATATTAATCAAAGTATCGAAAATATTGTTTTAGGAGCCGTTTTTTCCGCTTCTATTCTATTAATTTATAGTAAATTTCCTTGCCGATCTTGTGGGGTGCTGTGAACGTACAGAATTCGCACAAAACAGAGTTATGATGGATTGAAATTTCGAAATTTTGGACCTTTGGCCTGTGGTTTTCTATCGTTAAAGGATCGATCTATATTTAAAAAATCAGCTACAGTCATTATTCTGGTTGCAGTAACTCTCTAAAGGTGAAGCCGAGGGATCAAAATATGGGTCGTCTCCACTAAGATTTACACTCAACTTTGCCATTAAATTGAGAGACTTGAAAGGTATTTTTAATTTTTATTGTTGTGTCTATAATCATCTACAATGATGAGACCAAGAAGCAACTTTTTAACCTGAATTGACAAAAGTGCATATCTTTCGTTATATTCCTTATACCTTGGAGGATCATATAAACATACATTTTTTGAAAATATCTTTCAGCATAAAAAGCATGATCTAACTACCATGACCACTACCATAGTCCCAAAAATAAATCAGAATTACTAGAAAAATTTTAAAAAATGCCAGAAGGACTTAAAAGGAAACCTCATCCATCAAACATGAGGACACAAATTTTAATTTCAATTTCTCAACGCTGTTAGAAATTTGAGCTGATCCACATTTCGATCCACTGACAATTTTTACTAAAAACCCTAGATAAATACCTGTAACCCCTACCTTGTAAACAGAAAGAGCTATCGTTAATCTTATAACGACTTTAGATTTCTTATCTTATCCTCACAAAAAGATTGTGTTTTCAAGTGTTTCTTTTGTGTGCTCATTTGGAAGTTGTCTTCCCAAATAATTTAATACTTTTTTCATTTTTCTCTGCATTTCAGATTCCCTTGAATTTCTTGTTAACCTGCAAAAATGGAGATTAGTAAGGAATATAAATACCTGAAAAAATGTAGATTGTGTGCTCATCGTTGTCTTCTCAAATAATTTAATACGTTCTTCATTTTTCTCTGCTCCTTTGTCATTTCAGATTCCCTTGAATTTCTTGTTAACACTAGTAAGGAATATAAATACCTCTCTTTTTGGTTTCTTCCCATTAGATGTCCATTAATTGAATTGATAACTTCTGACTCTACTTCAACTAGATACATTTTTTTTGGCTCAGCTCCTCCTTCGTTCTCCTGCAACCTCAACATTCTAAAACCTCAAAAATTTTATTCATGCTGCTAATATATCCAATAACTCACATCATATATTGGAAGAGTTAATAATATATCCCTTTCATCTACATAATAATCTGAAAAATGAATACAATATAAAATAAATATCATCACGATATAACAATTCATTAAAAATCACGGATTCGTTCAACTTCCACTTAAAATTTGCAAAAACCCCTCACGGCAGGGCGCACCCCCTGCCCAGCACCTCATCAACACAATACTAAGCATGATCTATCTAGATGTGAATTGAAAAATTATTTATGTTCTAGCCCATTAGCAATTTTTTATCCACAAAAAGTAAAACATACCTATGATGCTTATTTAGAATGGAGAGAGAACTGTTCTTTATTGTCTTAGACAAGAGCCATCGACCTTGGTCCTTCAGCTCTTTAGAATGGATTTTTTCCAAAAAATTAAATAAATTGAGCTCTAAGTAGCAATAACTTGATAAATTTTTTTTTAATGTGGAAGCCGATAAAAACTGATATAATTGAATGAATACCGTTATCATTTGCATTGCTTGTATGAAAAAAGTTACATCATTTTTATGTTGATGCTGTTGATGTAAGCTTTTAAAGTTTGTCAATAATTATTCATTTAGTTTTGAATGTCCGTTAGTTTGTATGTTATTACTTACTACTTACTATAGAAAGAAATAATCAGTTGAGATATCATTTTTCTCGTGTCTTTTTGCAAACTTCAGTGATACCAAATATTGTTTTCATTTCGCCATTATCTAAATTTAGAGTGTTCAATTGAAAAATGAACACACTGTATAGTCACAGTGGGTAATTCTTTCACTTCGTCCTAAAATTTAAGGGTTTGAACTGATGTATTCAAGTTTGTTTCTTGTTATAGCATACCTCAAACTGCGTTATTTTGCATATGAAGCTGCAAAAGTCTTTAATAGAGCACTACCCCCATAAATTTGATTGTCAGTTACATCTTCTTCAAATAAATTTTTAACCATGGTATTGTCGAAATGAATAAATGAAGAGCACTTATACTTTTTCTAATAGCTGAAAAAAGTTTTGATTAGTATTGAAATTCGTACAAAAGACATTTTCTATACTAACGGTAAACGGTGCACATTCTGCAATTCATATATATTCTCCAGCAATAATGCAATAATTGCATCGATTAAAGGAGTCTGAATTGGGGTTAGTTTTAAGAATCACAGATAATTCATCATATATTATAAATCAATAATGATTGATGGGTATGGTTCATGAGAATCTATGGTTGGTGGCTGTCATGACCATTAAATGAAATCAACAGATTTCTTCAAATACCGAAATGAGTTGAAAAACTGTCTCAATCTCATCCATGAATAACATTTTTCTGTATATCAGAAAATGATTTCCTGAAATCTGGAATAGTTTCGCACTATTGCAGGACCCTGTATATTAAATGTTGTTTACAGAATTTTACAATTGGTGCGCTGAAGTTAGATTCCTGTAATTGTATCGAGTATTTCGAAAGTAACCGATAATTATCATTACAGTGACCAGGAAAAGCTCCATCTATGATCTGGACAGTTGATTGGACAAATTACAGATACCATTGAGATTCCATAAATTATGATGAAGTGGCTTTCTCCTCACCCAACCAGAGGTCACCACAGTTAAAAAAAAGAGTTCATCAAAAAAAGCATGAGGATCAAAATATGGGTCGTCTCTACTAAGATTTACACTAAATTCATCACCAAGAGACTACTTGGAAGGCATTTTTAAATTTCATTGCAGTATCTACAGGGTGTCTCAAGTTCGTTTCTGGAGAACTAGACATATGTATTTGAAATCTGAAAATTGGGATTATGATATCATATTTTTGACCGCAGAAGAATCCAACACAATTATAATTTGAAAAACAGTTATATGACCAATTTAAGATCACAATTTTCAACACAAAAATGGAAATTTTGATATTTTTGAAATCCAAAAGATACATGACCTTTTCGCATCCTTCGATGTTGTAAAAACGGTTTACGCTCAGGATATTTAAAATAAGAATAATGAACATATTGACTTTTTTTGGAGATTTTGAAAACTATTCGATTTAATACAATGGTTTTAACAGAAATGTTTTCACTATTGAATACATTCCGATCATAGCAGGAATGGAAAACGTTTTTTAACGTTTTTTTTCGTCAAATTCATTTTCACTCCCTGTATAACCGTTTTTGGGCTTCGAACAATATCATAATCCCAATTTTCAGATTTCAAATATGTCTGGTTCTCCAGAAACGTCTAATAGGCACTCGAACTTGAGACACCCTGTATAATCATCTACAAAAAGCAACTGAATTGCATTTGTTATATTCCTTATACTTTCGGAGGATCATATAAATATACTTTTTTGAAAATATCTTTCATTATCTACGTTCACTACCATAGTCCCAAAAAATCAGAATCACTAGAAAAATTTCAAGAAATTCAAATTTATTTCTCATCTCAAGGCTGCGCGCTGTTAGAAATTTGAGCTGATCCAGTGACAATTTTTACTAAAAACCTTAGATAAATACCTGTAACCCTCCACCTGCAGAAAGCTAACCTTTTATCGTTAATCTTATAATGACTTTAGATTTCTTTTCCTTACATGAATGTTGAATGTTTTGAAGAAATGTATAATCATTAAAAGAAAACAATCATTTTGAACAATACTAAAACCTCATATAATACCTCAAAACCTCACAAGTAAAAAAATCATATAAATACCTTTTTGGCCAACATTAGATATCCATTAATAATCATGGAATTGATAACTTCTGACTCTACTTCAATCTGCAGCTCAGCAATGTTGAACCTCAACATTCTAAAACCTCATTTATCCATGCAGCTAATTTATCAATAACTCACATCAATATATGGGATGAGTTAATAATATATCCCTTTCATCTATAATCTGAAAAATGAATACAATATAAAATGAATATAATAAAATGTTCATTATTTATTTTGTTCGTACACATTTTTGAATCTATTATGAAACATAATTTGCCTCTGTTCATAGAAACTATATGCCATAACGTCTGTGAATAAAGCGTGGTTCATGAAATAAACCACCATGCAAATCTCAAAAAGACCATTCAATAGGTGGTTTATTTTATCGACCACCATGCATGATGGGTCTAGTGGTATTTACCGAGTACCACCATGTTTGAAAGGGTTAAAATATGCAAAAACCCCTCAGGCAGGGCGCACCCCCTGCCCATAAGGGTGGTGGTCCGAAACCAAATGACATGATATAATCTACGTTCACTACCATATATCATACTCCAAAAATTACACAAAATTTTATTTCTATTTCTCAACTGTATTACGTATTTGGAGCCTGATCCATTTCAGTGACAATTTTAATAAAAACCTTATATAAATACCTGTAACCCTGCTTGTAAAAAGGCTAAAATTTTATCGTTAATCTTATAACGACTTTAGATTTCTTATCTTATCCTTACAAGATTTTGTGTTTACTTCCAAACTGTGTGCTCATTGTGTTTACTCAAATATTTTCTCTGCTGCTGTCTTTTCAGATTTTCAGAATTGAATTGTTGTTAACACTGAAAAAAGATCAGATTAGTAAGGAATATTAATCTTTTTGGTTTCTTCCAAATATCCATTAAATAGTAAATAGTCATGGATATTGATAACTGATCTGACTCTACTTCATTGATTTAGAATTCTAAGTCAATGCTCTACTTCAACAAGTTTTCAAGTTTTTTTATAACCTCAAAAATTTTAATGCTAATATATTCAATAACTGAAGATTAGTCACTCAATAATATATCCCTTTCATCTACATTATATATCTGAAAAACGAATACACAATATAATTTCATATATAATAAAATGAATATACTATTAAAAGGTTCATCCTAACCTCACACACAAAAATCACGATTCAATTTCCCTTAAAATATGTAACCCCCTTCAGGACCCCCATGCCATGGTGCACTGGACTACCTCATATAATACTCAAAAAATCTAATAATACATATCATACATTCTCACATAATAATAATACTCACAATTAACATTCAATTCCTTCCACTTAAAACCCACTTCTAATAAAGACTTCCTGCAAATAAATATGCAAAACCAACCTTCTTTTATCCTTGGGTATAATACATTCTCACATTCTCATGAAATATGCAAGTTATAAGTTATACGATTTTACGTACTTTAATTCAATTCAATTCAGAGACAACACTATGTCCTGAATTCGGCTTTATTTGAAACCAAGCAGCGTCGGGCGCGGTTAGTACTTGGATGGGTGACCGCTAAGGAAGTAGTCTAAGGAAGTAGTTCGTGAAAAGTGGTAGTTCGTGAAAAGTGAGACTCTGAACCTGCAAAACCTCCCCCTCATGGCAGGGCGCACCCCCTGCCCATAAGGGGGGGGACACGGCACCTAGAAAAAATCCCAAATGATGTGATCTCTCACATGGTTCCAAAACCTCGGACCGGTCCGGCCTCAGTCCGAAACCACGATCGACGATCACACCAAATGTGAAGTCATCTAAGGCACACCGCTCTGCCGTGTCCCCCGGCTTACTAAACGAAGGTTTAAAATTTCTATATGAAGCTAACATTGGTTCGTACTATTGAGTTATATGTAGGGCAGATTATTGCAGATTATTGGCGGTTAATACACTTATTGAAAAAGAATTATCAAAATTCACTTTTCCTACAATTAAAAGGTCTTTTTTGTCTGCATGGGTCTTCACTTCATGGTCTTTTGACGACAAAAAAACGAAAAAACGCGAAATTGAAGCGCCACCGGCGAGAATCAGAACTACTCTCCTTGGGTAGGCAATCCAATATACGCCTTCGGTGCAAGGCAAGTTGCAGTTGCAACATTTTATATCACATTGAAGGTATTTCCACTTTTCGGTTACTTCTTACAAGTGTAACAAACAGAAAGAAGTGAATGAACGACTCCAGCTCTTTGGGCGCACTTATACGGGAGCTATATCACGATGAATGTGTTTTTCGAATTTTGAGCCTGAAATGGTCTGATCACGGTGATCAAATTTAATTCGGTCTGTCCGTCCGGCCGTTTAGAAGGAGAATGACGTATTTTGCGTTACTCTTTTCTTTACATTTTGTCCACATCATCGCTCAGAACCATATTAAATGGTTATTAGACCATTTTTGTAGCCTTATCGAACGTTTTCAGAATTATTATGTGGGAAGTTTTCTTTCAAATGGAAGTTTCCTTTGAAATACTTAGTAGTTTCCTTCAAAATTGAGTTTATAGAATTCTTAATGATTTAGGCGATTTCTGTGCTTAGAAGGATGCTAACGTCAAAGTTCAGTTCTTGTCTAATAGATGGCGCTGTCGTTGCAGTGATCTATAATGTAGTAACATTTTTCGAGATTCTACGGGTTTCACAAAGCGTAATCACCGGTAATCAATGATTCGAGCTTGATCCCGGAATCATTAACAGTTCAAAAATCTAATTCGAACATCGTTGGTTCGATGTGATTTCGTAATCAACGAAATCAGTCGATTCGCGATCAAGGGCAAAATGGGTTTCACAAAGGTTTTTCAAAAGGTTTTTCAAATTTTGATTCTCGATCAACGTCCCCAGAAGAAGAAATATTATTTGGATTGTAGAATTTTTTTGGGCGATCAAGCTGATTTTCAATGGAATTAAAACGATATTGTGAATGAATTTTCCAATGATGCCTATATTTTCTACAATTTTATCAGAAATCATCCAAATGAAGGCATATCCTCGTTTCATTCGAAAAAATCGAATTCAAACATCGTTGACGGAATTCTTCAGAGAAATATATCTACGCTCATAGGTCCATCAGGAATCACATGGATAGAATGCAATGTATATGAGTTGGTTTATATTCCTGCCATAATATGTATCCATCCTCTTAAAATTGGGCTTGAATAGAATTTTTTCTGACGAGAAAAGTAAAGGACATAATGGTTGGTTAATATATTCAACGAAGGGTGCTACATGAACTATTACCTATTGCTTTCATTATTAAAACATTGAATACAGTTCCTACAGAATACAATTATGACTAGATTTCTACCGGATAGTCTATCAAAATGTATTTCAGCCATGTGATCCAGAAATAAATTGACATTACGTTACCTGTATTGTGACCTGTGCTGGACTGTACTGTTCTTTAGAACAATGACTTTGATGAATCATTATCATTTGAATATAAGCAAACTGTATTTTATGATTAGTATTTTTCTATTCAATATGTGTGGAATTTAAAAAATCCTCAATAAAAAATAAAGCCTCATAATATTAATTTATTTGAAGTTAATTCAAAACGAGTTGGTAAATATTCAATACTGTCTTTATTATCCAATTTACATTATTCATATTGCAATTTAATTATTAACTCGATATCGAACAAAATCCAACAAAAAATAAGCTTCATTATTTAACCGAGAAAATCATTTCCACTGCCTTTAACCATACCACCCCAGTATCGTTGGCCCCTTATGATTATTTCTTGTAAATCAATAATAATGGATTTAATTATGTATATTGAATACTTGTCCAATGTCCATGTATTATGACAATATACTTCTTTTGATATAATCATGAGATTTCCATCAAAATAGTTTGTTTTTTCACTTCGAATCTCAAAATCTGAAAACTGTAAAATGAGAATACTAATTCTTCCATGCAACTACCTTCATTTCATTTAGCACATTTCTTTGTGAGCAATTACATTGTGCTGTGAATGTAAACAAACCATGACACAGAAAATATGTTTGTTTATCACAATTCATAATAGATATTACTTCTTCTGCTGTGACAAGGTGCATAATTCTGTATGTTGTTAATGCAGTTCCAGGATTCCTTATAATTCTACGTTATGCTTCTCCTCACATTTCATTTGTTTCTGTTTCTGAAATAGAAAAATAAAGCAATAACAATAATGTAGGTTATGGAGATATAACAAGAATACGCTTTTTACTTACGATTTCTCTACTTGAAGAATTTCACCTTCATACAACAACAATATTCATTTATACGTCACTTTGTCCTACGTAATGAGTCTATGAGCTCAGAGAAATCTCAGAAATCTCGTTATCGTTGCTTTTGATGCCATGAATTTTGTTTGTGAAACCGGATCAGCGTTGATTCAATGTTCAAATTTTGATTCGAGATCAACTTATTTCAACTTTTGTGAAACCCACCGTATATGTAGATTGTAAATAGTATTTTAGGAAATAAATGGCTCTTTTCACATATTAATCAAAGTATCGAAAATATTGTTTTAGGAGCCGTTTTTTCCGCTTCTATTCTATTAATTTATAGTAAATTTCCTTGCCGATCTTGTGGTGTGCTGTGAACGTACAGAATTCGCACAAAACAAGAGTTATGATGGATTGAAATTTCGAAATTTTGGACCTTTGGCGTGTGGTTTTCTATCGTTAAAGGATCGATCTATATTTAAAAAATCAGCGTATGGCTACAGTCATTATTCTGGTTGCAGTAACTCTCTAAAGTTGACCAATTTGTGAAGCCGAGGGATCAAAATATGGGTCGTCTCTACTAAGATTTACACTCAACTTTGCCATTTAATTGAGAGACTTGAAAGGTATTTTTAATTTTTATTGTTGTGTCTATAATCATCTACAATGATGAGACCAAGAAGCAACTTTTTAACCTGAATTGACAAAAGTGCATATCCTTCGTTATATTCCTTATACCTTGGAGGATCATATAAACATACATTTTTTGAAAATCTCTTTCAGCATAAAAAGCATGATCTAATCTACGTTCACTACCAAAAATCAGAATTACTGGAAAAATTTGAAGAAATGCCAGCAGGACTTAAAAGGAAACCTCATCCATCAAACATGAGGACACAAATTTTAATTCCAATTAGAAATTTGAGCTGATCCACATTTCGATCCACTGACAATTTTTACTAAAAACCCTAGAGGAATACCTGTAACCCCTACCTTGTAAACAGAAAGAGCTATCGTTAATCTTATAACGACTTTAGATTTCTTATCTTATCCTTACAAAAAGATTGTGTTTTCAAGTGCTTCTTTGTGTGCTCATTTGGAAGTTTTCTTCCCAAATAATTTAATACTTTTTTCATTTTTCTCTGCATTTCAGATTCCCTTGAATTTCTTCTTGTTAACCTGCAAAAATGGAGATTAGTAAGGAATATGAATACCTGAAAAAATGTAGATTGTGTGCTCATCGTTGTCTTCTCAAATAATTTAATATGTTCTTCATTTTCCTCTGCTCCTTTGTCATTTCTTGTTAACACTAGTAAGGAATATAAATACCTTTCTTTTTGGTTTCTTCCAAATATCCATTATTTGAATTGATAACTTCTGACTCTACTTCAACTTGGTACGTTTTTTTGGCTAAGCTCCTCCCTCGTTCTCCTGCAACCTCAACATTCTAAAACCTCAATAATTTTATTCATGCTGCTAATATATCCAATAACTCACAGCATATATTGGAAGAGTTAATAATATATCCCTTTCATCTACATAATAATCTGAAAAATGAATACAATATAAAATAAATATCATCACGATATAACAATTCATTAAAAATCACGGATTCCTTCAACTTCCACTTAAAATTTGCAAAATCCCCTCACGGCAGGGCGCACCCCCTGCCCATAAGGGGGGGGGACACAGCACCCCCAGAAATGATGCAATCGTCATCAACACAATACTAAGCATGATCTATCTAGATGTGAATTGAATAATTATTTATGTTCTAGCCCATTAGCAATTTTTTTATCCACAAAAAGTAAACATACCTATGATGCTTATTTAGAATGCATTTTTACCAAAAAATTAAATAAATTGAGCTCTAAGTAGCAATATAGCAATAATTTTTTTTTGTGGAAACCGATAAAAACTGATATAATTAAATGAATACCGTTATCATTATTGCATTGCTTGTATGAAAAAAGTTACATCATTTTTATGTTGATGCTGTTGATGTAAGCTTTTAAAGTTTGTCAATAATTATTCATTTAGTTTTGAATGTCCGTTAGTTTGTATGTTATTACTTACTACTTACTATAGAAAGAAATAATCAGTTGAGATATCATTTTTCTCGTGTCTTTTTGCAAACTTCAGTGATACCAAATATTGTTTTCATTTCGCCATTATCTAAATTTAGAGTGTTCAATTGACAAATGAACACACTGTAACAGTCACAGGTGTGGGTAATTCTTTCACTTCGTCCTAAAATTTAAGGGTTTGAACTGATGTATTCAAGTTTGTTTCTTGTTATAGCATACCTCAAACTGTGTTATTTTGCATATGAAGCTGCAAGTCTTTAATAGAGCAGGACCCCATGAATTTGATTGTCAGTTACATCTTCTTCAAATAAATTTTTAACCATGGTATTGTCTAAATGAAGAGCACTTATACTTTTCCTAATAGCTGAAAAAAGTTTTGATTAGCATTGAAATTCGTACAAAAGACATAATATTCTATACTAACGTTAAACGGTACACATTCTCCTCATTCCGAGTAGCAGTATAATAATGTAAATTTGGTACTTCATATTTTAATGTTATTAGCAGACGATGGCTTCTGACTCCAATAAGGAGTCTCTAGTAATTCGAAACTGTATCAAATTATCCTCCTGAACGGAAATGAAAAGTATAAATCATTCTTACAATAAAATGTTTATCAATCTTCATGGGTTTCTAATAGATTTAATAACTTTGAAACATTCAATTCACTGAAAAAAGCATCTAATTACATATAGTTTCAATATTTTTTTCAAACATTCTTACTTCTTTCTGTTATTTGTTACACCATACTCCTTGGAAAATTCCAACTGGTCCTTGATTTTGGCAATTTTTGTTGTTAACATCAAATAAATGGGCATTTGAAATATAGATAATGGACTAGTAACATATTTTGTTGGAAGATTTTCCTGCATCTGAACACTTTTAGTTAAACTTTTGTGCTTGTGAACATTATTATCATAATTTAAGGAAAGTGGTTTCATACCAACAATTTCCACCTAAAAAAAAAGAGTCAATTACTAGAGTGTATGTAAATTTTTTCCAAATATTTGCCTTTTTCAAATACATCCTCTGGATCATGAAACTGAGATTCCATTTTTTTCAAGAACTTTTTTTCTACCTTGTACGATCCATGCTTTGTGCTTCTTGAAATGCAAGTTTTAATAAAATAATTCCTAGTTTCATCCTTTCATCTTTTGAAACTTAAAAATAGTCCAGAAGAAACCAGCATAATAACCTAATAATTTAATTGGGGTTAGTTTTAAGAATCACAGATAATTCATCATAGATAAATCAATGATTAATGGATAAGGTTCGTGAGAATCTGGTTGGTGGCTGTCACGACCGTAAATGAAATCTGCAGATTTCTTCAAATGAGTTGAAAAACTGTCTCAATCATCCATGAATAACATTTTTCTGTATATCAGAAAATGATTTCCTGAAATCTGGAATAGTTTCGCACTATTGCAGGACCCTGTATATTAGATATTGTTTACAGAATTTTACAATTGGTGCGCTGAAGTTAGATTCCTGTAATTATATCGAGTATTTCGAAAGTAACCGATAATTATCATTACAGTGACCAGGAAAAGCTCCATCTATGATCTGGACAGTTGATTGGACAAATTACAGATACCATTGAGATTATGATGAAGTGGCTTTCTCCTCACCCAACCAGAGGTCACCACAGTTAAAAAAAAGAGTTCATCAAAAAAAGCATGGGATGGGTCGTCTCTACTAAGATTTACACTAAATTCATCACCAAGAGACTACACTTGGAAGGCATTTTTAAATTTCATTTTCATTGCAGTATCTACAGAGTGTCTCAGGTTCGTTTCTGGAAAACTAGACATATTTGAAATCTGAAAATTGGGATTATGATATTGTTCGAAATTCTCTACAGAGCTAAAATATTTTCAAAGTTATTCAGGGAGTGAAAATAAATACGAGATTTATCTTCTATGCTCAAAGAATATCCTTATTAATCAAGATTCGAAGAATTTGACTCTACGTAGTACATAAATCCAGAAAATCTCAAATAATAACTCAGAAATTATTGAATTTAGGAGAAAACTATCATTATTTTTGACCGCAGAATCCAACACAATTATAATTTGAAAAACAGTTATGACCAATTTAAGATCACAATTTTCAACACAAAAATTGAAATTTTGATATTTTTGAAATCCAAAAGATACATGACCTTTTCACATCCTTCGATGCGGTTTACGATCAGGATATTTAAAATAAGAATAATGAAAATATTGACTTTTTTGGATATTTTGAAAACTATTCGATTTAATACAATGGTTTTAACAGAAATGTATTCACTATTGAATACATTTCGATCATACCAGGAATGGAAAACTTTTTTTTCGTCGAATTTATTTTCACTCCCTGTATAACCGTTTTTGGGCTTCGAACAATATCAGATATCATAATCAAATATGTCTGGTTCTCCAGAAACGTCTAATAGGCACTCGAACTTGAGACACTGTATAATCATCTACAAATAAAAAGCAACTGAATTCCTTATAAATATATAAGTATAAATATACTTTTTTGAAGATATCTTTCATTATCTACGTTCACTACCATAGTCCCAAAAATAAATCAGAATCACTAGAAAAATTTTAAGAAATGACTTAAAAGGAAACCTATCCAACACAAAATTTCAATTCCAATTTATTTCTCATGTCAACGCGCTGTTAGAAATTTGAGCTGATCCACATTTCAGTGACAATTTTTACTAAAAACCTTAGATAAATACCTGCGCAGAAACAGCTAACCTTTTATCGTTAATCTTATAACGACTTTAGATTTCTTATCCTTACATGAATGTTGAATGTTTTGAATTTCTTCACTGAAAAAATGTAGATTAGTAAGGAATATAAATAAATACCTGAAGAAATGTATAATCATTAAAAGAAAACTATCATTTTGAACACGTATAATACCTCAAAACCTCACAAGTAAAAAAATCATATAAATACCTTTTTGGCCAACATTAGATATCCATTAATAATCATGGAATTGATAACTTCTGACTCTACTTCAATCTGCAGCTCAGCAATGTTGAACCTCAACATTCTAAAACCTCATTTATCCATGCAGCTAATTTATCAATAACTCACATCAATATATGGGATGAGTTAATAATATATCCCTTTCATCTATAATCTGAAAAATGAATACAATATTATAAAATAAATATAATGAAAGGTTCATTATTTATTTTGTTCGTACACATTTACACATTTTTGAATCATCACGATATATAAGGGGTGGGGATATATAATGAAACATAATTTGCCTCTGTTCATAGAAACTATATGCCATAACGTGTGAATAAAGCGTGGTTCATGAAATAAAACAAAAATGCAAATCTTAAAAAGACCATTCAATACGTGGTTTATTTTATCGACCACCACCATGCATGATGGGTCTAGTGGTATTTACCGAGTACCACCATGTTTGAAAGAGTTAAAATATGCAAAAACCCCTCAGGCAGGGCGCACCCCCTGCCCCCCTGCCCATAAGGGTGGTGGTCCGAAACCAAATGACATAATATAATCTACGTTCACTACCATATATCATACTCCAAAAATTACACAAAATTTTATTTCTATTTCTCAACTGTATTACGTATTTGGAGCCTGATCCATTTCAGTGACAATTTTAACTAAAAACCTTATATAAATACATAAATACCTGTAACCCTGCTTGTAAAAAGGCTGAAATTTTATCGTTAATCTTATAACGACTTTAGATTTCTTATCTTATCCTTACAAAAGATTTTGTGTTTGCTTCCAAACTGTGTTCTTATTGTGTTTTCTCAAATATTTTCTCTGTCTTTTCAGATTTTCAGAATTAATTGAATTGTTGTTAACACTGAAAAAAGATCAGATTAGTAAGGAATATTAATCTTTTTGGTTTCTTCCAAATATCCATTAAATAGTAAATAGTCATGGATATTGATAACTGATCTGACTCTACTTCATTGATTTAGAATTCTAAGTCAATGCTCTACTTCAACAAGTTTTTAAGTTTTTTTTTCTAACCTCAAAAATTTTAATGCTAATATATTCAATAACTGAAGATTAGTCACTTAATAATATATCCCTTTCATCTACATTATATATCTGAAAAACGAATACACAATATAATTTCATATATAATAAAATGAATATACTATTAAAAGGTTCATCCTAACCTCACACACAAAAAAAATCACGATTCAATTTCCCTTAAAATATGTAACCCCCTTCAGGACCCACTGGACTACCTAATAATACTCAAAAAATCTAATAATACATATCGTACATTCTCACATAATAATAATACTCACAATTAACATTCAATTCCTTCCTTCTAATAAAGAACTTCCTGCAAATAGATATGCAAAACCAACCTTCTTTTATCCTTGGGTATAATACATTCTCACATTCTCATGAAATATGCAAGTTATAAGTTATACGATTTTACGTACTTTAATTCAATTCAACCCAGAGACATCACTATGTCCTGAATCCGGCTTTATTTGAAACCAAGCAGCGTCGGGCGCGGTTAGTACTTGGATGGGTGACCGCTAAGGAAGTAGTTCGTGAAAAGTGAGACTCTAAACCTGCAAAACCTCCCCCTCATGGCAGGGCGCACCCCCTGCCCATAAGGGGGGGACGCGGCACCTAGAAAAAATCCCAAATGATGTGATCTCTCACATGGTTCCAAAACCTCGGACCGGACCGGCCTCGGTCCGAAACCACGATCGACGATCACACCAAATGTGAAGTTTTCTAAGGCATGCAGAGCCACTCATGCTATCTGCCGCGTCCCCGGCTTACTGAACGTAGGTTTAAAATTTCTATATGAAGCTAACATTGGTTCGTACTATTGAGTTATATGTAGGGCAGATTATTGCAGATTATTGGCGGTTAATACACTTATTGAAAAAGAATTATCAAAATTCACTTTTTCTACAATTAAAAGGTCTTTTTTGTCTGCATGGGTCTTCACTTCATGGTCTTTTGACGACAAAAAAACGAAAAAACGCGAAATTAAAGCGCCACCGGCGAGAATCAGAACTACTCTCCTTGGGTAGGCAATCCAATATACGCCTTCGGTGCAAGGCAAGTTGCAACATTTTATATCACATTGAAGGTATTTCCACTTTTCGGTTACTTCTTACAAGTGTAACAAACAGAAAGAAGTGAATGAACGACTCCAGACTTCACGTCAGTGCGCTCTTTGGGCACTTATACGGGAGCTATATCACGATGAATGTGTTTTTCGAATTTTGAGCCTGAAATGGTCTGATCACGGTGATCAAATTTAATTCGGTCTGTCCGTTTAGAAGGAGAATGACGTATTTTGCGTTACTCTTTTTTTTACATTTTGTCCACATCATCGCTCAGAACCATATTAAATGGTTATTAGACCATTTTTGTAGCCTTATCGAACGTTTTCAGAATTATGTGGGAAGTTTTCTTTGAAATACTTAGTAGTTTCCTTCAAAATTGAGTTTATAGAATTCTTAATGATTTAGGCGATTTCTGTGCTAAGAAGGATGCTAACGTCAAAGTTCAGTTCTTGTCTAATAGATGGCGCTGTCGTTGCAGTGATCTATAATTTGGTAACATTTTTCGCGATTCTATCGGGTTTCACAAAGCGTAATCACCGGTGATTCGAGCTTGATCCCGGAATCATTAACAGTTCAAAAATCTAATTCAACATCGTTGGTTCGATGTGATTTCGTAATCAACGACAGTCGATTCGCGATCAAGGGCAAAATGGGTTTCACGAAGGTTTTTCAAATTTTGATTCTCGATCAACGTCCCCAGAAGAAGAAATATTATTTGGATTGTAGAATTTTTTGGGCGATCAAGCTGATTTTAAATGGAATTAAAACGATATTGTGAATGAATTTTCCAATGATGCCTATATTTTCTACAATTTTATCAGAAATCATCAAAATGAAGGCATATCCTCGTTTCATTCGAAAAAATCGAATTCAAACATCGTTGACGGAATTCTTCAGAGAAATATATCTACGCTCATAGGTCCATCATACAAATAGGGCAATCAGGAATCACATGGATAGAATGCAATGTATATGAGTTGGTTTATATTCCTGCCATAATATGTATCCATCCTCTTAAAATTGGGCTTAAATAGAATTTTTTCTGACGAGAAAAGTAAAGGACATAATGGTTGTTTAATATCTTCAACTGCTACATGAACTATTACCTATTGCTTTCATTATTAAAACATTGAATACAGTTCCTACTGAATACAATTATGACTAGATTTCTACCGGATAGTCTATCAAAATGTATTTCAGCCATGTGATCCAGAAATGAATTGACATTACGTTACCTGTATTGTGACCTGTGCTGGACTGTACTGTTCTTCAAAACAATGACTTTGATGAATCATTATCATTCCAATATAAGCAAACTGTATTTTATGATTAGTATTTTTCTATTCAATATGTGTGGAATTTAAAAAATCCTCAATAAAAAAATAAAGCCTCATAATATTAATTTATTTGAAGTTAATTTAAAACGAGTTGGTAAATATTCAATACTGTCTTTATTATCCAATTTACATTATTCATATTGCAATTTAATTATTAACTCGATATCGAACAAAATCCAACAAAAAATAAGCCTCATTATTTAACCGAGAAAATCATTTCCACTGCCTTTAACCATACCACCCAGTATCGTTGGCCCCTTATGATTATTTCTTGTAAATCAATAATAATGGATTTAATTATGTATATTGAATACTTGTCCAATGTCCATGTATTATGACAATATACTTCTTTTGATATAATCATGAGATTTCCATCAAAATAGTTTGTTTTCTCACTTCGGATCCCAAAATCTGAAAACTATAAAATGAGAATACTAATTCTTCCATGCAACATTTCTTTGTGAGCAATTACATGGTGCTGTAAATGTAAACAAACCATAACACAGAAAATATGTTTGTTTATCACAATTCATAATAGATATTACTTCTTCTGCTGTGACAAGGTGCATAATTCTGTATGTTCTTAATGCAGTTCCAGGATTCCTTATAATTCTACGTTATGCTTTTCCTCACATTTCATTTGTTTCTGTTTCTAAAATAGAAAAATAAAGCAATAACAATAATGTAGGTTATGGAGATATAACAAGAATACGCTTTTTACTTACCTTAGGGAAAAAGTCTTATGCTGCCCTTAACATAATTTTCTCTACTTGAAGAATTTCACCTTCACACAACAACATTTATACGTCCGCCGAATTTGTCACTTTGTCCTACGATGACGTAATGAGTCTATGAGCTCAGTTACGCTGGGGAAATCTCGTTGTCGGATTCAAACTTCTGATTTGATACCATGAATTTTGTTTGTGAAACCGGATCAGCGTTGATTCAATGTTCAAATTTTGATTCGAGATCAACTTATTTCAACTTTTGTGAAACCCACCGTATATGTAGATTGTAAATAAGTAATCAGAGGATCAGTATTTTAGGAAATAAATGGCTCTTTTCACATATTAATCAAAGTATCGAAAATATTGTTTTAGGAGCCGTTTTTTCCGCTTCTATTCTATTAATTTATAGTAAATTTCCTTGCCGATCTTGTGGTGTGCTGTGAACGTACAGAATTCGCACAAAACAGAGTTATGATGGATTGAAATTTCGAAATTTTGGGCCTTTGGCGTGTGGTTTTCTATCATTAAAGGATCGATCTATATTTAAAAAATCAGCGTATGGCTACAGTCATTATTCTGGTTGCAGTAACTCTCTAAAGTTGACCAATTTGTGAAGCCGAGGGATCAAAATATGGGTCGTCTCTACTAAGATTTAGACTCAACTTTGCCACTAAATTGAGAGACTTGAAAGGCATTTTTAATTTTTATTGTTGTGTCTATAATCATCTACAATGAGGAGACCAAGAAGCAACTTTTTAACCTAAATTGACAAAAGTGCATATCTTTCGTTATATTCCTTATAACTTGGAGGATCGTATAAACATACATTTTTTGAAAATATCTTTCAGCATAAAAAGCATGATCTAATCTACGTTCACTACCATAGTCCCAAAAATCAGAATCACTAGAAAAATTTTAAAAAATGCCAGCAGGACTTGAAAGGAAACCTCATCCATAAAACATGAGGACACAAATTTTAAATTTTAATTCCAAGTTCTCAACGCTGTTAGAAATTTGAGCTGATCCACATTTCGATCCACTGACAATTATTACTAAAAACCCTAGATAAATACCTATAACCCTTACCTTGTAAACAGAAAGAGCTAAAATTTTATCGTTAATCTTATAACGACTTTAGATTAGATTAGATTTCTTATCTTATCCTTACAAAAAGATTGTGTTTTCAAGTGCTTCTTTTGTGTGCTCATTTGGAAGTTTTCTTCCCAAATAATTTAAAACTTTTTTCATTTTTCTCTGCATTGCAGATTCCCAGATATCATTTTTCTCGTGTCTGTGTCTTTTTGCAAGTGATACCAAATATTTTTCATTTCGCCATTATCTAAATGAGTGTTCAATTGAAAAATGAACACACTGTACAGTCACAGTGGGTAATTCTTTCACTTTGTCCTAAAATTTAAGGGTTTGAACTGATGTATTGAAGTTTCTTGTTATAGCATACCCCCAATTGTTGTTTTGTTTCATGTTATTTTGCATATGAAGTTTCAGTTCCAAATATTTTTCATTTTGCCATTATATTTAGAGTGTACAACTCTACCATTTGTCCATCTTTTTGAACACACTG
The DNA here is from genome assembly GCA_910592335.1 of Adalia bipunctata. NCBI lineage: Eukaryota > Metazoa > Arthropoda > Insecta > Coleoptera > Coccinellidae > Adalia > Adalia bipunctata. Next base: position 74,008,202 of record OU342949.1, on the reverse strand, counting down.
TATAGTCACTTCGTCCTAAAATTTAAGGGTTTGAACTGATGTATTCAAGTTTGTTTCTTGTTATAGCACACCTCAAACTGTGTTATTTTGCATATGAAGCTGCAACATCTTTAATAGAGCACGACCCCCATGAATTTGATTGTCAGTTACATCTTCTTCAAATAAATTTTTAACCAATATTATAGTATTGTCAAAATGAATGAATACTGGTGAAGAGCACTTATACTTTTTCTAATAGCTGAAAAAAGTTTTGATTAGTATTGAAATTCGTACAAAAGACATATTCTATACTAACGGTAAACGGTACACATTCTGCAATTCATACATATTCTCCAGCAGTATAATAATGTAAATGGATGTAAATTTGGTAGTTCATATTTTAATGTTATTAGGAGACAATGGCTTCTGGGAAACCAATAAGGAGTCTCCAGTAATTTGAAACTGTATCCTCCTGAACGGAAATGAAAAGTATAAATCATTCTCACCTGAAAAAAGCATCTAATTACATATAGTTTCAATATTTTTTTCAAACATTCTTACTTCTTTCTGTTATTTGTTCACCATACTCCTTGGAAAATTCCAACTGGTCCTTGATTTTGGCAATTTTTGTTGTTAACATCAAATAAATGGGCATTTGAAATATAGATAATGGACTAGTAACATAGTTGGAAGATTTTCCTGCATCTGAAAACTTATAGTTAAACTTTTGTGCTTGTGAACATTATTATCATAATTTAAGGAAAGTGGTTTCATACCAACAATTTCCACCTAAAAAAAAGAGTCAATTACTAGAGTGTATATAAATTTTTTCCAAATATTTGCCTTTCAAATTACATCCTCTGGATCATGAAACTGAGATTCCATTTTTTTCAAGAACTTTTTTTCTACCTTGTACGATCCATGCTTTGTGCTTTTTGAAATGCATGTTTTAATAAAATAACTCCTAGTTTCATCCTTTGAAACTTAAAAATACTCCAGAAGAAACCAGCATCATAACCTAATAATTTAATTGGGGTTAGTTTTAAGAATCACAGATAATTCATCATAGATAAATCAATGATTGATGGATAAGGTTCATGAGAATCTATGGTTGGTGGCTGTCGTGACCGTAAATGAAATCTGCAGATTTCTTCAAATACCGAAAAACTGTCTCAATCATCCATGAATAACATTTTTCTGTATATCAGAAATTGATTTCCTGAAATCTGGAATAGTTTCGCACTATTGCAGGACCCTGTATATTAGATGTTGTTTACAGAATTTTACAATTGGTGCGCTGAAGTTAGATTCCTGTAATTGTATCGAGTATTTCGAAAGTAACCGATAATTATCATTACAGTGACCAGGAAAAGCTCCATCTATGATCTGGACAGTTGATTGGACAAATTACAGATACCATTGAGATTCCATAAATTATGATGAAGTGGCTTTCTCCTCACCCAACCAGAGGTCACCACAGTTAAAAAAAAAGAGTTCATCAAAAAAAGCATGATACTGCAATGAAAATTAAAAATGCCTTCCAAGTAGTCTCTTGGTGATGAATTTAGTGTAAATCTTAGTAGAGACGACCCATATTTTGATCCTCATGCTTTTTTTCAGGTTCGTTTCTGGAAAACTAGACATATTTGAAATCTGAAAATTGGGATTATGATATTGTTCGAAATTCTCTACAGAGCTAAAATATTTTCAAAGTTATTCAGGGAGTGAAAATAAATACGAGATTTATCTTCTATGCTCACAGAATATCCTTATTAATCAGATTCGAAGAATTTTACTCTACGTAGTACATAAATCCAGAAAATCTCAAATAACTCAGAAATTATTGAATTTAGGAGCATAATCATGTGAGAAAACTTGACCGCAGAATCCAACACAATTATAAAAAAAATAGGGTTCTAATTTGAAAAACAGTTATGACCAATTTTCAACACAAAAAAAAAATTGAAATTTTGATATCCAAAAGATACATGACCTTTTCACATCCTTCGATGCGGTTTACGATCAGGATATTTAAAATAAGAATAATGAACATATTGACTTTTTTGGATATTTTGAAAACTATTCGATTTAATACAATGGTTTTAACAGAAATGTATTCACTATTGAATACATTTATTTTCACTCCCTGTATAACCGTTTTTGGGCTTCGAACAATATCAGATATCATAATCAAATATGTCTGGTTCTCCAGAAACGTCTAATAGGCACTCGAACTTGAGACACCCTGTATAATCATCTACAAAAAGCAACTGAATTGCATTTGTTATATTCCTTATACTTTTGGAGGATCATATAAATATACTTTTTTGAAAATATCTTTCATGATCTACGTTCACTACCATAGTCCCAAAAAATCAGAATCACTAGAAAAATTTCAAGAAATTCCAATTTATTGATTTGAGCTGATCCAGTGACAATTTTTACTAAAAACCTTAGATAAATACCTGTAACCCTTACCTTGTAAACAGAAAGAGCTAAAATTTTATCGTTAATCTTATAACGACTTTAGATTTCTTTTCCTTACATGAATGTTGAATGTTTTGAAGAAATGTATAATCATTAAAAGAAAACAATCATTTTGAACAAAACTAAAACCTCATATAATACCTCACAAGTAAAAAAATCATATAAATACCTTTTTGGCCAACATTAGATATCCATTAATAATCATGGAATTGATAACTTCTGACTCTACTTCAATCTGCAGCTCAGCAATGTTGAACCTCAACATTCTAAAACCTCATTTATCCATGCGGCTAATTTATCAATAACTCACATCAATATATGGGATGAGTTAATAATATATCCCTTTCATCTATAATCTGAAAAATGAATACAATATAAAATGAATATAATAAAATGTTCATTTATTTTGTTCGTACACATTTACACATTTTTGAATCATCACGATATATGAGGGGATTGGGGATATATAATGAAACATAATTTGCCTCTGTTCATAGAAACTATATGCCATAACGTGTGAATAAAGCGTGGTTCATGAAATAAACCACCATGCAAATCTTAAAAAGACCATTCAATAGGTGGTTTATTTTATCGACCACCATGCATGATGGGTCTAGTGGTATTTACCGAGTACCACCATGTTTGAAAGAGTTAAAATATGCAAAAACCCCTCAGGCAGGGCGCACCCCCTGCCTATTAGGGTGGGGGGGGGGTGACAGCACCCAAAATCGTTTCACATGGTTTCAGTTTCACCATTTGGTCCAAAACCACACACAACGACATCAACAATACTATGCATGATCTGATCTACGTTCACTACCATATATCATAGTCCAAAAATTACACAAAATTTATTCCAATTTCTCAACTGTCTGTATTACGTATTTGAGCCTGATCCGTTTCAGTGACAATTTTAACTAAAAACCTTATATAAATACATAAATACCTGTAACCCTGCTTGTAAAAATGCTAAAATTTTATCGTTAATCTTATAACGACTTTAGATTTCTTATCTTATCCTTACAAAAGATTTTGTGTTTGCTTCCAAGTGTGCTCATTGTGTTTTCTCAAATATATAATTTCATACTTTTTCTTTGCTGCTCTGTCTTTTCAGGTTGTTAACACTGAAAAAATGTAGATTAGTAAGGAATATAAATCTTTTTTGGTTTCTTCCAACATTAGATATCCATTAAATAGTAAATACCTAGTTGGAAATTGATAACTGATCTGACTCTACTTCAACAAGTTTTTAAGTTTTTTTTTCTAACCTCAAAAAAATTTTATCATGCTAATATATTCAATAACTGAAGATTAGTCACTTAATAATATATCCCTTTCATCTACATTATATATCTGAAAAATGAATACAATATAAAAGGTTCATCCTAACCTCACACACAAAACACAAAATCACATCAATTTCCCTTAAAATATGTAACCCCCTATGTAATCCCATGCCATGGTGCACACTACACTTTGGACTACCTCATATAATTCAAAAAATCTAATATAAATAGCAAATACATAATAATAATACTCACAATTAACATTCAATCCTTCCATCTAATAAAAAAATAAATATGCAAAACCAAGAACCAAGCTCTTTTTTTTATTCTTGGGTATAATACATCAACCAATGAATTGAAATATGCAAGTAAAACGAATTCGGCTTTATTTGAAACCAAGCAGCGGTTAGTACTACTTGGATGGGTGACCGCTAAGGAAGTAGTTAGTTGAACTACATAATAATACTCACATTAGAAACCTCTTCTTCCAATAAATAAATATATGCAAAACCAACACACACCCTCATCACAATACATTCTCAGTTCTCACAACATATTGAAATATATGCAAGTTATACGATCTTACGTATTTTAATTCAACCCTGATTTCGATTTCGTCGTAGTAGTTGAGACTCTGCTTTCCGAAATCTGCAAAACCTCCCCCTCATGGCAGGGCGCACCCCCTGCCCATAAGGGGGGGACGCGGCACCTAGAAAAAATCCCAAATGATGTGATCTCTCACATGGTTCCAAAACCTCGGACCGGTCCGGCCTCGGTCCGAAACCACGATCGACGATCACACCAAATGTGAAGTTTTCTAAGGCATGCAGAGCCACTCATGCTAACTGCCGCGTCCCCGGTCTTACTAAACGTAGGTTTAAAATTTCTATATGAATCTAACATTGGTTCGTACTATTGAGTTATATGTAGGGCAGATTATTGCAGATTATTGGCGGTTAATACACTTATTGAAAAAGAATTATCAAAATTCACTTTTTCTACAATTAAAAGGTCTTTTTTGTCTGCATGGGTCTTCACTTCATGGTCTTTTGACGACAAAAAAACGAAAAAACGCGAAATTAAAGCGCCACCGGCGAGAATCAGAACTACTCTCCTTGGGTAGGCAATCCTATATACGCCTTCGGTGCAAGGCAAGTTGCAGTTGCAACATACTTTTCGGTTACTTCTTACAACAAACAGAAAGAAGTGAATGAACGACTCCAGACTTCACGTCAGTGCGCTCTTTGGGCGCTCGTTCCACTTATACGGGAGCTATATCAATTAATGAATGTATTTTTCGAATTTTGAAAATGAAATGGTCTGATCACGGTGATCAAAATTTAATTCGGTGGCCGTTTAGAAGGAGAATGACGTATTTTGCGTTACTCTTTTTTTTACATTTTGTCCACATCGCTCAGAACCATATTAAATGGTTATTAGACCATTTTTGTAGCCTTATCGAACGTTTTCAGAATTATGTGGGAAGTTTTCTTTCAAATGGAAGTTTCCTTTGAAATACTTAGTAGTTTCCTTCAAAATTGAGTTTAAGAATTCTTAATGATTTAGGCGATTTCTGTGCTTAGAAGGATGCTAACGTCAAAGTTCAGTTCTTTTCTAATAGATGGCGCTGTCGTTGCAGTGATCTATAATTTGGTAACATTTTTCGTTTCACAAAGCGTAATCACCGGTGATTCGAGCTTGATCCCGGAATCATTAACAGTTCACAAATCTAATTCGAACATCGTTGGTTCGATGTGATTTCGTAATCAACGACAGTCGATTCGCGATCAAGGGCAAAATGAGTTTCACAAAGGTTTTTCAAATTTTGATTCTCGATCAACGTCCCCAGAAGAAGAAATATTATTTGGATTGTAGAATTTTTTGGGCGATCAAGCTGATTTTCAATGGAATTAAAACGATATTGTGAATGAATTTTCCAATGATGCCTATATTTTCTACAATTTTATCAGAAATCATCAAAATGAAGGCATATCCTCGTTTCATTCGAAAAAATCGAATTCAAACATCGTTGACGGAATTCTTCAGAAAAATATATCTATGCTCATAGGGCAATCAGGAATCACATGGATAGAATGCAATGTATATGAGTTGGTTTATATTCCTGCCATAATATGTATCCATCCTCTTAAAATTGGGCTTGAATAGAATTTTTTCTGACGAGAAAAGTAAAGGACATAATGGTTGGTTAATATATTCAACGAAGGGTGCTACATGAACTATTACCTATTGCTTTCATTATTAAAACATTGAATACAGTTCCTACTGAATACAATTATGACTAGATTTCTACCGGATAGTCTATCAAAATGTATTTCAGCCATGTGATCCAGAAATAAATTGACATTACCTTACCTGTATTGTGACCTGTGCTGGACTGTACTATTCTTCAAAACAATGACTTTGATGAATCATTATCATTCGAATATAAGCAAACTGTATTTTATGATTAGTATTTTTCTATTCAATATGTGTGGAATTTAAAAAATCCTCAATAAAAAAATAAGGCCTCATAATATTAATTTATTTGAAGTTAATTTAAAACGAGTTGGTAAATATTCAATACTGTCTTTATTATCCAATTTACATTATTCGTATTGAAATTTAATTATAAACTCGATAACCATACCATCCAGTATCGTTGGCCCCTTATGATTATTTCTTGTAAATCAATAATAATGGATTTAATTATGTATATTGAATACTTGTCCAAAGTCCATGTATTATGACAATATACTTCTTTTGATATAATCATGAGATTTCCATTAAAATAGTTTGTTTTTTCACTTCGAATCTCAAAATCTGAAAACTGTAAAATGAGAATACTAATTCTTCCATGCAACTACCTTCATTTCATTTAGCACATTTCTTTGTGAGCAATTACATTGTGCTGTGAATGTAAACAAACCATAACACAGAAAATATGTTTGTTTATCACAATTCATAATAGATATTACTTCTTCTGCTGTGACAAGGTGCATAATTCTGTATGTTCTTAAAGCAGTTCCAGGATTCCTTATAATTCTACGTTCTGCTTTTCCTCACATTTCATTTGTTTCTGTTTCTGAAATATAAAAATAAAGCAATAACAATAATGTAGGTTATGGAGATATAACAAGAATACGCTTTTTACTTACGATTTCTCTACTTGAAGAATTTCACCTTCATACAACAACAATATTCATTTATACGTCCGCCGAATTTGTCACTTTGTCCTACGTAATGAGTCTATGAGCTCAGTTACGCTGGAGAAATCTCGTTGTCGGATTCAAACTTCTGCTTTTGATGCCATGAATTTTGTTTGTGAAACCGGATCAGCGTTGATTCGATGTTCAAATTTTGATTCGAGATCAACTTATTTCAACTTTTGTGAAACCCACCGTATATGTAGATTGTAAATAAGTAATCAGAGGATCAGTATTTTAGGAAATAAATGGCTCTTTTCACATATTAATCAAAGTATCGATTGTTTTAAGAGCCGTTTTTTCCGCTTCTATTCTACTAATTTATAGTAAATTTCCTTGCCGATCTTGTGGGGTGCTGTGAGCGTACAGAATTCGCACAAAACAGAGTTATGATGGATTGAAATTTCGAAATTTTGGACCTTTGGCGTGTGGTTTTCTATCATTAAAGGATCGATCTATATTTAAAAATCAGCGTATGGCTACAGTCATTATTCTGGTTGCAGTAACTCTCTAAAGTTGACTAATTTGTGAAGCCGAGGGATCAAAATATGGGTCGTCTCTACTAAGATTTACACTCAACTTTGCCATTAAATTGAGTGACTTGAAAGGCATTTTTAATTTTTATTGTTGTGTCTATAATCATCTACAATGATGAGACCAAGAAGCAACTTTTTAACCTGAATTGACAAAAGTGCATATCTTTCGTTATATTCCTTATACCTTGGAGGATCGTATAAACATACATTTTTTGAAAATATCTTTCAGCATAAAAAGCATGATCTAATCTACGTTCACTACCATAGTCCCAAAAATCAGAATCACTAGAAAAATTTTAAAAAATGCCAGCAGGACTTGAAAGGAAACCTCATCCATAAAACATGAGGACACAAATTTTAATTCCAATTAGAAATTTGAGCTGATCCACATTTCGATCCAATTCGATGACAATTTTTACTAAAAACCCTAGATAAATACCTGTAACCCCTACCATGTAAACAGAAAGAGCTATCGTTAATCTTATAACGACTTTAGATTTCTTATCTTATCCTTACAAAAAGATTGTGTTTTCAAGTGTTTCTTTTGTGTGCTCATTTGGAAGTTGTCTTCCCAAATAATTTAATACATTTTTCATTTTTCTCTGCATTTCAGATTCCCTTGAATTTCTTGTTAACCTGCAAAAATGGAGATTAGTAAGGAATATAAATACCTGAAAACGATGAGCAAACAATCTACATTTTGTAGATTGTTTGCTCATCGTTGTATTCTCAAATAATTTAATACGTTCTTCATTTTTCTCTGCTCCTTTGTCATTTCAGATTCCCTTGAATTCTTGTTAACACTAGCAAGTCTAGTGTCCTTACTAGTGTCTCTGACCATAGATGAATCTATGGATATAAGCGCGTTCGGCATTAGCATCCGAGAGCGGACGGATTTTTTAGTCACGTGATCACAAATTGTACAGATTTGTCAGATTTTTCTGTAATAAACGAACGGTACGGAGCTTTCAGAGCGTTTTTTCTGTTTGCCAGATATTAAATTAGTGCTCAAAGGTCTATTCAGCCGTGTAGAGGTAGTCTGGGTTCTATTTTAATTCTTTTGTTATAGCTCTCAACACTTCTACCCCTTGGTTGAGATGATTCAATATTTTGAATAATTATTTTTTTATCAAATGACATTTTTCATTTCTTACTACACAACAAATAACATAAGACACGAAATTTTAACAGACTGTTCAAGAATATTCGAAGCTGCAACCGATAGCTGATGAATATGGTCAATACTGGCGATTCCAACCACCGATGAGGGCGCTGCTGAATGTAAACGAACATGGCGGAATTCTAGTAACCTCTTTTGAAGCTACGTTGTTTTGATATGTAAAACAGATTATTTTAAGTGATTTTCTTAGTTCTCGTGATGATTTTGTGGATAATTTCGGTGAATTAATGTATTATTGACAGTGCAGAGTTGAGTTTATAAAATTTTGTTATACAAATTGACTTTTTTCGCTTCTAATTGGATCGACAATTCACGAGGTATTCGATGGAAATTAAGTAAATAAATTATTGTTTTGAATGTTCTTTATTTTCATGGAAATATACTACAAAATAGCAACACAAAAAAGATTTACATTGCCTAAACTATGATCAGAATGTGAACCACCAAAATATTTGCTAAATACTTAATATATTCACTAAAAATATTTTTCGCAGTTCGAGAAACATTTAACGAAAATCTTTTCAGCAAGTTTTCTCCATCTATAGTTTAACCATGCTTTTCTTCATTCCAATTTTTCCAGTATAGCAAAGGCATTAGTGATACATAGTGTTAAGGCCTCTTTTTTTACGAAATTCATGAAAACGTACAGACCAGTTTTTATTTGTCCTTGAAGAGCAATTGAAATCATTGCAGATACAATTGAATACAATTTCTTTCAGTACTAGTACTCAGCTTACTCAGTGTTCTATAATCAATCCACTGGCCTAAAATTATATATAACATTAGCATTAAAACATGAATCCCTTTGTTCAGGTACTTCACCTTATTTAATTTCTGTCTTACAGAAAGTTGAAGGCTCAACTCAGTAACTTGAATTACGATGATCAATTTCATAATCATCTTGTTGATAATTATGGTATTAACCTTCCTCAGCAGTTAAAACTGCACCAGAAAATTGGACTCAAACGACACGCCTTGTAACCTAAACCATGATAACATTGTGAATAATATTTTAAATGAATAACACTGTTATAAATACCTTCTCAACAATTTTTATTTTAATACTAATTTATCTGTTCAGAACATTATAAAAACTTCGGTATATCACTCAAGAATACCTGGATATGAAACAAATTATTATAGCTCAAAAGCACGCGAAACATAGAAGATTTCAAAGAATTACTTGTTCCGTAGTTTGGAAATTTGTGCCGAAAGAGGGCGCTTCGATCTTTGGATTCGCCAATAACGTGGAACACTTCGATGAAATCTTAACCAGGGAGATAAAAACCTTCCTCAAAGCCATTAACATTTTGATAAACTGTGGCGAAATTAAACTCGGCGTTGCCACGTGCAGAATAGCTGGTTATAAAGTTGCTGTCAACATAGATTCCTCATATTTTATGATCCTCAGTGGTTTTAACCTTTAACCTTTATTTTATTCTTCTGTGGTCTTAACGGTCCCCAATACAATTTGAATTTTATAATTTTAAATAACAGAAAAAAATTGTTCAGCCCTATCAAGATCTAGGTGAGCCCTGAAGTGAGTGTAATATAATAAATTTGCTATTCTTTGGTAATGCCAATATAAATTCAATAGGAAAACGAGAAGATGAATACTCCATACAGAAATGCACACTATACTCCTAGGACTTTGAGGAGGGAAAAGACGAATGTCTCAACAGCAAGCTCTGATGCATTGAAAGAACCGGTGAGAGTTTATTGTAGAATTCGTCCTTCGAACGATGAAAACGAAGCATCCTGCATATCATTGATATCCCCAACGGTATTATCGCTCAACACTGCTGCAGATCCCAAATATACATCTCAAAGGGAGCTTCACTGTCAATTCAAACAGATTTTCTCTTCCTATGCTACACAAAAAGAAGTTTTCGATTTTGTTGCCATACCACTTCTTCAAGATTTACTCAGGGGTAAAAATGCTTTATTGCTCGGCTATGGTGTCACAGGTTCTGGAAAGACTCATACGCTGTCAGGGGAGCCCAATGATCCTGGTATAATGCCGCGTTGTATAAACACCCTATTCAATACAATAGGCGACTATCAAAGCCCCAAATTCACAGTCAAACCTGATAGAATGAATGGATTCCAAATTCAATCTGAAAGTGACGCTAGTCACGATAGGTTTTTGGAAAACAGGGCAAACACAGCTAAAGCTGCCAGGAGTAAGACACCCAGGAAGGTTGTGGATCAACCTTTTTATTTAAATGATGGCACAAGAATAATTGACATGGATGATACTTCCTCATATGCTGTATTTGTTAGTTACGTTGAAATTTATAATAATACTGTTTATGACTTATTAGACGAATCCAACAAAAATTTACAACCGAAAATTCTGAGGGAAGACCTACAAAAAAACATGTACGTTATTGGAGTAACTGAGGTGGAGATTAAATCTGCAGAGGAAGCTTTCGAGGTTCTAACTGCTGGTCAGAGAAAAAAAAGAATGGGACATACTTTATTGAACTCTGAATCGAGTCGATCCCATTCCGTTTTCAATATAAGATTGGTTCAAATCCAACAAGTGTTTCATAATAGTGATGGTGTTGCCGTTATCCCAGATTCCAATACGTTCAAAGTATCTCAGTTGAGTCTGGCAGATCTGGCAGGTTCTGAAAGGACGAATCGTACACAAACAACAGGTATGAGACTCAAGGAAGCCGGAAGAATCAATAATTCGCTGATGTGCTTGAGAAATTGTTTAGAAATTTTGAGAGAGAATCAGCTCACAGGATCCAATAAGTTGGTACCATACAGGGATAGCAGGCTAACGTTCCTCTTTAAGAATTTCTTTGAGGGATACGGCAAAGTAGAAATGATGGTTTGTGTTAATCCTTCCATAAAAGATTATGAAGAGAATTTACAAGTGATGAAATTTGCAGAAATGTCTCAAGATATCAAAATTAAAAAGAACGAACACAAAGATACGCCCATGACTAGACAAACACCGAAAAGAATCTTTGCCACTCCTGCATCGATAAGCAAAACAAAATCTAACTCCGCATTCACTCTCCCTAAAATACCCAGTTTTGTTTTTAACTTGAACAATTTACAAGAAACAGTGGCTTCCTTGGACCAAATTGCCAAAATTTTGAAATTGAGAAGTTCGAAATTCACAGGAAATTTTAAGGAATACACAGTGAAGGAAAACAATTTCAGAAAGAGATTATGTGAAATAAATGAGGAATATATCTTGAATTCTTCCGAAATGAAAAGTTTGAAAGCGGTTATCAAGAAAGAAAAGCAAGAAACGTATAATTTGAAAAACAAAGTCTCCGATTTAGAAATTGTTAACGATAGTCTTGCATCCAAAAACGAAGAATTGCAGGATGCTGTGAGGAATTTGAGACAGGTAATCGATGAGAAAGATATACGAATCAACCAAAAAATTTTGGAGAAAGAGAAGGCAAAGCAAAAGTTCGTTTTAGCTAACGAGCATATGTCGCAAGAATTGGAGCATAAGTTGAGGAGGCAACGTGAACAAATCCAAGCTTCCATGCAAGTCAAAGAGAATAAACTGAAAAGAGTGAGGGAAATTCTGGAGAGCAACGAAACAATGGACTTGCAACCGGAATATAACCCGCAGTACGAACAACCGATGCAAGACGTGGAGGTTTCAAACGGGAGGAATATTCACATCCCTGCACCGAGAAACAGGCGATCCAAATCTGCCGACGGAGTCTGGTTGGAACACAACGCAGTTAGGCCTGTTCCTCTAGGCACCGTTTTACAGCCAGCTATCAAGAAGCGAAAGTCCTTGGCCAAGTTGACCAAGGCGAGTGACATCACCAATCCTAATCAGAGTAAATACTGTTTGATTGCTCAAGATCAAGGTGCAGACGGTGAAGTTGAAACAAAAGTGTTCAAAGCCGATATAGTGTCCACTTGCGGCGGAGGAGCTCAGGTTATCTTCAATGATGTGGAACTGTTGAAGCAGATGAGTCCTACTGGTACACCTTGATTCGGTTTTAAGGACTTTTTTTGCTTAACTATGACACCAAAATGAATTGAAGACTTTTATGCTTGAAGGACTCCTTTTAGTGTTACGGTTGTGAAGTCTTGTTTCACATTATAAATCCTGTATCTATGATTCATTTTTTTGTTTAGATGTATAAGATAACTAGTTTATGAAGTGAAATTGTGATTCTCAGTATTTTCTCAACTGTTTTTTGTTGAGAACTGATTTTAACTGAATCTGTTATGTGATTTTGTAATTTATATTTTTGTAAAAATAAACTCACTTGATCAATGAAGTTGAATAAGTTTTTTTGAATCGTCCTAGTACATTTGGTAGGTGCGAAAATGAATTTTGAAATTATCTTTTGAGGAAAAAACGAAATGGCTGACAAGATTATGAAGTAGGTTTTTTCGAATTTTGTATCGGGAATGATCTCAGTCGACTCACGAATATGTGACCAAATTCAATACTGTCTGTCCGGCCGTAAACAGATAACTCTCGAAGGGATGAACATAGAAAACTTGAAAACGGTCAAAAATCCGTCGAGGTGTTACGTAACTGAAGTCTTTCGGAATTTTGTTTTCCTGATAATTTGAAATCTATCTAGTTAGAGAATGCGTATTCGAGCAACATCCGGAATTTTGTCCGGATCGCACAACCAGAACCATGTTAAATTCTGTCAATTTTTCGAAGAAAAGTCTCAAAATATTTAACAAATTATCCGGGGTCATTGAAGATTCCTCAGACAGTTGCTGTAAATTTTTTTGCTCAGATGTATACGACAAAATATGTATTTTTTCTACTTTAGTTCAAGTTGCACTATCAAAAATTAACGTATACCTACATATATTTAACGAAATATATCAGTGAATATTCCGTGAAATCCTAGAAAGTACTTGTAGGGTTACCGTTGCACTTGGTAGTTCCGGAGCTGGCATTCCGTCAGCGCAACGAATTTTGGGCACTTTCACGGCAGCTACGTCTCCCGATCCTGTTTCCGGGATCCAGCCCGCGGCTTTCGCTGATTGGTAATTGTCTCGAGGGGGCGCCAATCAAGAACGGAATCGGTGATTCGAGAGGAACAAGACTCGCAACGCACCCTCGAGAAATGACAATGAAACGGCGCTTGCAGACATGATCCCCAGGAATGTTTTCGCACGATCGAACGATCGAGTGCTATAAATTGCGATATCGATGGCTCGCTACCTGCCCGCCGAAGTCGAGGACCGGATTTAGGTTCGAACCGAAGGGGTGAATGCTGCGCTGATGAAGAGAAGATTGATGAAAAATTACTTTCCGATTTATCTTGTGATCGTTCTACTACATTTTTGGCCCAAAATTCCTTCCAGATTTTCTGTGAATTGAGAAATGGAGGTTGAACGATTTCGAATGTATTGCCATCAAGTTGCTATTTATTATTCAGCCCTGCATCTAGGAGCATAGAATAACTATGTATATATAGAATATCTATGCTCCTAGGTTGCATTGCCAATTTTAGCTGGGGGCATAGAATATTATCGATCTATGCTCATAGGTTTTCGAGATTTTGATGACATTACGCATATAATGATCTGTGATTAATATTCAGCAAGTTTGTGTTCTTTTCTGTGATCAGTATAATGTATTTATATACGTCATTTACATCCTTTCATCTACTCCCATAGAATAATATATCCATTATTCAACTGAATTTGATCTGTAATAGTCTCTATAAACCAATAGTGTGAGGTAATAATAACTCACGCCTAAAACTCACTCTAATACAAATAGAAAAAATGTAGCTTACGAAATGAATAAAAAAGTCGGGTCAAAGGGGAACTCTATTTCAGACATCAAGGTAACGTTCTCGCCATCCATTTCTACATTTTCTTAGCTCTGAATATCCAAAAATTGCATTTGGAAAACGTGAATTTTTGAAGTTTTCTACGGGATTCGATATCGATTCGATTTTCGACCACAGAAATCGCCTTTAACAACTGTTGTCAATTTTGAAAATACAGTTTAATTCGAATTCTACTGAAGAAGTCGAAGATAAAGTATACAGGGTGTCCCACGGTCGAGTGCCTATTAGACGTTTCTGGAGAACTGGACATATTTGAAATCCGAAAATTGGTGTTATGATATTGTTCGAAATTCTCTACAGACCGAAAATATTTTTGGAGCTTGAGCACTTCCGGTTATACCGGAAGTGGAAATAAATTTGTTCAAAAAATATTTTTTTCAATATTTTCGTTTCTGATATAATTGAGTATTCAATGCTGAATACATTTCTGTTAAAACCATTGTATTCATTCGAATAGTTTTCAAAATATCGAAAAAAAACCTGAAAAAATGTCGCATATTCATAGTCAGTGTTATGTTCATTATTCTTATTCTGAACATTATGAGTGTAAACCGTTCTCACAACGTCAAAGTAGAAGAATGTGGAAAGGTCATGCATCTTTTGAATTTCATAAATATCATCACAGGGTGTTTCAAATTTTGTGTTGAAAACTGTGATCGAAAATTGGCCATAACTTCTGTTTTTCAAATTAGAACCCTATTTTTTTATGATTGCGTTGGATTCTGCGAAGAAAAATAGTGATAGTATTCTCAGATGTTCTTATTCCTAAATTCAGTAATTGCCGAGATATTTGAGCTTTTCTGGATTCATGTTGTACGTAGAGTCAAATTCATCGAATCTGAAGAAATTCGATGAATATTTTCATGAAACCATAGTAACAACTAATAATTAGATCTGTCACCTGTGAATTATTAATGGGATCATTTATCTTCTATGGTCACGGAATATTCTCATGCCAACAGATTCGATGACTATTCTTATGCAACCATAGTAACCATTGAAGTAAAATCGAGAAGTAAGGTTATGGTCTAAAATAAGAGCTGTCACTTGGGATAATTTCATAGAATTATAAATATAGAATTTGAGCGTAGTGTCTAATAAGTATACAAAAGTGTGGCAATCGTTCCCCTTAAATCCAGGGTCAGTCATCGCTATACGCATGCCTAGGGAAAAGAGAAGGGACATGTTATTCTGTATCCATGGATACCGTATGTGACTCAATACAAACAGAGACAAAATATAACAAATCTGCATCCGCTGATCGCCATGTTCTGTGATCGATATGTTCTGTGATCGCCACGATGCCCCTATGTTCCCACTCTCCTTTATCGCACATGCTCACTAGTCTCACTGACCCTAGGCACAGCCCTTTAGATGTTTCACTTATAATTTCAAGGATCAAATTATACGTATAGAATTATGTGGATAATTTATCCTCTATGATCACAGAATATTCTCATGCGAAAGATAAGGTGAATTTGACTCGTACAACATGAATCCAGAAAAGCTCAAATATCTCGGCAATTACTGAATTTAGGAACAAGAACATCTGTGAATGCTATCACTATTTTTTTCCGCAGAATCCAATGCAGTCATAAAAAAATAGGGTTCTAATTTGAAAAACAGAAGTTATGGCCAATTTTCGATCACAGTTTTCAACACAAAATTTGAAACACCCTGTGATGATATTTATGAAATTCAAAAGATGCATGACCTTTCCACATTCTTCTACTTTGACGTTGTGAGAACGGTTTACACTCATAATGTTCAGAATAAGAATAATGAACATAACACTGACTATGAATAATATGCGACATTTTTTCAGGTTTTTTTTTTCGATATTTTGAAAACTATTCGAATGAATACAATGGTTTTAACAGAAATGTATTCAGCATTGAATACTCAATTATATCAGAAACGAAAATATTGAAAAAAATATTTTTTGAACAAATTTATTTCCACTTCCGGTATAACCGGAAGTGCTCAAGCTCCAAAAATATTTTCGGTCTGTAGAGAATTTCGAACAATATCATAATACCAATTTTCGGATTTCAAATATGTCCAGTTCTCCAGAAACGTCTAATAGGCACTCGACCGTGGGACACCCTGTAGTGTTCAATTCGCGGTAATGGTCATAACACACTTCATAAAAAACACCCCTCGCCTGACGGCTCGGGCTGCAAAATTCATCTGCGTGTGTTATGACTTACATTACGGCTCATAGAACAATATAGATACTATTATTATTAGTGCTCTACTATTATTAGAGCACTATAAAGATAGATTTCTAGATTCTTCAGCAAAAAAGCCGGGAACAGACCTAACGCCTTCAAATTGCAACTGCTATCTGATGGGCGAATGAGAAAAATTGCGAGAAATACCCATTATGGACACGGCTGAAGGGGAAATTTCTAGAATTTTTCTATGATTTCAGAAGATCAGTCAAACCGTGATTTTCATGTCATTGAACATCGTCATTATTTTTTCATTACACCGCACTGAAAACCCTATCATGACATGTAGATTTGGAACATCGAAAATGACTCTTTTCCGTGCGGCCGCACCGCAAAAAGTTTTACGGTGCGCTGAGGCATAGATGCATCCTATGATTCCTATGCTGGAGACACAGAGCAACGATTGCGTGACAGTAGATGTCAGTGTTTTGAATAATTATTGTTTCACAATATCGAAATGCTTTCTGCTGAAAATTTTTCCCGTGTTATTGTTTTCAGAGAGGTGTAATGAAAAATATCGCTCATTACACGTCCAGAAAGGCTTTTTCCGTGCTTGCACGAGTTCCCGTATTCGGCTCCGCCTCACACGGGAACACATCGCGCGCGCGCACGGAAAAAGCTTACTTTCTTGACTAGTAATGAAATATACTATTTTCGTATTTCAAATTACTAAATTATTGCCTTGATGGCATGAACAACGGTATCATACAGGGTGAGTCTTTGACTTGTACATATATTTTAACTGTAGATTCTTGAGGCCTAAAGAAACCTTTTTTTCATTTTCCATTTTTCCGAATTCGGCTCGGTTAAAGAGATATAGCCATTTGAAAAAAAAAATTGTGCTAAATGCGTCCCTGATATTATTCTCTACAAACACCTCAATGTTCATATTTTTCAATTGAAATTGATGTGGTTATCAGATATTCTGGGTGATACATTTAGAAAATACTCAAGCACTAACCTTATTCGAATAAGTATGTTACAAACACGATATTTCCTAACAAAAACGCTAAGTTTTGTTCCATCATTTCTGCAATTGAAATGCCATATTTCTCACACCAAAATAATTTCCTTCTTCGATTATCCTGAAGATTAGTTTGTAAACATTAATAATTTGTTCATATTTGCCTCGATACCCTAAAACTATCTTATAAAAATAAGTTTCTCACTATCCTAACTCCATTAATCAGTCATCTGATTCGAGGTCAATGACCTAACCTAATCCATCTCCTCTATGATAGTAGTGATCACAGAATTCTAGAGAAGACGATGCCAGATTGTGTTGATTTTCTCAGTAAAAAATGGTATAGGCGAACTCAAGAAAGCAGAACGTCCCCTATCGTTAACGGAAGAACTAGTTTTGTTTACTTTTCGCTAAAGGCTTCTACGCATTGCTCTTTGGAAATGCCAAACGAGTAGTTCTGATTCTCGCCGATCTGAATTTCAGTCGTGGTGCGCTGCCGGCTGCGATGTAGCCGCCACGCAAGACAAGCCGTTGTTCTATGTCTCATCACACTATCACAGGCCAGCCAGTCTGTGATAAAATGAACGACGCTTAAACGCGATAACCTTTCTACATGGATTCAATTCATTTATTTATTTACTCGCAGAGAATAAAGCAAACAGGTGTGAGGTGATGCTTGTGATATGTGATGTGAAAACCGTGTATGGTCGATTAAAAATTCCAAGAGGATATTGTTAAGAAGATAGATATTTTCCTGAAGGACTGGTATCAATAAATTTTTAATAGAAACTTGCTTATAAACTGTGTAATTTCATGCTTCTCGGAATTCAGTTGATAAACATTGACAACATTGTTAATTTGTTAAGAGACCAGAGAAGAAACAATATTCGATGATATTTAATTCAGGGAAGCATTCAGATTTTTTATGAAATTCATGGTTTTTTCCTCAAATTTCTTCGTATACATTTAGGAATAACTCGAAAACGACGCGTTTTATTGAAAAAATATAAGAATACTTTTATTCTCTAAAATGGTTGATTCTTTCGAAAATATGAACCGTTTATCCTTTTCAAGTGATTTGATAGTGTTTTTGCATGAATTTATGAGTTGACCACCCTGTAACTTTTAAACTAGGAGAGATATTGAATAAGTTCCGATTGAGGAATATGCACCATGAATAGAGTAACCAATGGACCAAAATTCAGTTCATTTGAAATAACGGTTCCGGAGATATGAACAGGAAAGTGTTTTTTTCGTGGATTTTCGACACCCTGTATCTTCCAAACGAAACCGAATTTTGAAAAATGGTATGGGAAAAAAGTGTTTCGTTTGATGAGGGGAATCTACAGTTAAAATATATGTACAAGTCAAAGACTCACCCTGTATATCCCATAGCCTCTATGAAAAACATCGTTAAAAAGTTGATTCGAACGGAGCAACAATTGCCCCGTCCAATTTGCAGAAAGTTAACCTGTTATTCCCGGATGGGCGTACAGGGAGTCACTGAAGTCTTGAATGTGTCATCCCTCATAATTGCATCCTTGGATTGTTTCATTAGCGACGTCGTTAAAACTAACGACTTGGGCGTCGAGCGTACCGTTATATTTCCAACTTGCGACTCCCATTTTCAGCGAAATTAGTTCCAAGGAGAAGATTGGATTCGGAGAGCGTCCTTTTTTCTATCACGTCGGTAATTTCGGCCATTACCGACTTACGAGCGCCGCGCAATCCTCTCCAATTTTAGGTGTTACCTACAAGAGACCTGAATATTGGATCCGGACACTTTCACTACTCGGCAACTGACGATTAATTATTCGCGGTATCAGTTTATGCCCTCCGACTGACGTTGGTATAGAGGAGAATAAATTGCTAGAATTTCATATTTCATTGTACCTCAAACCCAAAACCTAAAACCTCGGGTTCGTCATCAGTGTGTCCAACCCAATCATCAGAGACCTTTGTTCAGCTCAAAATTTCATAATCTGGTAAAAAGATAACGTACCCCTGTGCCTTGGAAGACATCGACCTCTTCGTTCTATATTATACGGTAACTCTGTGGTCCGACCCGGGGAATCTGTCGAAAAAGTGGGTCCAGAAGAACTTTTTACACGGTCGGAAAGGGGACTGATCGATTCGTACGTGGGCGAAATTTCGATCCTCTAGGCGATGTAGAAGTATTTCAAAAAAATTCGCGAAAAAATTCGGAAAAGGGCAATTTTACACTCGATAAAACTTTTTTCGCAGATACCCTGGCCGTGATGCAAATACACGGATCGAAAGAGGAAGAGTCAACGCAAAATAGCTTGGTATTCATATTTTCCATAATTTCCCCATTTCCCCAGGAAAACTGATCAAAGTTTGACATTTCTCCCATAAAATCGCCCGATCTGCAGAGATCACAGAGAACTATTTGACATTGTAGCTGTAAGCTGTCAGAGTTTGGCTGCAGCCTTCTATAGAGAAAGCCCGGAACACAATCTGACAACTGCGCTCAGATTCTGCGACCGGAGGCCTACCGATTAGGATGTAACTGCTTAAAAGGTAGATCTGCTGGCCCATACTAGTAACAATTATAATATGTACCTATTTTTTCGAAGATGCCGCTACCAATTGCAGGATATCGCATGTCCGGCAAACCTAAAATATCGATCTCGGGAATATCATCACCCATATTATACGGATAGATAAAATATTCAAATCTGGCACAGAGCACGATCTCCGTCCGTAATATCCTCTTCAAAATCCGTGAAGAGGGAACGATCGCGGAGCGAATAGAAAAGCGCGAAGAAAAAGGGTAGATTGGCTTTCATCCGAGAATGTACCACCGAGTTCGTCGATTTGATCTCATCCAATATGTATGATATCGAATCAGTTGTTAAGTTATGCGAAAACTCTACTTTGGACAAAACCTTTTAGCAAATTAGATCGAGAGCGGGCGATATGGACTTGTAATACATACAATTGATTCAGGCGAACGAACGAGCGGGAAACGCGAACAAATTGCCGACCCCGGCCTCGCCGACGGCCCGACAGGACCGGATTGCTTCTACAATTCTTCGTCTTTGCGCCAAGGAATTTTTCATCCAAACGCAAAAATCATGAAAACTGAATTCGAACGGCCATATATACAGAAAACCTTAATCCTTCATTTGCTCATTAACGCTGCATTCGAAGATTTGCGTTTTTGTTATGACGGGGAATGATGAATTATTACAATCAAGGATTGTTAGGAACAACATAATAAATGAGAGAATTGGACGAGTGGAGATCTAATTCAAAAATAAATCGCTGGATCGTGTTGCCATCGTAGGAAAGTAGTGGCAGACCGGTTTCTAGTCATCTTTGCCACATAAGCCAACCCATACGATCGATAGCAACCAAATGAAACGGCAGAACTTATACCTACACGCCAGCAAGAACACTTGATCAGTGAATCGAACCCAGTAGTTTGCGACCTTTCCTGGCACAGAATTCTAGACGATATAGGGACATCGTAAAGCGAGCGCTCAAAAATTATAAGCAAATAATTATGGTTCTGGCAATATACCTGAGTTGGGAGTAGATTGTGATAATTCATTTCCAAAGTGACACCACTGGGAATGTTTTCCCGATGGGAACTTTCGAAATGAAAGTTCGATTCCAGAATTACCTACCGATGGCATTGTGTAATCTGTAAACTATACTTAAATATTTAATTTACACTTTAGAAGACCACCGACCACCAGACGAGTTATCTGGAAACGTCTCATCTCTCCCGTCACAAAATGGCGAATGAGCCGGTCATCAAGATTCTCGGGTAGGTACATTTTCATTTCTCCTACATTCCTGTGGAACAAATGTACCAATTATTCGCCTTACTCTAGCATTTGATTGAAATGACAAATTCTGATTTGGAAACTGATTTTCAGTTTCACACAGATCCGCCCCTGAGAAATTTTTCATCTGATGGCTAGTTCTAATGAGCAAAGAGGACGGAAAAGAAAAGTTTCCGGCGTTGTCATTGTTGAAGGAAGCCCTATTTTCTGCCGATTCTCCTTTTAAGAATTCATTCTGAATAAGGACAAATCGGATATCTGTCTCTATCAAAAGAAAGAAACGTTTCAGGTGGCTTGAAAAAAGGTAGGTAGGTACTTACATGTTTTTTCTTGGTTATGAGTTCGATGACTAAACACATGGTGAATGCACTGATTGGATTTTGTTTCGACCAAATTGAGAATATTAGCAAAGTTTCCTTTTTTTCACTAGGTGGCGCTATTCATAATTAATGACAGTTATTTCAAATATTTGAATTTATTCTGGTGAACTTATTGTGTAGTAGTCGGTAATTTTGTCAAGCAATAATTTGTTTTATATTCTTGACATTTTGATTCACATTAGTATGAAGGAATGGTATAAGACTTTCGCCATATAAAAATGTCATTCTGTGGTCAGGTCATAATAATTGACCTTGGCAGATCAGCTGTTGATTAATCAATCAAATCGATCGAGGGAAAAAAGACCGAAATGAGGCTGTATGACATTGCGGCGCCGCCACGAAAGATTTTTAATATTTTCGATTTGGTCGAAGGTCATTCCAATCAAAATTTGACGAGTGCTTACACCATTATTCTAAACATCTTAGTTATGAGATGGATGTATAGAATACCTGGTGTTAGCACTGATTAGATTCTGTTTAAGACTTTCTTGTCGATCGAAAATCTGAGTTCTTGAACTTCTTTTCATTTCTCCCAAAAGAGGTCGCGCTATTTTCCGTTGCCGCAGTAGCGCCACGACCGATAAAATATTGCGGATTATTCGGGAAGTAAAACGAGAACTAAAATCTAGAGTGCCGTTTTGATCTACAAATTTTGGTCACGATTTTTAGTAAGGAGTCGTTACACCAGGTATTTTTATGCATTTATGTTATGAGTTATGGAAAATTCAGTTCGATTGAAATATACGAAAAGTAAACAACTGTGGTTTTTTCTAATGGGAAACAAAAATGAAGTAAAGATTTCCAATCAGAAATAGACAAAATTGTAAAGTCACCGCATGTTTCTTTAGGGTTTGAAATTCGGATAAGTTTGTGAATGCGCAAAATTGATCGAAAAATTTTGGGGTAATTTTTCGAATTTTTCTCGTTTTGGATCGAAATTCGACCATCACAGACATTTGGACGAAATGTCGATCCAACCCTGTACTTTACGAAGATCCGCGATAATTTGTAAATTCAACGACTGGTGTAGGCTGCATCCCTTATAATTCGTAATTGTAGTATTGTTACGGATATCGATCTCTTACTTTCCGACGGAACCCTAAAACGCTAACGAGCGGCGGTGTTTTTCCTCCACTCCGGAATGGAAAACGGAGAGCGAAATCGACTGATTAATCCGGATCATCCGGTCGGCTTGCCATATCCGGCCTTCGTCGTTTGTTCGCTGCCCACTCGCGCGTTCTTATTGATTAAAACAAAATCAGCGGACCCCGACTTTTTGCCGTCCGCTTTTTTTCCGAACTGTACCGAAATGGGCGGTGGGGGGCGATAAATTCGAGCTTCCCGACCAAAATCGCCAAGATCTAGACTCTAGACTCTAGCTAGAGCGATCCGAAAGTTTTCAACCAATCCGTAAACAACGCAATTAACCTTTCAGCCGTTCCTTCGATTTTAATCGGCCGTCGCCATCGGCTTTTCCGATGCCGTTTGGAGATTCACGTCTCTTTCTCTCGAAACTCCAAGATTTGTTACGTTCTATGATTTAAAGGTTTGTCGACAAAATATCAGTATAGGAAATGGGGTGTACCTAAGATCGAATGTCAGGAAACGATTCACAAACATTCCTGCTTTGCCGAATCGACAGGTCCGTCAGTTGCACCCGATCGACAACACGATGGATAAAATAAATTGATCCATCATCTACCTGTAAAGTGCAGAACACACTGGCATACACTGGTCCGAACGGCGGTGCCGCAAACGGAAACGAGGCTTCATATAATACCTAACGAGGGTCTGGAGGGTTGGTTAATTACAGTTTTCGTCTGTGGTGGCGTGAAGGGGTGAAGGACGCTCTTAATGGCCGTTAGGGGACATGGCAATTTTAATCTGGGACAAATTTGGCTTCGGCCGAGAGGCGGTACGGCAATTTCTGCAGTGAAAAATCGAAAAAGATCACTTTGAATGCGTCGGACTAACCTGCCTGAAACTATTCGTTGAAAATTTTCGTGGATATTTGTGTTTCGATCCAGAAATCTGTTTTCACGAATTTTGGGCCGGTACTAGTTTCGAATGGAGTACGTCGGAGATTGCACTTTGGGGTACAACCACAACCGAGAAACCTCTGAAGATGCCTACCGCAGTTGTAGGCCAAACGTTAGGGGAAATTCCTATTGGACCACGGCTGGAAAACCCGGAATACTTTGGAATTTATATCGCTTTGAAATAATATTCAGAACTGTGAGGGAATCAACAGAATTGAATACAGAAATAGCTACGCGAGACGATTATATCAATTGTTCTTGTAATACGAGCTAATAATACGAGTTGTGTTTGATTCAGTCTTAAGGTAGGTATCTCAAAAAGTTGCGCTATATTTTCTAGAGAAGAGAATTACTCGAAATTGTACAATTCGCGGCACTTTTCCTGGAATTTGGCATTAAAAAAAAATTATAGGTATAATGATATTTTTTCGTATCTGCCTTAGTTGCATAACACATTTGTATTTCCAATCGAAAAGAGCAGTTTGAAATGGAAACATTGGTTGAAAAAAACACTATTGGTAAAGAGTGAGCACCCCTGTATAATGCATAAACGGAAAATAATCACGTGTTAATAAAATTTGAATGAATAAAAGGTCCCTCGAGAATCCCCTGTTGACGCAAAAGGAAAAAAAAGTTATCAGATTAAACACGGTTTTTCAATGCAAGTATGCAGAATCTCATGGAATTCAGCCAACAACAATATTATTTGATATGTTCCTGAGAAATCTGAAAAACTGAGAAAAATGCAATCGTTTCACCTTGAAAACTCGGATTTAACTATACACAAATACGAATGTACCTATATCGGAAGGGCGATAAGGTATATTATTTGTAAATTACTTTTCTATTAAGTTTATTTTCCCATCAGTGACATGTGTCAATAGAAGTTGTTGGTTCAGGTTGGTACTTTTCAGGAACTATCCGAGATATTTGAATCGCGTGAATGCTCAGAATCCATTGAAAAATTCACCAAACATAAAATTCTCAAGTGTGTTGCTTGTGCCTACAAAAAATTGAATATACCATCGCCGCATTCCCATCTTTATATTCTTGTTTTTGAAATGTTCCTCTAGAATCGGCCTTATTCTTGCTCTGTAGGTGCCCTTTCGAATCTGGTCTATCTATAGGTACCTACCGCACAATGCTCATTCGATTAAACTTTTACCGGCCAATCGTCCTGCACATTTGGATCGGAATCGACTCCATAAAATCACGAGTGTTTTATGCATCACCTGTAAAAGCAATAAATCAGGGGATCTCACGGGAAATGCGAAGAATATACGCGCCATAAATTACCGGGAATATTGTGGGTAAACATCGATTGTCGGTTATTTGTTTTGTTATAATTCTGGGCAACAACTCGCGCTTAGCCCCGTCGATAATGGACGGGTATATTAAAACCTAAGTGTTATTTAACAGAGGCTTTATCAATTATCGATAGGGATAGTTGGCCGAAGAATTAATTTCGACAAAGTGCGGCACGGGCGATCCAGAACTTTTTTGGTACGCCCATTTATGTGCACAGTAGCATATGATGTGCGTTGTTCCTGGCATGTTTGCTGCCTCCGTGCATCTGTCACCTCGAAATTATTTTAATTGGCCAATTTCACTCCACTTTATACCCACTCGTATTTTATTATCATTTTGTGTACTTTGTTGTCGATGAAACGCCACCAAAATTAGCTTCAGTAGACGGCCATGATTTACGAATGTTGAAACAAATTCGATCGTCTGCATGCACTTACTACGTGAAAAATAGAAAGAATTTTCGTGTGACCAAAAGCCGAAGAATTGAACTTTCGTTAACCTACCACTAGAAAATAAAAGAGCCTTTTCTTACCAGGTTATCCTAAATAAAGTTCAAAATTTGCTCACGCAGGATCAAAATCAGACAAGCAGCGGCTGAGTGAATCCATTTTCACGGTATATGAGTTAACCCGAACCATTCCAGTGCGAGTTTTACGGAAAGGGGAATTTAGCAGAGAGGATAACGGGGCGAAATCCGCCCCCGTCGGCGGCCATTTGTCTAACGCCCCCCCCCCCACGGCAGCAGCGTCCGTGCTACACTTTTAATTAACAGAGCTAAATCGTTTAATGTGTCCCCAGACATTACTTTAATCTGGTGCTAATTATAACAACCCTCCGTTCCTCCCTCCCGGTCCCGAGGGGGGCGGCCGTCCTTGTCTATCCGACGGCCGAGACGGCGGTCTCTCGCTCCGCCGCTTTTTGTCGTTTTCCCGGGAAATGTCTTAAATGAGACCGTGCCGTTTTTCTCGCATTTGATTGCTGATTAATTTATTAACGTCAACTTGGACCGATTCATTTTTGGAACCGGCTCTCCTGACTGCCATCGAGAATTTCGACTGGCTAGAAAGGAATCATCAAATGCCACATAATCACATAGACTTAGAGATAATAATTCTACGTTTGTGATGGTCCAACCCTGAAGAAGCAGGAATATTCTCTACGAAGGTAAAAAGCCAACATTGACTTTGAAGAATATTTGGTCATGACCATGTGATCATCTACATCTAGTCCTACCACTGAATACAGGGGAGGTCATGGGGGCACATACCATCAATGAGATTATTGAATGGCAAAAATATCCTGCAACATCTCAATACAAGTGAAAAAATTCACTGAAAAGCTTTGTCAACATTGATCGTCGGGTTCTTGAGATCGAAGTACCTACTCATTATCTTTGGCTATCGGTACTTCCAGGCTTTTAGCGGTTCTTTGTTATTAAGCACGTTAATTTGTTTGCCCAGAACGATCGCATTATGGACCATGCTGATGTATATGTATTTAAAACAGTTGATTTGAAGTAGTCTAAGGTAATTAAGAACCGTTGATTGTTTTCTCAACATAGGCTGGATATTTTTCCCAAGAATACACGGATAAATTGATAGTCGAATATGATATTGCGATGCAATAGAGACAATGCCACTGATAACATCAATGTTTAATTGTCCAATAACCATCGTTTATTTTTCATATGTTTCAGATATGATTTCGAGATATTTCGTCTTACTTGATGATGAAATTCTGTTTGAAGTAAAAAATATCCCTAAATATCAGAAAATTCTGTGAACAAATTTAGGATCACTACATTTATTCAGGGAGGCAGAGTTTTTGCAGAGGTTTCTATCTGTGCTCTTGTATCCTTCGAATTGCACGGAATAGTTGATCCAAAGTTACTCGAAGGAGTGGTGAAAACTTTCACTCAAATGTTTCTTTGGCAAAATATCGCTGCAACATATGTGTGGAATATTTTATGGCACCTTCAAAACTTGAAGGTGTACCTTTGGATCAACTATACCCCGTTTACGTTTCCTCTGTTGATGCGGGAGCGGGAAACATATTTTCGTTTATTTCATGCGATCTCTTTCTTGTCGTCATTTCTTTACACGTTCAATAATAATAATGTTATTGTTTAATTTTGAGAATAAGCTCTGTGATATATGTTTTGTTTTTTGTATGTTTTTTATATATGTATTATTTTTTCGTTTGGAGTACGTGGTTAACTGACCAATATATGATGTACCTGTAGGCCTTGTCATCAGTTCGCAGGAACTGTTTTAAGGTCAGCTGTAAATTGCTTAATAAATAAATAAAATTTAAAAAAGTCTGTACGCTATCATTCAGCAGGGTATTATAAGTATATTATATTATTGCTATTCTGGTAGAGGAGAACGCAATTTTGTGGATTGTAGGGCAGGCAGATCTCTACCTGGCGCCCATTCATAAGTTTCATCTTTTCTTATAACTCACTCCCATCTTCACTGAGTTAAGCCGCGAGCCTAACTTTGCCAAGTGACCAGGCTTACTCAAGTCAACACGTCACAAGATTGGACATCGAAATATGATTAATTGTTAGAAGCAACATTATTCCATTTTTGGCAATTTAGTTTCATTGACAATGAAGCATGTTTTTTGCTCAACTGCTCCTGAATTGATAATGCTAACAAAATCCAGTATCATAACGGCATTTTTCCTGTTCTCTATTAAATTCCCGATCTCAAAATTTTTCTGATTAAAAGCGTATACAAAGTTCCTGTCTACCTAGTCCTTGGTAAGGACGACCAAGTTCTGGTAAGAAATTATTGCATAACTATTGGAGTATTGGACTGTATATTACTTATACATACTTGAATATCTTGAATTCCGCGAAATATTCACAATTAAAGGTAAGGAAACGAAAAAAATCTCATGTCTCGTGGTTAACTATAGATAACATTGTATATTTTTAACCAAGATGATTGACATAATCGACAAATTGTTTCTGGATTATTTGATAAAGATTCTGAGATATGTGGATTTTGAATAATTACAATATAATGGTTGTTTTTCGATCAATTAAGCTTGTAACACTTGAATTTACATCGGTTTCGAGTGAATTCGCATGAAAGGTAGGTAGGCATTCGAGAATTATTGAGGACGATGATGATAAAATCAGAGATGTTTATTTGGAAAATCACAAAAGGACGATACCTATACGATGACGACATCGCACTTTTATATCTTGTATCATTTTATGTAGATTCTCTTTCTTCGAGTATTCCCGGAAATAAAGATTAACTCGAAATTTACAATTTCAGATGAAGAAGAATCTGAGAAATGCTCCTGGTGGAACTGAAAGTGGTACCATAATGGTATGTGGTCTGATGTTATGACATTGATTTGAAGGAAGGAATTGCCTGCAACTTACCTACTGAGCGAGTTTGGGAAATAAGTCAACACATCTTCAGGAAAGTGGGTTTTGAATTGGAACTGAACCTTCAATGAACGCCCATGATCATGTTTTTGTTTGTCAAAGAGATGACTTTGAAAAATCGGAAACTGGCCAAGAATCGATTTTCGAATGGAGAACAGTTGTCCGTCGAAAGTCTCTGCCACTTGGTCACGTAAACAAACATAACCTGAGCCATTAGCTCCTCGTTTGTTGGCGAAGGTAAATATTAAATGTTCCTCAGTAATTGATACTCGATTCAGTCGATTCCGATTTTAAATATATTTAAATAACTATGATAATTTTTTGCCTGAACCAAAGCCGTGTTGACTCACAATTAAAACGAGATGTGACTTACAAGGTGAATTGACCTGCTCCGTAAACGAAGAAGAAAATCAAGTTCTAGGATTACAAAAAAATAACCTATCTTCCGCTCAGTGTGAAGGCAAATTAAAAATTTTGAGTTGATTCATATATCCTGCTGCTGAAGGTGACGGAGTGAAAAAATAACGGGAAAGAGTTTTTTTTTGACAAAAACTGGCGGCTCCGAGTTGGCCAACCTGTACATCATTCTGCCTTAGTGACCAGTCGCGAGTCCATAACAATCCGTACTTTTCGAAATTGAAGCGACGAGATGAGCGTGTAATTTGACAAATTTCGTTACAATAGAGCACTTCAAATAGCTACGTATGATTCCGAGCATCAACTAGAAAATTCGCTATTTTACCATAGACCTCAATCGCCTCTACGGCACCAACACTTACGGTCTACAATCGCCCGACCGTCCGAAGGGGGTTGCTCGGCAACACGATCGCACGCAGGGGTAGGAGGCGGAGTTTCCTACCGAACCCTCCAATCGCACGGCGAGAAATTAGAAGTGAAGGCAGCGCGTGTTGTTCGAGTGTAATGTATCGTCTAATGTTGCTGTAATGTCCGATATTATCGAGATAATACATTTGAAATCGTTTAGTTTATCAACGAGCCGTTTCACACACGGTTGTCACCACCACTCGCGCGCCAGTGTAATGACATCGCTGATGCACCGTTGACACCCCCGTGACTGTGATGTTGAATCTTTGAGACTTGTTAAAAGAGAGTGACCAGTGAATTTAACATGAACATGTCGCACTTTGGAGACGAAC
The DNA here is from genome assembly GCA_910592335.1 of Adalia bipunctata. NCBI lineage: Eukaryota > Metazoa > Arthropoda > Insecta > Coleoptera > Coccinellidae > Adalia > Adalia bipunctata. The sequence continues at coordinate 73,978,406 of OU342949.1, read as the reverse complement.
AATCGAACCTGTTGCAGTCTAGAGACTCTTACCATCCTCAAGGTAAATTCATGGACACCCATGAAATTTCATAATTGCTATTTTATTTTTGAACTCATTCAAACAAAGATTTAATCGCGGAAAATTCAAATTGACTAATCTGAAATCTTCGATTCAACTCGCCCGAGAAAAAAATTCTTACTCTATAAAACCACCAGAAATCCAAAATACTCTGCAGAACGTACCTACTCGAAGATTATTTCGCGAAAAAATGAATCATAAAAAATTTTGCAAAACAAACCGACGTTTATAGAAACTTGGTTACATTTCGGAAACCTAACTGTTTAGGTACCTACCTATAGGGATCATTTGAGAGCAACTTAGTCTGTCGTTCAGAATCTTCAATAATATACTTGATGGAATGATAAAATAATACACTCTTTTCGGACGACCCTGTATATTTTGGAGGGAAATATTTGTGGCTACAATTCATACACACGACGTTAGTTAACTATGTAGGCATATCCGCAAAATTTCAGCTTTCTATTAACTCAAATAACGAAGCAATAAGTTCGCATTTGTTCCGCTCAAAAAATATGGAAATCAATGAATTTCTCTCGTCGTAGGAACCAAAGTTTCAAAATAATCTCAAGACCATCTATATTCTATACGAACTACATAGTTGCGTTCAATGCACACGCAAATAAAGCGGGCAATTGCCTAAAAGCTAGATCTATTTTTTATGTCAACGGTAACGAAAATATTATCAATCGATAATAAATAATTTCTACAGACACCAAAATTCACGAGAGCAAGAGTTCCTTCTGCATAGACGCGTTGCTGTCCAAGAGCGACTCGGAAAGGGCCAGAAGTCCGACCGACACCTCTCGCAGTCTGTCACCGTCCAATTCCACGAGGAGTCCGAGTCCGCCGATATCCCCAGGAAGCGAGGAAGTGCCGCAGAACACGACGGGTTTCGTACCGCGACCTGGACTGTTGAACCACTTTCACCCCGCCGCCACTTCTCCGAATGGGGGCGGTTTTTACGGGTACCATCTTCAGCCCGGACAGCCTGGGTCTACGTCGGCCTTTTACGGCATGGAAGGACAGAAGGTCCAGGTGACTGCTTCGCACGGACAACTGCATCCCATGCAGTTGGAATGGTTGATGGCGAGGACTGGGATGTATTTTCCGAATCCGAGATTTCCAGACCTGAGCGGTGAGTGCTCGTTTTTTTTGCTATTTTCAAATTCTAGACAGAGTAGCTATTCGAGAAATCACATTTCCCTGACATGGATGACATAATGTTGTGGTCTATTTGGAGTCGATATAAAAGCACGAAAAAGTTTTTTTACTGATATGGCCAACGTGAAAGCTGCTTCGGACAACGACACCACGAAAATCTGAGGAAACAGCGAGCATTCCTCCGAAGTGGTTGTTTCGGTTTCGGCTCATTTGGTGCGCACCATTCCGAAGATTGTTGGCGTGTTTGCATTGCAGGTCGTACTGGTAGACCCGTATCTCTTTTTGAAGAAAATTCAGTTCCTTCGGCACAAGCCGTGCTGCGACGCTCTTCATGTCCGAAATATAAACAACAATGTGTTGTGTCTTTACGTAGGAGTTGCCGATATCAGCAGTTATCCCTCCTCGACAGACACGGCGGCTTTCTTCATTATATCGACGTTTTTTTCGGTATTTGGTGCGGGCGGCCGACCGGAACAAGATCTTTGCACACTTCAAGACCACTTTCGAACTATGCATACCACTCTGGTTTTTGATAGGGCAAGACTTTCTTCAACATTTTGAGCCATTCGGCAAAAAAAAATTTCGAAAAAAGTTCTTGTGCAGCAGAATAATTCATTTCAAATTGCGACGAAACGAATAAACTTGTACGATAACAATTTGCTGGTACTTTTTGATCATAGCCAATCGAATCTCTAGTTTCCGTACTTGTCTGCACTTTATTTCGCTTCGAAATTTGAAATCTTGTGAGAAACCGTTAAACAGTGGTGGCAAGCAGTATACATGACGGTGGTCCTCGAAAAATAAAAGGACTTTGAAGTGTGCTACATAAAAACCGACTTTCAAGACCATTACAATAATCGAAATAGGGGAGTTTTACCACCGAACCATCGAAACCGCTTCGCGAATTGGACGCGCCTCGACAACAGAAAAGAGATTTGCGGCAAATTATTGCATATTATGCCCGAAAACGCCCATGAATGCGCGCACTTCATTCACAGCCATCTACCTACTCGAGGCCCGAGGGGCCACTTCTACGACCAAAGGGGACATGAAAAGACATACAAATCTACGTGTTACGCATTGTAGTGTACCAAAAAATTCGCCGGCATGAAATTGACGTTTATTGTTGGTTCGAGGATTGACTTTATCGGGAACAACACCTGGTCGATGCTGGTTGTGAAGATTCTCAAAGAATCGGCATCCATCAACGAAATTTGATGCTAGTTAGGTCATTAGAAAGAAATGGACGGTTCCATTCGGACGAGTTTGTGAATGAACACTTGACTCTCTCAATGAACGGACCATTCAAAGAGCTCATAGTAAATTCTTTAACTGGAGTATGAATGTGATGTATTCTGGGTACTACCTATAATGACATTCGACCATAGAACTTATATTACATGGAATGCTATTACCAGATCAAAAAGTGGGTAAACATCTCAAGTTGGAGGAATCTCTAAATTTCCATGTTTCCATGTATACGACTTGTCACACCGATCAGAAACACAGAAATGTTTGCCGAAATGCCAAGTGAATCGGATTTTGACGATTAAATTCATAGTATTTCTGTGTTTCTATTCTGTATGACAAGTCGTATCCATGGGAACATATAAATTTCGGTATTCCTCCAACTTGAGATGTTTATCCACTTTTTTAAGCTGAGCAGCAAGGCTAATGGCATTCCATGTACTATAAGTTCTATGCATTCGACACTCAAGAATGGTTGTCGAACTTGGGACCTGATCAGAATTAATTGTGATATTCTTTGAACAGTTTTTTTTCAACAAACCCGGTATTTAATACTTAGGGTAAATAGGAGATTGGTTCCTAATTTTATCATAAGCATCAAGAACTCCAGTTCTTGTATAGTAGGTACCTGTAAAAAAAGATGTTATAGATACAGACGTATTATATAGCACATATTCAGTTCTGGCCTGTTCTTTTGCATGACAATAAGAAAAACGAAATACTCACAGCGGTCCTCGCGCATTTCAGCAGTCAAAGCTTAGGGAAACACTTGGAAATTCTAAATTCCTAATTGTGTACGCCTCGATGAAGTGGAAATAACAGGGCATTGTCAAACAAGCAATCCACAAATACGTTCGCAACCAATCCATCAAATTTCTCATATTTGTCAATGGCGAATCTCCATTTATCCGTTATAATTCGTTGATGGAACACGACTTTGACATATGAGCTACGTGGTTTTAATTCAATGGGATAACAGAATATACCACCTAAAGACCTAAGTTATAGCTGCTAACTCCGGCGTGTGAAGAGCGGTGCTACAAAGTTGAATGGAATAAGAGTATTGCTGCATGCGCCGGGATACGATTTTGCGAAGATGCTAAGTGTTGAAATCCATTACTCTTTCATATAACGGTAATTCAATAAGAAACTATAGAAAAATTGTAGGGACCTTTAAATTTTTTTATCCGTTCGGTGAATAATGTATGTTTGACTAAGATATCTATTAATCTAGATAGAAAACAGTTAAACTTTTGGCTTATTTCAATCTCATTTTTTCGGTACTTCGGTACGCCACAACATGAATATAGAGAGAAAATCGTCAGACCGAATCAAAGCTTATTCTGTTTTCCGAGACCAGCCTGTAAACAGGGGGAAACAGGAAAGTTGGGCAACTTCCGTCCTCATCTGTGTTTTGATTCGATTAGCGTTCATCAGCAGAGCGTTCTGCCTTATTTTTCCGGTATCTGCTCCGATTCCGAATTCGCATCGTTATGGCATTGTTTTCAGCTCGAATTATCAGAAATTTCGCCTTTCTCGAAATACGAAACATTTATGAGGGATGCTGGAAAATTTCATTATGATTGAAACGGATAATCTGCGTTACAATTCGGTACTCGTATGTTGTATAGGTCCTACTATAACTAGTATGACTGGGATATAAAAATAACAACAGAATTAGTGGTCGTAAACTGTGAGACGACTAGTAGAGCCCCTAGATCTACCTAATAAGCAGTTATCCTTATCGTAGGCCTCCGGTCGCGGGATCTGAGCGCAGTTGTCAGATTGTGTTCCGGGCTTTCTCTATAGAAGGCTGTGGTCAAAATCTTACAGCTACAATGTCAAATAGTTCTCTGTGATCTTTGCAGATCGGGCTATTTTATAGGAGAAATGTCAAACTTTGATCAATTGTCCTGAAGAAATGGGAAAATTGTGGGAAATATGAATACCAAGCTATTTTGCATTGACTTTTCCTCTTTCGATCCGTATATTTACATCACGGCCAGGATATCTGCGAAGAAAGTTTTATCGAGTTTAAAATTGCCCTTTTTGCCGAATTTTTCGCGATTTTCGCGAATTTTTTTAAAATACTTCTACGTCGCCTAGAAGATCGAAATTTTGCCCACGTACGAATCGATCATTCCTCTTTCCGACCGTGTAAAAAGTTCTTCTGGAACCACTTTTTCGACAGGTTCCCCGGGCCGGACCACAGAGTTGCCGTTTTAGTATAATATAGAATATATAACGAAACTGTATTGAATCTAGAGACGTTAAGGGGAGGTGGTACACGTCCCAGCTCGCGAGCTCCCTTAAAAAATCGGGCTTTTTATTTCCATTATATATCAGTTCGTATGCGGCGTAGACCAACAGTTTTTGTTTTTAAATTGAAACTTAATAATTTCTCTAGAATGAATATTACTCGTTTTTCTGTTTTTATTCGTATATTAGGAAAAAAACCTGGTGAGCTGTAATTTCATGAAAATCTGGACAAACGATTTTATTTCCATGATATCTCTGTCAATTCTCGGGATAAATGTATAAAATTTTCAGTTAACATGCGAAATAATATTTTACAGAATGTGTATTGATCAGTTTTTCTGTTTATTGCCCCCTCAATTTTTAAATGAATTATAAAGTAGGGACTTTATTGGTCATATTATCAATCATGTTTTTTCCCAATATACGCAGAAAAACGCAAAAGCGAATAATACACATTCTGCAAAATATTATTCCGCGTGTATACTTAAAATTTCATACATTCATCCCGAAAATTGACGGAGATATCATGGAAATAAAATCGTTTGTCCAGATTTTCATGAAATTACAGCTCACCAGGTTTTTTTCCTAATATACGAAGACAAACAGAAAAGCGAGTAATACACATTCTAGAGAAATGAAAAAAAAATTGTTGGTCTACGCCGCATACGAACTTACGAAATTTTTGAAGGGAGCTCGCGAGCTCGGACGTGTAGGTACCAGGTCCCCTTAACCTCTATCTGCGAATCAAGAATTTTGATGTTCTTAACGGAACGTTCAAGAGCAGATTTTCATGAAAACCAGTTTTTCGACAAATAAAGCCGGCTCTCGTCGAAAAAACCTTCGGTATCATCCCCCTCGACTGTCCCATCATCCGCCCCTTTCATTAGAGCGACAATCGACGTAACGGCGTAAGAACGCGGAGAGCCGCGACGCATTCGCCATCTTCCTCGAATTAGGCCCGTTTGTTTCGAGGAACGACGGCGTCGTCCTTCCTTCTCGCCACGTCCCCGTCGCTGCCGCCGCCGCCGGGCTGCCCCCGCAATTAGCTAACTCGATTTGGGAGATCCCTTTCGCAGCCGACTAGATCTCTTCGCAATGTGTTGTCGATGTTTTGTTCCACAGCCGTCGCCTAACCGGATTATCTACAACTCGCGAACTTCGTAAACTCTTTGTTTTCCGACGACGGCTACGCCATCCGAATCCGGAATTGCTAATTTCGGATAAAGCTGTAGTCGTTAGCGAAATCGATATTTCCTAACAAGTCTCGCCGCCTCTGAATGCTGGACTGGTTTTTGGTGACTGATCAAAATTGAGCTAAAAGAGTGCTCTACTCGAAACGCTGATCGGACAATCGTTTTCATTCAGAATTGATGGACGATCATGATACTTCTTATAAGCGCACGGTGAACTTCACCCTCCATTATCTCAAATCATTTCAATTTTCCCAGGCCGAAATGACATGTGCATTTCGCGACTCGAAAGTAGAGGTGGCATCGAATAAAAAAAATCAACGCTTTTAAAATTTATGATTTTCTCGTTTTCCTACCTTCTATTGAGTTACAATAATCAAGTATAATGACATGAAGAATACCCAACAGGTATTGCATCGCAATACCTGTTGGGTAGAATTTCAGTTAACCAACTGAAGTGTGGTTCAATTATTCAAGTTTAATTTTTCGAAATATAATCTTCCGAGTGAAAATAAAAATAAGTGGACTGTATACGTATATGAAATTAATTGAAACCCAACACAAATGAAAGGATAAATGCACCCAAAATAACAGAAGAAATATAGTTACCTATATCAGCAAAACAGGATCTTGTCGATGACTCCTATTCCAATATAAAGATTGATCGAAATCGACAAACGAATATAGAATGAAGCTGACGTGAAAATCCGTTGCTAAAAATGTCAAATTGTGGTATTATAAAATAACCACGCCACTGGTAACAGTTTTTTTGTTCGAAATAATTCGCACAAATGAAAGTTTTAAATGAATGTAATTCGATTGAATCGAAATCACTAAAAATTGCGAATCACAGGAAAACTGAAATTTTACGAATTCACGAAAAGGAAGCAGAAAATTAGGTGGGCGTTCAATGTAGTGTGTTTTTATTTCAAGTTGCATTTGAAAATGGTTTCACTTCGAGAACTGAAATTTTGTGGGTGAACTCAGAAAGGATTGGAGTTCTTAATGAGATAATTGAGATTAATTGCATTTCAACAGTTCATTTTTTTTCTTTGAAAAATAGAAGAAAATGAGCCAACTCATGCTTCTGTTTTATTTCAAACGAAAGACCCATGAAAATAGTTCGACTTCCGATTAAAAGTGAATCTACAGATAATTTCGTTCAGAAAAATAACTGGAAATACGGAATTTGGCAGAGAATGGCCAAATTCAAATTTTAGCGGGAAAAAGTTCCTGCTTTACCCACATTTTCAGTAATTTCATACTTAATTCAGCGAGTTTCGGATAGAGAGCGCCATTGTACATTTCATTCATAATTAGAGAGATATTCATAGAACTCATAGAGATAATGTGAGTTCTATGGAGATATTCCGTAAAATGCACGGTGGCGCCTCTATCGGTTGACATGTCCTACGCGCTTCAAACGGCGACTTTAATGGAATCAGAATTATTCACGAAGTCAATCAGTGAACTGATATGAATTATATGGAAACGAAACAAATATGTAACATATGATGCGATCCACAGCTGACGCGGGTTCTTTTCGCACCTAAACAACTCGGAATAATTAATTTGAACCGTTCACTTGGCGTGAACAATACCTAAACAGGAAACTTATTCGAAGAAATATCACGGAATCGCCACGTCTTCTGTGCAGACGTCGACGCGATTATCAATCTACGGGCATTCTCGCTTTGCGATTCGGATAATCCTCCTTCCATTTGTCTTAAATACATAGTTGGCATATATCTACAGTTGGCAGTTTATTCGATTATTCATGGTTGTGGAAAGTGTCTGCCCCACGATTTGTCAGCATATTGCGCATAAAACCTGCTGTGGCCAAAGGGGCCGTATGTTTGCACGGTATTTATCAGTGCCGGGGACCGCGCGGTGATTGCGCGCCATTGTCATGATAATTTAATATCCTAATACGTTTAACTACACCCTAATTTCACCCTCGTCGCTTTGAGCTCCGAGCCTGATCCGAGATGACGGGCCAGAACCGAACTTGCCCCTTATTCTGTTGGTTCGTTAAAGAAGCCCAACTCCTGACCTGCCTCCTCCTATTCGTATCACCTTCTCATAGAACTTTGTTTTCCGAAACGAATTATGACATCTCTTTCAGAAAATCAACTCTATCCCTGAAATAGTGTGCCCGCTTATTGTCGTTTCTTCCTTTATATGAAGACATACCGAACTCGCACAAGCTACAACCTTCGAAGCTTGTAGTTTCCGAGGTGTCTTCTCAAGAGACCTAGGAGTAATCAGTATAAACAATATATCTATCATATCATACATTAATCGTGATCGAGGTAACTTTTCTTAACATGTTGTTGCTGTTTTCCTTGTTCGCTGCATCCCAGAGTCCAGAGACTAAGACCATGAATGTGTAGAAGGTTGACCAATATAATGCGAATAACTACGTCCTATAAGGTGGAAATAAGAGCAAAAGAAGTCAGGAAATAATCATTTCTACCGACCATGTGACAGTGTAACAACCGAAATATTCATGACACTCATGAATATTGTTAAATTAAGCCTGAAAGGTTCCTGTCGACCCTCTACAACATCAAAATCATAAGTAGCTAATTTATCGAAATCAAGTGTCTGAATCCACCCCTGCCATTTACGAGATATATTTGATGGTTGGCCGGCTGGAAGAAGGGAGATCCCGAAACGAGTGTTATTTTATTTGGGAAATTAATTTGCCCACTTAATGTAATCATTGCCGTCGTAAATATAAGGCCAAGCGTGCATTTACGATTTTACGATCGCGGATTTCCAAGCTGAAACGCGCTTAATTTTCGAGTGCACTCCACTTTCTATATGGAAACCATTTTTATTCCTTTCATAAACTACCGATTATTTTCAAATATGTACATGGAAACATTTCGTTGATTCTTTTTGTTTCTTCACAAAATTCGCGAACATATCTCAAATGGGGTTCAAGGTATCAATGAATTTTTGATACCCCCTCTAAACTGATTGATTAATGATGTCAACTCTTCGTGAGCTTCTATTGTGACAGTTTAATGGTCGCTTCCACTCTACAATGAATCCATAATTGAGTCAACCACACCCTTGTATTGAAGGTCAGCCCATTGAAAGAAAATTAGTTTGACTTTGGTGAGTATTCGGAAGCTGAATACTCAGTGTCTTCACACCATGCTGTCCAAGTGCCAACCAAGCCTCAAACGGCACTAATGTAAAAATTATCAGCATTAGGTAAAATTCGATGAAAGGATGAGATGTTTCATTTCAAAGTAAGCTCTAAAATAATACTCACCTTGTCCTCGTATAACTAGCATTCATTTCTGTTGTTGAGATCTTCATTCTAATTAATGCTGGCATTTCCAATTATCCTGATAAAGGATAATCCTTGTGCACAGGGAAGGCTGATAATGTCAGTGAGGATTTTGCTGACATCAATAAGACATATGGGGGGATAATTATTATAGGTACATTATAACCACCTATCCATACTCGATGAAAGGAATGAAGAGCGATGATATTTTGGATTTGACCTGAAAAAAGGTACTTATGATAATAGAATAGTGAAAGTTTGTCGTTTTTGGGGAACTGTAAGGCCCGTATGATGGTGAAGAATGCTATTTGAAGCACGGAAGATAGAGCTATTGAAACTTTTTGTTCTCAATAAGTTATCCTTTTTCAAATGAGAATCGTGATAACAGAAAACATACTCGGCATACTTTGGGCATTAGGTTTGTCAGGAGTGGAAAACGTATTTCGTCCCGTCACACATCTAGTTTCGTAATACTCATGCGAAGATAATGACGGCTTATCTCACTCAGATGATGTCCTTCGATCCCAAGGAAACAGAATGAAATCATTATCGCAATGACTTCAACATGTTCATAATATTTCAACACTTCCGAGTCCGTGAAACCGTATGTGACATCTGCCATTCGTTCATCCATCCCCATTAGCAATAACAACACTTTAAATTCGAAATTAAACAGAATGAATAAGAATTAGCGCGGATGTAGTCGGCCGCGTTCTTTGTGTCCGTTTCGCTGCCCTCCCCTCGTTCAATTGAGAATGCAAACAGCGTTCACCCCGTGCACAAAGCCGAAGCGATATTAACAATATAAATTACTACAAGTCGAAAATAAATAACACGTAAATGGTTGGCGACAGAGAGCGACAGATGGTCACCTGCTAATAGAGCCGGGGTGGATGATGCGCGGAGCTAGGGACCATGCAGGACCTGTAGATACAGAAACGGAGGCAGGATGTAAACAAACGGCTCCACTAAATGGTTCGAATCGGACAGAGGAGACTGGTTTGGTGTTGCTTTGATCGGTCTCGATTGGAAAAAAATATCACGAAATTGAAACAGATACAAGCAACCGATGCCAAATTTCAGACCTAAGAAAATGTAGAAATGGATGGCGAGAACGTTACCTCGATGTCTAAAATAGAGTTCCCCTTTGACCCGACTTTTTTATTCATTTCGTAAGCCACATTTTTCCTATTTGTATTAGAGTGAGTTATAGGCGTGAGTTATTATTAGGTACCTCACACTATTTTGGTTTATAGAGACTATTACAGATCAAATTCAGTTGAATAATGGATATATTATTCTATGGGAGTAGATAAACTATTTTCTTGATTTCTGCGTCGTAATAAGATCGAAAAACACACGAATTTGCAGTAATGTGTGACATTTATTAATCATGAGATCATGAAATTAGGCCAAAGTGACGTTGAGCTCACTGATGTTTGCTCGTCACATTAAGCGGTTGTCATGTCAAGTCATGTGTCAGTCAATGCCAGGGCGAAATGTACCTAAACGAAGGGCGCTACCTAATTGGTCCAATACAGTTCGAGCCGTTATTTTATTACCACTTTTATTTTATGATGAAAACATGGTGATTTCCAGCATATCTGAGAACATCTATACATATAGAATCAGTCAGAAAGTTAGGGCTTCATTCAACTTATTTCCATCATTTTCTCAATAGACAATTTTGTATAATTTGACGCCCATCTGCGGATGGGTTCATTTGTTTGAACCTTAGACAAAGGAAAGAGTCCTTTGTCTAAGGGTTGAACAGATTCGAATTGAATCAAATGAAGACTTGTCTTCAATATTAATTGTGAGCAGGACTATTCAGATATACCTATACTTTCATTATAAATAGGTACTTGTACCTATACTTTCTTTGCAGAACAACAAATAAATCTGATTAGAAAAAATCGTTCTGAACCATTTTCGAATCAGGATTAATTCTGATCTCTGATGGAATTCTTCTGGTTATAGGATATAATAAAAATTTCTCTCGTTCTTGTTATATCTGCAATCAATCATAGGAAGTCGCTTCCGTATCACGAATGATCGAGGAATGCTCGGAAAATAGTCGGAATACGTATAAATCAGAAAGGAAAACAAACCGGGAGACCTGGTTCGCGAAGGGAGGATCCATTTGAATTTTCACCATCGAGACGAAAGACGTGCCGCTCTAATATCGTCGATTTGTACGCATTAAGCCCCGCGCACATCCAGCTCGTAAATATCAGAAAGCAATCGGAGAAATCGCTGGAGAGCCTTAAAACATGCCATCTACGATCATCGTTAACATCCATTCCGCTGATTTACTGCCTCCACCGTCCTCCCTTTATGCATGGAGGAAAAAGGATCCGAAAGGTCGATTAAACCAATGCCCCCGCACATGCCGAGGGAGCTTGCTTGTACGATAAAAGTTTTTAAGTGATGGTAAACGCCGGGAAATCCTAAGAGTGAGAGTTTTTTTCATTAGTTTTCCTTGTGGTTAACCTCTGCATTCACTAATTTCATTCAAATTCCAGGAATCGGCATCTACGAATATGAGGGGGAATTGTTGTTTTCATTTCTTACCATGCCATCATCTTAACATATTCTTGCATCTTTTAATCATATTTTCATGTTGCACATTATCAATTTACAACTTTATTCGGTCTCCTAATTTTAGGAAATTGAAAAGTCTCACACCTATCACAAATGCGTACCTATCTACCCTCTCACCACCTTCCATGTCATGTCATCAATTATTCTTTACTTGGTATAATTTCCGTCGAAACGCGCGCATAATCGCAAGTGCATGGTGCCGAATCATGGGAGCCTTTGCTGATTAACTGAGTATGAAATCAACTTCATCCGTAACCGCACATCATAGCCGTTGTGCGGCTGGAATCGAGGGGTGGTTGAGCCCCCAATCCACCCTCGGTAATTTGACTCTGTTCGCAAGTGCCTGCTTTGCCGCTTTACCCGGATAAATTGGAGCAATTGCTCAGTTTGCTGTCCTCGATGTGCGCTTTGCTTCCGGCCGTTTAGGAGGGTCTTTATAGGTGATTTTGTTTCCTTTAATTAGTATTTTTGTTTATTTTGTGCTTTTCATGTCGGGATAATGAATGCGGATTTCTGAACAATTCTAACGGAAGTTTTTATGTGACGGATCACGTTTGTGCATGCACATATTGAATTCGAGTTAATCTCCATATAGTATAGAGAAATTTTCCTTTGGATATCAGAATAAAAATCAATGCAATATTTTATTAGCTCTGTCTTTTCAACCGAAATACACATTGGGCGGTTTAAATTTTCACGCCGCAAACCATTAAACTATACTCAAGTGGAGGATATGAAGTTTTGAACACGTTGAGACTGAAAAACAGTTAAGAATTTGAATGAAAAATCAATACAAACAATAATGGCCGAAACTCTCACTTACGCAACAACAACAGATTCGATATCATAGTCATAACAGGATTTTCTGCACGAACGAATATTATTTTCCATTAGCGACCACCCATTGTTACCGAAATCACCAAATTGCCCGATCATGATTTATCCAGAAAAATGAATAACCACCATCTGATGATCGCCGGAATTCTAACAAAATCGCAATGAAACAGATGTACACAAAAGCCGAAGCTTAACCGTACCATACGCTAGGAAAACACCAGAAATATTCTGATCTGATGTTCCCGGCTTAATACTAATCTTGTAAAAAGCATTACAATTAAGCTCTTCTGTATAACGATCACAGAAATAGAGGGAGAAATCAACGAGGCGTTAAATGCGGGAGGGATTCGAATTTACAAAACAAACATCGGACCCAAATTATATGGGCAGAACTTTGGGGAGTCCTTCAAGGGTTGGCCCGGCCATAAAGTAGATGTAGATATTGCATTTATCTGATAGAATTCGCATTGTGTTCCAAATTCAACCGTAAATAACGAATTCACCGATGAGGTCGTATGTTTTGAAATCAAATACTTATAAGTAAGTTGGGATAGATCCAACTTTTTCGTTTTATCTGAGCAGAATCGATTCCTATTTCATTGACTTAAACAAAAATCATCTGCAATCATAGAAAATATTAGAAATAGTGTGCATACTATAAGGCTTGTTCGAAGAAATGTTTGAGACATACGAATGCATCGAAAATAGAAAAAATAATCAATTGAAAAATATGTTTCAGGTTATACTGTTTGTCGCGCAGAGATTTCAGTTTGTTTACTTACCTGCCTTGGTATATAACCGTGAGTAAAATACTTGGGCAGTTTACTCAACATGAAAGATTGGAAATTCTTTATCATTACCGTACATCATTGGTCAGTGTACAATTTGTTTTTGCAGTGGCGTAGTGACCAGTGTTCGACGTGTTCGAAGAACACGGGCCCGGGCCCCTATAAGGGGCCCCGACGCTTGGGAGGACTAGCGCTGATAGGGAGGGTAGGGGCCCGGAAAATATCTTGAACACGGGCCCGGGGTGGCGTTACTACGCCGCTGTGTTTTTGAATTCGTTCTCAACGGACGAATAAATATGTTGTTGCAAAATGGCGAATGCGCAAGGGATTAAATTTACTCTCAATTCAACAGGGGTACCCATTTTGGGAATCTTGTATGATATTTTTTTCCGCAAATCGCTAGGAAATTTTGACAGTCCTAACAAAATTTGTCATAGAAAAAGTCAAGATTTCCCAACTGTTAGGAAATATTCATTTCCTTACTGTAAGGAAATGCAGTTTTCAGTGTTCTACACAAGCATATTCGTACCGTACTTTTTTATAGATTTCTTTGGCAATAATTCTAATGAAGCAGTATTCACTGCCTCAACCAGCTCTGGAGGAGTCCCAGAAAAGGAAAATTCATCATCACTTATCATTTTACACTGTTTTGTCCTCGAAAAGACCAGCAATAGATGCATAGAATATTTCTTTCAATTCCATTCCGAATTTCAAAGCTCCATTTATTTGTGAATGAAATAATTCGGAATTTTTTTCAAAATTGAGTAAAATCTGTCGAATTTCAAACGATTTGCGGAAAAATAGTATGTTCATCTTGTAGGAAAAGCCACATTCCTGGACTCTGTGTTGCTAATCACAATCGTCCAGGAATGTTATTCAGATTGTAGGTGAACGATTTTTCCATCTACAGCACAACCTATTGTTGTTTTGAAAATTCGAAGTGATTTTGATTAATTCGTTTATTTGACTTTCAGGTTGCGGCCCGGGGCATGCCTTACTGGGAAAGACGAGAAGGCCAAGAACGGCTTTCACATCTCAACAACTGCTAGAATTAGAAAAACAGTTCAGACAGAATAAATATTTATCCAGACCGAAGAGGTTCGAAGTTGCTACAAACTTGATGTTAACCGAAACACAGGTAAGACCTATTTGATTGAATCGCGTTACTTGATTGAATTTCATTTCAAATAATAACGACAAACTCGAGTTTCCACAAAATTCAATAAAAATCTGTTAAACATCAATTTTTCAATAACAACTATGTATATGAAAAATAAGAACACTTCAAGAAACAATGGTTGTTTGGACAATATTAAATTTTGTAGAAATTGAAGTTTATTATCATTACACTCGAGTGCAATTATAAATATTGGAATAAAACTTGTTCCTAGCTTTCAATTCACAATGTTTGTAATGGTAGGTAGGTTGTATAGAGAAATAGTCGAAAAACAATCTGGCTGATCACCTTGTTGAAGTTATAATTACAAATAACCGTTTCACCGAAACGATTGATTATACTTTCCATTTCCCATTACCTCAGATTGCTCTTCAGCTCATTCGCTCGATCCGCCATCAACAGATTATCGCGCTTTTATCCCTACGCAATGTAAGATACGAACGGCCCCTAAAAATTTAGGATTTCTGGCTTGAATTCGGATAATGCTCCATCCACATTCGAGCAAAGCTCAACTCCAAACAAAAGAAGAGTTCCATATTTCAACTTTGCAGGTGGCAGACTGCGCTGCTGTAGATTTGACGCTGATTTATCATCACATCTAGGTACTTCCGTCTAACGCGAATCTTAAGATGTTGATTTATGACAATGTCGCTTCTCTAAATCCTAACTTCACCTGATTTACGTTAAACAGGGGAGATTATGGAGATGGAGCAGAGCTAAATGTTGCTTGGTCCTTAGCACCTTCACGTTAGTTTAATTTCATCAATGAAACAACTCATTTTCATACTCTTTCCTGCAATGGTTAAGGCATTTTGGAAAGAAATAGCATAACAAATCAAAGGTTACTTTCAATTTACCGGTCTCCCCTCCATTCCACGATGTAGGTAATTATCAAAGAAAAGGCTAATCTCAGCTGTACAGGATGTCCCAAATTCGATTATCACAAGAGCATCTCGAGAACCATAAGGGTTAGAGAAAAATGTTCGAGGACCCCCGATCTCTTTTTTCAAAATAATCAATTGCCAGCAAACATATCTCAGATATTATCTGAATTGGTTCTCGAGTTACAAATTGCTGTTTCAAATATTTCGCTATAATACCTCGTTTTCAGTTGGAGATATCGCGAAAATTTCAAAAAGTTCTCTTTCGTAATTTATATTGCCTATACGCTGCTTCCATCTAATCCGGAAAATTATTCACCGTTCAAGTGTTAGAGAAAAAAGTTTGTGTTTTTCAAATTTGACACTATACCTATATTTTTCATCATTGCTTCTTAGCCGCAGATTCATCGAGTATCATCCTGTAACCGGATTCTCGAAAATCTGATCCATTTCGAAGATATTGAGTTTTTCGTCTTCACTTGAATTAGGACAGCCTGTATATAAAGATTTTTTTTCTATTTGGAAATATTTTATTTTTTGTCTATTATGTTTTGTTGAATAAACTGAATAAACTTGAATAAAAGAGTTATCATAGGAGAATACAATATTTCCTGAAAATTTCGATTCTACGAAATGGAGAACTTCATTTGTAAATAAAAATATTTTGAAAAAAGAGATCTGAAGTCCTCGAACATTTTTTCTCCAACCCTAATGGTTCTCGAGATGCTTTCAGTGATCAACGAATTTGGGACACCCTGTACCTACTAAGAATCACATTTAAAGATTTGGAAACATTCGATCGTATTAACTAACAAATTTATAATTCCCCCCTCTTTTCAGGTGAAAATATGGTTTCAGAATAGAAGAATGAAATGGAAGCGTAGTAAAAAAGCGCAGCAGGAATCGAAATCTGCCAAAGACACGGAGCACAGCAACAGTACAAAGCAATCTTCCAACCAAAGCGGTTCCAATCATAACAATGCGAACAACAAGGCATGTGCGCCTGCATCTCAGCACGAAACCGCGCCTAGCGATACGGCCCTGCCCAGCTTGATGGAACACGCCACTCAGAACGGCCTCAGGAAGATGCCCGAGGGAGAGTCCCTCTACCGACCGTACGTCGTCTGAGGGAAACGTTTATTATTTACCTACGATTAAATACTCCATATTGGAGAGAACGAGTTTCGACTGCAGAGTTGAATGATTTAATGAACATTTCATTTGGGTGAAAAATGGAAAAAGTAGTCACAAGGTTGTTCGATTTGACCGATAGTTGAATGAAATAGACCAAGGATCATTCGAAAATGTTCCGGTTCGAGAAAGCACTGCAAAACGTGCTACATCCTGCGTTGATCCATCTACAGGATCCTCATACTCTTTAATTAACCTACTTCATTGGGTTCGAAGATATCGAAGTCATGTCCATAAAAAGCCTTTTGCAACAGATGAAAGATTACCCAAAGATATTTTAAAAATTTGCTCTGAATCTTTCAAGAGTTCATCTCCGAAATTCAACAAAAGGAGGATCATAATCAATTATAACTGATTTTCTCCGATATGGAACATCCAGTCACTCGAGTAAGAAAATGCTCTTTCCATGTATATTGTAAATATGTACTTACTTCGGTCTATTTATTGTATTAATCGATGGTTCTTTGAATTCAAAATGATACTTTTGGTGGTGAATACACCAAACATGTGGACTTTTTGTAATTAAAACACGTTGTATATACTTCTCTAATGTTAGACTATGAATTTATGTAAATAATATAATATTGAAGTTCCTAATCTATAAACCATCAGAACATAAAAATTCTTGTAAATAAATTGTCTCGAAATTATTCTCAAAGTCAAGTTACCAACCTGTTCCTATCTTAAGAAAACTTGAATGAACACACAAATAAAATCAATACTTTTCCTCTTTATTAACAACTAGATGGCCCGGCGAACTTTGTTTCGCCTCTAAATGATACCTATACTTACAGTGGATTTCACAAATCGTAATCACCAGTGATCGGAGA
Organism: Adalia bipunctata; assembly: GCA_910592335.1. Classification (NCBI taxonomy): domain Eukaryota; kingdom Metazoa; phylum Arthropoda; class Insecta; order Coleoptera; family Coccinellidae; genus Adalia; species Adalia bipunctata. The sequence continues at coordinate 73,960,873 of OU342949.1, read as the reverse complement.
TCAACGGCTTGGTTAGATTTCTGAACTGTCAAATCGAGTGGATTCTAGATCAAGCTTCGATCACCGGTGATATGCCTTGTGAAACTCACCGTTAGAGTTGTATAAACTTACCATTGCTATTTTTTCAAGCTGGAGATGAATTAGGCATAATAGAAGTTCTGTCAAATGTCATCTGTCTACTGTCATCTGTCAAACGTCATATTTTCCATGGATATGAGCTGTCACACAAAACAGAAATACAAAATAATATGTCAATTACTAATTATGGACAATTTTGAATTCAGTTATTTCCGCAAATATATTTATTACCCAAACATAAATCAAAAACATTTCAGAAATATAGAGAAAAGATGAAAATGGACAACTCACGATTGATGCTGACGCTGATTCACTTGACATTCCGGTAAAAATTCCACCAACTTGAGGATCTTTACCCGCTTTTTGATCTGATACTAGCCTTCCATGTTATTATAGCAAGCAGATGGTTCAAAGCAAATAAACTGAAAACTAACGATAATAAGACACAAATAATGCAGTTTGGATCAGACAATGGAACAGTTAAAATGCTTGGAATATATGTGGATCCCCAAATCTCCTGGAGGGATCATGTAGATGTGCTGAGTGGAAGGGTATCCAGGGCGATCTATACTATAAGAAGAGTAAAATGTATAGTTTCACGTGAAGCAGCGAGGATCGCGTATTTTTCGAACTTCCACTCGCTGATCGCGTATGGCGTGCTTCTGTGGGGAGGAGATCTTCATTTTGCAGAAGAGGGCTCTTCGAGCTTTGGTCGGGCTGAGGAGCACCGAGAGTTGTCGAGAATATTTCAAATCCGAAAGGATACTTACCTTACCGTCGCTGTTCATATTTGAGGCCCTGAGATATGTACATGGAAGAGCTCGATGCATGAGCAAGTTGGGGGACAAACATGACTATAACACTCGAAATAGAGATATTTTTGAAATCCCATACCACCGTCTCGTTAAAACGCAAAACAATGCAAAGTACTGGGGAATTAAATTATATAACAGTATCCCGAATGAACTGAGAAAAAAGAACCAAAAAAGTTTTGAAGTGTACATAAAAAACCTTCTGATAGAAGAGGCGTTTTATTCTCTCCAGGAGTTCCTGGCGTATGGTTGGCGACATTGGATGCACTCATGTGGCCACAGTCGATAGATCATTAAGTGTTGTATTGTGTGTGATGTGTTACGGTTTGTCATGATTGTGTGTAAATTTAAATTTGAGATTGTACTTTATATCATGATACAGTTTTGTTTTGACATGCCATGTATTATTTGATGGTGATAATATATTTCTATTTCTATTTCTATAAGATCTATGCAAATTACACAATAATTGTTTACATCGCCATCTAGTGGCGATAATATCAAATATGGTACCTTCACGACCACGCTACGGTGTCTAGATGAGAGCCATTAACCGTAGCGACACCTAGTGGCCTTATTCAAATGAAGGAAAAGCATTTCCTACATAAGCAAATTTTTTCAAAGTTTTAATATATTTTATAATAACCAGGCCGTAAACGAATCCATAAAGGAAGTTTCATAACAAACAGTCCATCCGATCTCGAGTTATAAATGGTGTACCCAACAACTCTGTTTTATATATATAAAGATATATTATCACATTTTACACTTTATACAATGGAGTTCGATTGCCGTTCCACAAAAATTCAACAAGTCGATAATTTGGAATCCCCTCCGGAATACATCTCTTGGAGCAAATTCATGAGGTTATCGAACCTGGAGATAATTTCTTGCTCGGATCGGTTGCCCAAACGCTGCTTAACCAAACTTATGGGATCTTTATGAAAATTCTGCTTGAAAGTTTCCAGCAAAATTCTATCTTCGTCTTTGGTCCACCTCTCCGACGTTTCTTCATTTCTCGCTTCTTCCTTCTCGATAATCTCTTTCGGTGTCTCTTCCTCAATTCCGAATTCGGCTGAGCCAACTCTGTTCGACAATATTCTATCGTCTTCTTGCGAGGAATCTGAAATGCAACACCTTGTACGAAACGTCGGCACACGCGATTCCCTTCAAATTTACTTTTACACTTTCAATTCTCAAAACCTCAGTATGGATTTGTGAAAATTGCACAAAAATATAATCTATAATTTGATTTGATCGTTTTTAATTTCCACATGAACGAATCTGAATCCCCATTGTTTGACCACCAGCACTAACCTCAAAAAATATTCGACAGGTCTTTGGATCGCCTAATTCTCATCTTACTGTGCCAGTTCTTCTAACAAATCACCCTGTAGGCATGCACAATAGATGATGAAATGTTTTATGACTCACCCGTATCAGACAAGGGAACGCTGATATATTCAGGGGACGGTAAGTTCTTCCATTCCACGTCTGCGCATTCTGTGTCTTCCATTTTCTCAATGTTTGATTGGGTCATTACCAATTTCCTTCTGGTGGAATTCTTGTTGCAGGTTGTTGATTTTGGCCCATCTTCTTTAGGATTCTCTTTAGATTCGTCCTTTTTAAGGAACGCTTTCTGATTCGGCGTCGTCTTCTTGTTTGGCTTACTCACTCTGACCTTCCTCCTTCTGCCGTCTGCTTCCTTTTCGATGTAAGTTTGACTCTGAAAACGAAGAAATTTAGAACACATCACCGCAACGCGCAATAACGACAACTCACATCGGACTGGAATTCTTTAATTTGTAAAATCGGCAATTTATTAGAATTCGGAAGAATTCTTTTGAGTTTTCTCGGTGCAGCTAACCTAGCATTATGGTCTACGTCTGGATCAAGAGGAAAAGAAACATTTACCGGTTTCATTCCTCTCGAAGTTTGCATGTAAATTTTTCCTTGAAGAAACTGAAAATTGATCAAGATCATTATCGCTTCCGATTAAAGACAAACATACAGCTACGTGTACCTTCAAACCGCAATTGTTACAATGGTATTTATGAGGTAGATCTTCTATTTTGTGGCAGTTGCACGTACATGCGGAATCTTCATCCGCAACGGCGATATTTTCGAAGGCACCCTCCTCTTTTGCCTTATTCAATTCCTTATTGACATCCACAACATCCCAGGCTCCACTCAACAAACTGAAAAACGCGAAAGGAAAAGGACGTTGCAAAAAAGATATTTTTTCAAATCCGCCATCGAGATTTAATTGGAAACGATATGAATCGAGGCGAGACAATACTTACGTTGAAGTAGGACTTTCCTCTAGAAATAATTGCAAAAAACTATCGCACAACAAAGGGTTGCCCTTCAAAAGGGGTAGAATTGTGCTTTTTATCCTTTCCAGATTAACTTCGGGAGTATCGTTGAGATCTTGAAGGGATTTATAAACTCTGCGCAGTTGGGAAGGTTGGTCTCTGAAATAAAGTTCCAGATTTCTCAAAAATTTCGCCATGTGGTTCATGATGAAGAAAGGAATCAGCTGGCCCACAGCACAAGCCTGTTCCGCAGTAAGAAACAACAGGAATTCGTCGGCCAAATCCTGATACTTGGGACTGAGAATTGGTGTCAGTTTTCTGTATAAATCCACAGCGTCTTTGACTGTCTCATCAATAACAACATTCAACAATTCATTGAATTCCTCTCTTCCTAATTTTTCCTTCAGTTTTGTCATATAAGCTTGGGAGAAACCTGGAAGGAAATAAGGTAAAGAGATTTCAAAGCCATCAGGCAAGAATATACAAAATTACATTTTGAAAAAAAAAAGACAGATATTCCACATAATAAACTCTACGATTCAAACATACATTCCAATGAAAACTATTAGGCACAACTCCCAAAAACCATGGATAAACGCTAAGGTAATGAGGGAAATAAGAAAAAAAAGACGTCTGTGGGACGAATACAAGACGCGAAAATCGGAGGCAAACTATCGTAAGTACAGACAACAAAGCAACCAACTTAAAAATATTATATCTGGGGAAAAGCACAGTTACGAACTTTCGCTTCTATCCTCGGATAAACAGTTCTACAAGTACATCAACACCAACCTTAACTCGAGCATACATAAAATCGTACTGAAAAATCAACAAGACAATTCTTTAATAACCGATCCTAAGGCAGTGGCTGATCTATTCTCGAGACAGTTCTCTTCGTCCTTCACATGTGAAGATACTTCAGACATGCCGCAACTGCCTGCTCAAACAAGGTCACTAATGGAGATAAATGGTGTTGATTTCACTGAAGAAAACGTAAAAGAAGCCATCGACTCTCTCAGATCTCATTCCAGCCCGGGACCTGACGCGCTCCCTCCAGTCTTCGTCCAAAAGTGTGCGAGCTCACTGGCTCCGATACTCGCAAAGGCTATGAACGAGCTACTATGCAACAAGCGTCTACCTGCTGATTGGAAAACTGCGATAGTTATTCCGATATATAAAAAAGGTGATAGACTTGATCCAGCTAATTACAGGCCAATCAGTCTAACCTGTACCATAGCCAAAGTAATGGAAAAGATAATCGTCAAAGAGATCACAAATCATTTTATGCTAAACGGGTTAATATCCCAATGTCAACATGGATTTATCTTGGGCCGCTCGACCTTGAGCAATATGCTTACATGTGTGGAGTCATGGACGAGGGATGTAGATGAAAATAACCCAGTCGATATATTTTACCTGGACTTTAAGGGAGCTTTCGATAGACTACCTTTTGGAAGAGCAGTGATTTCCCTTGAACACTCTGGAGTGAGAGGGGCGCTGCTGTGCTGGACCGAGTCATTCCTTAGGAATAGAGCCTTCAGGGTTGTGATGGGCCAGAGTTCCTCCGACGTTGCACGGGTTGTCAGTGGGGTACCGCAGGGATCGGTCTTGGGCCCTCTAATATTTACCCTTTACATCAACTCACTCCTTGCATCGCTAACCTCCAACACAGCCGCATATGCGGATGACACCAAGTTCTACAACAATCCAGTAACACACCATTCTACCATATGTGAAGATATAAAAATTATTGAATCTTGGGTTAACACCTGGCAACTTCCGTTAAACGAAACTAAGTGCGCTGTCCTGCATGTTGGGAGGAACAATCCAAGAAGAACTTACGAACTCAATGGCATGAGGATTGCACCGGTGGAGGAGCAGCGGGACCTGGGTATCATAGTCAGGGGAGATTTAAAGTGGGAATCCCATGTTTCTCGTTTGGTAAAGCGTGCCAATAGCCTGATCTATCTGATTCGGAGAGCCTTCCATCCGCTGACAGTAGAGATGGCCTTGAAGATTTACAAAGCATATGTCCGCCCGATCCTCGAATACGGCCAAAGTGTATGGAGTCCATATTATATCAAGGATATAGACCTGATTGAAGGTGTTCAAAGAAGGTACACTAAAATCCCGTATGAAACTTGCAATCTGCCCTACGAGCAGAGGTTAAAAATTTTCAGGCTAACAACACTGAGGGAACGACGGCAGAGGGGTGACCTTGTCGAAACATACAAGATCCTTCATGGTCACTACACAGTCCACCTGGACTTCTATCAAAAAGCTCAACATCAGACGCTTAGAGGACATCGGTACAAGCTCTCCAAGAGTAAAACTGCAACCTTGCTCCGTAAGAACTTCTTTTACAATAGAGTAGCTTATCAGTGGAACTCACTTAGTGAGTCCACAGTTGCAGCTCCATCAATTAATGCTTTTAAGAACAGACTCGATGGGGAGATGGATGCAGTAAGGAGTGTGTTTGTTCACTATCTGTGATAAAGTGTGATATAGTTATACGTAATTGGTGCTGTGAATTTTGGATGTTGACAATTAGGTTATAGGAAAATTATAAGACATTGATGTCAGTTTCATCGGCCTTTGCTGCTTACTGATTTGTTATAATAATAATAATAATAATAATTCGTGTCTACTGCGGAAAACCAAGAACCAGTGTGAAAATGTACAGGTGTCAAAGAGGGAACAATGGGATCAACCTCTCCCCTTCGCCACTTACTCAATTTCATGATTTTTCAGTTTTCCGCATATCGATCTAGGCAGGGAAATGTACTCACGTTCTCTTTTATCCTTCTCACTGGAAGAATCTTGTGGAGTGAGCATAGCGATGCTTGCCAAATACTCTTTTCTTTTTTTAGCCCTCTTCTTATCAACCAGAGATTGCTCTTTCTTAGCATTCTTTACCGTCGAACTGACTATCAACAGAGCATTGACGTCCTGAATATTATCCTACCCCAAAAAAAAAAACAATGCGAAATTAAACAATTCTTCTCAATAATGGTCTTTCAAGAAAACTCCAGATGAAATATTTGTAACTTGAAAATTCAGTTCTGGCAATTCAAGAGTATTGTAACCAGAAAAATCCCAATATTTGTGAACTGTTATGCATCATAATATCAAGCTAGGGACAGAGACGCTCCAAGAAATACTATTTTAGAATAAGGCATGCATGAGGACGATATTGGATAAAATGAAACAAAATGAAATTTCCTTTATCTTCAATTCAACCGAATAAGTTATCGTTTCAACTTTAGCAGAATACTAGCAGATATTTTACCTTGTAGACGTTTTCCTGTTTAGGACCCTCAACTAAACGCTCTTTATCTGAATCAACTGGCATAGAAGCTTTCTCAGTATCATCTGTTGGCTCAGAAATGTGTGCAATTTCTTCATCATGCAGTTGCAACACAGTCAGAAAATCCAAACAAGGCATACTTGGCAACATACCCAGAGAAGCCATGTAGTTTTCTTTGGAAAATTTGATATAAAAGTCGATTTTCTGGCAAGGAAAATACCTGATCAAAAATTTATGTGTTTTGATCAAGTAGACATATTGAAGATATGGAACAGTCTTTCGGAAAAAACTCATAAATTTCCTCTTTAAATTATATGTTTTCACCCATATCTCCTTCCTTATTTTGGGTTTTTTGGTCCGAAGATTTTTATTCGCTACTTTTTTAACCTTGACTGCAGGTTCGGACGATTTCGGAATTTCCGCCTTGGGCAGTATAGGCCTGTATACTGTAGGTTGTTTCAGGGGCAACACTTCCGGGGGCGTTTCCGGTAGGGATCTTCTTACAATATTCTTTTCTTGATTCTCCTCGACGAACTACAATTGAAATAGCGCGTGAATAATATTTTGTATGGAGCAGGAAACTAGTTAAAAGGTATAATCGAAAAGTAAAATATAAACATAACCTTAAAAAATCGCACGTCAGATTTGACGTTACTTCTTTATCTTCGTTTGAAAAGCTAAGCCACGTTATCTCAATAATGCACCGCGAAATATCACATGGCAACGCCGCATAGTTATGTCTGATGAGTATAAGAATAAGCGATGATCAATGTGGAAATTTTACCTTCAAGGTCGTGTGGTGGATGTGAGCTCTCCATTGCCTGGGAAGTAAATGAGCAGGTCTTTGTTGTGGCGGCAAAACATCAAATTTATTCAGATCGATGACTTGATGCACCGTGAAAGGAGCCCTTTTATTCTTGAAATAAAACGATATGGGATTTTTCGAATTTTTGGAATTTTTGCTCATTTTGATGTTTCTGTAAATTTGATGGACTTTTCTCGGCAGCATCAAGATGTTGTGAATTACTTCCGCAATCTTTATCATACTTAAACGTTTGCTCCTTGTTAAAAACTCCTTGTCGTCCTTCAGGAAATGAATGAACTGTTCCAGACCCAAAGCTACCAACCTGAAAGAATAAACTGAAATATTCGAATCTTAAACTTACCCAATGGATAAACAATAAAATCAGATCTAGTTCTGTGATGAGAACGGAAAAATGTCCACTTACTGATACTCGGAATTAGAAAACGGTGCATAGTGACATTTTTGCAGTTCCGGATGCTTGAAGGGTATCTTGGGTAGCAACTGGGGATATAAAAAAACTTTGCTCTCCGAAATTGTCTTCAAGATGGCGTCGGGGAACGGCAGATAGTAGTGTTTCTTTTCGTTGAAAGCGATTATACTGAAAGAGAAAGGTGATAATGCATTGTCTTCAGAGGAATGTGTCCAAACTTACGATTCTTCCATTATTTGTTCAAAATGCCTAGAAATAAACAAGTTCAACAATTTCACAAGAATTATTTTCGTATTGAACTTACTCAATAGTTTCCAATGCTTCTGGATCCCGTTCCTCGAATTTCTGTTCCCATTTGTTCATCAAGTCCAGAGCTGCTTCCAAGTTGAGGGTGTGGAATGAAGACGATTCGTCCGATTCGGACAATAATTTGAAATTCAGCTGTAAAAATTAAAAAGTCCAAAAAAAAGTTTTCGAATTTCCAAAGTTTGTTTGAGATTTCCAAATGATTATGGAGTTACTAATTTCGAAACTTTATAATACTCAAGGTCGAAATTCAGTGTTAATCGGTACATACAAAATTGTGTGACCTTCATAAGATTACCAGAATGAAAAATGAAATGGGTAAAATGATTCAATCAACGTATCCTAATTGTTTTTCCATTTTCCTCAATTTCGTATCTGAGAAAAGAATCACTCACCAGATATTCCTTCGATTCGAGGGCGAATTCGTTCAAGTATGGATGATTAAATGTCAACAAAAAATTTTGTGTCAACATTTGGACGTGCTGGCACATTTGCTGTTGCAGAAGTTGAAACTGAGCTTTGGAAAATAAATTACTCAATGGATTATCTGTCCTCACCGTCTCATCGCAGAAATCATCTGAGAGAGGCTGAAAAAAATCATAAATACATTCAGAGTGACCAGAACGCCTTCCACCAATAAACATTCTCTGTATGGACGGAAATGATTTGAATCAACTCACTTCATTACTAGAAAGAGGAGGCAGATGCTCGTCTAAATCCAAATTTATCAATTTGTTACTGGCCCCGTCGAATATCTCGATATACCTGTCAAGTTCTAACTGCTGTATGGGATAATAATCCGGATCCATATTGATTTCCAAATTATCCTTCTGAAAATCTTTCCTATTCTCGTAAACATCGACATATTCAAACAATTCAGCAATCAATTCGTTCAATTCCTTCCTTGGTACTCTAACAGCTCTATCGTCACGTAATTCTTCAGTGTCAACTGGAAAAATTATTGAACGGATATTCAAGACAATTCTTCCACTTGTAGTGAAATTTGAAAACTGACTGTCTCTATACATTGGAAAACTAAGTAGGCTTAATTGATTTTTGGTACTGAAAGCATACCTTTGGTAATTTCTTCATCAGAAAGAATGTTATACTCTGGATCCAGATCTTCTTCCTCATTATTCTTAACAACCTCATCCAAAGGCTGAGCAAATGAATTGAGGAAATTTCTCCAGTCATCGTCATTGCATTCCAATTCGTACATATCATTCGTTATATCTGGTGGTATGAAAGATTGCTCGATTTTTTCCAGCGGAGTTTCACTGAGGGATAATTTGGAACGTGTCCTGAGAGCAATATTGGTATCTTCATTGGATTGATGACATTCATCATCGACCGTTTCACTTCTCACACCCACCAATTTGGGAGTTTTAAATATTTCTTCTTCAACATGATTTGATTTTTTACTGGATGGAGTTGGAGGATTACTGATTGTACAACAAAATGACGAATCATCCTCACTCTGAAATCAAGTTTTTTTTATTTTTACTGATGCACCGTCAGGTAACAACCCAAATATTCACCTCTTCTTCCACTGGAAGATATTCATCGTCTGTTGATTCTTCTTGTAAACTTTCAGACAGCAGTTTATGCACTTTTGAATCTTTGGAAATTGCATTATCCCAAGATAACAGTAAAGAAGACTGAGATAGCTCCCTTTCAAAACACATAAAATTAATACCAACAGTTCGTAAAAGAACACACAATACTAAAACACAAATACTTACTTTGCCCTAGATCTTGTCACTTTAGGTTCATATGTTAGTACCTCAGAAATATCTCCATCGTTCTCTTTTTGCTTCAGCAATGCTAATACATTTTCATCGGTTACTACATATTTTAATATAGACTTCACAGCTACTTGGCTCAAATTAGACTTGGCAGCTTTTTCTGTTAACGACTTTTCCAAACCATCTTCAAATATTCTTATTAATTCCTTCTCCTTAGGTTCAATAATATGTGAATATTGGCTCTTGCGCTTTTTGGGGGTTGATCTAGTAACGATATCTGAACCCCATTCCGTTGATTGTGATAAAACATGAGGTGTTTCTACCATACTGAAATCAATGTCCAAGAGCAATCAACTAAAAAAATTCAAACAAAAACTGCCTTCTTGTACCATAATAATAAAGAATTTAAACTGTTTGTTTTTCTTATTTCAATTTTTGCAACAAATTTTGGTTACATCGAACCATAGACACGACCAGTAGCCAGTACCTCCTACTGTCTCTGTAGTCTGTAGTAAGCCGTCAGATAGAATCAACAAGACAACACTGCAAAAAGAAAAGGTAAGGGTTTATTTCATCGAGTGCGAAACGAAAAAAGGGCTATGATAATACATAATAACCCCCCATATTTACGAAAGGTAAATTTCTAGTTCAAGTCCCCCTCGTCTTTTTGATGTCTTGATATTTTTCGTTGAAAACGAGTGATTTAGTACGGTTTTTGATCAATTTCAATACAGGGAAAATCTGCATTTAATTTTTTGAAAATCCAGAAAATCTGCATTTAATAAAATTTCGTGACTAGTCATTGTAATGATAATCATCGAGAGAGGTGCCGTCATCTATCGGTGTACTTTCCAAATACCCGATATAATTACAGGAATCAAAATTTCTCCAGCGAAATGTCTCAAAATGAAGAAAAGACGTCCTAATACGTTGTGTCGCATATCGAAGGCGTATATTGGGTTGCCTATGCAATGTATGTAGTTTGCTTTTTCGTCCTCAAAAGACCATAGGCGGACTAAAAACGTCATAGCAGAAAAAGCAATTTCAAACAAATTTCTTTCAATAATTTCCCAAAAAAATGTTTTGAAGGGTATTAATCGTAAATAATCTGCCGTACATAGTACTCAACATTGCCCAGCATTGTAAGGTTCGAATAAAGTTTTTAAAGTAGAATGTCTAAAAGGGGACAGCATTTCTTCATTCGGATGAATGGCCGCTGAATTCAAACAATTCCTCATAAAATTAGACTTATAATTTCGATAGTGAGTTGCCCAAATACTGAAACAGAACTATTGAAACTTTTTATTTACATTCACTTAAATTTGAAGGGGGTTGAAAACAACTCGGAACCGTTTTTATTCCATTATAAAATTTAAGCAAGAAATTGCCCACATCTCAAACGATCGGCTCACAATACAAAGTTCACCTGTTGAATCATACTTTTCAGAGTTGGAATATTTCAATAATTTATTGAGACAACATAAATCAGTTGAACACCACCGTATCCAGCATTGAACCTAAGCTCTGTACAATGTTATTCGTCATGAGGGTGTCCACTTTTTCTTCCAAATGCCTCTTAGGATCCTGCTTGCCCACATTTTTGATTGCCAACTGTTCGGGTGTCATTTTTTCTTCATCTTCTAAGGCTCTGTTGTAATTCTTAGCGAGATCCAACATTTCAGACACAGTCTTTTCATTCACTTTACAATTTTCAGAATAATCTGCCAGGGTGAGTCCATCCATCCAGGATTTTTTGTGTAAATTGAGCAACATTTTTTGTTCCAGCTCGTTTTTCCTATAGTTTATACTGATTGAATAGTAATGACGATTCAAGCCGTGGATGAGTGCTTGGACAGAAGGTTTCTGTAGATGTCCTAAGTTTGACGTCGTTTGTCTGGGTTCTTGGCCTAATACCATCATGTTTGGATTTATCAACCTAAAAATTATAATATTCCAAGCTGATTCATCCAACACATTCAAATCCACAAGACTTTGCACTTTGCCAGTTTACTCACCTAAATGCATCGATAACGACCTTGCCTTTAACAGATTGGATAGGATCAACAACTACAGCAACAGCACGTTCAGACAGAGCTTCAAATGATTGTTGAGTATTTATATCAACTCCGGAGAGCCAACAACCAAAACCAGGATGAGAATGATACCATCCAACAACCATTTCAGGTCTGCCTGTTTGTCTAAGCATATCCAGCATTTTGGCTTGAAAAACAGGGTCTACTGCTTCAACACTGACACCAGTACCGGTTTGAGGCATAGCGAATACGTCTATAACTCTCACAGTGTAGTCATCAACGAACTCACCTATTAACAAGAGACACAGGTGATAATTCTGAATTAAGCAGCTTCGTTTTGAAAATACTAACCCAACATGAGACCCATAACTTCCATCGGTACTCCAGCTCTTCCATGTTTTAACATTTTAAGAAGGGCTAATGATGAAATGTAGACTTGTTCTGCAGTATCTACAACAGGTGCATCAGAAGGGGGTGCTGCTTGGGACAATCCCGGCATGCCTCCACCAAGTCTTAGTAGTCGATCCATTTGCTGTAATCAAAATGAAATTATGAGAAAGGTCTTTCATTATATACAATGAAAGTCTTACTTTTCGTGAATAAATTCGATATTTCGGGGACTGAAGTAAAAAAACAAGGAAATATTAATTTTGCAAATCGAAATCACCGTTTGTTGATGACTGACAAAATTTAACAGATTTGACAGCTATGCCAAAATGAGTAATGACATATGACAGCCCCATCCACAGAACATCTGATAGACAAAGTGACAAATTGTTGTTGTATCAAAGATTGCCTCAAAAATAGAGAGTGTTAACACAGTCCACCTGATCTGTGGTTGTGATGATCGAAGCACAGACTATCTGTGATCAAGGTTTGATGATATTTTGTTTTATGGTTTATAGAACCATAACCTCACATAGCAGAGTTTGTTTTCTGACTTATCAAAGTACGCGTATTAGATTAGTGAGTGATCTACTTTTACTTCTGTAAATCTTGAATCTAATTTTCATTGAATTAATTGATCAGAGAAAATATGGCTAACAATGCAGCAAGAGCGGCTTCGGTCGGGGGCCGTAGTGCAGTATTTGAAGACTTGACCAACGTAGAATTTGAAACTAGTGAGGATGTTGAAGTTATCGATAACTTCAATGGTATGAATTTGAAAGAACAGTTAGTGAGAGGAATATTTGCATATGGTAAGCTCTAGTAAAAATTTGTATTGGTATTCTTTATATAATTTCATTTTATCGTTTTATAGGATTCGAAAAACCATCAGCTATACAACAGAGAGCCATCAAGCCCATTATGAGAGGCAGAGATGTAATTGCACAAGCACAATCTGGTACTGGTAAAACAGCTACCTTTTCCATCGCAATCCTTCAACAGTTAGATCTTACCGTTAGGGAAACTCAAGTATTATGTTTATCGCCAACCAGAGAGTTAGCGGTACAAATCCAGAAAGTTATCTTAGCTTTAGGAGACTTCATGAACGTTCAGTGTCATGCTTGTATCGGTGGTACGAATTTGGGTGAAGACATAAGAAAGTTAGATTACGGTCAGCATGTTGTTAGTGGTACGCCAGGTAGAGTATATGGTGAGTTAATTGTTCAAAACACATAACTTACATTCTTCTAATTCGTACCCATCTTTTAGATATGATAAGAAGAAGAGCTCTACGTACCAGATCAGTAAAAATGCTTGTTCTTGATGAAGCCGACGAGATGTTGAATAAAGGATTCAAGGAGCAAATTTACGACGTCTACAGATTTTTGCCACCATCCACCCAAGTGTGTCTCATCTCAGCTACTTTACCCCACGAAATTTTGGAAATAACTTCCAAGTTTATGACAGACCCCATAAGAATTCTTGTTAAACGGTAAGATGAAGAATGAGTTTATAAGTGATGAAAAATATTGAGATAAATGTTCGTTTTTCAGTGATGAGTTGACTCTGGAAGGAATCAAGCAGTTCTTTGTGGCTGTAGAACGGGAAGAATGGAAGTTTGACACTCTCTGCGACTTATACGACACTCTCACCATCACGCAAGCTGTAATTTTCTGTAATACCAAGCGCAAGGTGGACTGGTTGACGGAAAAAATGAGAGAGAACAACTTCACGGTGAGTTGCATGCACGGTGACATGCCCCAGAAAGAAAGAGACGGGATAATGAAGGAGTTCCGGTCCGGCCAGAGCAGGGTCCTCATAACGACGGACGTCTTGGCCAGAGGCATCGACGTGCAGCAGGTCAGTCTGGTCATCAACTACGACCTGCCCAACAACCGAGAGCTGTACATCCATCGTATAGGACGGTCCGGTAGGTTCGGGCGAAAGGGTGTCGCCATCAACTTCGTCAAGTCCGACGACATCAGGATCCTCAGAGACATCGAGCAATATTATTCCACCCAGATAGACGAGATGCCGATGAACGTTGCTGATTTGATTTAAATTATTTTTTTTTTTATTGTAACTTACAATGCATGAATGGAGTTTTATTTGGATGACAAGGAAGTAAATATAAGAATACTAATCTATTATTTATTGGTCTTTTGTGTTTTATTTCTTTAAGATAAGGGGTGGGCATCTTCCAAGAAATTTCAGTCAAAATTCTTCCACTTTTCAAAGAATCGGTCAAGTATTTTGTTTTATTGATTTTGAAATCTAAAAACAAAGCTTGTTTTGCTCGGTCACTTGCGGGATCGCTCCGTACTAGAACAATTCCAGAATTGAACCTGGTACACCTTTATAAAATAATAGTACTATTGGGTCACTGGTTCTGTCTGAATTGGATTTTTTTTCAAGTTAATTATTTTTCATCAAAACTGTTTCATTGTAAGTTGGATAATATGGGAATTTTTTTCTGAAATATGTAAGCAAAGCGAATTTTTTATTAATCAAATTGCGGGTTACTCCAATTCCGCACACTCGATTAAAAATCAAGTAGAAAAACTTCCTTTGGACTCATGACAGGTCATTCTGTGATCCATTTCTTATTCGTTCACCGAACACAAGTCATGAACGATTCCAAAAAAATGTACCGGGTTTTTCACTATAATTTGACCCCCCCTTTAACTTTGTTACTAAAGGAGATACAAAAAAATGTTTCATACGAAAATTTCACGAAATCAACTGAGGTTTTTTAATATGACTTCACGAACTGAAATATATACAAGGTGGCCAACATATTGATGGCAACTTCATTTTTTCAAATGGAACACCCTGTATATTTTCCTATATTTGGCTAGCTCTTTTTCCCCTAATTTCGAATATGTAACATATGTTGGTCTATCTCTCTTATTCTGAGCACCACAGAGTTTCAAATTCAAAGAACAACCTGGCAAGCTCAGCAATAACTTTTCAAGTGGCAGGCTGCGATTACTCAAAATGCCCGTTTTTGGAGTTATCTCCTTAGTAACGATATGACATACGTAATTACATGTATTTACAAAATACATTTTGAGTAATCGCAGCCTGCCACTTGAAAAGTTATTGCTGAGCTTGCCAGGTTGTTCTTTAAATTTGAAACTCTGTGGTGCTCAGAATAAGAGAGATAGACCAACATATGTTACATATTCGAAATTAGGGGAAAAAGAGCAAGACAAATATAGGAAAATATACAGGGTGTTCCATTTGAAAAAATGAAGTTGCCATCAATATGTTGACCACCTTGTATATATTTCAGTTCGTGAAGTCATATTAAAAAACCTCAGTTGATTTCGTGAAATTTTTGTATGAAAAATTTTTTTGTATCTCCTTTAGTAACAAAGTTAAAGGGGGGGTCAAATTATAGTGAAAAACCCGGTACTAGTTACAAGGGACAAATAAAGTAAACTTTCAGCCATTATGACGCTTATGTTCCTCTGGAATATGGAGCAAATTTATTTCCTTTGAATATGTACTAAAGTACCGAATAAAAGTACAGTGACTAGATAATACTGCTGTATTTCCCAAAAAAATTGATTTATACCGATGCTGATTTTTTTGCATATAGATTGATCCATTGGTCCAAATTCTTCGATTTTTCATTGTATTGATGATGGTGTTTGGCGGATAACCTTTTTGAAATGAAAATGTATTTGTTTTTTTTTTTCACTTACATAGGTCTGTCTGCAGGATTGCGAGTTTCTGAACCTACGGACGAAATATGCTCAAAAAAAATAAGTTACAGTTGGAAATCTGGAAGTAACGAAAATGCAAAGTGGTATGTAGGTTCAGCACTTTCCTGTTCTCATCGACGCAGAAACGTGGAAACAGTAAAACGAAGGAAAGTTATCAATAGCCTATAATAATAAGAAAGATCAGATTTGTACACAAAAAACTAAATTTCTTCGAATCGATGCGTGCACGGAACTTGAAAGATCTCTCATTGGAATTCATCGTTATTTTACACAACACGATACAGATACACCGAGAAGGAAATCTCGAACCTTTCTTCAAAACTTGAACTCTTTGTATTTCTTTGTTTGCTTCGTGTCTTGCTGTTGCTGCCTCTTGCGCTTGTTCTGAAAAGAAACGTCGTTGAGATACGCGAGGAGGAAAGTTGGATCATCACCTTCTGTTTAGCCACGTGCTCGGCCAACATGTCGCTGAGGTCCTCCTTCTGCAACTGGGACTGATTCTCCCGCATCTGCTGCTCGTATCGCACCGCCATGGCGTCGCTGTCCAGGTCCAGTTCCGAGGGATCCAGCGCCAGCTCCACCATCCCCTCCTTGTCCACCCGTCTGGGGCCTCCTTGGGGAGGCTGCGCCACCGCCGCCATGTCGTAGACGTGGGTGCTGGCCATCATCGAGTTGCCGATGCGTTCGTTCCTCTTCTCCGGAATTATGTGATACAGCACCGGAGTTTCCGACCTGCAGAACAAACATCAGAACGAGAAACAATTGAGAGATGCCAAACTCACCCTTCCATCTCGTTCTCGATCTTCTTCTTCCTCAACTCGATGGCCTCGGGCGTCTCCATGCCGGCCGGTATGCTCGTCAGTCCGCTGGGCGTGACCAGACCCTCGGCGGGCGTGACCAGTCCCGACTCGTCCGGCATCGCGTCCTTCTCCTCCTCCTCCTCTTCCTCCTCGCTCTCCTCCTCCGATTCCGACTCGAGCTCGCCCCAGAGCGTGCGGTCGACCGAGGGGTCCTCGCCGATGTCGTCGATGTGGCTCGCGTTCGTCCCGAACACGTCGCCGTACAGCGGTTTGCCGTTCTCGTCGACGGGCGGCTTGCCCCAGCCGCCCGCGTGGTACCCGAACGAGCAGCCGTCCGGGATGGGCGCGTTCAGCCCGGGGATCTTCAGGTTGGGGTAGCTGGGCGGCGGCCCGTACCGCTGCATCGCGATCAGCCACGGCGGCGGCACCTTGTTCGCGTTCGGCCCCACCGGCATGCCCAGGGCCGTCCGCAGCTCCTCCGACAGGTCGCCCGGCTTCTTCTCCTTCAGCCTGGTCTCGAACTCTTTGCCCTCGTAGTAGAGGTCGCCGTGGATCGTCATTTTGGGCTTCGTCTGCCACTTGAAGAAGGCGTCGTGCAACTTCTGGTAGTCGATGTCGATCTTGCCCAGCTTCGGCCTCGCCCTCTCCCGCATCTTCGCCTTCAACGTCTTCGACTCGTCTTTGTCCTGGAGCGACGCCCTCATTTCCATGATCCCGGTCCGTTTGATGAAGTCGGGCAGATTGAACGGAGGCTTCTCTATGCCCCTCTTGCCTTGCAGGTACTTTCGTTTGAAGCACCAGTGACGTGGGACCTTCAATAAAGGCCATCATTGAGAAAATATATTTTCACCACTGCTCAAGCATTGAAAAAGTAGAAAGATCGCTCAAAAATGCAAGTCTCACTCTGTATAAATTCAAATATATACCGACCTGGACCGTGTTACGATGAGCTTTCAACTGGACGAGCAATTTGGGATCCCTCGCTGTGACGTCATGCATTTCCACGACGTCTGGTCTGTTCACGAGTTGTTTCAACTCGGCCACGCTCAGTCGTGTCATCTTCTTCAATTTACGCTTGGAAAGCTTGGATTTGTCGTCGGGTTTTTTCTGAAAAATCAACGAATTAGCAACGATCGAAAAAGACGTGAAAAAAGTGAGTGAAACGTACCTCGTCGCCATCTTCTCCGTCTTCTTGAAACTGATCGGTGGCAGTGATCATTCCTGCCTTGCTTGATAGGAAAGTGGGAGTTGCTAGGGTAGGAGGGGGCAAGTCTGACTTCTGTTCGCTTATCTTGAAAGCTTCCAAGATGTGATAGAACTGCCGATATTGCGGGGCCAATTCGTGCAGACTTACTGATTCTTGAACGTACCTGGAAGAAAATTCTAATTATTTCAACAAATCAACCTCCAATCTTTCAATAATAACAATTGATCTGAAGGAAAGAGAAATTGCTCCATTATCATAATTCGAGATATAAATATCCAACTTACTCAACTTCTACTTCTTCTTTTGGTTCGATCAAGTCTCCATTTGTTTTTTCCCCATTTTCTATTGGCTTCTCATTTTCCGCCACCTGCTTATTTTTTCTCTTCTTCTTCTTTTTCTTCTTGTTTTTATTACTTTTACTATCTTTGCTAGTCTTCAAATCACCCTTTTCATTATTTTCTTCCTGAAGAGAAAAAACTGTCTTGTAACTTGGTTTATAAAATATAATTATGAATCGGATATTACCACTGTATCGTCTTTGTCCCAAATAATTTCTGGTTCGACTGGAATCGATCTAGTTACTTCTAGAACCGGAGCCCCAGAACCTGAATCGTCTGTTCCAAGCTCGATAGCTCTCTGATTTTTCAAAGCCAATACTTCTTCGAGTACTTGCGGTAAAACAACTTCTCCAGTTTGTTCAACCATCTGCTCTGGGGGATCCACTTTGAGACTGAGTAAAGATGGAAGTTGTTTGTCACCGACTGGGGGAGTACCCATTGGCGGAGGACCCAGTGGTGGCGGTCGTTCTAAAAATTATCAAAATAAACCGAAATATTCATACTATCTAATGAATTTGCGTACCAAACTCATCTCCAGTCCAACCTTGAGTACCGGGCGGTCCAAAAGGTGGAATCATCATAGGAGGAGGCATCTGAAAATAATACGAAAAGTTCAATATCGTGATATTATCGAATATAGATCAAAAGCTGTTATTCTTCAACATACATTATTTGTTTGGTCCCCCATTTTCGTTTACAAACACAAACTTTCATCGGGAAATCAAATGCAGGTTAGAATATACTCTGTGTTCATAGACCATAGAATATAAGAAGAACAAAGAATATCTGACTTTATCTTCGTTAGAATAGCGAAGATGGAGTTCCTAGTACACAAACAAAAACTAATTAAAATTATGATTTCCTACATGAATAGAAATAATGGATTACAAATCGTTTGTGGAGTAGAGTTTTTCCTTTCTGAAAAATCTGTCTGTGAAAATCCTCTCATTTTTGAAGCAAGGTTGCCATTTACAACGAGTTTCGAACTGAGGTTTTTTATCATCAAAGGAATTATTTTGGATCCTTTTTCATAATTTCCAGACGTTAAGAAAAATGAATAAGTATTAATTCGAAATGAACAAGAATTCATTTTCAATATATTCTATCTTGGCTATGACGTTATCCCTATTTTGTGTCAAATAAGTGCCAGAATGGGGCTATTTGTTTCGACAACACAAAATTTGTAAGATGAAAATATTTTCATATAAAACAAAATACTTGATTTTGGCAATTCTCTCAAATTATATATTGCAATTTCTTTCATACGTGATATACTGCGGCGATTTGGATAAGACCTGCTATCTTTATTCGTAGACAATCAATGCGATGGGTACGAAATCTTGCAGCCAGATCGAATCCGACAGGATGGTTGAGATTCTGAAGAACCAGCTATATTTCGCAGTAATCAAGGGACTGTCGGGTAAAAAAATAAAGACGACAGACGATGCCCTGTATTTTTCGATAGACGACGAGTATGAATATCAAAATTATTATTACGATTTCGGTCCTTATAACATTTCGCATCTTTATAAGTACTGCATCAAATTGAACAAGTTTTTGCAATATTCTCAAGGTCATAAAAGGGTCGTTCATTGCACCAGCACCAGCGCAGAGAAAAAGGTGAACGCGGCTTATCTCATCGGAAGCTACTGCATTATCTATCTGAAGATACATCCCGCAGAAGTTACGAAACTTTTGCTGAAGGCTGGGCCATACAAGTGAGTCTATCCCACGAATGTTCAATGAAAAAAGTATGTTGTAACTGCTGAACGAGGTCTTTTTGAGAGTCCAATATTTAGTTCAAGGTCAAAATTTAAGGCCTATTGAATCAGTATAAAGTGTACTATAGTCAACTAATTTCAGACAATTCATGGACGCCTCCCAAATCCCTTGTCCCTTCACGATAAAGCTGGAGTTTTGCTTCAACGCTATTTCCAAGGCACTGGCCTTCAACTTCTTCAATTTCGACGACTTTGACGTGACCGAGTACGACATGTACGAGAAATTGCAATTCGGAGACATGAACTGGCTGGTACCAAGGAAGTTCCTGGCCTTCATCGGGCCTAACAGCAGCGAGAACCTCAACGGACATCCGCCGGATTATTACATCAAGTACTTTCTGAAAAACGACATCAAGACGGTCGTCAGACTGAATAATAAGATGTACGATGCTTCAGTGTGAGTAGTAATTCTTCAACGGCCAATCGAAGACTTGTTGAAATGGGGACTTTTAATACTGTCGTCGATATCATGATTATTTGATCAGTTTCAGCAATGCCGGTATCGCCCATTACGACCTCATCTACCCCGACGGGTCGACACCTTCGAGGGACATCCTGATGAAGTTCTTGCACATAGCCGAAACGGCGCCGGCGGCAGTGGCGGTCCACTGCAAAGTGAGTACGATTTTTTTTTTCATTTTCCGAGCGACAAGTGCCAATTTCAATATTTCAGGCCGGCCTCGGAAGAACCGGATCTCTGATCGGCGCGTACATCATCAAGCACTACAGAATGACGGCGAAAGAGGCGATCGGTTGGATGAGGATCTGCAGGCCTGGATCCGTGATCGGTCAGCAGCAGCTTTGGCTGGAAAAGTTGGAGCCGTGGTTGTGGAAATGCGGCACGCAGTACCGGTGCAAGCATTACGGCGAAGGAGAAAAAATTCCCCGCCACAAGTTCGGCATCTACAGCAAAGTGTGGCCCGTCGAGAGGAACAGGATACTCCGGGAAGCCAGACGGAAGTATTCCAGTCAATATTCGGTCAGCGATCCCGAATACCTGGCGGGAACCAACAAAAAGTTGAGCGCCGCCACGATGCGCAACAAACCGCCGTATTTCCGGTTCCGCATGAAAAACGCGAAAGACAGCAATTGCTTCGAGGACATATCGGATCTGCTGACGACCGTCTACGGTCTGGACAGGACCAAGAGCAGACAGCAGAATCGGACCATGCCGAATATCCGGGTTTTGGCGACGGAACCGAGGCGTTCCTCCACTTGCAGAAGGATTTACGGCAGCCAGGTGCAACGCCGTACGACGGAGGAGGACATGGCGAGCCCTCCGTCGCCTTCCGCCCTCTTGGAGCCTCAAATTCCGGAGACCGAGTCTCAAGGGGATTATCAGTTCAACGGGAAATCGGATCGTCTTAACGGGACGGAAAATCAGGCTCCGATAATCGTCCGAGTGCCGACCAGGAGGAAAAACGTGTACAGGGTGGATACGGACACGGACACCAGCAATTACGTTCACAGTTACATGGAGGAAAAAGCCAGAAGAAAGGCCCTTTCGGGAAAGGTCAAGGTGACTCAGGGCGATAAACTGCTCGAGAGAAAAGTCTACAAAAGTGCGAACGTGGAACGCGTGAAAAGGACGAGCGGTGCGGTTAACGGCAGTGAAGGAAAGTCGGCAGAGAGCGCTTATACCAGTGCGGTCAACATGGACGAAAACGGGTTCAATTCTTCTTATCAGCCATGATCATTTGTGTTTGAGTAAAAACGAGTGGAAAATATCATTATTTTCGTTTTCCAGTGTCTCTGTTCTCGTAGTGGGTACGTTTTTTGAATAAAGCTCCTATTAAAAAAGTTTTGGTCTCATCAAATGGTGTTTTATTGAAATTGTGAACAAAGGTAAGTGAGGGCATCTTATAGAATGTCTACATTGTTTTCCCTCCTTTGCCGCTGGTAAAGCTTGCACAGTTCTGAAACAGAAAAATTACTGACCCATTTTTATCTCTTGTAATCATCCAGTTAGTTACGCACCTGGTACATTGCGGTTCAGCCAACCACAAGTTTGTTATCTGGCAGGAACTCGTGCACTGGTATCTCTAAATTTGTGGGAGCGGGTCCTTTTCTTATCCTGCCCGCTGCGTCGTAGTGCGAACCATGGCAAGGACAGTAATATCCACCCAAGTAATCACCAGAGTTCGGAATGGGCACGCAGCCTAAATGTGTGCAAACTCCGATGACCACTAACCAATCCGGATTTGGACACCGTTCTTCGTCACTTGCGGGATCTCTGAGCGAAGTTATTGGTGTCGCTCTGCTGGCATTTATCTCATCAGGCAAACGATGTTTCAAGAACAGAGGTTTTCCCCTCCATTTTATGGTGGCATGACCACCTTCAGCTATTTCGGCCAAGTTAATTTCAACTTTGGATAGAGCTGCAACATCGGCCGAGATCGCCATCGATTTGATGAAGATGTGGGCTACCGTTTTTGCGGAATAAACGGCGGCAACAAAATACAAACCCAATGCTGCTCCCTGAGCAGCTTTAACTCCTTCCCTGGCTTCATAACCAGTACCAGAAGATTTTTTTTTGTGTTCATCGAAATTTGGAATCTTTATGTCCGTATGGCTACTTCTTCTCGAGGCAGGAAGTCGATTCAAGAATGTTAAAAAATGTTGATTCTTCTTACTTCTCAAAAGTATTGATAACATCATTCAAAATCGTGGGAAGAAATTTATGCTTTCTGAAAATGTCATTAAATCATTTTTTAATGCATCATAGCAAAAAGTTTCTATGAGGAAAACTCGTATCTCGTTTTTCCTTTCCCCGTCTAAAGGTATGTCCACATTGATTCGAATAACTGATCATTTGTAAAGGGAGAAAAATCACCACGGATACTCAAATTGAGTATCCGTGGAGAAAACTGGAAAAACTATCACAAATATCCATGACATGGTCTGTTTGCAATTCAAATGCAAATTCCGATATAGCTAGAATGAGGTTCGATTCCTGAAAGTAGGAATTTGCCCGAACCACCACTGTCGCCGCCGCTACTGAGGCCACAGGACTCATAGAATTATAAACATTTTTTCCAAGATTCTGTGACGACGTCAAAAAAATCAAATTAGTGTTCTGTCATTCTGTGGGTTGAGGGTTAAGCTTCAAATAATAACAATAAAGATTCGTGTTATTTTGCAGCATAAGATTTTGATTGAAAATGGCACTCCAATCTCCTGCCACGCTTTTGAAGCTGTCGAAACCGATCGTTACTGTCTTGTCTGCGTCCTACCACCCCAAAGTTATCGATCATTATGAAAACCCAAGAAATGTTGGCTCATTGGATAAGAATGACAAAACTGTTGGCACTGGATTAGTTGGGGCTCCTGCTTGCGGTGATGTCATGAAACTTCAAATTAAAGTTGACGAAAATGGAAAAATAACAGATGCAAAATTCAAGACATTTGGTTGCGGTTCGGCAATAGCCAGCAGTTCCTTGGCCACTGAATGGGTGAAAGGAAAGACCGTGGATCAGGCAGCTCAACTGAAAAATACTGATATTGCCAAGGAATTGTCTCTTCCCCCTGTTAAGTTACATTGTTCGATGTTAGCCGAGGATGCCATCAAGGCAGCCTTATCAGATTATAAAGTCAAACAGAAGAAGTAAAAATCTTACTTAATATGTTAAAGATTAGATGAAAAATGTGATATTGGCCTTTGTAGAGATCTTTGCGACATTTTCCATAGATTATGTTATTATTGTTGTGTGGGTAGTTTATCCAATAGAAAAAAATAAATGAATGCTATTGATACAGTTTTCATTGAAGTAATGGCAACCAAATTAAATAACATGAAACGCTCACTCAAAACACAAATTATGTAACAATATCTTTATTATTTTTTATAAAAATGTTAACAGGTTCTTCCTTTTACAAAAATAGATCATCATGGATTCATCTCACAATATTAGAAAATACTAATTTGAATTATTTTTACGTAAAAATTAAATAAATATTCCATTCCTACTCATTTTTTAAAGAAACAAACAAAACAAAAATATTATGTACATCTGCAGTGGGTATTTTTAGACTAGACTGATATTTGCGAATCCTTACCAGGTATATTCCCAATAAAAAACTATCACAAAAAGTGGACAACATGAAAAAAAAGCTAGTAATTGTATAAAATAAGTCAAAAATTGTCATAGTTTCACTCTAAAATACATTTATTCAGAATCCTGAAAATTCTGGAACTGGGCAAAGCATTTACACAAATATATTGTATTGATGAAAGGAAAGCAAATTAGTTTGGATATCAATGAGTTTTTTCATCAAAAAAAATTAATAAGTAATTTTGGCTCTCTTTTTGATTATCTTTCAGGATACATTCTTCAGATCAAAAATTGTTTCATCATCATCATCATTATCCAATGGTAAAGGTGCCATTTCGATATTACTCCTTGCTAATCTTATTCCATACTTTTTTATTCTTGCATTTCTACTTTTTCTCCTGAAAAAAAAACCTGATGTAATTTCAAGTATGTATTGAACAGTAACGACTTGATTTAGGCTGTGGCTTTAAATTTCCATCAAAAAGATCGACAGTATTCAGTCACACTGCTCAATCTTCCTATATACCAGACATTAATAATGGAAGAATGGTCTAGAGTAAAAGCATTTGTAGCATAAATCTGCCTTACTATAGGTATTCTGTAAGGAAAATATCTTACCTATATGTTTTGAACGCAACAAATACAATGAACAAAAGGGATATTGAAATCAATACCATCGAACCTGTTGTTACTAACTTTGATTCTTGTTGCAATCTATCAGAACCATTAAAAGATGGTAGTATTTTTTCTTCACTCTGAGTGATAGTTTTCTTCTTATCTGTATTCAGTGTATTCTTATTTTCTCCTTCAGGGGAATGGTCGACTACTGCAGGTAATTTAGGCTTTTCCTTAGACAAAGGAAAGTCTAAGGGCTTTTCCGATTTAATTTTCGTTTGATCTTTTTCATCTTGACCATTATTCACCACTGGGGAATGCTTATGTTCGAGTTCATTAGAATGAGATGGTTTAATATCAGTTTTATGAGTTTTTTCTGCTGAAGAATTTGGTTCTGCAGTTTGACCGAATATAACAAGTACGCTCAAAAAAAGGATAAATGAAAATAATTTTGTCATTTGGATTTTGGAAAAAACAATTTCAAGCCTACGAGAAGATGATACATTCAAATTGAGTTTTAACAAATTCAAAATTATGATCAAATGTCATAATGGCACAACCTAAACCTCCAACTACATTCGTTTTGACACTTGACATGTTGACGAATTCGAGAACCTCATCCATAGATTTTCAATCAACCTTTCATAAGGGCTGCTGATTGATGACAAATATCGACAGATAGAAGATAGATGCATAGAACATCTATATCGACAGTAAAAACACAGGTATTCTGTGGTAAAAATGACTCAAATTCTTAGACAAAGGTCTGAGCTCAAATTTCTTCAAATCATAGATGCATAGAATTTATTTGATGTGAAGAAATCGTAGATGACGAAAATTGAAAAAAACTTCGAAATCTGACTACAACTTATTGAGGTAAGCTCTTTTTGATCATCATCTCGTTCTCTGGTAATGAATAATATTCTAATCGAAATCTGTTTTTGATTTTCGCAAAACTTGATAATCCTGAAAATAATCATCAAGTTTTTGCAGTAGATATGGCCACCTCAGTATCAAACTTCCTTGAGAGGTTTCATAATTTTAAAGGCATCACCATTGGGGAGAGAAAAAAAGAGCTATTTCTACTTCTCAGAGAATATGGGAGTGTCCTCCAATCTCCAGTAGAAATTGAACTTTTATTGGAACAATTGAAACCTAAAACTTATCTTGAGCAAAAAATGTTTGTTGATATTCTCATTTCTTTAAAGTGTGAAAGGGAATTATTAAAAATTTTCCAAGAAGGAGATGAAAAACTGATCAAAAAGCTGTGGAAACAGTTCTGGTTTTTTGAAAAACTATTGACGAATTCCATTGAGTGGATCGTTAATGAGGTTTTTCCTGAATTGTCTTATGTAACTAGGATAAGATTTCTCAAGAATATCATATATTATACTAAAGATGAAAAAAAAGTAGATCGAATGTTTGATATGGTTTTGAACAAATATGGAGCTACGAATGCACGATATATCTTAGCTGGATGCAGTTTGACAAAAATATTGGAAACAATAGCCTATGGTCATTTTGTAAAATTCTCTAATCAACAACTCATTTTTCTCTTTAAAAATAAGAAAGAGTACCTCCTTAAGTTAATGAATGTTGAGAGTGACAGTCAAATCATTGATTTGTATGATGAGCATTCTAAAGCGTTCAATGCAATTGCTGGATCAGATCATAACATTATAATTAAAATATTTAGAGACAAAGGTTGTTTGAAACTAGGTAAGAGATTAACTAGAAAGATATTGAAGAAAGAAATGCCTTTTGTTATGAAAGAAGCTTCTGAAATACATGATAAACTCCATCAAAGAACCTTAAAGAAGAATTTAGGATCAAACTTTGAACCCTTTTTTTTCTCTACGTGGCCATCTTCATTCTCAAGTTTTCGTCCTTATACCTGCTTCACTTTCATGAAGTTCTGTCCCAGAGAAAAATATGTGGAAATAATGCAAAAAGGATTGCGTCAAGTTTATAATACTTCACTGTCTGAACATCCAGATCTTATAAAAGACGAGATTTTAGAAAAGGCTGACAATATCGAAGTGAGGGAGTCTTTATTGGAGTTAAGAATGCAAGATTCTAAAGACGAATATACCCTTCCACAATATTACCGTATAGATAAAGCAATTCCAATTCTGACGAATAAAATTAGTGCTGCGGACGGTGTTAGGACTAGAGAAAATCTTGTGGTAGCGTTGGTGAACACCTGTAAAATCAACAATGATGTTAATGCATTGTTGAAAGTTCAAGAATACTTCAATTTCAGACACAAATATGACGAAGAATCAATTAGATCGTCATTCCTTTCTGAAATAAAAAATCGTTTTGATTTGAGTTCTTTGACGGAAGCACATTGGAATTCGATTTTCGACTTATTGAAATGGAGTAAGGTGAAGAATCAGTATTTTGGGGGAACTGGGGAAATTTACATGTTACACATAAAGTTTCTATACAAGAATAATGCTGAACTTGATGTTATTAGCAAACAATTTTTCGATAATTATCTGGTGGAGATATTAAAGTGTTTCAGTTCCGCTTGGAAAATCCTTGAAGATGTTCCGAAACTCCAAAAATATTTACTGGAGAAATCCATGTATTCCTCACTTCCTCCAAATTACGTGGAGTATGAAAACAGCGTCATATATTTCAAATTCTTTGAGGCTATTTTATCGTGGAACAAAAAGCATCCTGATGATTCTATAGATTATCTTAAATGTTCTGGAATTCGTGAGACAGTTATTCTTGCATTGGATACATATGCGTCAAGCACGGAGCACTCTAAGAACTACTTAACAAGGAAAACACCTTGTGATGATGAATTTTTGGAGGAACTAGAGCAGGACTTTTGGGATAATCTATTTATTAGATTCGATGTGCATATTATCGAGTTTTACTTGAGAAATTTTCCTTTAAAACTTATTGAACATTTCGATAAATTAATTCTATCTTTGACACATTCATCATTTTCATGTCATTCCCTAACAATTTGGCGTTTGGTAAAACATTACGATCATCTTTCGATAGTACAAAAAATTGTTGAACGTTCTGTTTTCCCGAACAAGATAGAAATAGGTGGAACAAATTTAGCGACAATTTCAAAACCGGACGACTATATAAAATTTATATTGCAATTTAAAGCAAAAACAGAAATGTTAGATGTGGATATTGAAGAACAATGGGAAAATCATCATTTTGCAATGGAGCTGATAAGATGTTCAAAGTATAACGATTCTTCATCTATTTTACCGTATATTGTACAATATTGTGAGGGAGATAATCTTCATCAAGCTTTACCACCTTTATATTATTATTTCCAACATTCTCCCGAGAAATATCTGAACGTTCATCTTCAGATACTTTCCGATAGAGCTGTTTCAGTTAGGAAGCATGCCATAAAGTTGGCTTGCTCGGTTTCACCTACAGATATTGTTTATGACTTGATTAAATCAATGACGGAAAGTGAAAAAAATAAATCTGTTTTGGAGCATGCGTATTGGAAAACATTCAAATATTTTCTAGTTAACAAGTCTGAAAGATTCTTTGATTTACTTAAAATCCAGTTGAAATCTTTAGATATCCTAGAATCTAACGCTTTCAAAGAGAGTTGCAGCATTCGAAAAATACCTAAACAGTTCAGACTTCCATATGTTGATTTCGTCTGGCAGCTCCTCGATGAGCATGAGGAACAAGGCCAAAATGTTTCAGAATTCAAGAAAACCATAATTGAATCCCTTACATCCGAAATGTTCAAGGAACTACCATTTGAATTTTGCTGCAATTTTATCAAACAGGAATTCCTGAAATTCGGAAGTAAAAACGAAAAAATAGCTACATCATTCACTTTGAACTGTTTGAAATTTTGCAATGAAAAAGAAAAGATACTCAGGGTCATTTTCGATGTTATAATTGAATTCAAAAAGAATTATATTCTTCACCCAGAATTCAAAATATCTTGTAAAGGCCGCTCTTGCATAGATGATTTTGCTTCAAGTATGTTCTATCTTCATTCAGATTTTGGACTGTCCACACTTCAAGATTTTTTTTTTAATTGGGTGCATATATTCACAGGTGAAGAAGACGTCAAAAATTACATTAGATTAACTTTGTTGCTTCAATTGAAGAATATAAACAATTTGGATGATTACATACTGAAAGTTGCTGAAATATACAAGAAATTATTGAATGAATTTGGTGTCCTTGGGATGATGAATTGTTTTA
The DNA here is from genome assembly GCA_910592335.1 of Adalia bipunctata. Taxonomy (NCBI): domain Eukaryota; kingdom Metazoa; phylum Arthropoda; class Insecta; order Coleoptera; family Coccinellidae; genus Adalia; species Adalia bipunctata. Next base: position 73,931,916 of record OU342949.1, on the reverse strand, counting down.
AAGATGATCTCTGTATTCTTTTACCGGATGTTATTTTTGGTTTGTCAGAAAACGACGAAAAAATGTATAAACTGGCTTTGAAATTAATAGAACTCAATGATGACGATTTGAAACTACTTTCGATTTATTTGGTGCCTTGGGAAATTCCTCAAAATTCCTACTGTGTTGAGGCTCAACAGAAACTAATTGAAACTTTGAAAAAATCAGAAAATAAGTCGGTATTAATCAATTTGAATTTATATATTGACAGTTTGTGAAAGCTTTTTTTGAGGCAGTATTTTCTATTTTTTTTAAACGAGTATATATATATGTTAACAGTGCCTGGTTGTGGTGGAAAATGTGATTAACAAATGCAGTTTTTAATATTGTGATTTATCTTTTTGAAAATGTTGGATTTATCTACAAAGAGAAATAAACATGTTGATTGATAAAAAATTTCTTTATTGGAAATAAATTATGTGTAGTTTTTGTGAAATTTTATGAACTCAACTCAACGTTTTGACCACAAACCCTGAAAATTTCAAGACTAGCGGTTGTTGTATGTGGCTTGTCCAAACAACTAAAATTTTGGTTTTTATGAACAAGAAATCGGGAGCTCATACTTTTGGTGCCATGGAACTAACAACTCATGTCTTTCCTTTCTGAAATTATCCTGTTTACGACCGGACGAACAGAATTTGAACCACAGTTGGTCTGTGTTTGAACTGTTCATCAGTGAATCTTACGCTTAGACGAAGATGAAGAATATTCTTCGTTTAAGGTAAAGTAAAGAATCATTATTTTATATTCTATGGTTTAAGGTCTCACGTGCCAGCGGGTGCGCGATTTACGGATTTAAGCATAGACAAAGTATCTCTTTGTCTATGGATTTAAGCAACGTTAGTATTTCGCACAGAACATATATATTTATTTCGTTAGTATTTCCACAGACCGTATTTCTATCATAGCCATCTTCAACTTTGTCTAGAGAAGGCCGTGTTTCTATGGACAACGCAATATACGGAAGAGAAGGCAAGTCGTCACTACTTTTTCGTATTTAGCCTTGCTTGAATGAGTAAATCGCGAGCCCTCAAGACATACCACATATACAGGGTGTTTCACCATAAACTGGACAAACATATATAGCCGTGTAGTTGACACCGAGAAAGTCATTTTTGCCTCATGTCATATACCCCGTTTTCGACGCATAATCGAGATACAGGGTGCTTAATGTCAACTTTGAGCAATATTCTGTGAACTGTGGTAAGTTATGCGTGATATTTGAAATAACGGTTCCTGATCATATCTTAGTATTTTTGAGAGCTCAATTGAATTGTGGTGTAAAATTTTGCAAAAAAAAATTCAAAATGGCGGAAAACCTGCAAAGTTGGAATTTTTTTTTCTCGGTTGCTAATTTGGAAAGCATAATCTCAACGTACTCGATTTTCTAAGATTTTCCGTGAAAAAATTTTTTCAAATTTCGAACTCAACCTCAGACCAAGACCTTTGTCTAAGAACTCAACTTTTTTTTTACATGTCTACAGTGAAAAAAAAATTTCACCCAAAATTTTTGGAATTTTCCATGGTTGAACAATCTTTAATTCTGAATACTTGGGTGGAAACAGAATGAAAAAATATCAATTGGTTTTCTTTTTGTAGGCTTCCGAAGATTACGCTAGGTGTACTTTCTTAATTTTTATTTGAGAAACTGGAGGCCGTACGAAGGTCAAAATTGTGCTGCAGAATGACCCAGATAGAAATATGAAATTATAACAAAAAAAAAATTTTTTTCGAAAAAATAAAAAAAAATTGAAAAAAAAAATAATTTTTTTTTTATTTTTTCCAAGAAACTTTGGTAAGGTTTGAACTCTACACTCTCGATTAACTAGTGTTGCTTTGGTAACGGAGATTTATAGGATTAGAATCAATCCAATTCATACTCGTGAGTTCGTTTCCTACCAAAATTTTTTGAAAAAAAATTTTTTTGGTTTATAATTTCATATTTTTATCCAGATCATTCTGGCAGCCCATCAGCACAATTTTGACCTCCGTACGGCCTCCAGTTTCTCCAATAAAAATTAAGAAAGTACACCTAGCGTAATCTTCGGAAGGCTACAAAAAGAAAACCAATTGATATTTTTTCATTCTGTTTTCACCCAAGTATTCAGAATTGGAGATAGTTCAACCATGAAAAATTCCAAAAATTTTGGCCGAAATTTTTTTTTCACTGAAGACATGTAAAAAAAAAGTTGAGTTCGAAATCTGAAAAAATTTTTTTACGGAAAATCTTAGAAAATCGAGAACGTTGAGATTATGCTTCCCAAATTAGCAACCGAGAAAAAAAAATTCCAACTTTGCAGGTTTTCCGCCATTTTGAATTTTTTTTTGCAAAATTTTACACCACAATTCAATTGAGCTCTCAAAAATACTAAGATATGATCAGGAACCGTTATTTCAAATATCACGCATAACTTACCACAGTTCACAGAATATTGCCCAAAGTTGACATTAAGCACCCTGTATCTCGATTATGCGTCGAAAACGGGGTATATGTCATAAGGCAAAAACGACTTCCCCGATGTCGTCTACACGGCTATATATGTTTGTCCAGTTTATGGTGAAACACCCTGTATACTCCATTCACTTTTATAAAGTATCGCGGTTTGCTAATTTGCCTTGCCATGAAATTCTGACACATTTTACCGTGTATGTTATGAAAATGTTGGGTCATTCTTCTGTCAGTTGAACGAGCAACGTTGCCGTTTCTGCTAAAAAATCGTAGTAATTACGTATTTATCAAAATGTTCCTAATGGTCGATTCACAATGAACGTAACTGAACGTAATGTGGACGTAATCCACAGAAAACGTAAGAACATTTGTCAAGAATACGGGCCCAGGCCCGCTGTAAGCTGGCGTGCAAGGCGTGCACCGCACAAGAGCCCAAAATATGATGAAAATAAAGGATTCTATTACATATTTCATTACGTTTACGCCGTTCATGGGCGGATTACGTTTACGTGCTCTTTACGTCATTGTTACGTTTACGTTCATTGTGAATCGACCATGAATGGTCAATTCACAATGGACGTAACACGTAACTTTAGACAAAGAAATCCTTTGTCTAAAGTTATGTGTTACGTTCATTGTGAATCGACCATTTTACTTTGGGAAATTAATGAATTTGAGAAAATATTATGTGAATTCAGAAGACATTTAAATACATTTTTGCACAACTTGAACTACTCCAGTATGAAAATGTAGTAGTTCTACGAAACCTGCGCCACAGTTAAACGTTAGACGAACTAACTCCATTTTAAAGTTAAAAAAGAGTAAATAGAAAGTAGACATGGCAATGTCGCTTGATTTTCACGAGTACCAACCTGCGTCCGTTTTAAGTGAAAGAACTTGATAAACCTAACCGCTAACCGGAGTGAATTCGACCAATTCAAGATAAAACACGAGTTCAATACGAGGAGTCTAAATCTAAACTTTCCAGCACATAGACTATCACAGACAGAAAAAGCTCCTATTAAATTCTTCAATTTGTTACCAAGGGAGATACAGAAAGAATCCTGTTTTAAGAAATTTAAAAAACTTGTTTTTAATAACATTTTAAAGATAGAACCTTACACTGTTCGAGAGTTCACAGAGTATCGATAGTTTTGTATAAATGTTCGTTTACCTTCGCTTGTGACTTGTGATGACATTATTTTTGTTGTGGTTGTTTCAGCTCTTTTAAACCTGTTTGACGTCATATTCATTTAATTGTTGATATACATGTGATGTAACTGTAGTTTGCAATTCTTTGAATAAATTTATTATCTATCTATCTATCTATCTATCCGTATCAACTAGTAGGCCGACTAGGCGTCATTTTAGGGAAGAAAAGGAAGTGAGCATAGAAAAGACCAGCTGTCAGAGTGACAAGCTCTGACAGCAGCATAGTCACAGAAAACAAAAATAGAAACGTAGTTTCCCTGCTAAATGTAATTTAAACAACAAAAAATATGGAGTCGCCTGCAATGGAATCGCCCCCTTTGTTCGAGACTGTGGAAATCAATAATGGAAGTGAAAATAAATTAGAAGATGATCTCTTTATTTCAGCTAGACAGGTTGGTTCGAATAAATTCTGGAAATTTCTGGTGTTTAAAGTGTATTGTTTGTAGGACCTCTCCACCCACTATGAACAATCGTCAATTGCCAATAATATTTCTGAAGATATAAATCATTTAAGTTTGAGAGATGATAAAGCATTGGAAACAATTCCAATTAATTCAGATTCTTCTGGAGCAGATTCTTTCCAAAGGGTGATTTATTTTTATAACAATCAAGATTGATTAGTTGTGTATTTCAAAGTTACAGTGGCATGATTTTAAATAATAGTTTTGGTATGATTGGGAAAAAATTCTTTTCTGTTGAAGGCGGAAACTGAAAGAGGAGATCAATTCATAGAAATATCTATAAGTGAACATCAAAAAATTGGAGATGGAATGGGCGCTTACATGGCATATAGAGTTAACACAAAGACTAACATGCAAATATTTAAAACCAAAGAACTGTCGGTGCTACGTAGATTTAGTGATTTCCTAGGATTGCATGATAAATTAACTGAGAAATACCTGAAAATAGGCAGAATTATACCACCTGCGCCAGAGAAAAATGTGTTGGGTGAGAATCCACATTTAGAATGAATTTTATCTTGAATAACGAGTATTTGTTATTTTTTGGTAGGTATGACAAAAATTAAGATGTCGAACCAAGTGGAAAATGGAGGTGGAAACGGAAACGATTTTGTTGAAAGAAGGAGGGCTGCCCTTGAGAGATATTTGAATAGGACGGCTCAACATCCAGTATTAGTTATAGATCCAGATTTCAGAGAATTTCTGGAAAGTGGTATGTAATGTCAATACCTTTTTTTACCCACAGTTGCTCTGTTCAAGTAGTTGCGTTATTGGAATTGTATTAACACGGCTGTTTTGTTATAATTTATCAAATTTTCTTACATTGATCTCCACAACACATTCAATCAGGAAAGGAATTACATTTTCCCATTCTGATCAGAAATCACAGTGAAAATTTAATTTCTATGGTTTGACCACCAGCACTAACCTCAAAAAATATTTGACAGGTGGTTGGATTGCCTAACTCTTGACTACGAAGAATTTTTTTTTTCCATTACAGATGTAGAATTACCAAAGGCAACCAACACGTCCGCACTGAGCGGTGCAGGGGTGATGAGGCTATTCAACAAGGTCGGGGAGACCATGAATAAGATCACTTACAAGATGGACGAAACGGATCCGGTCAGTTCCGTTGTCGTTTAGTTGACCGATTTTTCACGTTGAATCTGTAATTTTTTAGTGGTTTGAGGACAAACTGATCCACATCGAGTCGTTGGAAACGCAGTTGCGCAAACTTCACACCAACGTCGAAAACATGGTGATTTACAGACGTGAACTCGCCAACTTGACCAACGGCGTGTCGCGATCCGCCGCAATGTTGAGCGCTTGCGAGGATCACAATTCGTTGTCGAAAGCTCTCTCTCATCTGGCCGACACCGAAGAGAAGGTCAACCCATTTTTTAACTGTCTTTCACCTTCGTAAATCATTTGGTTGATTTTCGAATTGAAAAAACCGATATTTCTTATGATTTTTCAGGTGGAAGCGCTCCATTTGGAACAGGCAAACACGGACTTCTTCATTCTGTGCGAGTTGCTCAAGGACTACTTGGGCTTGTTGTCGGCGGTGAGAGACGCTTTTCACGAACGAACCAAAATGTTCCAGCATTGGCATCACGCGCAGCAGATGCTGGCCAAGAAACGAGAGGCCAAGACCAAGTTCGAACTGGCCTGCAGGACGGATAAGTTGGATCAAGCGGCCACAGAAGTATTGGAGGTAAGCGATAATTGCGGCGTTTTTTGAGTGAAAACTTACGGACGTTTTTTAGTGGGAGGCCAAAGTGGAAAGGGGGCAGGAAAATTTCGATAAGATCTCGAAGATGATCAAGATGGAGATGGAAAGTTTCGAGAAATGTCGCATCAGGGACTTCAAGGCCATGTTTATAAAATATCTGGAGAATCATATAGAACATCAGGCGCAGGTACGGCTAAGTTCGTTAACGGGCAAAATTCGACCGAGGGTTCCGTATTTTCATAACTTCGATGGAGAAGCATAAAACTCGGGCGAATTATCAAAAAAAAAAGACTTCACAATATTTCTGACATATGACAGGACACTTTCATTACAGTGGCTTTATACTTTTATAAAGCCACTGTAATGGTCGATTCACAATGAACGTAACGTGGACGTAATCCACAGAAAACGTAAGATCATTTGTCAAGAATACGGGCCCAGGCCCGCTGTAAGCTGGCGTGCACCGCACAAGAGCTCAAAATATGAAGAAAATAAAGGATTCCATTACATATTTCATTAAGTTTATGTCGTTTATGGACGGATTATGTTTAGGTGCTCTTTACGTCTTTGTTACGTTTTACGTTCATTGTGAATTGACCATAACTTTCATGTGCTATTGATCTATGCTCACATTCAATGACATAGAGAAAAATGAATTCGCGACATAGATAGTATAAGTTCTATGATTGTGATCGTAACGTTAAATTTGAAATCTCGAGTGAATATTTTCGAATAAAAAATTTATTAATTTCAATAGGAAGAATGGAGTTGACGTAGTTTTCTTTTCAATCAACTCATATTAATCTAGGGATTAATAAACTAGTTGAATGAATAACTATTTCTTTCAGTTGGTGAAATATTGGGAGAATTTCCTCCCTGCTGCAGAATCCATTGCTTGACCAGAAGACATGTTTGAGGATTAACAAGTATTATACATGAAATCATTCCTTGGAAAGATAGAGCATTATATCGATTGATCATGCTCCAAGATTTCCTTTTAATTATTTCCCCATGAACTCTTATTTGCTTTCTTGTCTAGAATTGTACATTGCATAATATGTAATATAAAATATCTATATACGTAATTTTTTATTAAATAGGTAATTATTGCAGAAAAAAGCTGCAGATTCTCGAATTTTTGCATAACGTATACAGTATAAACCATATTATTATATCATATCCCAAATATATAGATATAGAATTGTAATTCTATTGGAGAGTTCTATTCTTTCGTTCCTGCTGTACAAGATTAAGGAAGAGTACAATGTTCAATGGATTCTTCGGTGTGGTGCAATAGATTTAAAAAAAATTCAGTCAGGTAGCCTGTTTGTGTGTTGGGTTCCCTCTTTAGAGAACATTTTTACCATGAAGAATTGTGCATGTCGCCATTTATGTGAAATTGTATGTTAATTCTATTGATTGAATGAAATAAATTATATATTCAAACATATCTTGTTCATTGGTCCCGAGTAAAAATTTTTCAATCACAGAATATCGTAGACGTGAAAGCCCGTTAACAACGGGTGTAGAACCACAGACCTGACGTAGAACTTTATTCTATGGAAGATGTCACTATTCAAATGACAGTTTGATTTCTGGTTGGAAAAATTGCCTGTTATCTTTTTGAATGAAAAGTTTATTTTGCATAATATCGAGAATTATTTGAGTATTCAAATATGAGTGATCCTGTGAAGGATGCTCAGTATCAGGATACAAATACTACAACAACTGTGTTACGTAGAAGAATATTGAAAAGGGCTCAAGACAGTATTGATCAAGGTAGAGAATATTTGTAAAAAATGAAGTAAAGTAATAGTTTGTATGTTGTATATACTATTTTAGTGTCAACACTCATAAAGGAGAAAATTCCTTGCGCCGGTCATTATTTGACGCCTAAAAGACTCTGGCTTAAAAGGATATCTACACCTAACTGTGATGTTGTTATTGTGTTTCCACAAGGCACTGAAGATTCTATTTTGTTGTGGTTGTTATCTAGACTGAGGCAATCTACAGGGCTTACTATTCATGTTAGACATCATGCTTCCACACAAAGCAGTGCTTTTTATGTCACTGCCCCATCTTCAGTGTGAGTAATGATTGCTCTCTGAAATAGAGGTAGTTATAGAAGGAACTGAATGAACCATTTCTTCTTCAGCCTTCTGCATGCAGCAGAAGAATATCACCTTCCTAAATCTTTGAAAGCAATCAAAGGTGGTGGTGTAAAAGAATTTTATGTGCAGGATTTTGAAAGCTACGAAAGCTCTGAAGATGAAAATAACTTCTTCACCTCGGAAGAGAGACAATGGTTGATATTACGCCTTTTAGAGAGTATAAGAGCTAAATCTAGTGATTCAACGGCAATACCACATCTTTCCTTTCTGAAGGGACAGCCAATCAGTAAGATATTAAATCATTCTTGGTGCTTGATTCGATGCCTACTTGTAATTTTTCAGTTCCCAAATGCTTAATCTCAGGTGTTATCACTCAAGTATTTCCACTTCATGATCATATAATGCTAGAAAAACTGCAGAAATCTTGGGTTAGGGATGTATTAGCTAAGCAGCCTTTGGGTAAGTTAATTTTGGGTTGGTTGAAACTTCATTCAAACAAACATCAAAGTGAAAATAAAATACTATGAATATACTCAACATTGAGTGTTCTCGAATTCATTTGTAGAGTTACCTATTTGATAGGCTCAGAATCTTGTCCTATCTTGTGCAATTTTCAGATGAAATAACAGAGTATTTTGGTGTTAAGATAGGAATGTATTTTGCTTGGCTTGGACATTATACAACAGCGCTAAGCATACCCGCTATTGTAGGAATGTTATTCTCAGTAAGTTGATGCAATATGAAAGTTAACAACACGTTATTACACGTATTTTTTCTAGCTGTGTTGTACCGGAAAATATCAAGCTGTAGAAGATATAGGTTATGTTCTATTTTCTGTTTTTAACGTTATTTGGGTCACGACATATCTTCAAGCTTGGAAAAGATACTCGGCAGAACTTGCCTTCCGATGGGGGACCTTGGATCAAAGAGATGATTTGCTGGCAGATCCAAGGCCTCTCTATAGGGTAAGTGACAAACAGCTAGTCTGTGTTGACAGTCTACCCATTATGTCATTTATCTGTCATGACAGGCTACTCACTGTGTCAGTATGTCACTACATGCCTATTTAATGTTCTTGATGTGAACTATCCTACTTTATCTGATATGTTTAAGGGAGCACTGGAACCCAGTCCGGTAACTGGGAGATTGGAGGCTTTTCATCCGTCATGGAAAAGGCACGCTTTTCGTTATTGCGTGACGGTGCCCGTCATAATATTGTGGCTTGTGACGGTGTTCATAGTGATGATTCTCTCTTTGCAAATACAAGATTGTTGGGATAACTTCTTGAGGATCAGGCACTTTCCGATGTGGCTGGGCTACTTGCCCAAGATCATGTTGGCGGTGGTTATTTCGCTCATGGACGAGGCTTACTTCAAGGTGGCGATTTGGTTGAATGACAAAGGTAACATTGAATTCTTTTTCTTTTGAACGCTGAAATCTCTTGGCTGATCTCGATAACATTCATGCTTCTAGTAGACAAAAACACTTGAGTTCCTCAACTGAACGGTAAATTTGGTACAGTTCAAAAAAAGTCAAAAATCTCTCTCTGTTAAAAATAATAACGAATTTCAGTGCTACAGAGTGTTGAATAACATTTTTTGCCAGATCTGGGAAAATATGGCACAAAAGAAAATACTCGGTTATTTGTAAATTACATACACTTCAATGTTATATATTGATATACAGGGTGTTTCTAAAGGTGAGTCTTCAGTTTCAACTTACTCAATATTTTCAAATCTCCTAATGAGAAAATTTCAAGATGGTGAATGTATCAGCCCTCGAAGTCGAATTCTTCAGTGAAATGAAAAATACAGGTGTAGAGCCGCTTCCATTGTATTAGATGGATGAATTTTTCGTCTTGGTATTTGCGATGAAATATTTCATTTTGATAAGTTCTGCCAACTGTTGAAAGAAAACTAACCTTTGAAAACACCCCATGGATGCTTTTCTGAATGACTTACTTGACCTTTTCACTATTCCTTTTAGACGTAAATGTTTAGACGTAGAATTTAAAGATTAGAAAAGTTGTGATAGTTATAGAGTCTTTCTAACTTGGTATTTATTATCTTTGAAATGCTGCCAGAAAACTACAGGCTTGAGACTAAGTATGAGAATCACCTGATCGGCAAAGTGGCCTTGGTTCGTACCAATCATCTTGGCCTGGTTCAGTAAGGCGACGCAAGTTGAATAAAAATTAATTTTTTTCTACCACTTTCTTCGAATTCCCGACAGTCACGATTTTTTCTCCTTTTTCGCTTTGTTTCCTCTACTGAACCGGGTCAAGTCAATACCTGGTTCTAAAAACGTTTGTTGCATGTTCACGCTCTATTCCTCTAGCAATATGATGCCAGTCAGTTTATTTGTATTCAGTTTTGAGAGGAGATCGACATCTGAGAAAAATACTGTATGAAAATATTTTCTTTATCAACAAAGATATTGAATTATCCAGAAAATATAAAATGAAATAACCGAGTTGTTGGGCCCGGAGAGTGTTTCATATTGAAATCAAGCAATAGAGAAGTGAAAAAAACATTTTTCTCAGTTGTACTCTTCATTTTCAGTCGAAAATTTCATAGAAAAATTAGTTTAGTTATTTCTATGATCTGAAAATTAGAAATCTTGATAATTCTTCGAACTTTTCACTTATTGCTTCCACAATTCTTATAGTTGACATAAATTTTCAAGTATTACCGTGTTATTTAAATGAGAATTAATTTCAGTTCCAGTTCGTGAATTCGTTCCTCTCGCTTTTCTATATCGCCTTCTATCTTCAAGACCAAGACCGCTTGAAACAGGTAAGATATGATCGATGGTCCAAAATACAGAAAATAGTTATAAGTGAGGTATAGCGGCCGGTCCAGCGATAGCGACACCTAGCGATCGAATCTGACAGCTTCGCACTGGCGATGCTGCAGGATTCTAGTGTAGAAGATGGCAGACAATCGTGTGCTATGAAGAACGGGAGTTTTCTCTCTTCTGTTCGTTTTGATAAACGTAATAAATGCTCGATTTCCTGTAGCAACTCGCCGCTCTGCTGATATCGAGACAAGTACTGGGAAATCTGAAGGAGTCGGCGTTGCCGTACATCTTGGAGCACCTGCGTCTGGCCAGGATGAGTTTCGATCTGTGGGGCGCTCTGAGTCCGGTCGGGAACAGGGCGCCGCCCGGCGCGGAAGACCGGAATCCTGCAGAGGTCGATTCGGCGGCGACCGAAAGTCAGGGTAGAAACCATTCCGCCGAGAGGAGGAGCATGAGTCAGGCGGAATTGGAGAGCTCTCTGTACAAGGTAGCGTGCTTTCCTCGCCCCGTATTACCCAGTACCACGAAGGATCTTTTTCAGTACGACGGCACCTTCGCGGATCACTTGGAAATGACGATCCAGCTGGGCTACGTGATACTTTTCTCTTCCGCCTTTCCGTCTGCCGCGATGTGCGCCATGTTCAACAATCTCCTGGAGATAAGAACGGACGCCTTCAAATTGGGCTACGTCTGTCAGAGGCCTTTCGGTCAGAGAGTGCCCAACATAGGTACCTGGCAGGTGTGTATTCGCCTTCGAATTTCAAGGAATCCCGCCAATTCGGTTTTTTTTTTTATCAGAACTGCATGGAATACATCAGCATCGTGGCCGTCCTCGTGAATTGCGCCCTGATTGGCTTGTCGGGGCAGGTGCATCGCATGTTTCCGGAAATGTCCGCGACGCAAACGATCCTGCTCATCGTCGCTTTGGAGGTTAGTGTTATCTCGTTTTGTCCGATCAATCCGTTATCGAATCGACTGAATGTAACGAATTTTCGCAGCACATAATGCTGGTCATAAGGTTCGTGATAACGTGCGCGATTCCCGACATTCCCGGCTGGCTGGCGACAGAAATGGCGAAGATCGAATGGGCCAGGAGAGAGGCGAGCAAATCGACGACTACCAGTTCTTCAACCCCGGAGGATCAAACTTATCAGACCATAGGGAGGTGAGGAATGATTTATGCGGATTTAGGCGTCTGAATGTAAAGTTACTTTTCATTCTCGTCTATTAAACTCGGTTTTCGCGATTTTCTTTCAGGTTTTCCGTGTCTCCCAGTCATAGCTTGGTGACCGCCGCCGCTGACGTCAAAGCGTCGAACAGAAAGCGGGGATCGGATTCCAGAGATGAAGGCATCAAACCTTCTTCAATTTCTCCCGTGGGAACGAGTCCGTCGTCTTCTTCCAACGCGTCTTCGCAACACAAACTGGTCAACATCTCGCCCAGTTCGATCCCGGAGATTCCGCCCTTCAGACCGAGAAAGTCCAAGGAATGGCAACCGCCAGAGGTGAAATTCGCTCGCCAATCTTTGATTTTTACCGTGTAAATGTTGAATGCTCGATTTCAGAGCGAGGGGTCCTACCACCTGACGATCGGGCCTAGCGGAGGCGTGGAATGGGCGAAAAGGTTGAAAGAAGTCGACATGCATCGAAGCACCGACTGCATCACGCCCAAGGTAGCCGTTTGATAACTTTCATTTTAATGGTCCTCGATCCATCGCCCTTTCTTCCGCAGGATTCATCCAGCTCCGATTCCGACCTGTTGAAGAACAATCCGATCTGGCCTCCGAGACCCCGATCCCCGGTCAAGGAGCCGCCTCAGGCTAAGCCGATACCGGCCGATCCCTCTCTCAGCGACAGCGCGCGCAGCATCTCTAGCCAGGAAGCAGACGACGCACTACGAGGTAAACTCGCTCGTGATCGTACTGTACCACATCGAAATGTTATTATTTATTCAGCTGCCGAAGAGGCCGCCTCGAAGAAGACGAGGGTGAAGCAGAGCCTGATGAAGAGGGCCAGATCCGTCGCCATATTCTCGTTGAAGCTGAAAGAGAGGCGAGCTCGAGAGGCCTTGGAGAAGGCCAACAAATCGGTAACGCCGGTAGCCGCCGCTCCGCTGCCTCCTCCGCAATGCGGCGGGGGAGAACTGTCGTGCATTCCCATTGAAAAGGTAACTTTTATGTTCGCAATTATGGGAATTTAATGATTCTTGAGTGTATCCTGGAAGTTCACCATTTACGCCTGCTATTGAGGAAAATTTAACAAAATGAACAAATTAAATCAAAATAAGAGATTTCAAGTATTACTCCAATTGCGAGACATCTTTCCTTTTCAATTTCATCTTCTAGCATCACTTGATCGTTTTATTTCGTATTTACTGGTCGATTTTAATACATTTTTAGCTTTTACGTTTATCTTCTAATGGTTTCAGGATCCGAAATTGAGAATCTCTCAATTTCAAATATTTGCAAGTGGTTCTTTCATGAAAAATGTTATCCTTATCGGCAGGCCTCCGGTCGCGGAATCTGAGCGCAGTTGTCATATTGTGTTCCGAGCTTTCCCTATAGAATGCTGTGGTCAAACTCTGACAGCTTACAGCTATAATGTCAAATAGTTCTCTGTGATCTCTGCAGATCGGGCGATTTTATTGGAGAAATGTCAAACTATGATCAATTTTCCTGAAGAAATGGGGAAATTATGGGAAATATGAATACCAAGCTATTTTGCGTTGACTCTTCCTCTTTCGATCCGTATATTTACATCACGGTCAGGATATCTGCGAAAAAAGTTTTATCGAGTTTAAAATTGCCCTTTTTGCCGAATTTTTTCGCGATTTTCGCGAATTTTTTTAAAATACTTCTACGTCGCCTAGAGGATCGAAGATTCGCCCACGTACGAATCGATCATTCCTCTTTCCGACCGTGTAAAAATTTCTTCACCGTATCGCAGCGTCGCTGCGATTTTAAGATTCTTCTGGACCCACTTTTTCGACAGATTCCCGGGGCCGGACCACAGAGTTACCGTATTAGTATAATTTAGAATTATAACGTTTATTAAAAAAATGGTGATTGCATTCGTGATTTCAGCTCATTCAATTAGAGGACATAAAAAATAATCAGAGGCCTAACTCGAGTGGTACCTTGTAGTAGGAGTCCTCATCGATCGTCGCCAGTTGTTCTAGTGAAGAATATGAATATTGTGGATAATAACCTTTAATTTTTTATTGTACAATGACATAGTTGGAGGCCGAGTTGATTTTATTGCTTTTTTATAGTTTTGGTCCAATAAAGGATGCGAAAAGTTGTGTCTGCCTTTTTCACGTCGACCCCTTCGCTCTTTTCCTACCGTTCGAATTTCCGAATAACCTCGGAAGACACGAGGAACTCGAGGTCGTTGGCCATGCTTTCTTCGTCTTCTTCCGACAAACTACTCAGAGGTTTCCTGACCCCTCCAACATTGATGGGCGTCAGCACGTTCATGGCGTGCTTCATGGTCGCCACCCAAGTACCTGCGTCAAAAAACGGTACGAAAATGTCGGAAGGAGTAGATTTACCGCACTCACCGTATTTCTGTACCACGTCGATGGTGTAGGTCAGTTTTTCCTGCAATTCCCTCGCTTTCTCGACTTGGGATTTGTTCATGGCGTTCAATATATCGATGCTAAGGTCGGGGAACATGTTGAACGTCGTTCCTATGGCGGAATCGAAACCTAGGGCTAAGCCACCCGCTAAGACCTGAAACGAAAGGGATTCACGTCGTTTTCGGAGGAGAATCGAGCACTCACGTTATCTGCGCCCAAAAAAATGGCATATTTTCCTTCGTTCGCGTGCAACGCCAATATTCCTTCGTCCAGTTCCGTCGACGTGAATTTCAGACCGCAGAAGTTCGGTACTTTTCCTTTTATTTCCTTCACCAAGTCGACCATGTTGACTAAAAAAAAATCGCAATAGAAACCCACTTAGATTTCGGTTATCCAGTTCGACCTACTATTGACGAAAGAAAAACTAGGAATGTGATAATATAAGATGGGCGTTTTCGGAGCAGCCCGCCCCACTTCTTTCAGATATTCGATCAAATCCGTCGTCGTTTTCGGTTTGAAATACAACTCGGGCAAGCACAAGATCGAATCCACGCCGATCTGTTCTGCATGTCTCGCCTGGAGAAAAAAAATATGAAAATATTTTTTCAATGGAAGACAATTGTTGTCCGTTACCATTTCGAGGACGTCCGGGAACGGTGCTCCTCCTACTTGGACCATAAGATGCTGGTGTGTGACGCTAACTGCCTGTTTCCACTTTTCCGCCAATTGCTTTCGCTCTTCTTTGCTCAACGAGGGTCCTTCTCCTGTTGTTCCGTTAACTAAAATGCCATCAATGCCCAAGCCTTGGAGAAAAATCGCATACTCTTGAATCACATCCAAATTCAATGTCCTTAAATACAAAAATTAAAAGTTCGTCTCCCTCAAATATGATATAAGAAAATGGATTAAGTTGAATCGCAAAGTTATAGGAGCTATAATTATTGAAAAAATACTCAACATATCATCTTTGAAGGGTGTGAAAACTGGAGCCATCAAACCTCTGTAAGTAAAGTTCTCCATCTGAAAAATGTTATTTATTTGTGTTAACTCAAATCGTAAACTTTGGCTTTAGGTGCTCGTAATTTTACACCAAAAAAGCATTTTGTACTCTTGCCTTACCTTGATTAAAAATGAATACAAAGAAATAATATTTTGGAGTTACATGCACCATTAAAAATTTCTCGGGAATACAAAAAGTATGAAAACTTTCTAATCAAAATATCATGATGGAGATTATCATTTGTTGACCTATTCGTCTGAATGATAAACAATAAACTAATTGTAGCGTTTTCGATAGAAACAACTAATATAATGATGAATAAGAGGGAAAAATGCCATTGCTTTTATAACTTTGAATAATTAAAGTCTCTATTTCAAGCTCTTTTAATTGTTTCTTAAAAAATACATGACAGAATATTTACCTTGGATGACCGATTTGTAGAAAAACAAACTGATAAGAGAGATGATTTCTGCTGAACCCAATGTTAATAATCTTCAACAGATCTAAAGCTCAGGACGCACCTCAACATTTCTTCTGCGGATTTTCTAATTCAATGAAAATTTCCATTTTTCTAATGAGGTTATTGAATTCGTAGCCAGAGCGGTCACCCATACTGAAATGTACTGATTATGCTCAATAAAGACATTTTTTCCGGCTCAAAATACAGATGAAATGGATTTAGCTACTTTCGAAGCTCCATGGGTTAAAAGAACATTTACCTCTATTTGTGTGTTTATTTTAATATAAAAGTATAAAACCAGCACCTTTCGTTACAAGGATCACATCGATCTTAATCAATTAAAATAAATATTGTATAAATAAATAAATTAGTATCTTGAATATAAACTGAATACTATTTTGTTCAGAATCAACCTATATGGAGGGAATCTCACTACCAACATAAAATAAAAATTTCAGTAATATCAATAATACAAGTTATGAATTTTATTAGCGTTAGGACGGAATCGGTCTCTATTCGAAAGATAGGGAACCTTCATTGGGTGTTTCTCGTTTTGTTGGTAACATGAGGTGGGACGTTGTCCGTAAGTTCTTTTCCGTTCGTTTCGATTGGCAGAATCATGCAAGCTACCGCCGCGGCGAGAGCGGCGATCGTGTAGATGGTTATAGCTAACGATAACGAACTCTTGAGTAGAACCTGAAAACGAAACGGTGCAGTCCCATCTTCGATATGCTCATTCCATTTTACGAACCTGAGCGACGTAAGGCGTCACCATGGCCCCCAATCTGGCCATGGCGGAGCAGGAACCGACGCCAACGGCCCTGAGCGAAGTCGGGTAGACTTCGGGGGTGTAGACGTAAGCCGCTTGGAACACTCCCGCTATTATACCTCTGGCGAAGAACAACATCACAGTCAGGAATGACCTCCTAAGGTGAGAACCAAAGAACGACTGTGAGCTTCGGAGGGCGTAATAATAGCGCTATTATTAGTAATAATTTACTCACCTGGTAGTGCAGATCATCAATATACTACAACAACAAGCATATATTATGAACTGTACTGCCATCGTCTTTTTCCTTCCGAATTTCTCTATTATGAAAATAGTTATGAAGATGCCTGAAAAAATTGACCGCTCAAAGTACTGATGTGAAATTGGGAGCTTCTGAGCCCTCGTTTATCCAACTTTTTAAGCGCTCAAAATGTTAAGTACCTGGAAATTCAGCCAGAGTGGTCCATAAAAGATCCATATAATCGGTGGTTTGCAGCTGTTTGCATTCCGCAGAGCAAGTTTCGAACTTGAGTTGATTTGCGGGTTCAGACGAACACAAAGAATTGGATGCTTCAAAAAGTTGAGTTGTCATCAATACGAGTCCATAATAACAAAAAGCACAAGCCATCCTACAAAAAAATTGCCACGTTGAATGCATTAACCGTAATTTGGAGCTTTTGCCTTTTTTTAATAACTCATTCTACTTCATTGATCTAATGAGGAATTTCAGCCGAATGGGGTGATTAATTTCGGAGACATTGACTTCTTGAAATAATTCATTTTGATTTAGAATTAGAGCGCTCTCTTCGTAGGAATAAGCGCGCAAAAAACAGTAAGAGAACAATGGAATCCACAGTGAATCAAGTTACCATATAAACCATAACAGCAACGATGTCTTTCTCAAGACAGGTACCAATAAATCCCTAAAGCGCCCTCTATGAGACGGTGCATTCGTGGTATCGTCAACGACCAACCTCCCCAACAACATCGGTTTCCCGTTATCCTTTGCGATTTTTTCCAACGTTTCCAAAGCTTTATCAGTTTGACCACTGGCAACATGGTACCTGGCAGATTCTGGGAGCCACTGAAATCACGCCAGTTTCACCAAGAGAACATTCGAAATCACTAGGTATAGCTTACAGGACAAATTATTGCAAACAGCAATAGCGGCACTGTGGAGAGTGCAAGCAACCATTTCCAACCTAAGGTTGGCATCACAATTAGAGCGAGCACCACTTCAAAGCATGCTCCTAACGCCCAAAAGCACTGAAATTTTAACATTACTTCGTTTCTTTTCGATTCAAATTTCAGTCTAAACTCACATCAAGCAAAACAACACATTTAGCTCTTTGTTTTGTGGGTAAAAACTCAGCATAAAGGGTGACTCTACGAAACATCAACAGAATATAAAGATTAGATGGAAAACATTAAAATATATAAATATATAAATGGATTAAAATATATGAGATGAATTGAAAGCAAATTATAGAAATGATGAGAATTCGGTTTTTGCCATTTTGCTTTGAAATCAATAAAAATGCCTTAGGACTTATGGAAATTTTTCTCTCACTTACGATTGTGGAGTGCAACCAACAGCGAATCCAACAAGGCCCCTGAGTAAGAGTATCCACATGAAGCTTGGTGCCAGTGAACTTAGAATGCCATAATAAAACAACAATACAGAACATAATGTTAACGCCTGAAAATTATCAAGTCAAATTTGTCATCATAATTCCGATTTTTCAATTTTCAGTCACTCTACTTGTGCACAGTTCTACTCACATGCTTTCTCCCGTATCTATCACTGAGATTTCCCCAAAATGTTGAGGAAAGCATCATTCCAAGAAAAACTACAGTTGTGGTTAGAGCCTGCTGATATCTGGAATATTGATTGAATTTCTGATTTTAACACAATTTTCATGTACTTCAACACTAATATCACATCCTCTGCGATGTTTTGACAATAGACTTCAATTGCCTCCTTCAGGCTTTGAAAACAACTAATAATTGTACCTACATTTGCTATTTATAAATCTCTGCCTAACTTTCAATAGTTCCTCTCTACAGTTTATCACTATTACTAATAAGTTATTGCCAAAATATCAGTGAGCAAAATGATTGTTTTGTCTCAAAAGCTTCACCTCACCTAGATATATGCCAGTCACAATGCAGAGAAGGCGATAATATTGATAAAATTGTCATTTCCATACTATCAGCCATCCAACATAGACCTGTCCACAAAGACAGTTTGACTTGGAACCAACCGAAACCAAGAGCATTTACGGCTTGAGTTATCGTGAAAGTATCTGCAATATTTTTGATTGACAGAATATATAATAAATCGTGAATAATTCAGTCTCGAAAATATATTTCATTTCGAATGGGTTAGTTTGTTAGTACATTATTTGAAAGACTATAATTCATTGGGACATTTAATGTATAGGTAATTATTACCATCTGGTACCACAGATACTGATGCCATTTCTATTTCCTGTGGAATCTGGCATTCTGGGTCTACTAGGACTGGATTATTGGATTTGCTTTCTGCATCAATATCCTGGTACCCCTTTGATCTAAGTATCCCCATTTTTATTTTGAACTGTCGTCAGTATTTCAATAAAAAGATATGGGATAAATTATATTACAGAAATATTCTCTTGTTCATGATTCTAAGTATAACGATTATTAAAATTCTAAATAAATAATAACATATTTTCAAAACTTTCACAAATTACCATTATAGGTTATTTGTCAAATGTCAACCACATAATAGACCAATCCAACAAAACAGCTGATCACCTTTTTTCAAGATGGCTGCTGGAAGAAACAAATAACAAACTTTTCTGAAATAGTGTTTCTCTATTATAACTATCATTTTACATGGCATAATTGAAGACATTGAAGTTGAAAATTGAGAAACCAACAGAAACTACCCTGAAACACGTACCTAGTAACTGAATATCATCGGTTTGCTATTTGTTTATTCCAGCAGCCATTTTGAAAAAGCTGATCGTGACAGTTCGTTGGATTGGTCTATTCTATACCTATAATTTGATCCTTGAAATTAAAAGTGAAACATCTAGAAGGCTCTGCCTAGGGTCAGTGAGACTATTGCGCATGTGCGATAGCGGTGAGTAGGAGAATAGGGGCATCATGGCGATCAGCAATTGACAACAATCTGTTTGTATTGAGCTACATATGGTATCCATGGATACATAATGACATGTCCCTTTCTCTTCTCCCAACGCATGCGTGTAGCGACAACTGACCCTGGATTTAAGGGGAAGGATTGCCACACTTTTGTATACTTATTAGACACTACGCTCAAATTCTATATTTATAATTCTATGATGTCAACCCGTCCTAAGACAACCACAGATTAGATTGTTTTGTCTATGGAATATCTAATGCCGCATTCACACTACGCCTATCATCATTCATCTCACATTGTGAGATGTTTAAATACCAGTTTGTCACTTTTGATTTATTGCTTCAACTAGGGATAATTTTATTTTATGATAAATTTTACTTTTGTGTTGAAATTTAATGTTAGAATGTCTCGAAAAAAGCATACTGGTGATTTTTGTAAGATTTTTTATGAATGAAAATCAATTTTTTCTTCAAATGATCGTTCCAGTTTCCATTATGGATCAAGAGGAGTATGTTTGGGCCATGCGAACATCCGCCTACGAAGAGCAAATGCAGGAAAATTCAAGCGATAGTAGGGAAGAAATGGACGAATATTCACTTACGCCATCGAAAAACGATAAAAACCTAATTCTTGTATATAAAACTACCATTTTGTCTTCTTTTGTGCCTGACGAAATCATTTTGAATGTGAACGACTATACGACGAAAACATTTGATGCTTGCATTTTATGTGGAGATGTGTCTGGTGGGTTGAATACATTCATTTTATTATGAATGCGAAACCTTCCTAATTTCAGGTTTCACCGAACTATGCGAAACTTACAACCAGATTGGTAGTGGAGGGCCTTCCAGATTGACAGATATGTTGAATAATTTCATTGGAGCCATGGTACAAGAAATAATGTCGCATGGAGGTGATGTTATAAAATTTTCTGGAGACGCTTTTTTAGCTTTGTGGAAATGCAAGGGATATTCGATGCGTGACTATATTCAAGAAGCCATCAATTGTGCGTTAATTATCCAGAAGAGCCATAATAACTTCATAACAGATGTTGGTGTTACGCTGAGAGGTGACAAAAATACGCATGGGTTCTTATTTCCGACAGTCAGTCTAGAAATTTTCAGAATGGATTTATATTTTAGTCAAGTTGGCAATATCATCAGGTGCAGTTCTCTTTTCCCTGATCGGGGATTCCCTTCTATCGCATTACATCGAAGTGGGTCAACCTATTTTGGACACTAAAGATATTTTAGATATATGTCATGCAGGTGATATTATCGTATCTGAAAAGACGTACGCATTTGTAGATGCATCTTCTTATCTAGCAGAGGAAATTGTCAACGGGAAATATTTTCGAGTATGTACTGAACTTTCATTCCAGGAGTATTCTCCATTATTGTTCAAGAAACATTTATAGATTTTCGGTGTAGGGGAAAGCTGGAGACAAGTTCAAAAATTCATGACTACTAAAAAAGTTATCATCCACCCAAAAAGTACGAGTTTCATGTAAATTCAATGCATCATCTTGTGATGTTTCTTCTTCAAGTTCTAGCAGCAGATGACGACAATTCGGAGAGTTCATCTTCCAGCAAGGACTCAGTTCTAAAGAGAAAGCATTCATCTGAATTCGCATGTAAGACAACACATACAGAAACATTTTCCAATCCATTTATATTTACATTCATACAACGACGTATGAAAAAAACATAGTTGTGACCAAAATGCATCTGTTCCGACCGATGATCAGATCAGAATCGGTCCCGTGTGAAGCGGCTCTAACATGCAAATGTAAATGTCACAGAAATAATCCTTATTCTTTGTTCGCCCATCAATTTTAAGGTTATAATTTCAAATTTAACCTCTAAAACCAAAGATTTTTGCAGAAATAAGTTCAGAATTGATATTGGATTCGATATAGAAGGCATGAAATTTTCAAATTGATGAAAATGTGTTCGCTCAAGTTTCTTTGCAGGTTGCTTTTCATATAATGAATCTAATAAGAAATTTGAGAAAATATACTTCCAGTGTCAAGTATCCCCATACTTTGAGCTTCAAAAATACTGTAAGAAGTTTCAAAAATGCGTCAACAGATGATGTACCCTCTGTGTCTACATCCTCCATAAGGAAATTTCTCAAATCTTCGAATATAAATTTTGAAGAAGGCCATACATGTTTCAAAACACAATGTCCCATATGCAAACTAAATTCGAAGTCTCCTCCGTCTACGTTATATGTAAATAAAACGACTGGCCTCTTCATGTGCCCACATTGTAAATATTATGGGGACTGGGATATTCTCGAGTCTTGCATAGCTAAAAAAGGAAACAAACCACCTCCACTAAATTGGAAAGAAATACTAGTGAATTCCTCAAAAATAGAAGAATCTATCAAGTGTGTGCAAGAATCTACTACCCCAATTAGTGCAATAAATGAAAATTGTGTAAATAAATTGTTTGATAAATTAAATCTTCCTCTTGTGAATAAAACACTTTTGGAGCCTTTGGGCTTGAGAGTTGGTGGAAGTTTCAAGCAAATATACTTTCCTCTACAAAATGCAAACGGAGAAATTGTGGGATATAAAATTATGGGAGATGAAATAACAACAGTTCCAGACACAAAATGTGGGGGTCTTCTAAAAGGAACTCATCCTATAGCTAAGGATTCTGCAATATTGGTGGAAAACTTTGCAGATTTCATCATTTTATATACCTCCAATGTTAAAGCAGATATTGTGTGCTTGCCAAATGGAAGTAAGAGTTTACCTCAGTATGTTCTGCCCACTCTGGAGAAATATAAAAAGATAGTATTATGGTTAGGTTGTGATGCTCAAGCGTGGGATGCAGCAAGACGTTTTGGAAAGAAATTGGGTGAAAAAAGATGTTATTGTGTGCGTCCCAACGATCCCAAGGTTACTTTACCGCATTTAAATAAAACCCAAGACTTCAAATCGATAATTAACAGTGCTCAAAGTTTATGGCATAAATCAATAACAACTTTTGCTTCTCTCCGACAAGATGTGTTGTCTGATCTTCAAAATATTGATCAAGTCGAGGGAATCAAGTGGAAAAGGTTTCCATCACTCAATAAAATTCTCAAGGGACATCGTTCGGGCGAGTTAACTGTGCTGACTGGACCGACTGGTAGCGGTAAAACAACATTCGTCAGTGAATATTCCCTCGATTTAGCATTGCAAGGTGTCAGTACCTTGTGGGGCAGTTTCGAAATTAGAAATGCGAGGTTAGCGAGGACAATGCTGCAACAAATGGTTGGAATGCCCCTGGAGAAAAATTTGCATTTATTCGAATCATGGGCCGATCAATTTGAGCGCTTACCAATTTATTACATGACTTTTCATGGTCAGCAAACTATAAAGGTAGTGTTGGAGGCGGTGGAGCATGCTTCTTACGTTCACGATATCAATCATGTTATAATTGACAATCTACAATTCATGATGGGTGTTACGGAAGAGAGTAAACATATGGACAGGTTTTGGAAACAGGATGCCATAGTCGCAGCTTTCAGAACCTTCGCCACTAAGAAAAATTGTCATGTTACTCTGGTTATCCATCCTAGAAAAGAGAGGGTGGACGAAGAGTTGACGACCAGCTCTATATTTGGAGGAGCTAAGGCGTCTCAAGAAGCAGACAATGTTCTTTTAATTCAAGACAAGAGGCTCACTGGACCTAGGGGTAAAAAGTACCTTCAAGTTGCCAAAAATAGGTACAGTGGGGATTTAGGTGTTATGTCTCTGGATTTCGATAAGGAGTCCCTGAGTTACGCTTCGAAAAGAAAGAAGAAAGATCTAACCCCTGTACAGGAAGAACCAGATGATAGTCCTTTAACAAACAGCTAATTATCAATTATACTGGTAAAGATTGTATTTCAATGTGATATTTTGTATTGGAAAGTTTTATTGATTAAATATTTTTTTAGTCATTAAACTCTTTCATTTGATTTAGGAATTCAGGGTAATTTTTAACAGTGTTCATTTTTCTTTTGTTATTCTTGCATTTAAATCTAAGTAAAAAATTTAGTTTGTTTTCGAAATTGTACGAACAATTGCACTCATATTTTGAATCGATAATTATGTCAGAATTGATTCAAATCGACTGAAATGAGCAATAAACGTTCATATGTGACCGATATAGCTACAAATTATTAAATTTGCAGGAGAATAACATTTTAAACTTATTTGGAATTAATGCTGAAATACTTCGATAAAAATAACGACGAAAATACAGGGTTGCCACATATGACATTGTATTTCATGGCTTGTATAAAGACGAGAGCACAGAACAATAGGAGTTCTGTGGAAATGGACTTTTATAGCTCAATGTCAAATTTATTCTATGTTCTGTGATTATTTGAAAATTTTGAATTTCAAAATAAACAAAACAAAATACTGCCAGTGAAAGTGAACCGGCTGGACGAACTGTCTCGGTATTTATTTGGAGACGTAAATTTTTGTATTATTGACAACAGTATCAGTCAAATGAAAAAGTCACAAAATCAAATTATGGACACGGCTAGTAATTGTGAAGCGTACATGTCTAGGTTATTTCGTAAGGAAAAATCCTCGTTTTCTACATCGGGTTTCAAGACCAATACAAACAGTGTAAAACCAAAATCTAGTGTCAATAAATATATTTCAAAGTCGAAACCTTCTGGAAGATCTCAGAGCACAAATCACAATTCTGGAAAAGGTTGCACTGCCTGTACTGCTGAAGGAAATTTGAATGTACATAAGGAGGTATACGTAGAGAATCCGGCTGTAGATGTACCTACCAAGCCCAAACCTAGGTCAAGGTCTAACGCTGCTGGTGACAGAGAACCTTGGGGGAAATTGCTGCAAACGGCAAATAACGACAATTCTTCAAAATTCGGCAATTTTGACCCGTTGAGGACACTACATTTTCTAGCTAAGGAATTACAGTACAAGTTACAGAATGACCTTCCCGACGACAATAATTTACAACAAATTATAATAGACATGCAACATGCTTTGACTAGGGTTCCACCTGAAATAGCTTCTGCGATTAAATTACAACATTCCTCCGATACCATTCCCATGAGAAAATCCTCCAGTTCCAACTCTGTCCTTCAGAACAAGAAGGCAGAGGAGGAAATTCGAAGGCCGAGAGCGAACACAAGTTCTCAAACTGTACACAGATACGAAGATGCCGAGATGATTCAGAAAATTATGGAGGGCAGCACCATGAAACTGGAGGCGAGTTGTAGGCAAATGGAGATGCTTTGTGGCAGGTTGAAAAGTGAGAAGGAGGATTTGGAAGAGCAATTGAAGACTGAGAGGGAAAACGTGAAGTTTCTGAAGAAAAGAGTGGGAGATTTGGAAGTGCAGACTGATCAACTTGTATCGGTGACTATTCGACGGTAAGTTTTGCAATTCACGGATTTACACCTTTTGTTTGAGTCATGTACGGAGGTTAAAGGTACTTTTGAGAATTCGGATTTCTCGCAGTTTTCTAGAAATGAATTTTTATTTGTGGAAAAAACAGCTTCAACTGCATGTTTATTATTGAGGTACTTTCGATTAAATTTTGAGCTTCATTTATTTTATTCATAGACTAGAAGAAGAAAAAAACGAACTTCAGCTTCAAGTAAATAAACTGACTGACGTAGTTGACTCTCAGTCAGTCCATACGAGCTACGAGCTGAAAACTGTAACGCAAGAATTGAAGCAAATACAAATGAAAGCGGAACAAGAATGCTCTAAGCTCAAACACCAGTTAGCCCTCGCCAACATGGAGAAAGAAAAATATATAGCCATTCTCACGGTTCGAGACAAACAGATAAACGAGATCCGATCCGAAATGTCTCAACTTCAAGATGTGGTCAACGAACAGCTCATGGACATACATAATAACGCTTTAACTGAGCTACCCAGCACGAATTCTTTGGAAACCGAGAACGCCTGGACGATGAACGAGAATGCAATTGATGACAGTGAAAATCAGTCTAATTTATCGTTACCGATGAATGAGAATCCTAACAAGTGCGTTCAGAAGGACCCCAAATCTTTCCAGGAGGTGCCTTCGGGGGAACCGACCACACTGTCGGATGCGCAATCGAAGGGAAACAATAAAAGTCTGTTGAAAAATAAACAATCCATACGGAACATGTTCGAAGAACTGAAAAAGCAAGCATTTGCTGTTACTTCCAGTAGCAAGTCATGATTGACTGGTGTATAAAAAGTGATTTGAAAATTTTAATTGTAATTGTTCAGGGTGTTTTTATACTTTAGACGAATTCAACAAATTGTATATGTATATAATTTTTTTTTACGAAATTATCAAGATACGACAGCATTTATTTCATTTTATTGTATTACAAGAATATTGGTTTATATTTGTTTTATTTTCACTGCACGTTGTCCAACTAGTTTGTATATTTTTACAAAAATGGTATGACTTGAGCGTTTCAGAATAATGGGGTACTCTTTTCTGTTCATGTTATTCTGCTTCAAAATTATCTTTGAATGTTGTCCATTAATCAGAGCATGTTTCGCAAGTGAAGACTTGTCTGTCAACATTTGATTCATTTCAGTGAGACCAATCGTTATCGAAGCTGCCAATAACGCGGAAAGGCTCTATGACGATCTGAAAAAATTCATAATTCCTCCCGTTATGCAGAGGATCGAATTCAACGAACCTTTAGAACATTTAACGGAGCTGAGGCAAGTGACGGTGATAATGATGAACATCGTGCCTCACTCCATAACCTTCGACTCTCTCATAAGTCTCGTCAAGCGAATCTATAGAATCATCACCATGTGAGATATTCCACCATATCTCTCCATTTTTCCCCTCGAATTCGGAAATGAAAAAAATTATGTATTTTTAAACGAATCGGTTGTTTCAGTCACATCCAAAAATTCAGTGGATGCATCAATAAAGTATCTTGTTTCGATAAAGATCTCATGTGTGTGATTATTTTTGGACTGAGAGGACTGAAACAAGATCTAGAGTGCCGCAATGCTTTGAGATGTTCGGGATTAATTTATGAAGATATTTATGTCTTGTCAAAAGTAAAGAGTGTGTCAATTGGAGTTTCTACAGGTACAAATACGAATGCAAGTCTCATATGAAGATTCATCAGGACTTCTTTCGTAGTTTATGAATTAGAATCTTTTCAGGAAAGACGTATTGTGGTGTTTTCGGTCATACTTTGAGAAGGGAATACACAGTAATCGGTCTGACGGTCAATAAGGCGGCCAGGCTGATGGTGGCATATCCGGATAAAGTGACCTGTTGCAATGAGACATTCATCAACAGCAAAATGAGAGAATCCTACTTCGAACAACAAAAATATATTCACCTCAAGGGAATAAAGAACCCGGGTCCTGTATACGAGTTCAAATATTCGATTTTGTGAGTAATTAGCGAACAGTAAATTTTTTCTCAGCTTTCGAGAATGGTTATCTCAGAGGACTCTGCATGAGTGAATTATTTATTTTCAAAATACAAAGTAGAGAAGTATCAGTGATAACCTTGAAATCAAAATCTTATTATTAATTTTGCAGTGACGCAAGTAAAATATTGGCGGTTCCAATTTATCCGATACTAGGAAGGGACGAGGAACTGATACTTTACGAAGTTCTACTAGAAAACTTTTTAGCATCGTGCATATTCACTGATAAAGAATTTAGAACCGAGCCGAAGATCAAAATGATCTTGATAGAAGGAGAGGCAAAATCGGGAAAAACTAGACTGGTGGAGGAATTCATGCATGTCACGCCGCCGGATATTACGTTTCAAGTGATTCTAGCTGAGAATACGGCTCATGTGAGTTAATCGTCACTACCGCACCGGACGGGCAAACTTCGCTCCGAATCTATGCCTGTCGCACACCAAACTTAGAGGAGTGTAATGCATCGAACAAGAAATTTGATCCTCTGCAAGCTAGCACCACATTTAACGCATACTTGGATACGACCTACAGATTTGGAGTTTTGGGAGCATAGAACGAACCGCAGCAGTGAGCAGGGTACAATCCATGTTTATTTAGGCGGGTCAGAGATGTGTGTAGCAACCTGCCATGGAGCGAAGTTCGTCAATCTGACACGGCTCTTTCCAGTTCTTCATATAACTAGGTGATTGTTTAAATTCGATTCACTTTGTAGAACCCTTTCAATGTCCTCAAACAGATGTTTTTCGTGTCCATGGGAATCGCCTTCAAAGCGCCACGTCCAGTGAAGACGGAAGCTTTTAAAACGTATTTGGTAGACTTTGAGAAGAGTCACATTATTTGCGCGTTGAACGAAGTGTTTGATATTAGTTTGCCGATGTCGGAGCAGTATCTAAACGCTACGGAAGAAGATAAAGTGATATATATCGGCGTGGTTCTTCAGTATTTGGCTTGTGTGGTAAGCTAGTAAGATACATACAATATTGGCGAATAATTCCTTCAACTCCTACACGAATAAAAATATTCCTAACATTGAGGGGAGGGGTGTGGGAAATGTTTTCATAAGTGTTTTTGGAAGCAGTCGTGCGAAAAATAGGAATTGGCAAACTTCTGTTCATTACATAGACAAATTACTCAATTTTTAATAAATGGTAGAACTTCAATGAACGGTTATAACTTGAAGGTATTCGAAGAACCTCGGATATTCGTGATTGAGAGAATGATGATAATGCACGAGGTGACCTGGCAAGTGTTGCCGCTCCTCATGAAAGTCAGGAACATATTCCTGATAGGTTCCATGCGGCCTCACAAGAAGAGCAGAGGCGAGACGCGAAGATGGATTTTCTCTTCGAAGAGAGTGAAATATTTGCGATTGAAACCGATCGATAAAATGTATCATGCCGCACTTGCTTGTCAGATGATAAGAGTCGAGGCCATCCCGCCGGATTTAGAAAAGTACGTTGATTATTGCCTTTAAATTACTGCGTTTGGTGACGACGTTCGATTTTTAGCGCGATCCAGTCGAAGAGCAACGGAAATGCGGGATGGATAAAGAATTTCCTGATATGTTTGAAACAAGCCGAAGCCATAAACACGAAACCCATGACTTACAAGCAAATTTACGACAACGGTTTGGTTGTCCCACCTTTGTATATGATGATGAGGTGAGACCGAAGAGTATAGAAACTCTTTCTACAAGACATTGAAGGATCATTCTTTCTTAACCGCATACAAAATTACACGGAAAACTACTCCAGATATTTTCAGTATTTATATGTTTTGTCGTTTCCGGTTATACCGGAAGTATCATTTTTTCAAATGTCATGTTGTTTTAATTAGGGAATGAATTAGAGTGTAAGATGTAAGAATTCACTTTACAGACTAACCAAAAATCAGTTATCGATTTGGAAGAGAATCATGGAAGAACAAACGGGAGATGACGATTTTTGTGATCCTTGGTTCAAATATGTGGATAGCTGCAGGGTGAGAACACCTTTGATTATATCACATCCACAGAAATGCAATCAATAACCCTATTTTTTTTTAATTCAAGGACGAATTTACTGATATCAGAGTAAGAGAGGAGATAAAGAATCTTTTCGAATGCCACCAAGAAGTTAGAGCGTGCGTTACGGCTTTAGGTTTTCAAAATTTCGACAAGCACAGCGAACAATCCGAAGAGATATACGTCATCAAAACGTTCGATTCTCTTTTGTATTCGGAACAACTGGTGGCCAAATGTGGATCTGTTCTCGGATGGCAGTTCCCAAGAACCATGTTGGAATACGTTGTGGGGGTATCGTTTCCTAAAAGAGAAAAAGCCGAAGGTAGTTAAAAGGCGGCTGTCTGGACGTTTTCGATGTGAAACGTCTAAAGCCATGATCAGACACTTCCTGTCGATCTGATGCGTGACGCGAGAGGTTTGACAATTTGCAATTTCGATTTTTGAAAAACCAGACCATTTTAGATGGAGCCTTCGAATATTTTTTGTTGCATTCAGCGACCTCGAAAACCCATATATTGACTCCCATGATGTGGACAAATGCCTTGTCGCCATAAAAATAACTCCCATGAGGCAGCCAAATGCCTCGTCATCATATCATTGATGCGCTTAGTTTAGATTTTCACCTCTCTGGTCATGCGCGTCTCTGATAATTATGATGACAAGGTATTTGGCTACCATGAGCGTCATTTTCATTTTATTTTTTAGCGGTGCAGAGATTATTCGAAAATCGAATATTCGGTTGTTCCAGAGGTGATTTCACGGAAGCCGGAGATTATGTGCTGATAAGATCGCGGAAGAGGGTAGATTTCGAAAATCGATCTATCGAATGTCAGTGCCAAGGATTGAACATTCCAGGTTTGTTGATGATGTAAGAGAAATGCGAAATTGTAGAGGTGGACAAAGATGATCGTGTACTCAATTTAGTGTTACCACGTTACAGAATGTTGTAGCGATCTACCAAAGTATGCCTCTTGCGGATATTTGCATTTCATATCTAGCAGTTTCCTCGAGGCCACGTATAACTTGCTACCCGAAGTACAAAGAATCGAGTTTCATCTGAAGGCAGCCAGATATCTGGAGAAGTACACGAGAAAGTGCAGATCGTGCGGCAACGGGTTTTTCGAAGAATTCACCGGCAACATGGAAAAAGTATTTTCCAACTGGCGTACGAAGGAGTCATCATTAACGCGATTGTTTTTCCAGACTATGAAACCCAGAAGACCTAGAAAGGCCTTTTTTTCGAGAACGTCCACCGACGAAGATTTCCAGTCACGATCTTTTCATTCGGAAAACGAAGAAAGTATCATCGGATCCCACGCTCAGTCTTCCGAAATAATTTCTTCCGAATATGGCCCAGACAACGCTTGTAAGTAGTCGATCAATACGATGTGGCTTCGGTCCCGTTAATTGGCCACCAAGATCGTGCGATCTGACCCCGTTAGATTTTTTTTCGAAGGGATGTCAAGTAGGTTTTTGAGAGTTATCGGTGACCACTTGATTTTCGAATGTATTGAACTGAATTCTAATTTCTTCTGTCGTCCAAATTTGAAACCGGCATGAAGTAGAATTTTATTTACTTTTCTTAGATCTTTTCTCACACGAAAAACCGATTTCTTAGTTTTACACAGTCAACCACCTAGAAATGGCTTTTTCGAAACATACAGGCTTCTTCACATGAACATAATCCTCGAAGCTACTTATTCTTGATGAATATCTTGCAGATTTCGAAGCTTTGGGTGTGATCAATCCCAAACGACTGTACGAGATGAAGGAAAGAGCCTCGCTTACCAGAACGTTTTCAATGTACGACTTTTCTAGTTGTCAATGCAAATTGATACAGAATTTTATGTATGGAGAATTGTCCAAACACTACAGATTCTCAGGTACTATAACATGATACTATTATTAGAGCACTATAAAGATAGGTATGCTAGATAGACCTGGCTCTATGGTTGATTGAGTCCAACCATAGACTGGAAAATTACAGGACTCGCAACATTCTCATCGCCATCTATCGGGGTGATACATCAACAAAAACAATAAATCATTATAAATTTGAGTATTAGGTGCCGCGGCATT
Source organism: Adalia bipunctata (assembly GCA_910592335.1). Lineage (NCBI taxonomy): Eukaryota > Metazoa > Arthropoda > Insecta > Coleoptera > Coccinellidae > Adalia > Adalia bipunctata. The sequence continues at coordinate 73,900,648 of OU342949.1, read as the reverse complement.
ATTCTAACACCACGAACCTAACCTATTTTCAATGTTTTTCATGTGAACATGCCGAAAAAGTCACCACAAGATCTCTCATTCCGAAAATATGCTCATTCGATTACAGATTTCATTTCTTTCGATCACAGATTTCATTTCATTCGAAGGGATCTGTAATTTTCGAGTCTATGGTTGGACCCAAAATGGCGGTTTCTGGTATACTCCCCTTTATAGAGCCTTACTATTATATAGTACCGCACAGAAAAGGGGAAATCCAATAATAACTCGATAATCGATGAAGATGCAAACACTGTACAGGGTTTTCCATTCGAAATGTTAAAAGTTGCTGAAACTTTTGAGTAATTTCAGTAACTTCACGGTGCTGAAAATATTTTAGATCGTTGAAGCTCCGCGTCTAAGGTGCCATTGACCGTGGGTGACTCTGTATACTGTGACTATCTGTTTCAGGTCAGTACGATCTGATGCTCAAAGCGTTGTTCGCTTATTCAAAAAGTTGTTTGAACCTGGAAAACACACCCGAGACTTTTATAGTTCTGGATATCGCGGAGGAACACTTGAAGGTACCTACGTACATTTTGCGGATTTCCGTTTCTTCTATAACATTATTTTTCGCTAGAACAAAGGGATAAGCGCCGAGGAACCTTACTGGAAACTGCGTTTGTTAGAAGGTAAGGTTGATTGTCTGCGTGGAAGGGGCTTGTTGCTAACGAATCAGATCGAGCAAGCTGAACATTATCTTCTGAAGACGTTGGATAAATATGGTAATATCCTCCCGGCACATGGGAAACGAATACGGTACATTTTTTATTCGTCAGGTGCGCCTTTCCCCAAGTCGAATTTAGCGAGGTACGTCAAGAGTTACAGCATGAAACTGAGACAAAAGTTCGCCCTGTATGTGTGTCCCGACACGTTGACGAAACAACTGAAACCCTACGAGGCGGAATATTTCAACGACGTTGCCGAATGCTTGCACTGGTTGACCAAATTGTTTCTAGTGTGTTCCTAGAAATTTGAGATCTCCTAACCGGAAAGTCATTCTCGATCATTTTAGGAGAAGAACCAAATGAAAGAAGTCGAACTTTCGGCGATATGGGGGCTCCATTGCGCCTTAAGAGCCAACTACGATTTTTCGATAATTTGCCAAAGTTTCACGAATATGGTGTTGGTAGCTCAGAGGAACTGCAACACCTTTCATTGCCTGGCGTTGGAAATCCATTCTCTGCGATACTGCCACAAAAAAATCGCCAATATCGAATCCGACGACTTGAAGTATGTGGCCGAATTGTATCATGCCATAAGAGGATTGAGGTAAAAGTGAAAATAACGTTGCTGGTGGATCTGAGTCCATCTCAATATGCTCCCTCATTTCGTTTCTACATACTCATTTTTTTATTCGTCTGAGTGACTTTCCCAGTTCGGGAGTTGATCGAACTGGACGAAAGATTGTTGTTAGCGAAATTTCAGGTGTTCTCGTTCGGAATTGGAGAAATCGATTTATATCGGATACATCTCTTTGAGACTCGCCATATCCGTGAACCATTTGAAATTAGTTCTGAAGGTGATCCCTCGTCTGGTGCTTTCGTTAATGTTGAAATCGTACCTGCCGGAAGCCTGCTCTTTGCTGAACGAATTGGATTATTATTCCAGTGAATCGGATTGCAACAGCATTCAGTCAGGTGAGAAAAATACTCCTGCACAACAAAGATTCGGTTATTAATATTTCTACCATAAACTATCCCCTCTGAAAATATCTATTTCAACTACGTTTGAATAATTTCCGAACTTTTGTAGATTTATCGTTTCATCTTGATGCACAATTGAATTAATACTTGCAGGTAGACTGGCATTCCATGTAGTGTGTCTGAGATTTCAGATAGAAACGGGATACACGTTCATTCCATACTCGGACAGCGAAAAGTTCAATTACGCTGTTAATTTACAACTCGCTGCCTTGAGTGATCCCATTGCCAGAATCGAATTCGTCAGCTTGATGTGGCTGTGGTTCGAATTATGTCATGCATTTCGAAAAGCCATCTATAGTTCTCATATTTCAGGAATTGTAGAAATAAACGTTGGGAATATACAGGGAAATGGAAAAGTTACATAGAGAATTACGTGGACAGTCTCTTCAAATCTCATTCTGGAACGCCATACTCAGTCATGTACGTCTTGGAGGGTTACCTCTTGAGCCTGGTTCATTCCAAGAATAACCAGAATATGAGATCGCACAAGTCCTTGAATAGGATCATATCGAAGTTATTCAAAAGTCTCGAAACTACATCAAAGTTTTCGAAGGTCATTTTACCGAGGTAAAAGCTCCGAAGTAGGTAACCGAAATGAAGCATACCGGACACTTTTACTCCCTTTTAGACTGAAACATTTCCGAGCTTATTACGAGTACATAAAGGGCAACGAGGAGAAAGCGATGAAGATGTTGGAGGACGCTCTGATTTATGCGGCGAAATGCGAAAACGCGTTGGAGTTGGTCCATATCAATAATTCCAAGATGGTGAGTTCTTGCTTCTGATATGAATTCGGTACCCTGAAAGGTCGTTTCAGGCGTGGAGCAACAAGCTGCTCAAATCCGCCAGAGACAAATGGGTCAGTCATTGCGACGAGGACAATCTTCTTGATTATCGTATTCTAGAAGGATTCGATGATAAAATTATTTCTTTCACACTTCCAAGACCTATTTATGTTTAAGTTACATCTGTCTATTGATTCATGAATAAATCGGCTAAGTACATGCCTCGCTTTCAATTCTCGCACCACTTAAATAAGTCACCGACGTTCGAAAATCCAAAGCACATATTTTCATTTTAACCTGAAACACTGATGTGGAAATTTTCTGTTAACAAGACATAAATTGCCTGATGAGTTGGATTAGTCGTATTAGTTTGAATGCAAGATTCGACAAAATAAATAAAAATAAACTTTATTCTTTCGATTCTGAAATCAAATAAGACAAAATAACAATCACAGTATATACAATAATTAGTATCACTTTCATAAAAATGTCTGAAGTTATTCATCAAATATAATCCTAAAGGACGTTTCCTATTATAGTTATTGGTCATTATTTACAATATAATTATTTTATTTTCGTCTTTCACTTTGAGTAACCTATCGAATTAAATTGAATCAATTTATTACCAACAAATGAAGATATGATCCCATTTATTTGTCTAATTCAACGAATATATCATAATTTAAACTATTCATTTGCATAATCATCCTAGAATCTGAATGAATTGTAACCTGCATATTTTGCCGTTCAGCTCTAGGAATATTAAGCATATACATACAGGATGGCCAAAATTCGATACGCTCGCATCGTACCTCTAAATCCGCTTGTATAGGCGTCACGATTTTACGTTATCGTTATCATCGTGCAGCTATTTTTTTAGGAAAAAAAAACAAAAATTGAAGCACAGCCAACAATGACATAACCTCACACCCCACGAAATATGAACATGGTAACATTCGGCGTAAATTGGTCTACGGCAACGTCGTTACTAAACTACTAAAGGCACTTATGAATTTCAATACACTTTTCTCCTAGCAAAATGTGAAATTATTACAATGTCCCAAAAATTTCTTCATACGCCAACTCGAAATTTTCTAGAAATGACAATCTTGAACCAACAGCGCTGGCATGAGATTCTATTTCTGTGGTCGAACGTTTGTTTACAAAATGTCGACGCGTCAACTAGTTTCTGAAAAAAAAGGCCAACGTCTGCCCTTTGCAGACGCCATGGCGATCGGGAAATAACTGATTTTCCATAGAAACTTGAAACTATTGAAACTTGCATTGACCGTAGTCCATTTGCAGCTTTGTGCGCGTTTCGTGACACCCCTTTTCAACAATTTAAGCCACATCCATAATTTTAGTCCGAAAGCAAATTTGGGGCGAGTGATGAAACAGAATTCTGGAAATCTTGTAGGGCTTACGACATTTTAAAGCTTCCCATAAAGAGATTCACACAATTTTTTTCATAATCCTCAATATTTTGGAACCGCCATCGAATTTTGACCACTGCATACACACTTCGGTAAAGAAATATCGATTATGATAGACAATAATATTATTATCGACTAGAAGCACTCATAATATTATCTTTGCACAAACTCTCAATATTTCGCCCTTTATGAGATGATTTTTATCATTTCCTATCATATCGATAGAAGAATGCAAATTAAATTCCAATTTACCCTAAATTTTTCAACTTGAAATTACTTGACATCAAAATTGCTGTCCAATATCAATATCACTGATCAATGAATGTGAAGAATAAATAAATATATAATAGGTACTCAGTTTGCACATAGCCATACATGCCGTCATTTGATATTCATTCCAAACATTAATAAAAAATTTTCATAGGAACTGAAATACCAAATAAGTTGAATAGAATAAGCCATGGTAATATTCAACAAGACTTACTTCATTATGCTATAACAATTTTCATATTGTGGTTCAGTTCGTTGCTTAGCAGTTCGTCATCGCCCGATAATAAAATATCACTTTCGGAATTCCTTCTCAATTTGTTTTTCAGGGACCTATACCTTAGTCTGCTTCGTTGTAGAAAACTCTCTAAGCTGGACCGTCTTCCTGCCTTACGGTCTTTGTACATTAGGAAATTGTCGGTCACCCAAAACATTAAAATCTAAAATAATCGAAAATTTTCCTGTATCTTGTTATCCCACATGGTCTCTTCATATTAGTCTACAATCAAAACTATCGAACTGAATAACAGAACAAGAAACATATACTTACATTTACAAAAAATGGAATGACGAGCATAACTAAAGTCACCTCTAAATTCTGATTATTGATGGGATATAACATGAAATCCTTGACATTTTCCCAGAAATTCATTTGCATAAAAAGTGTAATTAACACTTTCACTAGCATCATAAGTCCAACATATAAACAACACTGCACCATCCAGTAATGAGTTGACGGAGGCTTACCTGAAAAAGATTCCATCAATATTTTCAATTCCAAAGAAATTAGTACTTAATCTTATTAAAAGAAAATGTCGCTCACCATATTCACCGAAATTAATACATTCCCAACCTTTTCTCTTAGAAAAATACTGGGCAGTTCTTATGCCAACAAAGATAATTAACAATCCTAAAGATGAGTCTAAGAGAAAATTGATGAAATACCTGTGAATCAAGACTCGGATTATAAAGAAATCAACTGCATTTTATTGCAAAGGAAATAATTACCAGGTACAAGGATCTCCATGATATTGACCGGCCAACCAAACATTACTCAAATGTATAGCCATAGCACCCATGCCTTGTTTAGAAGTATCATAAAACCATATCAACCAGGATCTCCTTCTGTGAGGGGGCTCACAAAATCTTTTTCCTGAAATAAACGAAAAGACAAAGTGAAGATGTAATATGGGTCAAGCAGAATCATACCATAACAAGATGTTATTGCCTTATTGGCAATAATTATTACTTACCCACTAAACATGTGAATGCTAAACATGCTAAGAGTACTTGCAACATCCATCCAAAAAAATCGGTAAGAGCATCTTTTCTACAGTGAAACTCATTACCTGAAGGACTATCACTAATTTGAAGTGAAAGTATTTCAATGGCTTGAGTAGTCATCTTGTTACTTGTTTCAACTTATACTGATGAAGGATTTGTATTTGGCATAATTCATTGGATAGGCTAGTGCTTTCAATTGTACAGATTTTATCGGATACTTTTGGTTTGAGAAATAAATGAAATAATAAACATACGATTTTTTTCACATGAAACGAAACTGCGAAAATGAAATTTGTTGTTGAAGCTGTCAAATGTCAGTCAATAAGTTTTTGGTTAAAACACAGACCATTGGTCTGTGGAAAAGAAAAAATTATTCTTTTTTAAGCAACCAAGCTGTTCATGTTAAGGCGGCTGTGGTCTTCATAACAATCCATGAAATATGATGTGGCTACTCTGCATTAAATGTTTTTATGATAATTGTGAACCACGGATTCGATGGAGATGACAGGATTCTTTCATAAGAATGACTTAATCAAGCTACATGCAAATTTTTTTTTATTGGATTCGTCAATGCGATTGTACCCATAAATTAAAGAACTATTGATTGTACCTACGGTGGTGAACCTATAGCTCATGAAAAATGAGGAGACAGTACCAATTAAATTTTTCAATAATGGTTTGCAAATGTTTTTATCAGTTTTCAAATTACAATCTTCACTGTGTATTTCAATTCCTATTCTTTATTTATTCCTAAATTTTTCTTGCTTGTTTCTATCAGAATACCGGTATTTTTCTTCACTTCTTTTTTTGTCATAATCTTTAGATCTATTACTTTTGGGTTGTTTTTCCAAACTTCGTGATCGACTCCTGTTCTTCCTATTTCTGTTCAAACTTTGTGATCTACTCCTCCTTCTCTCACTTCTTTCGGTACTGAGTTCTCTTGGTCTCTTCTTCCTTTCATCACTTTTTGATCTATCTCTGCTTCTTCCATCTGCACTTCTGGCATCATGTTTCCTTCTATGTGATTCTTTTTCACTATATTTATCGAAGTCTCTCTTCCTTTTTTCTTTCTTCTGATTCTCAGAGTCAGTACTGTCTTCATCATCACTTTCAGAGTATCTTCTGGATTTCTTTTTTTTCGTCTTCACTTTTTCAGTTTTTACCTTCACTGGTCCCTCTAGGTCCAGATCAATTTCTCTCTTAACCTCTGTACGAATGGGCAATCGTGCTGGCAATTTGATTTCAGCTTGGATTTGATCAGCTAACGTTTCCCTTCTGTATTGTGGATTTTCCACTAAGGGGTTTTTGGCAACAGGTACTACGGCTTTAGGAGCACATCCTTCATTATACAATTTTTTTGTTTCCTCACCAGTTTGTTTTCCTTCTTTAGGAATTTTATATTCACTAACATGGTCCACCCTGAGGATTCTGTTCAGTACTTTTATACCATTTAGGTTATCCACAGTTAAGTCTGTTGATCTCTGATCTTCGTAGCATAAGAAACAAAAGCCCTTCGATTTACCAGTATCTTTGTCTCTAATGAGATTAATGTTCACAACTTCCCCATACCTAAAAAAACATGTTTGATAAAAATTGACAGTACTGTTTTTTCCTAACTTCAACCTACTGGGAAAATATGCAGATAATATCACCTTCCGTTAGATCATAAGGGAGGCCACCTATAAAAATCCATGCGCTATCTCTATATTGATCATGCCAAGAAGATTTGCTATTGTTTTGCAATTCTCTTTCGCTGAGTTTAGTTACATTTTTCATATTCCTGTAAAACCAAAATTTGTTTTTATTCTGACGAATCAGTTCATTAATTTATACTTACGTTAAGGGATTCATCTTCGTTTATTTCTATAGTTAGCTGCAGTAAATAAAGCTTTTCACGATATAAATGTTGAGTTTAAACGAAAATCAACTCTTGTTTTATCAATAAATAATAAATGCCCACGTCTTACCTGGTCTGTGGCCTTACTTTTCCCGTTTTTCAGTGGTTGTCAATTTATAGGTTATAAATTGCATGTTGAAAATTAAATGTTCTGTGGTCATAAATTAAAAACTAGTTCTCAAAAAGATTGAATTTTCCAAAATGAATAAAATATTGTTCATCCTATGGTTTGTAATATTTGAAATAGGAAACTGTACAAATAAAGAACCAATTGATTGTGACAACCTTAGAATGGGACAATACATGTGTCCTGATCCGAATTATGATCTTGTTGATCCCAAGACACAACAAATTCGTGGTTGTCAACCGAACAATATAGCCAGAGGTATTTAATTCCCACATTTCCCACTGTTCATTCGCGAAATATCATAACGATCTCTTTATAGTTCAATGTTTGACCATAGAGGAAATAATGTGTAAGGAAACAAATACATCCACTTTTTTCAAGGAAGTACCTTGCAAATGGACGTATGTATAGTTTATACTGTTTTTACTTTACCTTGGTTTGTTTTTGGCGAGATCCTTCATCTCCATATATTTTTCCAGGAATGGATACTATTTTGACACAGCTCTCTTGCTTTCGATATTCTTTGGAATGTTTGGATTAGACAGATTTTATTTGGGCTATCCAGCCATCGGTTTAGCCAAATTATGTACATTAGGATTCATGTTTTTAGGACAATTAGTAGATATCATCCTTATATCAACACAAATTGTTGGACCAGCTGATGGTTCTGCCTACATAACGCCGTACTACGGACCAAATGTTCAAGTAGTAACATTCAATAATTTCACTTTTAGATTGAAGCAAGACGATTGGTGATTCTATAGTCGATACGAACACAATGGAAATGGAACTGAATACTAACTTGAACTGTTAGAACCGCGACACCAAAGTAAAATCATAAGAATTTATCTCTCAACCTGATAATTAATTGACTCTGTAAATCACAATATCCTCCTGGGCAAGCTTGAGGCTTTAGGAGTTAGGGATAAACAACTCAATCTAATTAAGAGCTATTTAACAGATAGAAAACAGTATGTTGTGTTGAACAAAGAAGGCCAAAGGTATATTTCAGAAATGGGTACGACTAACTTAGGCGTACCGCAAGGCAGTATAATGGGACCCTTGTTGTTTGTGCTGTACATAAATGATTTTCCTGATATATTCAATCCCAATCGACAGAATCTTGTATGCTACGCTGATGACTCTAACATTGTGGTAAAAACAAACAAAATCTCCTTGCTAACTGACATGAAGGAAGCACTAGCCCTAACGCAAAACTGGTGTACACAAAATGGTCTTCACTTGAACATGGATAAAACTGGGTGTATGATTTTTAGCAGTAAGGGATCGGAACAGTCCATTGCAGATTTCTTGGAGGTTGACGGGGTGAAGTTAGCGGTGCAAAAGAGTGCTAATTTTCTGGGTGTACTTCTGGATGAGAATTTGAAATGGGAACAACATGCTATTAATTTAGGTAGTAGGTTGAGCACGGTGGTATACACTCTTAAGATACTGAGAACACAAATTCCATTTGACACACTTAAGATTGTGTATCATGCAAATTTTGTTTCGCTGATGGCATATTGTGTTGCCCTCTGGGGCAATGGAACACAGGGCGAGATGATTTTCCGAATGCAAAAGAGAGCTGTCCGATCGATGCTAGGTATGGGATACAGGGATTCATGTAGGGGAGTTTTCAGGAGGAACCATCTGATGACATTTTATGGGTTGTATGCCTTTAAATGTCTCATGTTTTGTTATAAAAACAAGCACCTTTTTGAGAGTCAGGAAAACCATAACAACACAAGGCAGACACATCCGTACATGTACTTTCGTCATAGACTAACCATGACACAGGATAACATGAAGTACATGTGTTTGAAGTTCATGAATGTACTACCGTCAGAATTTCGTGGGCTGAGAACTTATGCTATTTTCAAAAGGAATGTGACTAACTTCATTATAGACACTGAACCCTACAGTATTAAAGATTTTATTGTAAATTGTTTGAACTTTAAATCAGGGCTGTGAGATCCATAATTTGATTTTTGACTTGTTTACTTTTGAGGTTACTTTGTAATGTCATAATGTATTAACCAATAAATGTTATTATTATTATTATTATTAATTATATCGGGTAGAACCTGAGGGGAAGAATGGATGTTCACTGCATGGGTATACATATTTGTTAGTGTCCATATCTATTTATTTGAAAAATGGATGGAATGTATATTTGAAAAATATTGATATCCTGTAGCGATCTTATACTTTAGTAAATTTTATTTCTATGAATTAATCTCTTACAGTGTTGTACTAGCTTCTTAAGGTCGAATTTGCATGATGCCTAGCATAAATGAAATTTCAGCTGGGGTAGCTGCAAATTCTTAGACGTTGAACAGCGTATTATATGCAGAAATTTCTGCAAATTAAATTTTTTGAGGGTAAATTCTATTCAAAAGTACGATCTTCAGCTTGTATGAATTTCTTTTGGAAAAGGAGATGTGAAACAAGCTTCACTTAAGGGTCAAAAAGTCAGTAATGGAATGTTACAACTTTAATTTCTTTCAAATTAATATTCGTAAGCAATTCATATTATAGATATGAGAATTGGACAAAAAATTCAAATTGTACATTTACTACAGAGAATAACTTCATAATATAGCCAATTTGTACAATCAATATACCTTCCGCAAGAACAACAAATAAACTCTGTAACACTATAAAATTATATATAAAAATATCGATTCTCACATAATTACAAAAGGAATCCCGCCTTAGTATAATAAATACATTTAAATTAAATTAAGTCTAATCAATAAAATCCTATTTTGTTAAAATTCGTTTTACTAGACAATCAAGATCACGTGAGATTCCAACATGACAGTCGCGGGTCAAACCACAGATGAAAGAAACTAGATCTGGCAAAAAATCATTTGTTATCTCCATAGAACACTATTGTCGACCATGGAATATCATTGATTTCATGATGGTTTGACCGGCGTCCGCCATGAAAGTTGGTCGATTGCCTAAAATTTCGGGAAAAGTTCGAATGACACTACTTTTCTTGCAGAGAAAGGAATTGGTAATACTGTATTCGTTCCAGCAAATTGAATCCTTGTTATAAAAATAACTATCTGAAGAGCTCTTATGGAAGCACAATGTTTGTTTACGTTTAAGATTTTCGATATCGATAAATGGGATAAAATGAGCAGATTCAATTGGTCTGAAACATTTGAAATTCCCAGTAATCTGTAAGAAAGGACTCGTGACTGGACGACCCCTTGTAAACTTATCCTATTGAACTAAAATAATCAGATCGTATGATTATACTCTAGACCAGATCACTTCACAACGTAATATCTATGGGTCTCCCAAATAATATAAAACCGAAGTCGCTTAATTTTTACTCAATACGATGTAATTCATCAGAAATTTTCTTGAGAAAGATTCAACTCATTTTGTAATATAATATCGAGGAACTTGAATAAAAAACTACCTTCTTAACCGAAATATACAGGGCGTTTTTGAAACTCAGTATTTTTTCAACAAGAACTCATCAAAATAACCCATTCAACAAAAAAACACTCCAAAGCCGACCCTGTGCTGCAGATTCGGTCAGAGAATGCATGACCTTGAATTTGTTTCCAACAAACAATCGAATATTTTGTTGTTATCTAATGTACTTATAAAATTTGGGAAATATGAAAATTAAATGCAGTTTATTATTTTCAATGCGGCCAATGTGTATTATTTAAGTCTTCAAATGGGTTTACTCAGAAAATGCATGAAATTCCTCATATTCACAAATTATTTGACATTACCAACGTCCTGTCATTTCTTTGAGGTTAACACTGGTGGTACAGGGTACAGTCGAGAACAGACCATAGACGCATAGTTGGTCAAAGGAGCAGACCCGTACTTCACATTTTTCGAATAGAATGAAAATTCGAGTCATGATATCTTCGCCATCTTGAAAGTTTCAAACGTACGATTTATGTTGAAAAGGTTTATCCCAATGAGTTCTTCTTGCATAAGATACAAAACTACGTCTCCAACAATAATAATGTCAAAAAGTTCCCTCGCCAAAATCAAGAATGGACGAACTGACGAAGCAACACTAAAGATCATATCCTCAAATTCACAAAATGAATTAACGGACCACTCGATCGGAGCCAAGACAAGATAGTTTGCTAGTGTTAGTATAAGACAGCTTTTTCTCTTCAATAGAAACTTCTACTCAAGGCCACAATTTACACCTTTTTCACTATTTGCGTTATGCATGAATCGCCTCAAATGATAACCAGCACTATTCGACGTACAACTAACAAACAGTTTGTAAAAACTTTTTTACGGGATACTCGAAGCTATTTTTCCCATAACCAAGCATTTAAGTGATCAACTTCTTAATATTCAATGAGTATTTACAATTGGCATCTTCAAAAGAATAAATGAAAAATTAGGCCAATAGACAGGTTCGACTAAAACCTGCAACGCCATGAAATTTGAACATTCAATACCTCTCGAAATAATACTTATATTGAATAGAAACTACTAGAAATCAACTCATATCAACCAATAAAATTACGTTGATATTTATATCGACGGATGCTTTATATTAAGGACTTCGCTGCTAAGGTCCTGAAGAGAGTGAAAAAATACGAAACAATAACATCAAAGAATGTAAAGGATTATAAGCACCATTCTTAGGATAATAATATTACATGAATGTATGCTCAGGACATACATGAAAGGAACAACATACACGTTTGTTTGCTCGGTTACCAACTCTATCCCATGTGCTGTCTTTTTTTTAAACCGAGTTGAAGCATTATATAACAGTGTTATACTATATGTTATTAACTAAAAGAGATATAGTTCGTGATAAATGTTTCCTGCGTAATCTAACAAAGTTCATCGAAAAACGACGTTGCCAGTTTGAACCAGGGATAGAGATCCTATTTCTATGGTTTGATAAATTGTCAAAATATCAACCACGGTATATACTTGTCATTGGTATAGCAATTCTATGATCGTTGAATATAATATTCTGTGGAATCTAAACCTCGATGATTAGAGAACGAATTCTCTTTAGTTTTCTCAGGATTGGATCGCCTTTTTGATTTCTTTCGAAAATATTTTTACCTTCACAGCTTGGAATGTAACAGAAGATATGATAAATAATTAATCGCAATGTGGCATCGCTGTTAATCTGGAATGTTTATCAGATGAATTCTGTCAAAATTGGAGTTAGTTTCGAAGTTTATAATTCGGAAAGCTTTCTATATCTTAATTCCGCATGAAATGTGAATAGCATAGCCTGAAAAAACCTCAAAATTCTTTAGTAAACCTTACCTGTTATTTTCATATGAATTTCCGAAAAAATGCATTATGCGTGGTCTCTTAGGTTAGTGGGGGAAGCAAACGTTCAAATTTCACGCGTCGCCAAATACAAACCCTCAAGTTCGAAAGTTACACTTACTTTACAGACACGAAACGGCGACTACGCTAAAGTGTCGGGCGCGCTACCACGCCGGCCGATCCCTCTCAAGTCTTCAACCCTTTGAGGCACTTTTTGACGCTACGTAACCATCCCTTGTCCGGTCAAAGGAGGTCTGACCTGTACCGTTCCCATCTCGCGTCGTCCGATTCGTGGGTGATGTAACGGACGCCGATCTGGTTCTCCAGGGACCTCAGGTCGCACCACGTCTGGTAGTCCTTGAAACGAGGAATGCAAGAATGAGTGAAACGGGCGTACGCGTCGCCTCTTTTTTTTTATCTTACTTGTAACCAGACGTGCTGTAAGGATTTGTCTACCGTGTATCGTTTTCGTTGTTTCACCTGGAGCAGGTTGTTTATCAGGTCGATGGCTGAAATCACACGAAACGTTTCACATTTATCCTCTAACTCGTGTCTATGGTCACAACCCTCTCAATTGAGACGGCTCTGTGTTGAACGTAGAGTAGTTCAAACGAATCGGTTATATATATGTTCTGTGGTTAGGATTCTCCTAATGTCATTTCATGTTTATGTCAGTGTCAGTTTCCTGGGAAAAAGTGATCGGTGTATCTTGTACTCATATTTCGAAGAAAGAGACGAAATCTTGAATCAATTGGGAGAAAGTTTCGACGAATATTCGCTGGAAATGCGAGTGAATTCGAATATCGAAGTATTCCACGCTTACCGTCCGAAGAAATCTCCTTCCACGGATTCGGCGGGTACATGAAGGCGGCGTTCTGTATCTGCTCGTTGATGTCCTCGTCCTCGTTGAACGGAAACGTCCCGCTCAGGCTCACGTAGACGATGACGCCCACGCTCCACATGTCCAAAGACCGGTTGTAACCCTTGTTCCTCAAGACTTCCGGAGCTGCGGAAAGACACGTCAATGAGCGATCGGTTTCGATCCGTACGCGACGCAGTTACCCAGATAGGCCGGCGTCCCGACGACGGATCGACGAAACGACTTCTCGCCGATGATCCTGGCGAACCCAAAGTCGCACAGCTTGACCTGCGGAAACTCGGCGTTGGAGCTGAGCAGCACGTTTTCCGGTTTCAGGTCGCAGTGCACGATGTTCTTGCTGTGCAGGTGCTTCAGCGCCACCAGGACCTGCGAACATTTTCACACTGACCGATTTGGAAAGACGGCGAATGGACGAGTTTCACCTGCGTGATCAGGAACTTGGTCACTCTCTCCGTCAGCCTGCCGTTCTCGTGGGACAGGATCATCTCCAGCATGTCGCCTTTCAGTTTCTCCATGACGACAAAGATCCTCTCGGGCGTCTCGAACATCCGTTCCAGGTTCACGACGCCCGGGTGCGACAGGTTCTGCAGGATCGACACCTCGTTCTTCAACTGGGCCTCTTGCTTCGTGGGGAACCGCAGTTTGTCTATGACCTGTCGATATCGGTTCAAAGCTTCAACTCGTTGAGATTATTAGGGACATCAAAAACATTCAGTTCGGTAAAAGAGTTCATCATACCTTGATGGCAACCGAACGGGCAGTTTTCCTATGAACTCCCCCATAAACAATGCCAAACTGTCCCGATCCGAGAACCTCGTCCGGGTAGATCTGATAAATCTGGTTCATGTCCGTCGTTTGGTTCTCGTCGTCGACGAATCGTTCCGATTCTGGGAAAAAATAAAAATTCAGCGTTTTCTCATCTTCGGCCTGCTCTTCAACTTACTTGAACTCGAAGTGACGGGCATCAGCGCCTGTCGAATCGCCGTCTCCCAGCTTTTGGCCAAGTAGGCCCCGATACCGCTGTCCGACGGGGGTAGATTGATTTTGTTCACATCCGGAATTTCGTAAAGGGGATCTTGCCCGACGAAATAATCGATGTTGGCGGTTCTGATTTCGAAACAGTGCATAACCTCTAAAAATTAAACGTCAAAAAAGTGACGTTTCCAAAATCCACATCACTTACCTCCGTTTTTCATTCGTGCGGTCTCTATCGCTATGATATCCACCAATGGGATCTCCTTATAGAATTTGCTACCCTGCTCTGATTGGAACATGACCAACGACTTCGTGTCTAACCTCCAAAAATGTCTTCTAACCATCCGGTCTTTGTTGGTAAAATGCACCAACCATCCCTCTTTAATGACCTTGGACCCTCGTCTTCTCGTGTGTTTCACAGACTGTACAATTCGTTGTAACGGAATATTGGCACTGGGTGAAGAGGAAGTTGTACTTCTAAAAAGTCTAATTCAATATGAAATTTTACGTATGTAGCAGTCTGGGCAAAGGGGGGTAGGAAATGAAGGAAACAATACTCTTTGAGTTGAAAGTGTCTACACTTTCAATAAGATACAAAATGGATAAATTTAATGAAAGAAAAGTCTTGAAAAGTACCTGAAAACCATCAAGTTTTAGAAATTTTTTGCATGCATGTTCAAGGTAAATAATAAGTAAGAAATGTTTATTTTCGATAAAACCCAACAAGTATTAAAATTATTGAAATCTACGAATTATTTCCGTCATTAACCTCTTTTGAGGATTTAGAGGGTAAGTTAACTTACAAAGATGGAGTGTCCGAATCGCTGTCTCTTACAGGAATACTGTCCATGCTGCTGGCTCCGTTTTCTTTGTTATAACCGGAAATGACCGGCTCGAAATCGTCCTCATTGATTGTGGAATTGCAACGGCTTTCGTTGCTCGCTGAACTTTCCGCGTAATCGAAATTTCCTACAAGAATTATAAGAGATTTTGCGGGCTTGTCGAAATTCGTATCCGAAGCGCGATTTACATGAAAAATCCCAGTTTACGAATTGTTATATTTTTTTATTACTTGAACACGATAGGTTGTTTTTGAAATAATTTCGAAAACTCCGAAACCGTTGGAACGATTTCACTCGTTTACTTGCTTAACCTCAATAGTACCGTTTTCTAACAATCGCCCGGTATGACGCGAAAAGTACGAACCTGCATTATCCCTGGACAGCTCTCCTACGCAATCCTTGGGTACCTTTTCTAAGCATTTTTTGTGAGCGTTGTAGTTGCAGTCTTTACATTGCAATCCCTGTTTGAACAGACCTTTCAGTAACTTCTTGCAGTACTGGCAGACGGTAGGTCTGGTGTACGTGTGCAATACGAACGTGTGCGGTATCCTGACGTGACTGTGAGCGTCTCTTTCCAGCCATATTCCGCTACCGACCGACGGAGATCGGCTGTGATGGATCTGCGTCAAAAGGAAATCATTTTTACCTTTCGAAAGAAAAGGACGTGTCCCTAAAGCACAGACTTGAAGTCGGAAGCTTTCGTTCAACAACCATGTAGGTAGATTCGCATTATTCAATTCGAGAAACCAACCGATAAAAAATGACAGCTGTCGAAAAATTTTAAAGCTGTCAAAAAAATGACAAAAGCTGTCAAAGAAATTCCGGATCTGTGGTTTCAGAAATATTGAGAATTCGCTAGAATTTCATAGAAGAAATTCATTTCTGCAAATTCAGAAGAGGATTTCGAATAAAACAAAAAAGGAAAATGATTTAAATAATTTATTGGCAGGTATAAGATATCAAAAAATAAAATAAGATAAAAATCAGCTACAATATTCTCATGAAAAAAACATAAAAACAAACATAATACAGAATCTATTCCTTTTGAAGCTTATTCGAAAACCTCCACCATTCTATAGTACATAAAAAAAAAACTGTACTAAAAACAAAACACAAAGTAACTGAAAAACATTGTGAGAACAAGATTGAAGTTCCCACACTAATAAAATCATCAAAAATAAACCAATGTCATTGATTAAACTTATTCAATAAAATTGAACAGAAGGAAACTTGTAGAAATAAATTCATTGAACTTAAATTAAATTATTTAAAACTAGGTAAAAATACTCTAATAGAAAATGGACGGATATTTGAGATCACAGAAAACTCGATTCCTGAGGAATCTTACTGTGATTTCGTTTCTTTCAAGTTGGTCACACTGTTAAAAAAGTTAGACAACCTTACCAAGCTACTTTCTTCGTTCTGTGTAAAATTTGCGGAAGCCAAAGACGAATTTGAACCTCCTGAAGAAGTCAACGGAACCTGCAAGGTACCAGACTTTTTCCTTTTGTCCCCTAATAAAACGTATGAGCAATTATTTGGTACTTTCACAACGCATCTTTTGTGATAATTCAGACCACAACCTGAAAGAATTCGTTATCAGAGATTTTATTCGATGAAGAGGACGATTAGATGGAAAAGAAGTGCAGTCATCTAATTCTACAGAATAGATTGTACAATTTTATTCGACAACTTATATTTATTCAATCAACCAGTTTATTAAGGCTAGATTTCTGATGAATAATTTCGTATTTTCTATTGAAAAATTACACATAATCATAGCAATTCTATGTTCATTTTGTGAATTCATTTTCCTCTATGGGATTGACAATGGGCACAATTCTATGCATCTATACTCCATTCACAATTATAAAATCACAACTCTGGCTGATGTTAGATCAAAGACAAATCATCTGTGACCATAGACAGAGAATATTCTATATCTATGGTCACAGATGTTTTGTCAGTTGTGAAATATTTTCAACTCAAATTCGAATTTATATCAATTTCTGAGAATATTTGTAATAAAAGATGTTTTGGTGATGAGCTGAAAGAGTTTGAGAAACTGGTATGTAAGTTTCATCTAGAATTTTCTCATATACATTTTAAATTCAAGAACAACAAAATAATCAATTCCATTTCCACATTATCTAAATTTGTGAAATTCCATACAATCAACAAATGCATTTGTATTTTATCTTCACAAAATTGGTAATACCAGATTTTTATGCTTGTGCCAACATGAAATTTTGAAATGCCTAACTGTATTATTCATATGTCACAAATAAATACTACTAACATACCGTCACATTTCAAGCCCTGACGTACAAGACCAAATAACATTTCTCCACAAAAATCGCAAAATGTTGGAGTTTTATACGAATGTACAGAGAGAGCATGTGGTCTGATTCTCACAGAATCGGTGTTAGAAGTTGGTACTGAAAAAGAGACATGTATAAAAAATTAAACTTAAGTAGGCTTCACATTTCAAGTAATTCTTTTCACTTCAGCTGATGAGCTTAATAATGACATACCTTTGCCTGTTAGAACAATTTCGATTATACTTTCGTCGTGGATATCTGAGGCAGAATTAACAAACTGAAGAATATTATTTGTGCTGTACTCATGTCGAAAAAGTAGTATTCTATCTTCTATCCTGTTAATACCATGATCAGGCACCTAGAAGAAACGTGAATTTTATGTGGACGTTAAACAAGATTCTCCAAATTATATACTTGCCTTAGAATTTATGAAATTACATGCAAGATCTTTGAGCGTTTTCAAATTGAGAGATGATTGTGAGACAGCCACAGCATCCCTGATTAAACCAAATTGAAACAAAAAAGTTACTTCCGGATCATGGTCCATTTTTTATAGAATATTCTACCTGAAAAACAAGTCCTACGTATATTTATAACATTAAGAGAATGAAATCCAAAATATGGAATGCTATGAAACAGTAAACTATGAGACATTGTATCAGATAAGTAAACCTGTAACTGTTCAAATGGACATAAATTAGATCCAAATCATTAAACATGTAAAACATTTTTGGTCTAAATAAGAAACAAATAGTACCGTTAGAAAATCTACTAATCTGAAACGTCATACAACTTACAATTGATAAAAAATCAAAATATGAGATGATTTGACATTTAAATAAAAGCAAGATCGACTTCACACTGTCGTTAACTGATGAGTAGAAATCGGTTTCTCACAAAAATATTAAATCAACATATTGGAATTCCGTAATTTGCAAAGAACATCACAGATCGCTAATATACTTTTGTAATTGTAATCCTTTTGATTAATTAATCAAAATCAAACTGATTACTGACAAGTGCTGACAGATATGACACTGACAGATGAGGACACAGAATAGATACGCTGACAATTATACAGACGGCTATGAATAGATCAAATCCGCCTTTATAGCAAGCTGTGAAGTAGGGTCAACAAGGCAACATTGCGAGAGTAATAGGGTAGAGTTTATTCCGACTGTTGTTCGAAATGCATTGACGTGAAGTCGAAAAATGCAGATTACATGACGAAATTAAGTAGGAAAATCGAGCTCCCAAAGATATCAGTATGTCTTGTTATTTTCATTTGAAGATCTCATGAGCTTTGAAAGAATGTCCTGTCGAGAAATAATAGACAATAAAATAACAATAATTTATTAAAATAAAAAATCGAAACGATTAATGGTGAAATTGTAATGTTTAAATGCAAAATAATGCTAAAATAAGCGTACTTAAAAATCGAATTCCGTTCAAACGGAATACGACGAAAACAAAATTTCGAGTAATAACAAAAAATAGGTGTTCATTCTTCCTCTTCTTCCTCTGCTTCATCAGCAGTATCTTCTTGGGTAGCTGGAGCGTCTTCGGCTTCAGCAACAGGTTCTTCATCTTCATCTAGAACAGTTTCCACGGCTGGTTCCTCCACCAATGGTTCTTCCTCTGCTTGTGGAACGTCTTCATATTTTTCCTCGACATCATGATGAACTTCTTCTTGTGGTTCAGTGTCGGCTTCTTCTGTTACTTCGATTGGCGCCTCAGCAGTATGCGGTGATTCTTCTGTTTGACTTGGTTCTGCGACTGCTTGGTCTTCTGATACTTCCAGAGTTTCAGATTCTTGTTTTGCGTGTTGCGCCGCCTCGGTCAGTTCTCTTTCCTGCCTCTCTAATTCTGCCAGTTCTTCTGCTAAACGTTTCTGTTCAGCAGCCTCTTCCTCTCTCTTGGCCTGCTCGGCAGCCTCGGCTTCCTTTTTAGCCTGCTCTGCCAGTTCAGCTTCTTGTCTCGCCAATTCGGCAAGCTCGTCCGCTTGCCGTGCGAGCTCTGCTTCTCTTTCTTCCTCTGCTTGTTTGGCGATTTCTTGAAGTCTAAGGAGCTGCTTCCTCTCTTCTTCAGCTCTTGCCTCCTCCGCGAGACGCTTCTCCTCCTCTAAACGTTGCTGTTTCTCCTGCTCTTGGCGGGCTCTTTCTATTTCCGCCTGCTTTGCCAATTCCTCCTGCCTCAGCAACTCCGCTTGCCTTTCCAGTTCCGCCGCCCGTTCTGCCGCCTCCTTAGCTGCTTTCTCTTTCCTCTCCTTGGCCTCCTGAGCTTCCTTAGCTGCCTGTTCTTCAGCTAGAGCTCTGCAAGGTAAAGAAATAGATGAAGATTAGGAAAATTTTCGTGGTGGGTACGAGTCAACCCACCTTTCTTCAGCCAGTCTAGCCTCCTCACGCTTCTTCTTCTCCTTGAGAGTATCTTCAACAGATGGCGAGTCTTCAGCGTTGATTTTAGCCAGTCTCGCAGCTCTAGCTTCACGCAATTCCTTTATTTCAGCGGGGGTTTCGTCGCTGAGCTGCTTGGAAGAGTTGAACCTTCTCGATGGGCGAACTGGAGAAAGTGGAACTGAAATGGTTCGATAAAAAATGTGTTTTATCGTGATTTTGAGACATATACGGTAGGCTAAAAGCATCTCCACATCGTAAGACTGCAAAGATTGAAGGAGTTTATGTTTAATTCGATCCATATCGAACATTTACCAAACACAAATTTGTTTCTACTATTCCCAGATCTGCAAGATGAGCAAAATTTATTCTTCACCATGTCTTCCTAGATAAGAGTGCCAAGATCAAAAGAATGCTTTGATTTTGATTAGTAACGAGATGAATGATGTGGAGATAAAACTATTAGCAGCATTGCAGAAGATATTTACATATCTAGATTGTTAATAAGAAGTTTAATCTATGAATTTCACAGTATCTTTTGAACTTACTGAGTCGACATTTTTGGGGCCAAATTTTTCCATCCATTGTTGCATTAATTTTTGTTTCGTTTTGGCATTTTCTGTGTTATGTGTTCTTTGACATGTTAAGAATAGTTCAAAACTTCTAGACAAAAATCAAAAATAACTATGGAAAAAAATCATGCTAAAAAAGAATCAGAAAACTCTGCAGTCAGCCAAGTGCTTATAAGGAGGGAAAGGAAAAAATACCTGAAGAATGAAAATTACAAAAAACTGAATTTATCGAAGTAGATAGTTAAATTGAGTTATAACTTTGATTTGAATTACTTTCTCTTCATGCATTATTGGTGTTAAAAAAAAGATTTAGGTGATTCAATTAGATATTTATTGAACACATTTAACTCGGAGAATCGATAAATAACAAGAAAATTTCAGGTGACAACTTAACCGGCAATCAGTGTGTAAATATTTATAAAAAATAATATATACTCATTAACGGTGCACATAATATATTCGAAAAAACATCGGTCGTCGATAGAGCGTATTTCGAAATACGAAAATTCCAGTACCCTTGCATGAATGTCAAAATATTTCTTCATTAGCATTGTTAATTTTATTTATTCAATCCAGTATTCCATAGTTTTTAGTCGTTGCATTTCCACTCATTTCAATTGAAAGGTTATTGGTTGTCCAAAGGATTTGTGGGATATAAACAAGGGTAAAAGAAATCTGTGTAAGGTATAGAGAACATCGGCAATGACAATTATTCAGTGATTTCTGTAATTTCAGGTTTGGATTCTTCTATTTTTTCAGCTGCAAGGAAAATTATCGAAGTAAATATCGGTGTTAGAAACATGAAGACGTATAGGTACATATAAATAAACAAGAGAAGCGTGTAAAGAAAAAACATAACACATATCATGCTCAATTAGACGTTTTGCGCTGTTGGAAATCAAATACTAAAAATCGCAATTGATCAAGAGTTATACCTAAACACAACACTTATCAAGAGAATATTGTTAGTTGATCGAGTGACTTGAGCAAAATAACATTGATGAATACAAAATTTCAATGAATTGGGTGAATGTTAATGTAGTTGGTAGAAGTCAGAGTATTACAAAACACAGGTAGATTATAGCAAATTCGTACCCAGAAATATGCAGAAAGCTTCACTGGTGTTAATAAATCGATCCATTTTCAAATCCAGCTACCAAGAGTGAAACTCTTGTGGCAAATATTATCGAAGCAGCGAAGCAAGGGAAGAAAACTGCAGCGAATCTGGTTTTTGTCTACCTTTTACTGGCTCAATAGCTTTCTGTTTCTTTTCCTCCCTGAATTTATTGATATAAAAACTCAACAGTTGAATATCGTTCTTGACCGGATCTTCGTAGATGTAGACGTTACGTCTACGGCCTTGGTATCCTCTGTCCCTCACGTAAGAGACACAAGACAAGTGGCCTTGACCTATACAAAAACAAGAGGAAAATTTCAAAGAATCAGTTCGATCCACATTGACCTTAAAATCACTAGCAAAAGTTCTCATCAATATTATTTTCACTTTTTAGTTCGGATTCCTTCTTCAAATTTTGTTTTCCACTTACCAATGTACTTTTTGATCGGTTCTGTGAAGTAAGTCACAAATTCCACCTTGGAGTTTTTGGGGGAAATTTGCATCAATCTATTGATATAGTGATCATTCGATAACCTTGCTGGGTATTCGCCATATCTGAAAATTTCGTTAATCGAATCAAATTCGAAAATGAAAAACTCCCGTTGAGAAAAAACGTCTCATTCCGTTCAGCATTTTAAAGCATATTCCTTTCGTTAATGGTTCATTGAAAGAAAGAACATTAGACAATCTCAAACTCACCTATTAAGAGCAGTAATTGGTTGGCTCCTATGACGAGGTACTGGCAAATGAATGCTTTTCAAGATAGAAGCTGTTTGTGCACGAATCATTCTAGTTTCATCATCAAATATCTGTAAAGATTCATCATCAGAAAGGAATTGAAGGTTTACTTCTGAATTCTAGCTTCAAAGATTCTACTCATGAGGTTAAGCTAAGTGACAGATCCACAATTAATTAACAGAGCAAGCCTTGTTTCATTTCCATAATGTTTGCTTTCTTTACACAGTGTTTCGAAAAAAATTACTTCATGAAAAACTAGATACCAAAACAAGAAGACATTTCTTCGGAGCCATTTTTGTATACGAAACGCAAACAGACTTTCAATAGGAAAAGCTGCATGATGTGTTCATATTCATTTAAAGATTGATCCATTTCTATTTAAATCAATATTATATATTATTTCAATTAAATTTGAAGCAATAATGAACTGGATCTTATAAACTTATTCTCTTCTTCTTCTTCTCTGTTTCTAGGCCAATAAAATATTATCAAATAATTTTTTGAACTTGCTGGTTCAAAACCAAAGCTATTTTCGAAAGGACTTCTATAAATTCCCGTTTAATGATACTTTTGGTGCAATCAGCTTTTCGCAAGCGTGCAATCACATGCAAAATCTAATCTACTTACACGTTGCATTCTTAAAGAGCGGTAGGAAAGATCATCGTCATCTAAATAATACCTATATCTGGGCCACCAGTTCGAGGAATAGCTGGTAGAGGCATACGGCCAATAATGATCATAGTATAGAGGTCTGTATACTCTATAATAGTTCGTATAATCGGAGACTGGCAGAGTATTCGTGTAAATCATCCTCTAAAATATTCAACATCTCAGAATTGCTCAGAAACCAGAAAATCACGTTTAAGGGCAACATGTTTCTGAGGAATTTATCTTGAGAATTGAGAATAATATCTTCAAGGAGAAATACTCAATTTCTCGACATCTCTATTGGCTCCTTGGATAGTCCTAAAGGAACTAGATCTATGTGAAAATTTACTTTTCCATGTCGTTTCCAGTTTAGACCTACATGAGGTATTAAATCAATCTAAAACTCAAGGTATCCGTATAGAGAAGCTAGATGTAAGATGCAAGTTAATTCTAAGCCAGTTTTAGAAAATATAATGTGAAAATGATATGTGGATTAATCTCAGTTTGAACAGGATGTCCCTAACTTAACGGTTAGATGTACCACATCCATATTTGGAAATTTGATTAAATAGCACAGACTGAAAAATAAATTAAAAATCCTTCCTAGCCTCTGTACCACCTTTCGATATCTCTTCGATGTACCTATTCGCTTTCGTGTACTCACACTAGGATAATATCGTGGCCAGTACCAAGTATATCTTGTGGGACTGGGCAATGAAATCTCGTGATTGTTAGCAGAGCACCTCGGCCAGTAATTGAAACACCAATCGTTATATCTGTCAAGCCATGAATCGAAATAGAGACTTCTGAAAACGGGCGTCGTATAGAAACGTCGTAGGTATCTACAGTAAGGTCTTCTCGAACGCCAGTATGGGCTATAATAAGGCCAGAGGTCGTCGCTAATGGCTGTATACTGACCAATTGGTCCGTACTTCCTGTACAGAGAAGAAGAAGAAGAGAGCGAGTCACTGAACAGGCTTGGATATCGATTATAAACTATCCTCTGTAAAAAAAATTGTGAGACACAGAGTCGTGATGGTGCCCTGTTGAATGCCAATTGCACAGATGGATGACCGGATTCACTACTCAGTCAGGAAAGTACTGGGAGGATTGTTAATCGGAATGGCGTACATCAAAACTGGAATTTAGGGAAATTTGAGTTTCCTTCAACGATATTCCCGTTACTTTCTTGACGCCTGATGTTGCAAGACTGCACTTACCACAGCAGAGTTGGAGTTGAGGTAGTTGTTAGTCGCAGAGTATCCCACCCATGGCCTCATCCTGTTCTCGATCCAGTCGTATTCCCGTTGGAGGATCGATGGCCTGGTCGAGTAGATTTTCGGAGAGGTGGTCACCACGGTCAATCTCTTGTGTCCCACATAAGGAACGATGCGGTCGTAGGAGTGGACTATGTGTACCTGCGGGCATGGGGGTCGTTCATTCGGGGTTGTCTCTGATATAGAAGATACTTTGGGCGATGCCGATCAACATGATATGAATAATTCATGGATGCGATAAGAGGAAGCTCTGACGTTTTGAAATTTCCGTTTTTGAAAAAATGCCATTTGACAGGTCAAAATCTAAACTACGATAGATAGCGACTTGAATTGTCTTTTATTGAATTCAGCGATATAGAAAACCTACATTTTGATACCAAACTTGGCCCTGTTTTACCCGATTTTCTCTACTTTTATTTTTCGCATTTTTCATTTTCGAGTTTTGTTCAGACGCTCAGAGCACTCAAAGTTTGAGCGATACAGATCAGCTACATAGGTATTCTGCATGACTCGTGTGGGTTGTAGATCCACAAGATCGAAAAACGACTTTGGATTCGCCAGTGATTACATGGCGATGACAAATATGGTGTTTTTGGGGGGTCTTACCCCTTTGGCATTTTTCACCCAAAAAGTTGAGATTTTCGAATTCAATTTTATTATGCCTAGAGATACTTTGGACAATGCTGATTAACAATTCCCAAACAAAAAGTGGATACGATCATAGGAGTGGGAGCTATGGCGAGTTGAAATTTCGGATTTTTGAAAAAATGCCATTTGACAGGTCAAAATCTAAACTATGATAGATAGCGACTTGAATTTGTTTTTATCGAATAGAGCGCCCTCGAAAACCTACATTTTGATACCAAATATGTCCATATAGGTCCTCCTTGAGCCGAATTGTGATTGTTTTAGTTTTTGCATTTCTCATTTTCGAGTTTTGTTCAGACGCTCAGAGCACTCAAAGTTTGAGCGATACCGATCAGCTACATAGGTATTCTGCATGACTCGTGTGGGTAGTAGATCCTCAAGATCGAAAAACGACTTAGGATTCGCCAGTGATTACTTGGCGATGACAAATATGGTGTTTTTAGGGGGTCTTACCCCTTTGGCATTTTTCACCCAAAAAGTTGAGATTTTCGAATTCAATTTTATTATGCCTAGAGATACTTTGGACAATGCTGATTAACAATTCCCAAACAAAAAGTGGATACGATCATAGGAGTGGGAGCTATGGCGAGTTGAAATTTCGGATTTTTGAAAAAATGCCATTTGACAGGTCAAAATCTAAACTATGATAGAAAGCGACTTGAATTTGTTTTTATCGAATAGAGCGCCCTCGAAAACCTACATTTTGATACCAAATATGTCCATATAGGTCCTCCTTGAGCCGAATTGTGATTGTTTTAGTTTTTGCATTTTTCACTTTCGAGTTTTGTTCAGACGCTTAGAGCACTCAAAGTTTGAGCGATACAGATCAGCTACATAGGTATTCTGCATGACTCGTGTGGGTAGTAGATCCTCAAGATCGAAAAACGACTTAGGATTCGCCAGTGATTACTTGGCGATGACAAATATGGTGTTTTTAGGGGGTCTTACCCCTTTGGCATTTTTCACCCAAAAAGTTGAGATTTTCGAATTCAATTTTATTATGCCTAGAGATACTTTGGACAATGCTGATTAACAATTCCCAAACAAAAAGTGGATACGATCATAGGAGTGGGAGCTATGGCGAGTTGAAATTTCGGATTTT
This sequence comes from Adalia bipunctata, assembly GCA_910592335.1. NCBI lineage: Eukaryota > Metazoa > Arthropoda > Insecta > Coleoptera > Coccinellidae > Adalia > Adalia bipunctata. The sequence continues at coordinate 73,874,302 of OU342949.1, read as the reverse complement.
TGAAAAAATGCCATTTGACAGGTCAAAATCTAAACTATGATAGAAAGCGACTTGAATTTGTTTTTATCGAATAGAGCGCCCTCGAAAACCTACATTTTGATACCAAATATGTCCATATAGGTCCTCCTTGAGCCGAATTGTGATTGTTTTAGTTTTTGCATTTTTCACTTTCGAGTTTTGTTCAGACGCTTAGAGCACTCAAAGTTTGAGCGATACAGATCAGCTACATAGGTATTCTGCATGACTCGTGTGGGTAGTAGATCCTCAAGATCGAAAAACGACTTAGGATTCGCCAGTGATTACTTGGCGATGACAAATATGGTGTTTTTAGGGGGTCTTACCCCTTTGGCATTTTTCACCCAAAAAGTTGAGATTTTCGAATTCAATTTTATTATGCCTAGAGATACTTTGGACAATGCTGATTAACAATGCCCAAACAAAAAGTGGATACGATCATAGGAGTGGGAGCTATGGCGAGTTGAAATTTCGGATTTTCGAAAAAATGCCATTTGACAGGTCAAAATCTAAACTATGATAGATAGCGACTTGAATTTGTTTTTATCGAATAGAGCGCCCTCGAAAACCTACATTTTGATACCAAATATGTCCATATAGGTCCTCCTTGAGCCGAATTGTGATTGTTTTAGTTTTTGCATTTTTCACTTTCGAGTTTTGTTCAGACGCTCAGAGCACTCAAAGTTTGAGCGATACTGATCAGCTTCATAGGTATTCTGCATGACTCGTGTGGGTAGTAGATCCTCAAGATCGAAAAACGACTTAGGATTCGCCAGTGATTACTTGGTGATGACAAATATGGTGTTTTTGGGGGGTCTTACCCCTTTGGCATTTTTCACCCAAAAAGTTGAGATTTTCGAATTCAATTTTATTATGCCTAGAGATACTTTGGACAATGCTGATTAACAATGCCCAAACAAAAAGTGGATACGATCATAGGAGTGGGAGCTATGGCGAGTTGAAATTTCGGATTTTTGAAAAAATGCCATTTGACAGGTCAAAATCTAAACTATGATAGAAAGCGACTTGAATTTGTTTTTATCGAATAGAGCGCCCTCGAAAACCTACATTTTGATACCAAATATGTCCATATAGGTCCTCCTTGAGCCGAATTGTGATTGTTTTAGTTTTTGCATTTTTCACTTTCGAGTTTTGTTCAGACGCTTAGAGCACTCAAAGTTTGAGCGATACAGATCAGCTACATAGGTATTCTGCATGACTCGTGTGGGTAGTAGATCCTCAAGATCGAAAAACGACTTTGGATTCGCCAGTTATTACTTGGCGATGACAAATATCGTGTTTTTAGGGGGTCTTACCCCTTTGGCATTTTTCACCAAAAAAGTTGAAATTTTCGAAATGGATTTTATTATTTCTAGAGATACTTTGGACAATGCTGATTAACAATGCCCAAACAAAAAGTGGATACGATCATAGGAGTGGGAGCTATGGCGAGTTGAAATTTCGGATTTTTGAAAAAATGCCATTTGACAGGTCAAAATCTAAACTATGATAGATAGCGACTTGAATTTGTTTTTATCGAATAGAGCGCCCTCGAAAACCTACATTTTGATACCAAATATGTCCATATAGGTCCTCCTTGAGCCGAATTGTGATTGTTTTAGTTTTTGCATTTTTCACTTTCGAGTTTTGTTCAGACGCTTAGAGCACTCAAAGTTTGAGCGATACAGATCAGCTACATAGGTATTCTGCATGACTCGTGTGGGTAGTAGATCCTCAAGATCGAAAAACGACTTAGGATTCGCCAGTGATTACTTGGCGATGACAAATATGGTGTTTTTAGGGGGTCTTACCCCTTTGGCATTTTTCACCCAAAAAGTTGAGATTTTCGAATTCAATTTTATTATGCCTAGAGATACTTTGGACAATGCTGATTAACAATGCCCAAACAAAAAGTGGATACGATCATAGGAGTGGGAGCTATGGCGAGTTGAAATTTCGGATTTTCGAAAAAATGCCATTTGACAGGTCAAAATCTAAACTATGATAGATAGCGACTTGAATTTGTTTTTATCGAATAGAGCGCCCTCGAAAACCTACATTTTGATACCAAATATGTCCATATAGGTCCTCCTTGAGCCGAATTGTGATTGTTTTAGTTTTTGCATTTTTCACTTTCGAGTTTTGTTCAGACGCTCAGAGCACTCAAAGTTTGAGCGATACTGATCAGCTTCATAGGTATTCTGCATGACTCGTGTGGGTAGTAGATCCTCAAGATCGAAAAACGACTTAGGATTCGCCAGTGATTACTTGGTGATGACAAATATGGTGTTTTTGGGGGGTCTTACCCCTTTGGCATTTTTCACCCAAAAAGTTGAGATTTTCGAATTCAATTTTATTATGCCTAGAGATACTTTGGACAATGCTGATTAACAATGCCCAAACAAAAAGTGGATACGATCATAGGAGTGGGAGCTATGGCGAGTTGAAATTTCGGATTTTTGAAAAAATGCCATTTGACAGGTCAAAATCTAAACTATGATAGAAAGCGACTTGAATTTGTTTTTATCGAATAGAGCGCCCTCGAAAACCTACATTTTGATACCAAATATGTCCATATAGGTCCTCCTTGAGCCGAATTGTGATTGTTTTAGTTTTTGCATTTTTCACTTTCGAGTTTTGTTCAGACGCTTAGAGCACTCAAAGTTTGAGCGATACAGATCAGCTACATAGGTATTCTGCATGACTCGTGTGGGTAGTAGATCCTCAAGATCGAAAAACGACTTTGGATTCGCCAGTTATTACTTGGCGATGACAAATATCGTGTTTTTAGGGGGTCTTACCCCTTTGGCATTTTTCACCAAAAAAGTTGAAATTTTCGAAATGGATTTTATTATTTCTAGAGATACTTTGGACAATGCTGATTAACAATTCACAAACAAAAAGTGGATAGGATCACAAGAACGGGAGCTATGACGGTTTGAAATTTAGATTTTTTGAAAAAATGCCATTTGACAGGTCAAAATCTAAACTATGATAGATAGCGACTTGAATTGTCTTTTATTGAATTCAGCGACCTCGAAAACCTACATTTTGATACCAAAGTCAACCTTGTAGCCCCCATAATTGAAGAATTTTCTTCAATTAAATTTTTGGTACATTCAATTTTGTTCACGAGCACACACCATCCAAGAAATTGTTGTTATCGAAACGCGAAATGGATATTACGGTAGATTCGAATGAGTCGCACAATTTCCCTAGTGAATAACACCGTTAGGGTACGTACATGCCGGAGATGCAAGGATGAGCGCGGTGGAGGTCGCGGTCGCGATCTAGTTCAAAATCGATACGTCGCCCGGGCGACGTATCGATTTTGAACTAGATCGCGACCGCGACCTCCACCGCGCTCATCCTTGCATCTCCGGCATGTACGTACCCTTAGATCCACCCAGATGCAGCAGAATCAATCCCGTTCCAGAATTTTGAAAAAATATAACTTTTCCTCACTCACCTTTCCAAGACCTGGCAGCACTCTGACTTGTCTGGATGGTACAGTCTAGAAGACGATTCGAAAAGAAAACAGGATTATCATTTCGGACAAGGAATGAGATGTTAGTTAATCAAGTTGAACACATTAGTGCGTAAAACATTCCAGCTCAGAAAGATCTACCATAGGATATCGCTCTATCATTCCGTAGCAATGTGTTCTGAAGGTGCAGTTGGTTAGTACGAAGGACTTGGTGAAGATGGAAGGGAAATGTTTTTGGTCGTCGAGAAATCAAGCTCCGGTTACATTTAATGAGTATATTAAAATAAAACTTTGAATATCCAAAAATATATCAGTATTTCATCTGTTGGAAGCGGAAAATAAAATGTCTAACTTAATCTAGCTTGTTTTCAATCTTCCTAACAATTTATTTCACAAAACAAAGGTTGAATAGGTTCAGTTTAAACCCTGTAAGAATAGTGACGGTACGTGGTGCCGCCGGGTAGTCTGCCGCTCGTGGTGGAGCTGTAACTAGAGGAGTATCCACCTGGCCCGTCGCCCCTGGTACGGCTGGACCTTTCCACGTTATACGAGTATCCTCCAGGACCCCCGGTGGACGAACGGTTCACCGATTCGCTGGAGGTGTACGACTTCGAAGTGGGTCTGGAGTAAGGATCGGTGGAGCGGTTGCTTTCCAAGTTAGAGGTATAGGAGTAAGAGTAAAGTTCGTCGGCGGTTCTGCGGCTCCTGTCGGGAGAATCGCGAACCACGTAATGCCTGGGGCTCTGCAGAAAAAGAAGGGGCAAGGTCACACTCAGGTTTTTCCAAAATGAGCTCGGAAGCTGTGATCAAAACGTAAGGTGAACCGAAATAGTTCCAGAAGGAACGACTATTGAAGGTGAAAGATGCCAATCACATTGAAGCATTGAAGTCGTTCACACTGCTGTTTTGTTATTCTCTTCTTTTGAGTTTCCACAATGCCGGCCAAAGGGAACAGAATTGAGGGGTTAACAAGAAGCTTGAAGGAGAGCAAATAAATTTGAAAGAACAAAGTCGTATTTCGCCAAATACTTCACCTTATGTTTTGACCACAGGAGTTAATCAGAGAAGTTATGATATATTCTTAATTCTATAAAATCAAACTTGCTTCACAACGAGATATTACCGAAGGTTTCCAGATACATAAGATGGTTTCATCTCCAACGTTCGATACCGTTACAGGGTGTCCCGTAAAGATCACGTCCAACGATTGAACGAATGGGAAATGAAGATCGAAAAGTTGCTGTGCAAAAATATTTCGAAATATTTTTCTTTTTACGAAAACATTCGTTTTTCGAATCTCTCTATTGTTTGTTTTTGTGATTCTGGTACAATTTTACACCTTTACAATTTATTTTCCAATAAAGAGTGCTGAATCATTTCTCCCAATTGTATACGAAAGAAAACACGAATTCGATATACCTAGTGCGTAAAATTCGTTGTTTAGTAAGGGATCTCAAGAACTCAATGAACGTTTCTTCTTATCCTATACATTGTGTTTCGGTATGACTTAGGAATATTTGAAGGTCATCAATTATACCTAATTTTATCGACCTTTAGGAGCCAGAGAAATCGATATCATTTGAAAGAGTCAACTAAAATGAAAAAAATTAATTTAAAATGGCGGTTATTCCAAAAATAGGGGGGTAAATTCCCCAATGTGGGTGTTTTTGTCGATAAAATAAGGTATTTTTGATGCCCTTAAATTATCGCTAAGTCATACCGAAACACACTGTATATTTAGACTAAAAGAATTTTGCTCATTCTTTACAGTGAGTATACCATTTCTTAGGTAATATTTTGCAGACGCGGTTCCTCCAAAATTATATTTAACCAACAATTCAATCACTTTTTCGTGAAACTATATCTGAAAACCTTGAACAGAACAATGTTGCAGCTCTTTTATCATTTATTACATAAAAACTTTACATCATCTATACTCTACAGGATTTTTTGGGGATAAGAACTTGGGCAGAGGAATTGTTAGACATCTTTTGGAAACGGGAGATAGAAAACAAAAACCCAGATGAAATGATAGAAGTTTTTATTGAATAGTGGAAAAATTAAATGTAAAATATAAAAGTACACACACAACAAGCATAAATGCAAGCCCTCACTAAAAAGCAGGAATCACCAACAAATTCTCTTTCAAATCTACCAGGTTCTGTATGAATACTGTAACAAAATGGCGCAGGCGCTAGGTATTGATACTTTTTTTAATATACGCTGTAAAAATGAAAGTTTTTGTTGGATTTGATCAAGTTATTGTTTGGTGAAATTAGATATTTCATTTTCGTATTATCTTCGATTTATTTCTCAGATAGGCAGAGTCAGGTCGGAATTCCGGATGATCATCCGCTTGTAAGGCAGATCGGGGTGTTCGGCCACTTTGTGTAAACGTGGCAAAACCGTGTCCATGCTCTCGGAATACGCGTAAGGACTTTCGTTCCTCCTGATGGCCAACATGACGTTTTCCCTGGTGTGATCCCGCGCCGAGACGTAGGGTTTGGGAGGCTGAGCCAGGATCTTAGGACGGATCTTGGCCTTCTCGCTCGGCAGCAAGATCGACTTTCTCTCCGGTTTTTCGCCGTGCTGAGTTCGCTTCCCGAAGGCGGTCACGGGATCGGTGACGAGTCCTGGTCGTGGAACGAACGGCACCTTTTCCCAGGGGATTTCGCGTTTCTGCAAAGATCCAACTATTAGATGCCATTCATTCCACGCCGAGGCCACTGAAAACTACTGCTATATAAGCTGGGCCCTCTCGCCAATTACCTGTCCGAGAGAAAATCCGAACGGGTGCTGTTTTCAGCCAGGAAAAATTGGAAATTTAAGAGACGCTCTTCAACAGTCAAATACGATTAAGTCTTAGCATTAATGACTGTCTGAGGATTATTCTCATCGAATGAATCACTTTATTCTATCATCATTTTTCGAAATTCGGCTTCGTTCGTATGATACAGGGTGTACCAAATCCATGAAGAATTATAGTCGAAACTGAAATATTTTTAAGTCCTCTTCATGAGACGCGGCGTTTTCGAGTAATTCCTAATTCTATCAGATGAGCTTTGTCAAATAGACGTGAATTTTACATCCGATTATTTTAGATCCGTAAATACTTTCTCAGGTGTTGAGTTTCGCTATAGTGAAAATGTCCGCGTAGGAAAAGTATCGGAGAAATCGTTAAAAATACACCGAGCGGCGGAATCGTGTGGGAAAATAGAAAACGACATTTATTTAACGAAAAACGTGCGGCGAGAGTGAACCGAGCGAAAATAATTCTCGTATCCAGCCGGGCTAAATTTGGTTGGTCGAACTATTTTCCCCAACTGATGTTAATAAACGGCTCGGTTACCAGAGAACGTGTGCAAAATTGAATATTACCGGTCGTAAAAGTGCATTCCGGTATATGCTGGCATGTACGAGATCCATCATGGAGCCCCGAAGTTGTCAAAACATGTCAGACTACACAATTTTTTTCGGAAAAATTGGAAGAGATCAAAATGTTCTTACATGAAACAAAGATTTTTTCGTATATTTTTGAACTACCAGTGGCGTACTACAAAAAAGTGCTGACATATCCCCCTGTTAATTTTCACAGACAATTGAGACATGAAAAAATTTGAGATTGAATGAGTTTCTGCTACAGAAACCTGTTCAGGTTTTGGCGTATTGAACAACAAGACGTTTGACATTAGAGTTCAATAAACATCCTGTTTACATCGAATAGTTGTGTGACTTTTTTTCGATTTCGTATTGAATTTTCATTGTCAATTCGTATCCTCGAGTTCCGAACATCACAGAAGAAAAGGGAAATGGCGTTTTTATTCGGAAACCATGAACGTGTAACGCAATAATACGAATTATTCAACTTTCATAAATATTTGGAGAGCCTTCTGTTGGTACGAAACAAGAATAGCAAGGACGTGAACTAAAAATAAACATATTGCGGAATATTACGACGCATCTCGGATTTTGCTCCAGAATTTCGGAATTTTGTGCAATCCAGATCCCGTTTCGTGTTTTTATCGATGAGTTAATCTGAGGCAAGAATTTGAAGACAGCTCATTCGAACATTTGTAACTCTAGACTGAGGAAAACGGGAGGGGGGTCCTCTGGAAAATACCTTAAGTTCACTATTAAATATACCTAAACATATAACATTCACCTCGAAACAATAAACACATTTTCTTACATTCGAAAGTTAATAAACAAAATTCATGAAGGAGCAATATGTTTCGTGAGACCTCCGATTAATGAAAAGAAGAAAGTTCATAGAAGAGTTTGATGCACGAGCACAAAAGAGAATCTATTGGAATCATAGAGTCTTAACTACATTTCAGTCTGAGCTGAGATTGGAATATAGACGAGGAAACATAAAATCAAGTGAGAATCTTGGATTATCCATCAATATCAACGATTTAATCAATGAAAAAGCACCCACGTGAAGTCAGGAGCTTTTAATCCTCGTTCGTAGACCTTGAAAGTAGATCCATCCAAATTTTTTTGACAGCCGCCAAAGAAATTTGATAGCACCTGTCATAATAAGTTCATAATCCCGGATATGTCGTTAAAGTTATTCACTAGGATTTTATTCGATTCTTGTTACGCGTTTTGAACAAAATTTTGCATGTTACTTGAATACGTCATTCTTCATTTAAATGCAAAATTCCATCTCAATGGAACCTGCAGTTTTGAGTTTATCAGGAAAATTTAGACCTGCCATATTCACGGAACCCCTGGTCGAAAAATACAGTTTTCGTGACAAAATGACATCGCTCTCATTGGAACGAGCTCTAAACAATCATCTAGATAATTATCGTTGGACAGGTGGACCTAAAACCCCTTGCCATATATCAAACCGTCATATTGTAATTACATTTAAATGGACTTCGTTAAATCAAGTCTAGTATGTTCTATTTTTGTAGCCATGTTCCTATTGAACTGACAGTAACATTTGCCAGAAAATATGCATATCACAATTGATTAAAGTAGCTATGTATGTTTAGTGCTCATACTTAAGAACCTCTAGAAAGAGATATGCTTTGGATTCAAATAATTTGATGATCTTCACATGCAGCTAAAGAAAAGTACAAAATCAAAAAAGAGCCTTTGAGGAACAATTTTATCACTGTTGATTAATTGCAGCTTCAATATTTCTATTATTTTTCTGCATTGAACTACATCTTCTTCACGTATACTGCAGACGTAAAATCATGGTCTTAACTTAACCCATGTATACCTACCTACATATTCTGGGTGAGCAACATATGTATTCGATGCACTTAGAGGGTAGCTAAGAAATTTCAAGAGTTATGCGAAAAACTGATAGAAGTATCTCGATCTCTTTTTTTGGTGATACGATTTTGATGTGAAGGATGAAAAACTGCATTATTAAAATTATCAAACTTTCGTGAAGCATAATGATGATGTCGAAATTCAAATCTAAAATTTCAACCCCTATTTTACCATTCTGTCGTTGTGTCGAAGATGCAATAAGTAAAGTTTTGTTGCTAATCTTCTTGTCGATTTAGGCTCTTTTTTGATTCGATCCACACAGAGAAATCACACACAGAGAAAACGAGCACTTACCGAAGAAGTGTACGTCGAGTAGGAAGGCGTGTAGCGATAGGGCCTTCTGGTCGTGTAAAAATCGGACTCGTAAACCATGGTGGCGGTTTGTTTTTCAGGGGGTTCGTTGGAAATTTGTTTGACTGTGGCGACTCGATCGACCTGGGTTTTGAGCGGGACTGCTACGCCTGCCGAATTTTCGAGTTTTAAAGCTGAGATTTACTGCGCCTCCTCTAAATCTATTATTGGACCGGTGAGAAATCGAGTGAATCAATTTTTAATTTTAAATTGTTTTGTTTCGAATCGGCTTGGTTTTCTCGTAGCTTTCGGATTGGGTCAAGGGATCTCTGTATAAACCGTGACACGCTTATTCGGCACATACCGCGATTCCAGCCTCCGCCGCTGCTAACCCAACCGTTTTGAGCAAGAATCCGCGATTCCATTCTGTCCAACCGTCGCGACGGTAAACACGATAGCTGTCGAAGAAATAAACCTAGAAACTATGTACGGATTTCTAATGTCGCAGTTAATTTAGTTAATGGGCTAAATTCGATGGAGAGTTCCGTAATTTCCGTTGAAAATTTTATTTTCTTGATAATTACTACAGGTTCGATCAAGATGAAATTTCGCATTTAGATGGAAAATTACGTACCTATTCAAGCTAAATGCGGAATTTCGTCCAGATCACATCACCAGAACCATACAAAAATCTCAATATGTCAATTATCTGACATCTGTCATATTTTGACAGTCTGTCAACTTTTTTAACAACTGTCATTCGATACTCCCCTAATTGTGATATAGAACTGCTGGAACCGTGGAACGTCGGAGTTGGTGATATTAAAAAATTCTAAGTTATTTCAAATGATTGGGGACCGAACTCTTTTATTGAAATCACATCAATTTTCCAACTTCAAACAAAATTTAACGTATTTTTGCGTTCTTTCCGCATTAATCTAATCTGACATGCATCCTCGTACCTAGGACATCCTGTATATTCATCATAAGTCTAGGATAGCCTAGCGACATAACTGATGCACATTACGTGCATAATGTTACGTATTCAAATCGGCACCTAATAATAATTCAAACTTAATCGATATGACTCACTTGATCTACTTCGCAGAGGAGGCGGTGTGTAGGTTCAAGGAATCCCTGAGACTTTTCCATATAAGGTAACTCAAAACAAATATGAAAAACTCAAGTTCGAACGTAAGATATCGCCTTATTACGTGAGCGTGCCTTTGTAGATCTACATTCCATGTTAATCTTCCATTCATCAAGTTTTTTCAGTAACATAAATTCGCAATAAGATAACTATCAAGGTCGGGTATTCTCCCACTGCTAATTTCGCGGATTAGTTTGATATTACACTCTGTTTTTTTTTAATTAAAATGATTTCTTAGGATTGAGGGCGCTTCGAAAAAAATTTAACAATTCTTCTCAACTTTCTCGGGGCTGGAAAAAGATTGAGTGCGCCCCTGTCGAAGCAAGATCACAATATAACACACAATAATAGGTATAATTCTTTTATTGCAGACATATATTCCGATTTGATTATATTTAAACATATTCTCCATCATTATTACGACTGATATATTCAATTATCTGCTTGATATAAACGATGTTAAAAACGGAAAATTGGACAGATTTTCTGCACGAAATCCCAAGAAAAATTCACCATTATGGGTATAAAACTCGAAGATTTAACCAATCTAGAAATGATTCGAAAGAACTCCTTATCGTGTTAACATTGTGAAAAATCTCCTGCAATGAAATCCATACTTTCAATCTTTTTTTTGTGTACGTTCATGCAAGTCGCACTCTCTGAAGAATCAGTAAAGTATACAACCGCCTACGACAACATAGATTTGCACGAAGTCGTACAGAACGAGAGGCTGCTGAAAAATTACGTCAATTGTTTATTGGAATTGGGAAAATGTACTCCTGATGGTGCCGAACTAAGAAGTGAGTAATTTCCATCAAAGTTACATTCCACAGACCGAAACTTCGAGACAGCTTTTATACTGACCATTTTTTTTTTCGGTTTTTCTATTCAGTTTTTTTAATAAAAATGTAAGCGATTCAAAACTGAAAGGCATTTTCCTCTAACATTGGAAAGAATTTGATTATTAGTGCATTAAATTATCGATTCATTTCGTTCTCCTTAAAATTTGCACAGCAAAAGCATTGTAAGATGTAAGAGAGAAAAAAGTTTCGGATTATTAAATTGCTTTGTATTTTCCCCAGAAAACCTGCCCGATGCCATCGAAAACGACTGTAAGAAATGTACAGAAAAACAGAAGGAAGGGTCAGATTTCATGATGCAATATTTGATCGACAATAAGCCCGAATATTGGAATCGGCTCCAACAAAAATACGACCCAACGGAGAGCTACAGAACCAAATATTTAGAAGCCAAAAAGAGTGCTATTAATTCAGAAAATTCCGAATGATCAAAATCATCCTTTATTTAGAAATGAAGTTGTAGAAAGGAAAATAAAGTTATACTTTCTCGAAATTTCTAGGTTACGAATTCTCCGAATTCTATTCAGGCATATGAAGATCCATCTAATTGGTTGAACATACTCCAATTTTGAAGAGATCCTGTTATTGAAAACTTACCTTTAAAAACAACCTGTATATCACCCGATGCGTTTGCGCACTTTGTACGCGAAACGTTTCATGTTAAAAAAAATAGAATGTTAATCTCGAAAAAAACAAGGAAAATGCTTAAAATTCGTATATTTTAGTCGAATGTGCATACAAAACTTAATCTAAAACATAAACTGTCATTCTTCTCATACATATCATAGGAGTTTCATTATCTCGTCATTCAAATACGTAATAATTTTGATATAAAAATCTACCAAAATCCCGCGGAATAACCTCCCGGAGGAACGCGATTCCTCTTTTGGGAAGAGTTTGAATCCCTCTCATCTGCATGCACAATATTGTTAACAGCCTTCTTCGGTGTTTCCTCCACGCCGTTCTTCTCGTTTCCGTTTAAAACTTCGTTGTTTGTCACCTCGACTGAAGTCGTCACCTGCATCTGTTTCACAACGTTCGAGTTTTTTTCTATCGTGAGCGATTCGGTCCTTTGGCACGTTTTCGTGTCTACGTTATCGATATTTTTGCTTGCTTCTTCTGGTTTTTGCGTGTTTCTGTTGTAAGATTCGTCGGAAAATCCGAATATGTCAGACATTCCACCAGATGGTCCCTTGGGTTGGATTTTCCTCACTTTATCTGTATATCCTACTGTTATATGAGACATCTGCAAAGAAATAAAGCATTTAGAAAAATAATCCGAATATCACATATTCATTAGATTGAATAGAATAAGGTTCCATTCAGAACCATTCCAAATCAGTTTTCCAGTAAAACAGAGTAACCAACTCGACAACAGCGCATTTAAGAAAGTAAATGGTACATATAATAATATCTAATAATGATCAGTTGCCATTGAATGATCGGAAATTGTTTCAATCCATTACGCGGATTTGGTACCTGAATGGATGACCGCTTCAGCTACGAATTCTAACAAGCGCGCGAAAATATCTAAATTCATTCTTGTGCACGCATAATTTGTGATATTTACATTTATCTATGAAAAACGGAGGGCATCGAACTTTCTTAATGTCAACAATCTATGGTTTCACAAAGAATCTCATTATTTAATGGCGAATAGTGATTAATTTGTTTACGCTGTCTTAATCGTGACTACTCAGAAACTTGAAACATTCGTACGTTGAATAATGTAAACAGTCGATTGTTCTTCCCAATATAAATTGTTTATGAATAATGAATACCCAGAACTATATTTCACAAAGGGAGAGTCATTCGGTTTGGTGAAACCATGACACATAAGACATTTCCTGTGCGTATTTTGTGTACCTACCAAGTGTGGTTAGACGGGCATTATTCATAATCCCCGAGCAGATATTGAAAACATCGAAGTATGACTATGCCCCCGTCAACTATTGATAATAAATTTGCTCTTAGTTTTCTGAAATAATCCAGTTGATAATTTATTTTGCACGTCATATTAACAATGAAACAAACATTTGGACTTTTCCTTCTTAATTTCTGTTTATCTTAGAATGTGTATTATCAGGTATTAACCACACAATGACTATTATATTAATTTCCACTGAGCGACCAGAATATTATCATCAACTGATATGCAAACTGAAAAATAATTCTATCGTGAAAATGAGAAGTAAAATCACTTGAAGCAAACCGTTTCTCATGTTTCGAAGGATTAAGTTCAAGTCCGACCACAATAATGAAGGAAGAGAAACGGGTATTGTGTCGGAATTCCGAATTTATCACAGCTGAAAAGAGGCCGAAGGTCTTCGAGATAATGAAACAAACTGTTAGTCAGTTAGTCATTCTTCTGTTCCGAAAGATATGGCGTTCGTTGTGAAAGCTTTATTGTAATTGTCCTCATATGACTCAAAAATGATAACATTTCAAATGCTTCAACTGTTATCCGACATCTTTTTCCTTCCTTGTGCGTAATTAAAGTTCAACTTGAGGTTTTAAGCAGAACATGATTTGAGGTGCAGAGAAGTTTTGACCCCAGCTGAACTCTTGATCTACATCAAACTATTATCTATTTTGAAACATTTTCTTCAGATTTAGAAATCGTAAAATATATTCTGTAGAATTGATTTTTTGTAACGTCTATTTAGAGTGAGCAGAATGTAATGTTTGTATACATAGGGTAGCTCGGTAAACGGAAATGAGTACAAACATTGAAGTCACATTTTGTCTTTGATCACTTTTTCTAAATCAAATTTCTTTCATACCAACCACTAAAAGTGTTGATTTTTGACCACAGCACATAGATTTCCAAACTAATTGGGTGAACTCCTTGACCTTATATTCAGTTCATGTACCTACTCAACAGGAGGGTGGAATTTTAAGGTTAAGCTGGTTGAGTAGGTAGTAAAAAAGGTTTTGTTGAACATATCAGAAATAATTAACGACCCAGTTCTCTGGAAAATGCAACCATTTTTATTGATAACAATGCAAATCTGAAAGCTCATGGTGGCTTATATTTATGCAACTGGATGAGGATGCTTTTTAACGATTCAATCAATTTATGATATCAAGAACTTTCTCGCCAACAATCAGAGAGAACCTATTATTACTGCAGTAATGCATCGATAGTGGCTCTCTCAGCTTTGAAATTTGGTGTAATTAAGTGTGGAAATGTGCAAGAGGTAGGTCTTTGAAATAGGATCCTTGTTTCTGAACATCGGCTACTATTCAGAAAGCCGACCCAGAAGGCCAGAACTAAAGAAAATTATAAATGATGAGAATAGGCTTTAACGTCTGTAAATATAATTAATTATCAATGATGTTTTAAACTGATATCGTATTTTGTGGAAATTCTAATATTTCGTTGAACATCACTGTGCTGCGTAAAAATCCACATGAAATTCACTAATTGTTCCAAACAGGATTGGTACTTACTATGACTTCTTTTAGTTTCTGCTTCACACAAACTTGTTAACTCGCCGGACACTTGGCAATGCAAATTATATTTCTGGTAGACGATGCAATGAAACTCAAGTATTGTTATTGATTGAACGAAAAACAGTGGATGACTAAGAAATGAATGCTTGCAGCTGCTGCGTTGCGTACTTGAAATGCGAGGGATTAGGTAGTCTATGCGAGGGATATCGGTTGGAGTTGGTTGGTATGTTTTGTGTTGGTACCACCACAGTATAGACACCAACCAGTAGTCGCACTTCGAGGATTTTCTTACTCCGATTCCGACACGCGCATCATTTCGGTGCGCATCATTATGCCCAATATTAACGATACTGTCGGTTGGCGGTAAAATGTAAATTCAAAGGTCCCTCTATATTTCTACTGCGCGCCGAAATGGTGCGCGAGTTCTCGAGAGAGTAAAGATTTCAGTTCATTTTATCTGGAGTGCGACTACTGGTTAGTATCTATACTGTGGTACCACTCCCTTTCCCTTGTGTTCCTTCCTTTGGGGCTGAGGCTTCTCACTCACTCGCATGAATCAAAATTCGAACCGTCGCTGTACCAGTGCCGTAACTAGCAATTTTTTCTACAACTTTGGGTTGCGGCTTTGTCAACTGATTTCAGATTTTCACCTTTCATTTAGTAATTAACTAATTACCAACTTGGCAACAATTCTTTTTCCATGACCTATTTTTAGTTGAAAATTACATTATTATACAATGATTATGCGTAACTACAGTTTGCCTTTAAATCTTTAATCTATGCTTTAAATGTGTGACCAAAAATCCAAGAAAACACATTGTTGTATGGCTGTATGCTAGTGCCATCTAGATAGTCATTATCTAACTGAGATATTTGAGGAACAGTTTTCTTTTCTCGAAGCAATTAACTTCGAACTTTTCACAAAAGGTGGCTACGAAAGAGTATTGAACCTGCAATGAATACATTACTTAACTCGAGTCTAATAATATTTCCTTTATCTATGGTTATGGTTAAAGTTCTTGATAAACGAAAACGAATCATTTCTTCAGAAATAAAACATAGCCCGTGTCACCCCCACATTCATACAAACCTAATGACACCTCATATGTTAAAATCCATCAATCTTTTTCAATAAAAATTGATGCACTCATGTTCAGGGAATTTTTTGTTGTCGAAACTTGGCAGTCGGTTCAACGGTGATGAAATAAAAACGCAAATAACAGATATTTCCTTTATTTCACACAGGGTAAAATGCGTTATATCAAAATATTAAGATATTAAAATTCATCCTAGCAAATATTCAATACAGTCAAATATTTTAAGTACATTTATGCACCAGAATAATCATAGCAAATATGAACATTATGCTGACGTTCTAATTATATCACCAAAAAATAGGAATATGAATATTTGAGAGTACTTGAAGCTTCCAAAGTCTTTGATTATCAAGCCATGATAAAATGCAACGAATAATAATATTCCAAACAATAACTTAATGAAAAAATCGCACCATCGAAAATTGAAAATGAGATCATTCAGGTTACCATAAACCTGAAGAAAAACCTCCTGGAGGTACTCTGGCTCTTTTCTGAGACTGGTCGTCAATTTTGGCAGGTAAGTCCTGTTTGTCTTGAACCGGGCTTGGTTTATTAGCTGGTTTGTCTGCAGTTTTGTTATTGACACTGGGAATTTCCGTATTGGTCCCTTCCAAAATCGATGAAGCATTCCGCCTGTTGTCTTCTTTCCTCACTTCTGGAGCTATGGGTTCCTTTAATCCAAAAATATCGGTATGGCCACCGCCTGGAGGACGAAGCACTCGGCTTGAAATTTTGGCCTCGGAATCAACACCAACATTGAAACTAGTTGAAGTCATTCTAGACAAAATGAACAAAAATGTGTAATACAAGTCGAACACAAACACGATACGAATTCAATTGCAACAGTCTTTCCTACGATTTGAATTGAAACTGTAAAATTCTCAGGTTATTCCGGTTCAATCCGGTTTCGAATGTGAGGTCTGTTATGAGTAACGGAATGATATCGCCGGCAAATGGAAATGAATCGTTAAATATTGATCAAATTGTCGAACGACATTCGCGAAACAGCATAGAGCGATAATTTTTTATAGATACTTACTTTGACTGATAAGGTTTTTCTCAAAATGAGATGAGGAATAAACTAAGCAAATTATCACTAAGGACAATTCGAACGAACACACACAAAAGAAATATGTTGCTACCACTTCCAACAAAGAATTCTATCCCTTCTCCTTCGAAATAAAACGAATAAAATAAATTACAAACGTCCACTACCAACGACTAAATTCAGACACACAAACAGAGACAACACACAAATGTCAAAATCTTCGCGCCAACGCCAATCGCGCTTCACGGGAGGAATGAACCATCGATTAATAATTAAGGGATGTGCAAATTGTTTATCGATAGCTACTCGACCTTCCCTTTGATAGGCAATGAAATATGAAAATGGCAACGCAGGATAACTACACAGACCATTCCCATGATGCATTGAATTTTCCTGATACCATTGTTTAAACAATGCTGATACCATGAGTAATTTCCGATCTTGAAGCGATTCAGGTTTCAAGATCTTGTAATGATGGCACCATGCTAACGATTTTTATCTGTTGCATGCTGTTCATGAGATATTTAAGTTTTTTCAATGATTTTTTCATTCTACATACCTAAGGGCCATATGGTTTCGGTACGCTGTGTGTATTTTTCGAATTCTGTTCTCCATCGACTAGTTTCGACTCACTGATGACGAAAAAATGCCGTTTGATTATCAAATGCGAATCTCCCTACGAGCGCCTCAAATCTACTGATTTTACGTATTTACGTAAAAGCTTTTTCAATACGGAAATAGGTATAAGTGGATTATAAATAATTGAAGATGTTATTAAATAATCATATATTAATACATAAACAAATCATAAACAATTGAAATTTCACTCAAATTCAACAATGTACATAATATATACTTCTTCAAGGATAAAATAAGATTGGATGATCTAGAAAACATTAGTCAAATCACTAAGAATTTTATAACAAAAGCACCAAAGCACAAAAATTAATTAAATATTTTCACTACAAAGCAGTTATTATTCATTAAAAATTATAGTTTACTTGATATGAGAAGCACACGTGGAAAATTAAATTTGTTTTTCATTTCATCAAGATCGATCTTAACAAATTTTAGCCAAATGAAAAATCCACTTCATTCGCTAATTCAACATTTTCAAACCACTTCCGAAAAATCATCATGATGAATCGGTGCAACAATCATATTGAATAAATAACCAAAAATATCAGTCCAACTGGAAAAATAATTATCACAGATGACCAAATTCAGTTTTCAACACTAAACAATGAACTTCGTTGAAGCTGCAGAGCTCGGAAACTGAAGTGGGTAGATAAAAACCTGCTTGTTTTCTCTAATCGAAGAATATTAGAACCAAATCTATTTTTCATTCTCCTACGGATCTAATTTTCACTTTCGTATTGGGGAAAACTGACATTTTCAAAATTATCCAAACTTAGACCATAGATGCATAGTTTCTATGCATCTATCTCCCACAGCACTCTTAGTTCTATGCGTCAACATGAATTTTATATTATTGTTCTGTGATTTTGGGTAAGAGTTTTTACAGACCATAGAACTTAACATAATGAGGGTAGGATGTCATTTTTTCAAGTAGAAGGCAGAGGCGTCCTAAAATTATTTTATCAACCCGAATTTCGAATTAGATATTTTTTTTCGAAAAAATGAACCGAATTTATATTATAATTGACTTGTGTCTTCATGATGTCCATTCGAAAAACATTTTGCGAATTAAATTAATCAAATTCATCGGAATCAGAGTTCTTCCTTCCTCAAATAAAAATGAAACATGTAAATATCACATCGCTTTAACCTACATTTTTTCAGATGCTCCATTTTGTTGGAATTAATCATAATTAAGTAGTTATATTTGAATACTTGCGAAAATCGAGAACTTCCAAGCAATCCGATTCTTTTCAGTCTACTCAGATTTGAGTTTAATAAACGCAACAATCACGAAGTAGAAATGAATAAAATCAACCGTTTTCAGCAGCTGCTATCGATCAAATCCAGTCGATTGAAAATAAAGAACATTTAAGATTTTAATCTTATTAATACAAACAGTGCTGTTTAATAAAACGAAAAATATATCAAAATAACATTACTGTAATGGTAGAGCTTTCTCCTGCGTTACGTATTCTCCCTCCTCGTTTCCCCCCTCAAACGATGTGCAAGTGATAAAAAATCGCGATTGGTTCCAGTTGAACTTTCAAAGTTTCAAGAAGACAAGACCGGTCGGTGATGACGATGAAGCCTGCGTGTTTACGAAAGTTTGGTGTAGCTGGGGGGCGAGAACTTCTTTCGCAAAAATTTGAGTATGTACAAGGGTAGACAGGAAATTAGCGTGATACAAATCACCTTCCAGAAGAAGTCCGTGGTTTTGATGAAGTCGGCATCTAAAACAAGAACGAACGATTAAAGAGTGTAAAAAACGAATAAAAAATTCACTCACCAAAGTAATCGTGCATCACGACCAGCGATAAAACGTAAAGGGCGAAAGAAAAGATTTCGGCGAGTATCATGAGGATGTGCCATGTTCTTATGTTGAGAGCCACCATGATCAGTTCCGTCACAATCAAGGATGTGAAACTGATGGCTACGATATGGATGAACTCATCCTCAAACAGCAACAAGGCCCCATACATTATTACTCCGCCTGGAAGAAGAGAAAGTTAACATTGAAATCGAAGAATAAAGAATTAAACTTTAAGAAAATATCTGTTCTGTTCTCATGTTGTATATATGTATATATCATTATTTTCTTTCATTACTTTAAATTGATGCGATGCAATTGTAACGCCCTGTATATGGATTCCCGATATTGCCTTTATTTTAACTCGTCTTGCTGACAGATTTAACGACTGATATAGCTTAAGCCAGCAAGCGAGGAGGAAAGTGAGGGCCGAGGGGATATAAGTTATGGCCCAGACGGTGCCAGCCCTTAAAACCGAACCCACACTCGGTACTTCTGATAAGGTCACACAGACCACATACATTCAAAACGTTACGAAAGACACAAGTCATTTTTCCTCACAAATAGTGAAAAGTGTCTTTTCTCGCTGCTCTACTGGTTATGGTAAGTCTATATCATTCATGTAGTCTTGTTAGCGTATACTAAGTCTTGTGATTCCTTGTTCGAACTATCTCAATGGTAACATTGAAAATATCACTATTACGAATTAGCGAATCCGATGAATATACAATTCTCACTTAATTGAAATTAATCCAATATCCGTTATAGACGAAAATAACCAATTCACCTTGATATATCGATATCAACACCCACATGAAGAATGTTTTGAAAGAGAGACTTCTTCCTTTCGCCAACTCCTTGTATAATTCTGGATAAGTCAAAGCGATGTCGGCGCTGACGTCTTGATCGAGAACCAAACTGAAAACCTGAAATATGAACGAAAATTCACATACAATTGTGTTCAAAATTGAACGTCAAGGACAAATATCAAGATTATACTTTTTTTCCATAATCATTTTATAAAATTCGTGTCGTGTCTAAACTTCGTAAAAAAACTTTTCTTCTTATATTTTCGGAACCGTGTAGTGTTTACTCTAATTACATTGAAAAACATTTCAAACTGAAATAACGAGCATTTTAAACTTACCATAAGTTCATTTAAACGTAGAACTATTATCGGAGGCCACGTCAGACCTATCTTTAAGACCACGGCATTAGAGGATATAACGTAAATAACTCACCGGAAACATCGTGTAGACGGTGGCGTAACCGACCATCAGGAAGCCCTGATAGAGCGAGACGGAACTGAGATAGAAGACGGTGCTGAAGACGGCCTGCATGGTGGAGATGATGAGTCCCCTGTGGATGACGAACTGGGCCAGGGAGGCGGAGCGCTTGTAGGAGCGGCGGCCGTGCACCAGCAGCAGGCGGGAGAGGTGCGAGAACTGGGGGATGCTGAAGTCGCCCGCCAGGCTCGCTTGCTTGCCCTCCCGGCCCTCGATGCCGATGCCCGCGTCCGCCTGCTGGATCATGCTCACATCGTTGCCGCCGTCGCCCACGGCCGCCGTCCGCTTGCCCGTGTGCTTCTGGATCAGCTGCACCTGGAAATTTTACGGGACTCTTTTCTGTTTCCTTCAGGGAAAAACCTCTTTCACGTTTCACAATTGATCTTTATGTAGTGGAAGTTCTGTGGTCGTTGAGAAACTCTAAACAAATTCTATGACTTAACCTCTATGCATTGCTGAGAATCGAGATCTGCGCGTGTGCGAAAATATTGAGGGATGAACATCGGGATTGGTTGCGGTGAATTCCGAGAACTCGTAGCCATCTTGAATTTCGATAACGGTAAAATTTTGAAGAAAATCGCAAAATGATCACAAAACCAGTCCGCCATCTTAAATAAATTTCAATGAAAACAGTAAAATTTTAAAGAGAATCCAGAAATAATCACAAACCTCGTCCGCCATCTTGAATTTCGATAAAATAGTAAAATTCTGAAGAAAATCGCAAAATGACCACAAAACTAGTCCGCCATCTTGAATTTCAATGAAAACAGTAAAATTTCAAAGAGAATCCAGAAATAATCACAAACCCCTTCCACCATTTTGAATTTCGATAAAAACAGTACAATTTTGAAGAAAATCGCAAAATGATCACAAAACTAGTCCGCTATCTTGAATTTCAATGAAAACAGTAAAATTTCAAAGAGAATCCACAAATAATCACAAACCCCTTTCGCCATCTTGAATTTCGATGAAAAATTCAAAATATCGAAGATTCTGAAAAGGAAGCTTAGAAACAAACACAAAACACGGCCGCCATCTTGCTTATCAAAATTCCGCTTGAACAGCGATAAAATCAAATAAAAGATGAATGAAGACGGAGATTTCCGACCGCATCTTTCGCGATTGAGGCACGCTGCGCGCGCGCCCGCTGTGTAAATAAAAAACTCACCACTTCCGCTTTCTGCGTAGGCGAGCACCTGCAACACACGACGGCCGGCGCCGCCGTCGCCAATTCCATGAACTCCTGCTGGTAATACGAAAGACACACGTCCAGACTCTCGCCGCTTATGACCAGGGCGCATCCCTGTTTCCTCCTGAAGGCGTTCAGTTCCAAGTGGGCGTCGGTCCTCGTCACCACCCTCTTCAGTATGTGCAATCCTGAATAAACAGAAAAAAAAACATTCGTCTCCTCGTCGCCAATTTGTAATCGCGGTCGAGACCCACCTTGCGACTTCGACACCAGCCTCGAACTCTTGGCGATGCAGCAGGCCGTCTCCAGTTTGTCGCCGGTGAGCATCCAGATCTTGATCCCGGCGTTCCTCAGCAGTTCCAGCGTGGGCCTCACGTTCTCCTGCAGCTTGTCCTCCACTCCCGTCACGCACAGCAGCTCCATCTCCCTCTCCAGCGACTCGATCACCTGCGACACCCTGCTCATCCTGTCGGACACGGACAGACGGGCCGCGTTGTATCGTTGCTAAAAAGGAACGCAAACGGTAGGGATCGATTCCGAGATAGAAGGAAAGAAGAAAGACTCACCTCGAAGTCCCTGTATTGTTCTTCCGTCAGGGTTTTCTTGGCCACCACCAGGGTCCTCAGGCCGTCTCTCGCCATGTTCCCGACCTCTTCTTCCAGCCAATCGGTGTATTGAACTATCGAGGTCATCACGACGTCGGCCCCTTTCAGGTAGAAGTAGATCATTCCGGTCTGCAGATCCTGCGAAATCGATAAAGCAGTTAGGTTAGGTCGCTCATTCTTCACACTACAATCTAATGCGGGTGGACGAATTTACCGACCTTCACTATGATGCCCATCCTCTTGGTCTCGCTGGTGAAAGGAAACACCTGAAGGATGGAATAGTTCAAAAACCTTCCGTCGGGCGCCTGCAGCTGGATCGACGCCAAGTCTCGGTTGTTCAGCCTGAGCCCCACCCCTTTGGTCCAATTGACCAGCGCTATCTCGTCCGGACTGGAAGCCTGGTAGATCACGTTGTCGTTGTCCGAAGAACGCATGTGCTGGTCCGCCTCCACTTCGGTTATCACGGAACCTGCAAGGAAAAATTCGATAGGACCTCGATTTTTCCGTAATATCCTCAATCTTTCACGAAATAGAAAATTGTGAAGATAGTTCAACGGCGCGCCGAGGTAAAAAAGTTTCACCTCGAGCTGGCCTCGAACCTGCGCTCCCTGTTCGCCGGTCAAGTGCTCTAACCTGCAAGCTATCGGGGCTACTTCCCGGAACTGCCAAATCTATAGGATCCGTTCAATGCCGAGAAAGAAGAAAATGCGTTTTCCCGGAATCATTGTAGATTCATAAAAATGGTTTGAAACTCACTCAGATCGCTGGCATCTTCTTCCCCATCGACATTTTGCTCGTAAACAGGAGTAACGTTATGACATAAGGCTAAAGCTTGGACCGCATCCACAACCCTGGTATTTTCCATTCTTCTGAATTTGCTACCCATCGTATTTGTAGCGTTTTCCGTAGACGAATAGGCACTTTTCAATATCATACTGATCTGAAAACGAAGAGATAAAAATGCCTGAAGGAAAAATGCTAAAACGAAATTTCGAAGCTGAAACTTTCATACAGGATGAAAAACTCACATCATCGAACGTGTCAGCAGCGTAGCTGACGGTACCAAGATGGATCCTCTTCAGCACCATCGAATTCTGAGTCAACGTCCCCGTTTTGTCAGAGAGCAAATAGGAAATCCTTCCCAGTTCTTCGGGAATTGTGGTACATCTAACGGCGGTACCTTTCATGGCGGGATCTTTACCGATAGCGTAAGAATAGTACGACTTTCCCATGTCGAGATTCACCCTCAAACTGAAAGATAACCAGAGTATTTTGGACAGTCTTGACAAAGACAATCGAAGGCAATTACTAACGAAAACTGCCCAAGATCACTCAGATTCATGGACAACAGGTGCATTTTTCTTGAAAATCTACTGGGTTAATCTTATCTCGACTTCACCCATAATTAAACAGAAAACTAGACAAGATATTTTCATTTCCATTGATTTCCCATCAAATTTCAATATGACTTCGATCTTATGAGGCTGTTGAAAATATTGAAATGTAAACAAGAACAACAATATTCTTCTATGAAATACTATTTGTCAGTTACTATCATAGACAGAGAATCTGTATATTCTATGTCTATCATAGACATAGAATCAAAATATTCTAAGTTTATGACATAGAATTTATGTATTCTATGTCTATGACATAAAATTTTTAGATTCTATGTCAATGACATAGAATCTATTTTACTATGGTGATTAATGGACGTCATTGACCAGCTGTAAAACAATAATATTAATCTGAATAATTTTAAGCAATCCTTATAATATTCCAGAATATTATAAGCTGAATGTACAAAGAGTGAATAGAGACATTTGGAGAATCATTTATTTTCTTATTGGACGCTTGCAAAGATGACAATATGATTCTAAAAGACCGATATCCATTCAACATCGCCCGGTCCGAAATTGAATCACGGAAGCACCATCGAAAGAATGATCCGGTATAAATATCTGACTCACCTGATCGGGATGATGTAAGAAAACAGCAGGACGAACCGGAACATGTATCTGTACCAAGGACCACTGAATCCTTTCAAGGCCATCATGATCAGCGCCAAACCAATGACGGCAACGAAGAGAAGTTTCGTGATCGTGTTAATCTCGAGATCTAACTGCCCCACTTTAGACCGAGGCTGAGAATTGTTCATTACCGACCTTGTCTCAGGACCTGAAAGGGTTCAACTCAGCTTTTTTCCCAAAATCACCTATAAATTCTCACCTGTGTAAATGACAACGCCGAGCGCTTGTCCGGAAGCTATAACGCAATTTGTCCATAAGGTATTTTCCAGATCCAAGCTCTCATCCAAATTCTGAGAGTCCAACTGCAAACAAAGATAAAACAGTGAAGGTCGACATCGGTTAAATCGCATTTACCCTTGTGAACGTCCCAATGAAGGAATGAATGTCCCTCTGTGGTTTTTCAGCGTAAATGCTGGCGTCCATTTCGAACAATTGATGGTCGGCGCCCAGTTTCTGAGTCTGAGGAACTGCCAGCCTCAATTTCCAATCTGTCTCTCCATCCAATTGATCTGTACGGATGAAAACAGCACCACTCTTTTCTGTTGTACGGAGAAGGATCAAATCAGCCGGTACTCTTTCATCTTTATCCACCATTATTATGTCCCCCACCTCAAATCAATAATTCAACACTAATAAATCATCCACCACTTCAGAATCAAGCAATACTAAACCAAGAATATTCGAGAAAGAACCAATAATTCCATTCGATCAAAAAACTTTTATTCACACTAATCACCTTCAGTTTCGATGCTGGTACAATTTCAAACAGCTTATTCCTATCGTTTATGAGCCTTTTGCACTTCTGATTGTTGACTTCTTGATCTCTTTTGTGTCGTCTTAAATCGTCAACCGCTTCTCGACAAATCGTAACTAATAAAACGAAGCACTAAAAAACGCATTAGAAATCGCGAATCGCATAACTCTCTAGCACTCACCAATGGTCCCCAATAAGTGTATAAATATCCAATCCGAATATCAGGAACGAATTGACTGAGGGCCATCAATAAAAAGTATAGATTCAGGAAAAACCTGAATTGCTGAAACAGAACGAGCGGCAGGAAGGTAATAATGTTGTATTTTTGATTCCTTATAGCGTTCGCTGGAAACTGTCCTTGTGTAGGCTTGCCCAGTAAGATGGTGCGAGACCTCAGTTCCCTCGGTCCACAACATCTTTTGAAAACGGAACAGAAACAACTGAAATATAAGAACATTAGTATGGAACACACTGTTATTCGAAGGTTTTGTACCTCCAGATTGATTTGTTAGACGGTTTCAAGATCAAGGGAATGTTTTCTCTAGAAGATTTTGCAATAGTACTCTGGGAATCTGCGTTTTCCATTGTTATTCAGAACCATTTACAAATGATGATGTATTCAATCATTCAGGCTTATATACGTTTTCATTTCAAATATGGAAATCACATATCGATCGAATGCAATGGTTTGTTTTCAACAGTAATTGCAAAAACTTTAGTAACAGTCTTTTCCATGAAGAACCACATAGATGAATCACATTCTGACACTGACATCTGTCAGATGCAGTTGTAAACTCGTAAAAATATACACATTCAATGAAAATTGCTTTTATTTCCGATTAAATAATATATTATTTTAGACTCCATCTGGGGTTGTTATTCAATATTATTTGTCTAATTATTTTGACTTCCTCCGATGAATATCCTTCAATTTGCCGACATCCGAGTATCCGACGAACATCAAATAAAATCGAAAATGTTTTTGCACTGAGACTGCGCATTCGCAACCAATTAAATCGATTTTTATATCTCTCTAGAGTCGTATTTTCAAGTCGCAATATTTCAAAAATAGGTATTTGAACATTTTTGTCATGAATCGGTCGAAATATTATTATATTTTTGATACGAAAATGTAGCTTAAGCTGGTTACCCACGTATGCGACCGGTTGACAACCCCCGAGAACCAATCGAATTGCAGCATTCGATACGAATTCGTAATGCTGTGATTGAACCATAGAAATCATAATATACTTACTAGTAAGTATATATATTATGATTTCTATGGATTGAACTTGAAAATATATTTGAAAATTTTCACAATCTTTTAAGGAATTTCAATTTTCACATTGCCTCATTAATTGACTTCTGGTGATGACCTCAGAACCAAAGATCATCAGAACAATAATAAATATTCGTTTTAACTATGAGGTATGTCTTAACCAGATCCGGATAAAAACATTTTCTCTATCTTTATATCGCACAATGAAATAGATTTTTTGTATATCTCATTTTAACAATTTTCTTCTAGATCGGATGCATATTTTTCAAAACAACTTGGGAGAATGATATCACAGACGGACAGAATTGAATTTGACCATTCAGAAATAATTTAGAACTGCAGTAGGTCCGGAATTTCTCTTAGGATTCAGAAGCGCAATAATATGCAGCATGTTTCATTTAAGTTAGTGTTATTTTTTGTTCAACTGGAGGTGACATAAATAGCAAATACTTCAGAAGATAAGATTACAATCAGCATCTCTTCTAGTTCATAAATCACTAATCAATCACTCAGATGAATTACCCTGTATATATCCAATATAGATATGGTCTATCATGTGACATCTCATAATACTAATGTTGAGGTATTGTTGGAGGATTGACCGATTGACAACTCTTGAGAGTAAAGATTATACTTCCAAATAATCTTTCCTCAAGATAATATCTAAGTATTTGCAGTAGAAACGATTTCAAATAGGTAATTCTCAACATTATGGAGAGGAAGTGTTTCTTAACAAATGCATGACTAATACAGTAATTACTCATCATATTTATTTAAGTTTGGTTTTGTTCCAACATCATTATAATACACTACTACCTTCTTCAATATCAAATAGAGGATAGGCTTCGTAAGGCATTATAAAGACTCACCCACAACATCGGCTAGCCCAGGATCTCCCTGTTCTAGACCTATTATTTCTCAACAATGACTCCATTTCACCCTCATGGCTTCTTGTATTTCCCAATAAAAAATCAGTTTCTTGGTCTCTATCGTTAAATTCCTGTAATGGATATTCCATACCAAATTGAAATCACATAAAACTACATTTTTCCGTTTTATACGAAAAATTAACAAGGTGAAAAATTACATGGGGGAAAATCTATCTATCACAGTAATACAAATCCACAATTGTTATTGTAGCACAATTGTAGATGAGCAATTTTATAAAGTACAAAAAATTTATTTCCTCAAGAGGTCTACTTGACAAGTCTTGAAGTCTACGTAAATTAACTATTTTTAGGTTAGGTTTTTATTTCATAATTCCGAACCGAAAATAAATAAATATATCAATGAATTTCTTCTCGATTTGTCTCGAAATAAATAATAAAGGGGGAGGAGTCCCGAAAAGACTTTTTGTTTTTCAATTATCGCCTATTTCCTCTTAAGAAAAAGAATCTATTTTATGGTTTCGAAAGTTTGTTCTGTGATCACATCGATGGTCTGTAGGTTATCTTCTTTCTCAATTTTCTTGAAACTTGCTACATTTTTTACTGGAGTTATCGACTTAAATTAAGGTAATCACGCTCATTTTTCGAAATTTCTTACAGTTAAGAATGAAAAAGAATTTCCTACAATTATTCTAAATAAATATTTTCGAATTATATTCATTAACAAACTATAATTTTTCAGTTGACAAACAGATAAAATGGCAAAGTCAAAGAATCATACCAATCATAACCAAAGTAAGTTATTTATTTATACAATAGTTCCTATAATTTATTAATTTTTAACGATTTTTGCAGACAGGAAAGCCCACAGAAATGGTATCAAGAAACCTAAACAACACAGGCATGAATCTACCTTAGGGGTAAGTTGCCTTCTGTTGTGAATTATTCCATCTGCATTCCACCTTTATAGGGCAACAGCATGTTCCATATCTATCTGTTGATTTAGTAATATCAACTTGATGACTCCTTCATCTAATTTCTTTGCAGACTTGATTTAAAATACTTATGATTTCAGATGGACGCCAAATTCTTGAAAAACCAGAAATTCTCCAAGAAACACAATCTGAGCACAAAACAACAATTGAAACGTGCAGCAGAACGTAAAACAGCCAGAGAAGCTAAGGCTACAAAATAGTTTGTTTTATATGATTTGACAATAAATTAATTAAGTAAACAACTGTTTATATTTTTTCTTTACCCGTAATGCGAATAATTAGTGGAAAATATAACTGGATCTTAGTATAAAGTGAAAAAAGGATCAAGACTTTTTTTGGTTCATAATTCAATAAAACTGTAGATACGAAACAATTGATACCAAGTCTTTTTATCATGTCATTAGATGTTCGGAAAATATTTTTATCTGGAAGCCAAGCAGATTTGACTGACTTTAGCACTTTGATGGGTTGCTATTCTGTCTAAGAAACTGAACAAGCATGTAAAGACTCTAAACTTCACGGTAATGAGATTTGTTAATTCAATTGAATTTATTTTTTTGGTGTTTTTTTTATTGCTGAAAGATGGCTCCCCTTCCTACAGCTTCTTTGGTAACTGATAGTTTACCTTGAATATGTTGTTGATTTTAACTTCAATTAAAAGGAGAAAGGGGTGAATTTCATGGGAAAAATTAAACAGTAGATTAGAAGTAGTTCAAATAACCCAATATCTATTTCAAAGTATATAATGAGAAAAGTTAAATTAATAATATCACTGGCTGCTAACAATTACAAAAAAATATAATATTTCAATAATAAATTTATCACTTTGTAAAGTCCGTTATTTTTTTTGATACCAGAGGTGCTAACTTTCTTAATTTAGTATTCGGAACTGCAGAGGACGATTTCACTCTCTTGAGACCCTTAGGTGTGGTTTTTTCAGGAAATTTGAAGTAATCTTCCTTCACTTGCCCCCCTAAACCTGTATATACAGTTTCTGTGGTGGATGGTCTTCCACTTGAAGAAGACGACGGTGCCATCTTATGAATTTTGAATATTGACTGAAATAAAATAATAGGATAACATATTGGTTGCATCTTCGAAAAGAATAGTAGAACTTACCTTTTTTTGGTTGATGGCAGTTGAATATCTCGCAGTAAAAATCGAGGAGTAGTTAGTTTTGGTGTTCAAATACGGTGAATCCGATTCCAGTATATTCATAATGTTCTCAGCCTGAAAATAATCAAGAAAAATTATTTGTATTTACGATTTCACAACTCAATTTACCACAGACGGTGATCCTTTGGGTTCCACATTATCACATTTCATTAGTTCTAGTTTTCTTCTAGGCAACGGGGCGGGACTTTCCGTTAATATTCTTTGTACACTATTGTTCATTTTGTCAGAATTTCCACCTCTCTGTTCCTCCAGTATATTATTAAGTTGCTCAATTTTCTGTTTGAAATAATTCTTTTCTTCCTCCCATGAATTTTTACTCATTTCCAAATCTTTCCTATAAAAATCATGGAAATTTCGCATTACGATTATCTGGATGTTTCAGAAATACCGGAATAAATACCATACTAAATTCAGTTAATTTGTTGGAGGAAAGAACTCACCGGAGGACAGAAGTTGTTGATTCTAAATTATTGAAATCTCTCTTATATTTCATCAGCTCATTTTGCGTGTGTTTCAGTCTATTCTGTAAGACATTAGTCTTGTGCTCCTTATCGATTAATGATCTAAAATCAAAAGCGGTAAAATAAAAAAAGAGGCATTCAATCATTTTACTTCTTCAGAGTTGCTGATAATAATGCCAAAGCTTCTATATTCGTTTCATTTCTCAATATTTCAGTCACCTCCGCCCTGGTGCCATGAATTGCAGTTTGAACCTTTTCCACATCTTTCAAGGCATTATTCAATCTCGAAACTTCTGATTGTAGTCTGTCAGCTTCTACTGCCTTCAATTTATACAGTCCCAACTTATCCTTCAAACCATGTATCGTTGAATTATATGACCTATAACAAAACTAAACTTGAAATTTCACGTGAAAATAATTGAATTAGGACAGTCCTATTTAGACAGGAAACATGCTTCTAACACAATATTGACGCAAAATTATCATCAAATTCGAAATTCTGTTCGATATTTTACCTGATTTTTTCCTCTAAGCTTGTTATCATCTCCTTCAATTGAAGATTCTGAGCTTGCTTCGAATCCGCTGCTTCAGTCGTTTCTCTCAAATCTTTAGTCAGCACCTGGATCCTAAACTTAGCGTTGTCTAATTTAGCTTGTAATGTGCCTACATCGTCTGTAATGTGATCAGTATTTACAAAATTAAAGAATACCCTGTGAATTGATTTCTCCGTAGATCTACAACGGCACTGAGGGCAAGTTTTGGATCTGCAAAATGAAGTTCATTTTCGAATAAATTATTAGATTCTTTTCAGATTTCAGCAGTTACCTTTCTAGCCACTGAATTAGACAACTGTGATGGAACATATGACCGCATTGGTTTAAAACCATGTCGGAATTTTGTGTGAACAAATCGCTACAAATTATACAGTTAATTTCCATTTTGATGTATTTTTTATTCGGATTAAATTGGAATAACACAGTTTTTGTTCCAATACCATTTGAATTTGTTTGGATGCTGAAAAAATTGAACTACTCGATAATCTGTCATCATGACGCAAGCACAGAGGAGAATAAGAAGGAACATCGGAGCTATTGAGCTGGTCCACCTACTATCTTGTTCTTTGCACAAAATGAACAAACCTCCTTTGGAATGAATCAAGAACATTGTTGATTATTGTTTTATTGTGCTGAATGGTGAATTCGAATGATAAAAAAACCTCTTCTATAAAACCACAGTCGATTTTTGTATAAGATTTGAAGACAGTCAACATGGCAACAGTGGATGGTGGTTCTGTTTATTTCTTGATAGTCGTTAAATCGACTGTAATTCGAAAACAAAACGGTGAAATACTGAAATGTATATAAATATATGTGAAACTCTTTTCAACCCCAGAACATATAATCTTATAGCTTCTAACTTAATTAGTCGGAAAAAATCGGCCACAGATATGGAGTCGGGAGCTTTCGAAAGTTATCGTGTTTGCGTTTGCTCACGGACCGACCGGACGGACAGAATCGTCAGTGAATCGAACTTTATCTATCGTTTGACACCATTCCTTGCACGAAATTGGTTAATTATTCATAAAAAAACAAAGTCTTGATAACAACAAAATTTATTATCTCAAAAAATAAAATAATACATTAGGCTTTTTCACGTCAAAACTGAATAATCGATATAGATTCACTAAAACGGGAAGTCGGGATGGTTGTGGATATTGAATCTGAAAGAAATAATAACGATTGTTGAATGGAAAGCAATCGCATGGTCTTAGAATATCTGAAGAAATCAAATAGGCCATACTATCGAATTATTACCCTTTCATGTCGCACACTCTGCAAGCCTCTCCTTTTTCCAGAGTTTTCAGTAGAGTTATATCGCTTTTATCCAACTCGAAATCGAAAATTTCTATGTTTTCCTTTATTCTCTTCGCAGTTACACTTTTATAGGGCCCCTACACGATCATTCGGAATGACAATCAGAGCGAAGATTGACATTCCGATTGAAGGTGTAAGGTCTATACTGATGGAATGACGAATGGACTGACGGATTTCCAAATATTTTGAAATCCGAGCTTCAATCACGTTTAGTGGAGGGAAGACTGACATTCTGAATGGTGGTGTAGTGATTCTATCATTCTTTTCCTCAGTCTTATTTCATAGAGGATGGATGCTCGCAAAAGTTAAACTGAGTTGCCCCAAAGGGTTGACGATCGAAACTGCCTTCAAAGGTTCATAAGTTTATATGAATCTTTCCCCGAACTGTGGAATAAATCCCAATAATCCCATCCCAGTTACATGAATAAATAGAAAAAATTTTGCATTGGAAAAATTCCTCAACATATATGAAGAAATAAAGACAAATGCCACAGTGAAAGACGTTTTTTTTGTCTTCTTGGTGCCCAATGAAATGAAAGGATAATGGCCAAACAAGCCTTATCTTTACTTTTTTCATTTGGAGACATACTAATAATAGTTAAAAGCGTACTATTTGGTGTTTAAATTTCAACTGAGCTGAAGTCATTTCAATCAGACTGTCAGTTTGAATGATATGTGTAGGGGCTTCAAGATTGAAGGCAGGATTGACAATCTTATTGTTCAGTCAGACTGTCATTCATGATTGACCGTCTAGGGGCCGCTTTAGGAATAGCGGCCACGCCGTTTTGAACCAGAAAACGAAGGATCACTTGGGCAGGACTCTTGGCATGTTTTTTCGCAATCGAAATAACATTTTTGTCCTCCAATATTTTTGGAACGTCCTTGGTACTGCATAAATATCATAATAAATTATAGTATGAATAAAAATAGGAGGGAAAAGTGTGCAACTTACGGGAGTCCCCTCTTTTCGTACATCACGTTGATTGCTGGCGATCCCAGAGGCGAGTAGGCCACCACAGAAATACCGTTCTTCTTACAGAATTCGACCAGCTCGTTATTTTGATGGTACAAATGTATCTCGATTTGTAAATTGGCTGGTTTGATCGTCGCCTTTTCCAATATCTTCGCCACTTGGTTCTTGCTAAAATTCGACAATCCTATGGATTTCGTTTTTCCTAATTTCACCATTTCCTCCATTTTCTGGAAAATAACGATCAGAATGTGAACGTACGCTGAAAATTCGTTAAGTAATGTTATGAATATTACCTTCCAAACTTCTGTATGATCTGTTGTTTCGGTCTGAAGAACTCCAGCTTCATTCATAGGAAAATCGCTATTTTCATCATACTTCACACAAACTGGGAAATGAATTAGGTATAAATCGACATAATCCAAACCCAAATTCTTCAGAGATCGGTCCAAAAACATCTCTACTCTGTAAGAGAAGATGAAGAAAAACTTAACAGTCGGATTTTCTCAAAAGATACAAATTAGTCACGCCACAGAGACAGAAGCGAAAAATGACTAGAGGACAAATGGTTCATTCCGGCAACGGTGCGAAGTTTGATTTTGGACAGGACCGTATCATTAATTTTTTTAATTCATGGTAGTGAATCTCCGGCACTGGTTGTCATAGGACCGCGAAATTGATGATATTATCATTGTTCTTTTCAAACAATGATATTATCAACGAATATGTTTTCAAAAAATATAACATTTTTCAAAAAAAAATGCAGCTGTCAATTTTTGACAGATGTCAAAAATTTGACAGCTGTCAAAAATCAATT
Organism: Adalia bipunctata; assembly: GCA_910592335.1. Classification (NCBI taxonomy): domain Eukaryota; kingdom Metazoa; phylum Arthropoda; class Insecta; order Coleoptera; family Coccinellidae; genus Adalia; species Adalia bipunctata. The sequence goes on along the minus strand of OU342949.1, from coordinate 73,840,834 downwards.
TCAATCACCTGTCGGGTTGTACCCCGGCCATGGGCAGTTTGGTCGTGATGAACAGCTCTTCCCTCTTCACCAGACCTTTCTTTATCCATTCTTTGACGACTTCTCCGACAACGTCCTCGTTTTTGTACAAATAGGCCGTGTCAAAGTGACGGTAGCCGCACTCGAACGCCACGTTCATGGTATCCTTCAGTTGCGATGATTCCGTAACCTGAAAACCAAAGAAAAAAGGTCAAAAATGTCGAGGGAGATTTTTTACTCTCGTGTATTTTTTCTGACACGTCAAACCTGCACTCACTTGCCATGTTCCCAAACCAATGAGTGGCATTTTGGCGCCATTATTCAGAGTTATTACTTTCGACATGTTTCACACAGATGTTGAAAAAAATTTAAGTTTGAAAATAAACGTTCGCAACACAATTTATGTTATTCTGAGAGACCAAACGAGAACTGATCAATTGGAGCAGTCTATTTAAATTATATAATAATATTTACGTTTCATAACGTGTGGCAATAGCGATAAGATAAACTAGGTACTTCCAAAAATCCAATATGAAAGAGATAGGTACTCAACTTTATCTTTCTGATTGTTATCGTTAGTTGAAAAAATTAATTGTTATATTTGTTGCACAACATTGTGAAGTTATGCTTTCAATATTTTCTGCTCAATTATATATTTCTCTTTATTTTAGTTCGATCATTTCTCGATTGAATGAACGAAATCAATCGGACCACTAGAAATGGGTCACAAAATTCACTCTCAAGATTCTACCCTAGTTAAGGCTTGAATAAAACCTTCTTTAAGGTTTATTGAAAACGGATCAAGTTTTTGTCGTTCGTGACAGAATGTCAGTTTCACTAACGAACAAATGAGACCGTCACAGTTTTCGTACCAATTTGTCAAAATTGTCGTAAAATGGAGGAACTCTTCCATTCAATCACGAAGGTGTTAGCCCACAACATCGTTGTCCATGTCTATTCGCTGCCGAATTTTTCTATCGAAAGCTTCATCACCTCCCTAATGTGCATAGTCCACGTCTTGTTGATCATGGAAGTCAATTCATTGGTGTCCCATATCACCGATAAGTCTATAGCTAAATTGAGGAGACAGAGGATAATGAGGGGTGAGATTCCACAAAAATTATCATTTGTTTTTTAGTGAGGTTTATACAGGCGGAGTCAGACCAAGCTTTTTTCATTAGTAAATTTTTTTTTAGGATTTTAATGAAATTCCTGTTATAAATAAAGTTAGGGGCTTTTGCGCGCGCTCGCTCAGATTAAAGTAGGCGTTCACCCATTTAACTACTGAATTCGCTCAACACTGCTTGGTTTCCAACTCAAAACAATTTACCGATCTTCTGAAGGAAATATTGAATGATTTTATTCAACACAATATTTACGAAATTATACTGCTTCACACAGTTATTTTCGTGACGTACCCTCAACGTCATGTTATTACATCAGATCAAAGTCTTTTTGAAAATTAATATACGCTCGTACCACGCCTCATGCCAAATTTGCATATTTATCCCAAAAAAATATTTCCGCGCGCACGGATTCGAACCCAGGATCATCCGAACAGTATCACAACGATCTGTAGATCCAGCCCACAGAAATTCAGTACCGTCTTCTCGCTATTTAGGTTTTGTGAAGACTCCATTTCTCTACACAAAATTTTGTTCCCCCAGCTCTGATTTGCACTGTCTGGATGAGATTTTATTCAAATTTCGAATCTGTTTATCTTTCCGTTTTCCAGATGACAGCAAGCCCAGTTCGCGTATGTCCCTCCAGAGCGGCGATACTCACGTCAAAATACAGCATCACCTCCGAAAATATTACGAGAATCACTCACCTTTCTTACCGCCCAACTATACCGCCAAAAAATTGACCAAGATACCCGAGATGCACAGTTCCGACTACAACTGGATTCCCACCACGGTCGAAGAGGAGAAATACGAAAAGATCGACCAGATCCTATCCGTGTCTCCGAGCGACTACATAAAGAAGGACAAGGAAAAGAAGATACACGAGAACGAGCTCAGACATTGCCTGAAATCGCTCACCACCCTCTTGGAATGCAGCGTGGCGTCGAGAATGTCGACCACCAGCCTGGCCAAAAGCATCAGCATCATCAGGGACCACTTGAAAACGGCCAACTCTAACGAAAACGTGGCGGAGAATAAAAAGAAGACAACCGATAACAACAGGAAAACGACAGAGAGTTTGTTCGATATGATGGAAAGGTCTTTGACGCAAAGCGCGAAAGAAGAAGGGGTCACGTCGCAAGGCGACAGGGCTCGAGGGGGTAATTTGGAAGGAAATTTCTCCGTATACAGTTCTCCCAGCGATACAAGCGCTGATGTTGATCTAGACTCGCAGTCCAATTTTACTGAAGTGAAATAGTGAACACTTGAATTCGGACCGTTGTAAAATAAAGGATAATTCGTTGGTTTTTTATGTATTTACTACAATTGATCGTCCATATTCAAACGTATAAGCATTTCTTCTAAATAAACACCTAGTTTGCGTCATCTACTCGTCAGAAATAATATTCAAGCATTAATAGCGCAAAATTAGCATTTTTTCCGAAGTTCCAACGTAGTGGGCTGAATCCGTCTCTGTTCTTCTCTCGCCCATAGAAATATCTTACCGATGACAGTTAACTGAACTTGGGATCATAGAAAACAATAAAATTTTTCGTTTCATAAAATTTCAAAAATGTGAAAAATGCACGCAGATTAGGATCTTGTCTAGCGTATCCCGTCTCCGATTACAAGTATTTAAAGACACCCTTTAGTTACCACCAGAAGCTTACGCTACAAAAAACGATTGTGGATCCATCATCTCCAATCAAATATTCTATGACTTGCCATCTGTCAAAAAATATCGGAAAATGAGGTTTGACAACATTACGAAACCCACAAAAGGACGTTTAGAGTTCATATGTATTATTATTATTCCTCGAAATGGTGCTTATTTGTAATTAACAGTGTACAGATGCATATAAGGTCATATCAAGAATCAACAAATATTTTTTCTCAGCTTGCGAAAGTACAAAATAAAGTGTTAAAAAGTTTTTATATCAACCCAAACAGCATAATTTATTTTTAACAATATTATACATTTAGAAGCATATTACAATATGGAGCATACATTTTCTAAGGATCTAAACGGTTCGTTAACGATAGCAATCGATCTTACGGTACCAGCAGATCCTGTAAGTGAGAATCTTGGTACGAAAATTACAGTTGGCCTCCGTCCTTCGAACGAAAGCATGTTTGAGGGGTGATGGGGGAAGAATAAGGATAATAACTGAACACAAAGTATAATTAACGATTTGAACAAAGTTTATGATAAACTAATTCCTTCATCAACTCCATCAAGTAATTAGAAAAATGTAAGCAACCAATATCTAAAGTCGTGTTCTAATATAATAGAGATAAACCTTCTATTGCAAAATTCAATTATACAGCTAATATGTACAATTTCTCCAAACTTCAAATTCACAATGCTGGAAAAGACGAGAACAACTTCACTTTTAATTGTTTAGAATGCGATTTGTACAGTTCGTTTCGCCCGGGACGTACCAGAGGAAAATTTCTTTGTACAGGAGAGGGCTTTTCAGAAAATTCTCTAAACGAAGAAAAATCAATATTACACGAATTAAAGTATGTTAAGGTTAGAATTCAAATGTGAATCAGAAAAATTATAATTATCATTATAATTCCTGTGAACTATTTTAAGTTAAGAAAATCAACCGAAAACGAGAATGGATCGCTCTGTATTGAAAGAAACCCTGGATCGGCTTGACTAGATCGTTTTTGGCACATTCTGAAAATCAGGTTCTCGGGATAGTCAGCTTAAAATTCTCATAACCTAAAAAATTGCGAAACGTGACATTACAAGGCATAACCTTTTTCAGTCATAGAAGTCTATGGTCACAATGGCGAAATTAGCCGGATTTCAAACCAGGAACGCAACATAAATCGATAATTTTTGTACCAGAATTGACACGTGACCGAAAATATTTCCGAAACGGCCCTCCCCGCGTCCTTGCCGTCCCCAGCGAACGCCCCGTACATCTCGCCCGCGGCTTCTTTCCTTTTTCCGTACGGAAGGGGGCTCTTACCTTTTCAAACTTATCTGTACAAAACGCCTCAATATCCCCCTCTGTGACCTCTCATATTGCCGCCGCCTCCTCCCCGGTAGTTGTTGCCCCTCGGAAACCGGGCGTTGCCTCGACCGCGCCCCCTGTGGTTGTAGTTACCGCCCCCTCGGTTCGAGTAGTTATCCCCGCCATAACCTCCCCTACCCCTGTGCGACGCCCCGCCTCTGTTATTCTGGAACTTGTTCCTCTTGAAGTGGTTCCCGCCTCCTCCTCCTCCGCCGCCGCCGTAAGGTCCGTTATTGAAGGATCCCTGGAAGTGGGGGGGATGGTCGCCCATCCAGTTCGGGGGCGGGACCATCGGAGGAGGCGGCATGCGCTGGAACATGGGCGGAGGTTGGGAATGGTCGACGTCGTTCCAGAACGGTTCCGACATTTTGTCGTCCAGGTCTTCTTGGTGCAGGAGGAAATCGTTGAGCTCGTCGTTCATCTGGTCCAGCAGGAAATTTTCTTCGACGTCGTCGGGGAATTCGGGCAGCGGCGGCGGGGGCTCCAGCATCAGGGACATGTCGGGACCGAAGCCGTCCTGGCTGTTGGAGCGGGAGTTCGGGTCGATCGGCGATTGCAGCGACCGGGAATTGCTGTTGGAACCTGAGGAAGAGGTAGCGTTAAGGGTTCCGTACGCACTTAGCAGGTCGTGTCGTCGACTTACCCGTGAAGACTCCGTCGATGACCAGTCGCAAATTGTCCCTTTGGACCGGCGGATGACCGGAGGAGTCTTTCTTGTCGGCGGACTCCTCGTCGCTCAGTTCCATGTCGATGCTCTCCACGTTGTCTTGCGGGAACGACATGCCCAGTTTCTTGTTGTGGTTCGCGCTCGACACCACCGGTATGGGGCAGGCGTTCGGATTCGGGGGCGGCGGTGGCGGAGGCGGCAGCTTCAGCTGCTCGCCGATGTCGAAAGGCAGCCTGTAATCTTTGTCCGAATTCTGCTGTCGGTAATCCTGATCCCCCCCGTTCCACCCCTCGTTCTGTCCCAACTGATTCGAATTGGAATCGGTGGCCGGCGATCCAATCAAATTGATCAGGTTCCTGTGATCCACGTCCTGCTTCCTCCCCACTAAGTTTCCTGAAAAAGAACGACGACCTAACCTCACCTTCTCATTCGACCACCCGAAAAAGCGTCAACAAGAAACGCACGAAAACACGAACAATTAAAAAATAAACCCCCACCTGTTTCGACCAGATTGGAAGGCATCACCCTGTGGTCGACGTCGGTCGCGCCGCTGCCGGTTGCGTTGTCGTGGTACTCGATGGGATCGCCGAACGCCTCCTTCTCGAAAGGGGGCGGGCTCTCGGGCGTGTCCGTGCTGTCCAACGGCGGGGGTTGGGTCCAACTCAGATCGCCCTCCCACGTCTGAAGCTCCTCCTCGGGATTGTACTCGTCGTTGGTGGCGGGCGGGTACGGATTGGCGCCGATGGGCGTGTCGAAGGTGGCCTCGGCGGAGAACAGGGAAGATATGGGGTCGTAGCTGGTGTCCGCGGACGCGTTGCTGTACGAGGGCGGATAGTTCGGGTCGGGGCCGTACGATACGCTCGCGTCGAAAGACGGCTGGCCTGAAAAATAAAAAAAAATAAAAATAGAGATAGAATTGAAGAAATAATCGTCAAGTTATAACTCACCATAATCGGGCACCGTCTCGTTATCGTACGGGGTTCCGTAACTTCCGCCGTTGGAGAAACTCGCGTCCTCCTTGCCGCCGAACGGCGGCATTGGCGGCGGTAAGAGGGGAACGGAATGCGTGCTGGGAGAATAAGAATAGGGCTCAGTCTTCGGAGGCATCGGAGGTTGCAGAATCGCGGAAGAGAGACCGCCGAAATTCGTTTGCGACGTTGCGGAATTGGCGCCGAACAGATCGGGCGCGTTGAAGTTCTGCAACGAAAAAAAAACATCGAATAAACCCTCGACCGTCCGATTACGCAAAGTCGCCTCACCTGTACGTTGAAGGGCAGATTCGATCCGATGAAACTGGTGAAACCGTTCGCCAGAAAGGGGGAGGAGCTTTCCGTGGTGGGGGCTGGCACTGGATTGTAATAGTTGGCGTTGGTGATTTGAATGTTCATCAAATCGATCTCTGCAAACGAAACGATCCTTTCATGATCAGCATACTTTCATCCAATAATCAAAAAAATGTCTTCAACATCAATTATGATGTAGCCTGAGTCTATTCGTCAAGAAAAAAGGAAACTAACCAATTCCAATACAGAGAAAACATCCTTCAGATTACGATAGATGGCGAATTAAAATACATCGTAGAATAAAACTAAAGTAATGTTATTGCAAAAAAAACGAATTGAAAAAAACATAAAATATTTGATGAAGGAATGAAAGCGTAATGATTTTTACATGCTTTAACCTATAAATTCACAGTGAATATTTTAATTTACCTTCGGTATTTGGCGACGAACTCTTCTCGCGAACTTTTGATTCACACGATTTCATTGAAACGTTTTCCGTTGTTCCTTCATCCAGAGACACCTCTGGTAATGATTGAAACGCAGCAAAAAATAATAATATAATAATTACCAATAATTACACCGTCAAGCTTTATCCCAGTACTGTTCCAGTAAAAACGAATTTGTCCAAAATTAAAAATGACGATAGAGAAAAATCTTACCTTTCTGTACCGGGTCTGCCTTTTGCTGTTCCTGCTGTACAGTAGTTTGCGGATCTGGCAGATCGATATCGGAATCGGAAGTGGGCGATGGGGCATTCACGTCAGGCGATGGAATCGGACTCGCCAGAGTCGCTTTATGGTCTTCTAATTTCTTTTGAACAGCCTTGACTTTGGTCGCGTAAGCTTTATAAGCCTGCAGAAAACGTCCACAGAATAAATGGAAAGAGAGAAGCACAAAACCTACTTCTTAAATTAACACCGTAGCCACATAAAAATCAAAATGTAAAAAAAATTTCATCAAAACTCACGTTAGCCACAATTTTAACGTCTTTTCTGTCGTTATCCAACTGACCTTCAGCTTGTTTCAAGACAGATATCAAATTAATCCTATTTTTTATTTCAACCTTGAGGGCATTGATGTAATCTTCCATCGAAGTAACGTAACTGTCCAAATCCTTTTCAGCATCATCCAGATGCGCACGATCTAAAAATTTTCGGAATCACTTGATGAATTTATCTTCAAATTATCACTCTTACCTTTCAAGGAGCTGTAGAATGATTCAGTCTCAATAATTTTGGGATGAAGTTCATTCAACTTCTTCAGTTTGACGTCTGTATCGTTCTCCAGATTTGAACAAACCTTAATTTTATTTATCACATAAGATGCCTGAAATTCGTGAGGTTCATCATTTTTGGGAGCTGTGGGGGTTACGCTAATGAGCCCGCATAAATCTGCTATGAATTCTTCATTATATACCCCACGGTCTTCCCATATTTTGAAGATCCTCTGTATTTTTTGTTTCACCTTGTCATCTCTAAAACGATAGGAACAAAATGATCGTCAACATCATTATCACATGCTGAAATTCAATAAACGTTTTACTTACCTGACAAGAGTTGTGGCCTTTTGCAAAGCTGTACCCCAACTTTCCACATACTCAATTTTTTTCCTCTTTGAGTATTGAATAACATCATTTGCCAAATAGAATAAAATAAGTCTCTGTTCAACTTTAACTCTCTTCAGTACATTTAACCATGAATTAACAATCTTCTTATGATGTTGTCTATTATTTAGGCACCACTGACAGCAATTATTTATACTTTCTTGAGAATCCTTAAGGGAAGTCAACTTCTTCTCGAACTGGAGAACGTTAAAGTCCTCAGAATCTTTAGCACTCATTTTGAATATAAAAAAAATTTCACATAGCGAACTATTACGTTTTGAATATCGTCTACGAAAACTAAGGAATAATAACTAATCAATATGGTATAGAAGTATTCTAGGAGACAATCGTTATCAAGTCTAAAAATTATGTTTGTTTTCAAACCAGTATGCAATGATTGAGATGCGATTATAACAGTATTAATCAAAGCCTCAGATTCGCACTCAATAAATTATAATTCACCAATTTTCGTTTCAACTCTACAGTGAGATTTAAATTATCCAATATATATTATTTATCAAATTTAAGTGCCGGATTTAATTCGCCAAATTTTGTTGATGGAAACCATGTTGTTATTCTTATTTTTCACTGAAAATTGTAGAAATGTCATTATATATTATTTTCTGTGGTTTTAGACTACGTTCGAAAATAAACAAGGGGACAAGTCGTGAACTGAGAATTTTGTCAACGCCGCATTTTATTTTTCTCTGTGTAATACTTTTCAAAACTGAAGATCGTCTTATTATGTCATTATTTCACCAAGGTAAACATCAAATTCTTCTGAAAATGAAATAGTTTGAGCATGTATCAGTCAACTGGTCTCACCTGGAGGTTCAATTACTGAGACGTAGTCAACGTAATGAGTAATTATGTACTTCGGGTGTGATTGAAGAATCAATCATATCAACTTCAAAAAGTACAACAAAATTTTGATAAAAACGTAGAATACGAATTTAATTAATTTCAGCATAACACCTGCGAAAAAGCGCCTTTATAATATAATAAATGAATACCAGAAATATATAATGCCACTTGAATAAAATATATATTAATACAGGTTAAACGGATCAGTTACAGGACGCAGATTAGTTTACAAAAATTAATTTATTATCTTTGTGGGCTCATCAAACGTTCAACTTCGATTCGATGCTTTCAGATAAGAACTTTACCACTCCACCAGCCATTTTAGTTCCATAGTGTCCAGCCCAAAACTGATTATCACTTCCCTTATGTTCAAATAAAACACCTGCGATATCATCAGGGTAATCTTCAATCAAAATCTCCACCTGCAATTAAGAAATAAATATCGCAAAAATTTTTGACAGCAGTTGTCAAAAAATCGTCTATGATCCAGAAACGGGGAATTTTTTCGAATTATTCGCTAATTTAGGGATGCAGGTTTTTTTTATAAGAACGAATTTCCAAAATGCTCCATCACCATAAAAAGACTCGCTTGACTGAATAGTTTATGTTTTATTTTGTTTTGAACCATCTCCAAATCAGATTTCCGGTAATCTGTGACCATGTGACCAACATTTCCGCAAAACGAAAAAACGTACTATTGAAATCATGTAGATCCCCATGTTTTCCCTCCATGATTTTTTCATAGAAAACCATGAACATCTTTAATACTTAATGTTTAGTAATATTCAGACAAAAATCAATCATTCTCCTCATGAAAGCCAAAAACGTGTGCGAAATTAGAAAATAAAATAGTCGATGAATGATTTCATGGATTTGTTCTGTGCTTGACATTTTCAGGAATCTGCCAAGGAATTCAAGTTTACCTTTTGCCATGCAGTAGCTTCATTTGCTTCGAATTGTACTTCCTTTTTTTGCTCAAAAATAATGTCACTTTCTTTCACTGGATTCACAAGACCCATTGGCATGAATACTTGATCTCCCGCTCTAGGTCTGTGATAAATACGAGCTTTCAATTCATATCGACCTCCACAATCAAAACGACCGGCATACCATTCACTGACACAAATGTGAGGTTTATACTTCCTGATTATATATTTGGAAAGTTTTCCTTTCAACTCTATTACTTGCACTTTTCTACTAGGATGAAAGGAAGTCACAAAACAACTTTTAGCTCCATTGAAATCAGATACATTGGTAGGAATCTCGTCACAGCCAACTGGAGTATCTTCAACCTTCAGCTGATGACCTCCATCATGTAATATCATCCAGTGCACGAATTTTTCTTGGCCACAGTTATTTCTCAGTAAGTTTATGTCTAGAATACTGTTGTCCAAGCACTTAAAACACACATACCAAGGAAGTTTCTTAGGGACTTTTTTGCCATTTCTTTGAAAAATAGTCGACCATAAACTTTGAGTTTTTGTCAAATTGTACCATCTCTTACAAACTAAACGGAGATTCCAAATATCATTGATGGGTAAGAAACTTAAAATGTTAATTATAATTTCTTCTGGAAGATAAACATTTCCTAAACAAAGTCCGTTATCTAGATCGTAATCTGAAAAAATATAATATAAGGACTCTGATAAATCACCCAGGTTCCTATTCATATTGGATTCTTTATCATAACTGTAGCTGTAAATGGATCCCATTAGTTTTTGCTTCCCAAATCTTCCGAGTTATTTATCATAGACAAGTTATTTATGCAGATATTTTTGTTTTTTTGAGTTGAGATAATGTACTTTTCAATTTTTATTTCTCTCGAAAGAGGCCGCCAGTCGCCACACTGTATTTTCCATAGAGTTTTTTCCAAAGAACATGGACAAAGAAATTGGCAACTTGTGAGTTATGTCAAAGACGTCTTTGTTATGTTTTTGATTTACTTGAAAAGTCCGTGTAATTTTTCGTTTTTCGCCAAGACGAAACTTTCTTCAGTTCTACGTAATTACCTTTCTTTAATCTTTTGGTAATGAATTAATTGGGTATAAAATCTTCCGAAGTGATACTTCCGTATTTGATGTCACCATTTTTGAATAGAAATAAGTGAAAAAATGTTCCTCCTAATAGGTAATGATAAAACATTTTACCTAACGAAAGAAGGTAAATACACGATCGGGAGACATGTAGGTGATATTATAATCAGGAACCACTTAGTTAGTAGAAAGCATGCAGAGATATTCATTGAGAATAACACAGCTTACATTCGAGACTGCGAGTCCAAATTTTTCACGAAACTCAACGGAAAAATTTTATTGAAAAATGAGCGACCAAAGTTGGAGCATGGCGCGGAAATAACACTGGGCGAATTCAAATTAATCTTCAAGGAAGTGAATTCATATATTACATGCTGTACAGGAGTTAAAGAACAAGAGAGTGAATTAATTTCTATTGTGAAAGAACTTGGAGGTGAATATTTGAAAGATTGGAATGATTCTTGTACCCATCTAACAACTTCTGAGATAATGGTAACGTTGAAGGTTTTGCACGCTATCATGGATAATAGGAAGTTAGTGACTCCTAACTTTTGGAAAGTGTGCCTGGAGAAAATGAAAGAAAATGCAGCACAACCTGATCCTTCAGACTTTTATCCGCCTCTAGGCGAGAGTATGATACAAGCAAAATATCTGGAATATAACCTGAACAGAAAAAATGTATTTGTTGATAAAAAATTTGCGTTCTGGAAAAAGAAGCGGCAATTGAGCATGAATTCGATCATTTCAAAAGCTGGTGGATCAACCTTGCTCATTCCATCCATAAAAAATAAAACAAACAGTGAAATTTTGGATTTTTTGGACAATTGCATCGTGATGGATCCAGAAGATCCCGCTTTGGAGAAAACATATTCTCCTATTTTGGAAGCTTACAAAAAGAGAGGAAGAAGAATCATACCCACCCAAGAAATAGTTCTCTCTATTTTACAATGTTCATGCGAAGAGAATTGTAATCCCCTCTTTGACAGAGCTAAGACTGTTTTCAAAAGGGATACCCAAAAACCTGGTCCCTCCAGAGTTGTTATCGGTGAAACTGAATGTTTTCAGGTCGATTCTGAAATGGAACAGACAAGAGAAAGCTCAAAACCTGGTCCGTCTAGAGTTGTTATCAGGGAAACCGAATGTTCTCAGGTCGATTCTGAAATGGAACAGGAAAGAAAAAGCCATAAACATGGCCTGTCTAGAGTTATCGGAGAAACTCAATTTTCTCAGGTTGACTCTGAAATAGAACAAAAGAGAGGAAGCTCGAAACCAGGACCTTCTAGGCAAGTCATAGGAGACACTGAATGTGCTCAGTTGGACTCTCAAAATGAAAGGAAACCTCTGGATATTCTGTCCTCAATTGATGTGGAGAATTATGTGAATACTCAGTCGAAAGGAAATAAAATACAAACCCAAGAAGTTGAAGTTGTTAAAACATTCAAGCAGGATTTGGAAATCGTTAGTGGAAGTAATGAGAAGAAATCAGGTCAGTTTATTCACTTTTATATGATTTTATTGATGGCGAGTACCAAGTTGGCATTACATTTTTCTATGACAATCGACTTGACAGCTGACAGTTGCTTTGTGTTCATCAAGATGACAGACAAATCTCTGTCACTGGTAGGATGTACAGTGACTTTATACTTGTATGAAGCCACTGTAGTAGGATGTACCTATTCTATGCATTGACTTAGAATTCTTGGTCAATGATTCTATGAGAATAGACTTGTTTTGAATGAAAATGATTTTTCCTGATAGGAAACTAATGGTTGAATTTTCAAATTTTATAAACAAAGTTTTTCTAAACAATTATGAAATTTCGCGTTTCAGGTCCGTTTTTCAAGAGACCAGCTCAAGACCCATTAGCCCCGCCTCCCAAAAAAGCAAAAGGAGATCAGAAAACTATGAAACTGAATCCGTTCAGTATCATGAAATCGAGATTGAGCGAAGAAGGATCAACGTCAAGGAAGGAAGAAGATGTGTCTAGCAATCCCTTCGAAGCAATTCAAGTGAGACAGGACATAAAAAGAGAAGATTCAAACGACGATGTCATCATAATAGACGATTCGAATGAGAGCTCGAGAAAAAGGAAAAACGAAGAAAGTGTAGATTCTGCAACCGCCAAAAAACGTACGAAAACGTTTTCGAAGAAGAACAGAAAATTTGTCGAGTTGGCCCCCATAGATTTCTCGAATATGAATCACACGATCACTAGCGGGGTTTGGATTGAAACGAGTATGAAAGAGGAGATGAGACAGACACCGTCGAATCTGGACGAGGAAGAACAGAAATGGTGCGATAGGTTCAAGAATTCGGTAGTGGTAGTGGTCAAGGATTTGTGGCGAAAAGATAAAGAAAATATCTCGAATATTAGTATTCGGCAAGATCCGAGTCAGGTAGAAAATTTCAAGAAGTTCCGAAAAGTGCCAGTGCCCAAATCGGGGCAGGTGGTCAAATGTTCTTCCAAGCTCGTTTTTGGAAATAGCAACTTGGGAGTGGACTATCAAAATTCCGATGATGAGGATAACAGGAATATGTGAATGTTGTTTTTGTTCTGCGTTTTTGTTTTGTATAAATTTAAATAAATATTTTTTTATGGTTGCTTCCTCTTTTTTCTATCACAGTATAGACACTATAACCAGTAGACGCACTTCCGATAAAATGAACTCTCTCGAGAATTCCCGCACCATTTCTGCGCGCAGTAGAAATTTAGAGGGACCTTTGAATTGACATTTTACCGCCAACCGGCAGTATTGTAAACATTGAGCATAATGATGCGCGAGTCGGAATCGGAGTAAGAAAATCTACGAAGTGCGACTACTGGTTAGTGTCTATACTGTGGTTCTATCTACATTTTTCTGAAATAGAAACTTGTTCAATTGAGGATCTGAAGAAGAAGGTGAGAATAGTTCGAAAAAGGTGGGAAACCGAAGGCAGGAGTTTTTTTTTAGCGCTCGTTCATCCATCTGTAGATTTGTTCTTTTATCTATGCTGTAGATACATACGCATTTGCTTTGGCTAGTTCGAGAAAACTTTGACGACTGTCAAATAAATTAACGGCTACTGATAGAGGCATAGAAAATGCATGTATATTCTATGGTACAGTGGCTTTATACAGTATAAAGCGGGAAAAATCGAAAATAGAGCTCCGCTGAAACAAGAATATTTTCGAGGTTTTTGGATGGAAAATTTTCAGTTTTGGGATTTTCAAGATGTAAGATTGATGTATCCACTTTGAAAATCGAAATCGCGATTCATGATACAGGGGGTGAAAAAATCGCTTTCAAAGTTAGGGATGACAAAATCGTGAAAAATCAATTTTTTCAAATTAGAACCCCATTTTTTTATGGCAGATATTGAATCTACGTTAAAAAATAATGTGAGTGTATGCATCACACCCTTGCCCTAAAATGGATATTTTCTGAGTTAATATCCACTTTAGGGCAAGGGTGTGATGCATACACTCACATTATTTTTTAACGTAGATTCAATATCTGCCATAAAAAAATGGGGTTCTAATTTGAAAAACGGAAGTTGACGTCATTTCCGGAAAAACCGGAGGTGCTCATGCCTTGAAAATATTTTAGATTTCATCAGCATCGTGAAATACTTATAAGTGCTGAATTTCATGAAAATACGTTCAGTAGTTTCACGTATAAATATGGGTGAGGTTCGTCGTGAAAGACCCTGTAGAGTCTAGGTTTTTCCATAAGAGAGTTGCCGTGTTTACGGACGACCGTACAGAATAGCATTTTACGTCGGATTGGTCTTCAGGTTCTACACGAACCTAAAATGGGGACATGAATCAATATCAGTTATGTCGTTCTTTTAATATTTCTTTATTCTGTGTTGCTCCTATAGTTTCGAAGCTGCCATACTAGCATATTATCAGAGACATTGTCTCTGATATTATGTATATCCTGTACAGTCATTTTCGGAAATATTTGCGTCCGTCACATACAGCCGTATCGGTTATTATTGGTATGGTCAACGTGACTATTTGTTATCGGACTATTGATTTTTGTAGAACTCTATTAACGGAAGGAATTTGCGGTATCTTTTGGTGCATCAGATTCACGTCTAGTACGTGCTCACTGTACGCGAATTATACCGGGACTCTCAAGAACAAAATCTTCGTTCCCCATATTTTTTTTCAGATTTTGCACACAAATCGTGTTATACCTAATTTCGTCTCACTATAAATATTCACATAAATCTAAAAAATAAGTTTTTAAGGACCAGCTTTTTTCCAAATTCAACAAAAATAAAAATGCATCACTGAAATGCACCGACGTATGCTAAAAGAGCTTTTAAACGCTCCTTAGTCCACCTTTTAGGAAGATTCACACCCACTTGACGAGGAAATAATCATCAGGCTCCCACACTGAAAACCCCCACTTTTGATTGATTGGCCATAACCACCAAACTTTCAGCCATCTTGAGCAGATTTTCCTTTTCGAAAATTCGATTTGTGTAATCAACATAAAATCGTCAAATAATGGCGTTTCCGTGCCTCGAACCGCGTTACGCAATTTCACTCTTACCAGACTTTTCCGATCGGCCTGTATTCTCGATGGAATTGCATCAAATTCCAGCCAGCCTTGACCTTCAGAGCGCTCAATCCAATTAGGGCTGAGCTCCTATAAAAGGAGGATGATCGGAAAACGTGATGAAATTGCGGGAAGTATGGAGACCCAAGTGGAAATGCATGAAAGTGCTTTCTTAGCGACATCCGGAATTCCGGCGGGAGACTGCGGTCCGGTTTTCACTTGGTCGCCCTTGCCGCCCAGAAGGCAGCCCAGTTTCGACCAGAAAGATAAGGTGAGCTCTCTCAGTCCGATTTTTCCGAAAAATATATGCTCTGATAGGGCCGAGGCATTTTTGCGCGCTTGAATCTATTCCTCTGTTGCCAAATCTCTGTAATTAGGGTCGAGAATTCACTTCTATGGGTCAGTTCTTTATAAATCTTTTATATTCAAAACTTTTGATATTTACTATGAAAGTAGCCAATTATAGATGAATATTTCATTTCATAGCTACCCCATGAAGTTTCTGAAGAAGAACTCTATCCCAACTGTGACGTAAATGTTTGGTTGAGATCTTGCGAGAAAGAAATCATCGAGCCTTTGGAAGGATCTGTGAAAGGTAAATATTGTCATTTATTTTTCTATAAGCAAAAACTAAACTGTTTACGCAGGTATTACGGTTATTTCCACTAGAGCAAATGAGAAGTCAATAATTCACTGAAAAGAATTCGCATTATATGGATGATAACTGCATCATCTTGAAAGTTGTATGTAGGTATATTACATTATGGTTTGTTTCAACGAGAACCACCTCATGTTGGAAATAAAGTCTTACCTTTCAAACACTCTGTATTATCACTCGAAAAATGATCTCTATCAATTTGTACAGGAACTATTCCGCCCTGGTTACGGGGATGCTTACTAAGAAATGGTCCTGGTTCTCTCAAAGTTGGTCAAGAACATTTCGAGCATTTATTCGACTGTTCCGCCTTGATTCATAGGTATGTTAAAACGCGCTTTGGATAAAATCTTAGGGACCATCTAGTCCGAAATTATCGAAAAAAGATCTCAATATGTATTTCTATGGCCAATGATTCAGGATCATTGACGATTTCTATGACAACTGTTCTGTGGTCGAAAATGCTAACATAGAATTACATATAGAGATATAGAATTATGTGAAAGAATGCGTATCTATATACTTGGTGGATAGAAACTAATTCTGCATTTTAGATTCAATATATCCGATGGAAAAGTGACCTATCAATGCAGATTCTTGAAATCTGACGTGTATAAGAAGAACTGGGAGGCTAAAAGAATTGTGGTTACCGAATTCGGGACGAAAGCCGTCTCAGATCCATGCCATTCGATTTTTGACAGGTAATTATGGTTGTCGAAATATTACCTACTTGAAAGTTGAATTTTTCCGTTGAATCAGGGTAGCAGCAATTTTCAATCCGTCACTCGATCAATCCGATAACTCCATGATATCTCTCTACCCGTTTGGCGACGAAATTTATGCGTTCGGAGAAATTCCCATAATTCACAAAATTAATAGCGAAACATTGGAGACGGAAAGGAAAGTGGATATAAGCAGGCACATCTCAATTGTTCACCATACGTCACATCCACACGTTCTTCGTAGTGGTAAGGAATTTCTATGAATTAGGCCACAGAATATAGTTATAATAGAGCGCACATAGAAAATCATAATATTATTTAATTTCACCATAAGTTATTGCAGAATAATAATGAGTGATATTGAAAGATTAATATGATTTTGAGTAGAAGTTACAGAAAGTTGGCTTTTCAGGCGATGTTTACAATTTGGCAACGTCAATGAGTTTAAAAGGACCAATTTTCAATATTGTGAAGTTTCCCTCTACTTCTCCAGGTCAGTGCTATCACAGAATACTTAACTACACAGAAGCGTCACTTAACGTCGGCACTTTGATCTTCAAGGGGCAAATTTTCGTGACCTTCATTCTCTGTTAGGTAGTACATATGTCATTTTTGAGTGATCCAGCAGGAAGTTTGAATTTCAACTTGACATATGTACTACCTAGCATGGCAGAAGCGTCATCAAATAAAGTTTTGGCGGGAAGGCGGAGTGACGCTTCTGTGTAGTTAGGTATTCTGTGGTGCTATCAAATTTATATAGACACATAGAAAAGAAGGTATTCTATGTCTCTTTGAATTCATTTTCGTCAGCCTAGAGAAATATCGAAAAAATAAGATTTCATTTGCAGAAGAGCAAAAAACAGCATTCGAGAATGCGGAAATTGTCGCTAGCATTCCTTCGAGATGGCCCTTTCACCCATCATATATGCACACCTTCGGTAAGAAATAACAATTTATCGCGAACGCTAAATGAAAACTTAAATGAAAATTATTCCTTTCTAGGTATAACTGAAAATTATTTCTTAATAGTCGAACAACCTTTGAACGTAGCAGCGACGGCTCTGATTGCGAATAAACTCAGAAAGGAACCACTCGTTGGTTGCTTCAGGTGGTTTCCTGAAGAATATGTAAGCATGTTTTCGAAGGACTTCGTATTTATTATGGTCCAATTCTTTTTCAGACACAAATCAATGTCATCTCTAGGAAGACAGGAAAGTTTTGTCGAAAGTTTATCGCGAAATCATTCTTCTATCTACATATAATTAACCAATATGAGGATTCCGGCCATGTCGTGATCGATATTTGCGTTTATCGAGACCCCTCGATGCTTGATTGTATGTATGTAGAGAATATGAAGGTGAGGATATTATTATTCTTTTTTAAATTCATCGACTTGGAAAACTTACATTTTGATACCAACGTCAACGATAAACGTCATTGCCTTATGCCTAGGAGCATAGAATAATGCTCCTGTGTCATTGCAGTCGATGCATCATGATCCAGACTACGCCAAAATGTTCAGAGGACGCCCGGCAAGGTACGTACTTCCAATGGATGCCCACGAAAATAAAGAAGATCCTTCCAAAAATCTCGTCAAATTGGAGGGAACGAAAGCTCAAGCCTTCTACGTCGATAAAGGGGATATTTTGGTCATACCAGAACGTTTGTGCGATTTCGGTTGTGAAACTCCAAGAATTCACTACGAAAACTTTTTAGGTAGGTAATAGCTGGTACGCAAAATTATCACGAACACATTTGATGCCATGAAGGCATAAAGAGCGATAAATAAAATTTTCGCGAAGAATGTCTCCAACTTGGCATACTTTTTGTGGGACACCTTATATAAATTATATAACGCGTGCATTTCGAATTACAGGAAAGCCGTACCGCTTTTTCTACGCAATCAGTTCCGACGTAGATGCCGAGAACCCAGGAACGGTAGAATTTATAAGTACCCGAAAATAACTCGCAAAAACTTTACACATTGTTTTCAGATCATAAAAGTTGATTTACAAAGCAAGACAGCAAAGAAATGGTGCGAAGCGAATTGTTATCCGAGTGAACCCATTTTCGTACCATCTCCCGATGCAGAGGTAAGAAAACATGTGAATGGGAAAGAAAATTAATCTCAGGGGAATCGCATCAGTTCGAAATTCTATGTTCATTGCATAGAACAGAATTGAAGCAGTCTTCATCCACAGAACAATAATATAAGTTTTTCTCTGAAGAGATCAGCCAGATCCATAGACCTTATTGCAAGTTCTATGCGCAGATGTATTAGTTCTATGATTTTTTCAGTGTGAAGATGACGGCGTGGTGATTTCGGCAATGGTTTGGGGAGGAAATGATGAAAATCACGCTGGTGTAATCGTTCTAGACGCCCGCTCGTTTACAGAAATTGCGAGGGCTGATTTTCACACACCCAGTCCTGTACCCAAATGCCTGCACGGTTGGTTCCTCCATAAGAAAGGCGGTTAAAAAAAAAAGGACCAAAATTATGGACATCGATTAAAAACACATCTGAACAGTTGGAATGGAATGAAACATTATGAATACTCTAATTGTATTATTCGATGTACATTTTTAAAAATAAAATGCGTCGATTATGTAAATAATTAGTCACTCCAAGCGACGATAACGTTGAGACCGAGTGTTTCCAAATCCTCCAATGCATTTCTTGAAATGAAGGATCCATCCGGTTTTACTACCATAATGAAAGGAATATGCGAAACGCCGAATCTCATACGGATTTCCCTGAAGAACAATTCGATTAAATCGCACCAAAAACGAATCTACCTATGTAATTTAAAGTTTCCGTAGAAGACTCTTGTGGGATCACTCGCGTGTTCTATATTATTCAAAAGATACTCACTCAGCATGACATTCCACTTTTGTTACATCTTCGAATGGTATTGCGTACCAAGGACCACTCATACGACGAAAGAAATAATCAAATTCAGTAGCGCTTTTTTCTGACGGAACGAGTACTATTTCGAACCCACAACGGTGCTTGAACGCTTCCTAGAACATTGAGAATTGAAATGTTTTCTGCCCGAAAAAACAGCGGTAATCAGATCATAATACTCACTTTATAAACTTCTTTCAATAAATTTAGTAGTTCCTTGATTCCTTTGCATTTGGAAGAAGCGAAAAGAAGGATATAGACCTGTTTGTTTTCCAGTATTTCTATGGCATTGAATCTTTCTCCATTTCTATTTATGAGAGATTTTCCAACAAAAACATCCATATTATCGCTACTCGCAGTTTTCTAGATATGACAGCTAGAATATTTCAATGTCAAAAATAAAAAATTAACTGATTTTTCGTTTTAAGATTTAATTAATAATATCAAAAGATAAAAAAAATTTAAAGACAAGCTTATACATGACGTCACTACATTGAAAACGTTCAATTCAAGTGCGTTCATCAACTTTCTATGATCGATGGTAAGTAAATGAGGTTAATTGAAATTTCGTCAAAATTATGTACAAATTGCAAACGATATTATTTGGGTTGGAATGCTCTAGAATGAAAAACAAATATTTTTATATCATTTTATTTAAACAAGTTTCTAAAATTTCTTGAAACTCTTCTTAGAGCTACTGCCTTTTGTGACTTTCAATACGTTGAACCTCACGGTCTTGGAAAGAGGTCTGCATTCTCCTATCGTTACGATATCCCCAATTTCAACGTCCCTAAAGCAAGAAAAAAGAATAAAATCTCTGAATAAAAAAATTAATTGCATTATTTACCTGAAGCATGGCGACAAATGAACAGACATGTTCTTATGCCTCTTCTCGAATCTGTTGTATTTTCTGATATAATGGAGGTAATCTCTACGAATTACAATTGTCCTCTGCATTTTGAGTTTCAGTACAACACCAGTCAAGATACGTCCACGAATGGAAACGTTGCCGGTGAAGGGGCATTTTTTGTCAATGTAGTTTCCTTCAATCGCCTAAACAAAAATCATATTTTGCAACACATTCAAAATGTAGACATGATTTTAATTTGGAATGATCATGAAGCTCACCAAAACTAGAGAATAATTGCAATAACATTCCACAACTTAGAAAGAGAAAATTGACAGAAAATCTATATTACATACTACGATGTTGAACCTTCACCCTTAAATGACTGATTATCCTTTAATTACACCTCACTTTGAATAACTTTAGCTCAAATGATGAGCGATATGAAAAGAAGCATTGAATGAACACAAACCAGCAGAGAAATGATCCAAAACCAGTAATAGCCAAATCATATTACAAAAATTGCCGGTTTTATATTCACCAACATAACACTTCGATGAAATTCCATTATTGAAAACTCTTTTCCCAGGTCTGATTTCGATATTAATTTAATCAAAATATTACAAGTATTTTTCATATTCAAAATATTGTATTTAGATATGTGGACTATGGTTTCGGAAACTGAAAGAATCAAGTGAAACCGAAATATCTATAATTAATATGACGCGACATCAAGAACAGACCAAGAGAAGAGTTATTCAAAGATTTGATGAGAACTTAAGCTAGCCATTTTTTTCATCAGTTAGTATATTTGACTATAACAGGTTTTGCAGAATCTGAAATAGTCCAAAACTAATCAAAGACTGTCCTGATGGAATATCAACTCTACACCCCACTATGAAAATGGTTAAGACATACCAAATGTAATGAAAGTGATTAGTAACTACATTGCAAAAGTTATTAGCACGAAAACAATAGAGAATCTACACCAATCTGAATGATACGGAAGATCTCCTTCACCACCATGCACCTTTACTGGCAGAGGTCGCCGACCAAGCCCTAAAAAGTAAGTACACAAACCTCTCTTGGGGTTTTGAAACCTAATCCTACACTTCTGTGGTAACGGAGGTTCTTCTTCTTGACACCCCCCTTCTTGTTCAAGAACACTGTAGGTTGCTTCTGGAAGGCCCTCTCACCCTATGTTGCAAAGAAACACAAATTAATACGAGTGGAATAGTGCCTACCTCACGAGGAGTCTTAAATCCAAGTCCCACTTCGCGGTGGTATCTCAAGGACTTCCTCGATTTTTTGACGATGCCTTTCTTGCTTTTAATAGTAGCAAGAACATTGGCCACCGTCGGTTGTTTCTGAAATGCTCTTTCATTCTGCAAAAGTAGCGTGAATTACATTAATGTCTCCATAGTGAAAAACACCACGTGCACCGGAGGCTACACAAACACATATTTAAACTGAAAGGCATGTTTATTAACGTCAAATCGATTGTACGAAAATTGAAAAAAAAGTCGAGAAGAATCTATATCTACAGAAACATAATTAAACATGGTTTAATCGTGAAAATATTATAGACTTACCTGATCCGCCATCTTTACAAACTAAATTCTCTATTCAAAAGAACCGTCACTTCAACAACCACCGAACAATATGAAAGAGAAACGTCAATTTGGTGGTGACATAGTATTGTCATTTAGAACCATAGAAACACAATTCTTTTTCTATTTAGGATTGATTTGATCTACTACTGCTTTTATTCCAAAGATATTGTTTTACTTTCTTCTTGGTGTTCTGTGGTGATGACCCCCATTTTTTTAGTACTAGAACTCGTGCAGGGAATATACAGAATGCATAGATTAAAGAATGTCCCTTCTGATTTTTTTGTCATGGAGGGACGTCTTTTACCCCCATAACTTGATCCCTAGCATTCAAATCTACGCCCTCGTGTTTTGAAATAGGGAATGCAAGTTTTTTCAATCAGAGTACGATCGTTATTGTAAATTACCCAATGTTCTGCTCAATTTTTTCTGAAAATTAAAATGAATTTCGAATAAACTTGTAGGATTCAAATAAAACTCGTTTCCAATAAAAAATCTTCTATTTCACTGCTCTAATAATCTCATAATTATTAACTTTAGAATATGTAATTTGTACAGCAAGCATTCAAACTCAAAACATATACAAAAACTTGAGATATAAAATCTTGTTGGATTTATTTATGCCTCATTTTTGCAAGCTATCGAAATTCAACATCCTAAAGTTTTATATAAATAATGTTTTCAGTCATATTTTAAATTCTAAACTGGAATAAATTATATCCAATAGTCAAACTTCTTATCAAGCTGCGAGAAACGCTTATATTTCTCAATATCCTTTTGCAAACTGACTAGTGTATGTAGGAAATCTAAAGAACTTTGAAAAATAAAACTCTTCAATGTAATAAAAGGTTTGAATAATCCAAGCTTCACAAGAATTAAGAAAACGCCATTTCAGAATTATATCAAGCAATTTGGACCTAACGAAATTCGAGACAATTTCCAATATACTGATGAGTGAGAAAAACAGGAAACAATGCGTCTCAGAAAATAGCCTTAAGCAGAATTCCTCAGAATGCAAGTTATGAAAGTTTTTCAAATTTCTGAAAAAAAAAGAGATCCTACCTGATTTACACCCGACACTATTTTCTGGGACACATATCGACCTGAAATCGAATTTTCATACAAAATAATGTAAAATATACTTACAGCTACCTTTAAAAAACGTAACCAGAGATGAGAGATGAAGAAAATAACAAAGATCCTAATCAACATTGAATTCAATCAGAATTTTTAGGGTTTGAATGCATTTTCTTCGAACACATCGAAAATTTCAATTTAATGAACGAAATCAGTCGAAATTGAGAGGAAAGTATCGATAACCGAACGAATATCACAAAGTTCTTCATATGACTGAAAACCGATATGTTGAATAAATAAATAAACGATAATATTGGCACGCGATAACATGCTTTGCAGCCAGCATAACCTGTAAGGATCATACGTTTATTTTTCCCATACGAGGGACCATAAAGCGGACGGAGCGGCGCTCCGCCTTTAAAGCTCTGTGTACAAATAAATACTATAGGAGCGGCAACGTCCGCTTCATTCGGCGCTGGCCAAGGGCACGCCCACCAAAGCCACGGGCACGGACTTGACGTGCGTCTGCCAGGCGGAGTTCAACTGGAAGAATTTCACCCCACTGAATTCGACCCCGTCCACGTACACTAGAACAAAAAAATTAAGATATTCTTTTCGATTTGCATAAAATTCGTCGTGGACTCGGTGATCACCTTTCAAGGGAGTGTTGTGGGAAGAACGAACTGAGCAAATCATCCTGGACACGTTCTCTATGTACTGGCTTCGCGCCTCCAACTCTTTCTCCTTCTCCTTCTTTTTGCCCAATCTCATAACTGAAATAAGAACGAAATTATAAAAACAATAAACAGAATTTATGGGTACAATTCGAAAATGAGGGATATAACAGGAGATAAAACGCTCACTCTTCTGCTTCTTCTCCTTGTTGGCGAACTGTATCGACACGTTCAGTCCGTTGATGCAGGTGGTGGTCACCTGGATCCCCCTGAACAACCCCTTCATCGAGATCTTCCCGTCCGGTTTCCCTTTTTCAGTCTTCTGCAGGTTCTCGCCCACCTTGGGAAAAGGCCAGTAGTCGATCTGCAGCTCCAGCGGTTCCCACAGCTCCCTCGTCTGGACGTTGGGCGAGGAGGGGGGCGTCAGCGAGGGGACGGACGGGGGGCTCGAACACGTGACGTCGTCCATGTCGACCGACAGGCCGGTGATGGGGTCCACCGGGCCCACTCGGACCTCCTGCAGGAAAAAGGATTTGCGAAAACACGAATAGTTTGATTTTTGAAACTCCAAGTTCCAGGGCGTTGAACTAAACCTTATTTCGTTAGCTCCGCTAGTTTTTCTTCGGTTCCGCCATCAATTTATCCTAAAAAACGATCTAGATCGACTAAAACTTTCGTACTCACGTTGATGAACGGTATGAAGTGCTGATTGGAGTCGTCGTAGCAGGTCAGCATGATCTCGCCGACCGGCAACTGGGCGAAGGGCGCGGTGGGCGGCGCAGAGATGTACTTTTGCAATTTCTGCATCGCCTCCTCCGCCCTGAAGTCTTGTTCCGCGGCGAAGAGGGCGGCGTAGCCCTGATCGAGAAGCGTGAGCTGCTTGGCCACGTTGCAGCAGCCGCTCCCCATCGGCACCACGTACAGCCTGATGAAATTAAGCCATTCCGAGGGTCTGGCCGAGAGGAGTTCCACGTACGGACGCACCGTCCATCCCACCAACGTGTCCCCCCCGATCAAGATCAGTCGGATGAAAGCGAAGGCCCCCGTTTTGGAGCAGCTGTTGTAACTGAAAGTTATCGCTATAAAGTTGCGAAGTGTTCATAGTTACTCACATTGAAAAATATAAAGACAATTGTTCGAAATGAGCCTTCGTATTGACATCGAAAAGACATTCAGAGCAAAATCACCACCAAATAAAAGAGATCTTAGTCATATTCGTCGTTACTTACTATTTATGGATTTTATTGCACAGATGCGAAAGGACAGCTTTGACTTCTACCCCAGAAATCGGTTGGAAAACTTTGTGATGAGCAAGTTTCGCACAGATCGGATTGACCAGACTGTCCGGTCCGCTGATTAAAAAAATATTTTCAGGAAGAACGCTTTCTTCTAACGGTAAACTGCGGGAGATCTGTTCCAAAAATGTTTTTCGGGCCTTGAAGAAAACACAAAAACTTATCATCAGCAAACTAAGGTCGATCTACAGAAATTCATTCTAGCAGGAATAAGATGTGGTATTCAAAGATTTTTTTGTGAAAATTTTTCTCGAAAATAGAAAAATAGATCACTTGAAACACTAACAGTTGTTAAAAATTACAACAGCTGTCAAAAAAATTGACAGCAGCTGTCAAGAAATTACAGCTTTTAAAAAACTAACAGCATCTGTCAAATTTGACAACTATCAAGAATTGGGTAGAGCGAAACTCACTGTTATTGTCTCGAATATCGGAATGTCGGAGCAGACGCTCAGCGAATTCTTTTTTTTAGCCGACGAGGCGGAAGAACGGAAAAGCTTAGCCTTCCTTTCGGTCAGTTCCTGCATGATGTTGCTAAAGTCGTTGTCAGCCGCGCTCTTGATCTTCTCGTATTTCGACGTCGGTTCTCTGGGAGGCGAACCGGTTTGTGCGTCGCTCTGTATTTCGGGGTCCGTCGCGCAGAGATCCGCGTTTCCGTCGCTCCCTGAAACATATTCGTGAGGCTGATACCGAAAACGTCAAAAATGACATCTGTCAATAATTTGATAGATGACCTTTTTGACGTTTCATTCTAATTCATTCTTATAAATGACACATAACCGCGAATTTCTTACCCGAATACACTTTTTCGTCAAACAATCTATCAGTATCTATGAAAGTTTGGCTACTGGAGTCGAGAAGACTTTTGCTGCTGCTGAAGAACGGTCGCAAACTTGGTTTCGGCGTACTGGAAATGGACATGGTGTCCTGTTCAGCCCCTGAATCTTCGTCGCAACTCAAGGACTCTAATTCTTGGAACAACGCTTGAATATCACTCGTGTTTGTGAGATCTGCACCTCTTCCTCCCTCGCTGTCTGCCACTCGAAACCTCCTCAAGAGCGAAACGAACCTTTGTTTTAGGTTATGCTGAAAAAATCATCCCTCTAATGGCTGCAATAATTAAAAGAATCTCAAGGAATCGTATCCGTTCTCCACTTACTCTAGCATGCGGTATCTTAGTCCTTATAGGTTCGCTATCGGATAAGTCACCGACTTCCTCTTCTCCCGAACTTATTTCATCGTCTTCATCGCTAAAATCGTATTTATGATCTGATTTACTTTCCTGATCAACTGGAGTCGAGCTCAGTTGCATCACACTCAATCTGGCGACAGGCCCAACTCCTTTTTCTTTACCGTTACTATCTGACATCAATTCAAGCTCTAAATCCATGTGCTTTTGGAGAACCTAGCATTGTCAACATAATAAAACATTTGAAAGAGGCTCTTTTCATAGGATTTCGAGATGACAGACAATTTTAGAGAACTATAATTCAAGGAATCTATAAAATGAATGACCTACTTGATCCATTCTGATTATCCCTTCTGCTAAAGTTTTATATCCTAACATAGTCCTGTTCTTGTACCTCTTTCGTCTTTGAAGCAAAATATGGAGCTTATTTCCCTCCCTTTTCAAAAAATGGGGATACTGAAGACAAAAAGTGAGATCTAGCGAAGCATCCAGTAAACCATTGGCTGAAAGGTTCAGTTCATGGGATCGTAGTGTGCGTTTGGTGGATTGCATCTTCACAGCAATAGATAATGACTGTAACTCTGACCCTAGAGGTTTCAAGATTACCAGCCTGGTAAGCGTAAGGGAGCACAACCTGAAAATTTACTACATATAGTTATGGTTTGGAATTTGTAGTGGGATTTTTACCTTGGAATACAATTTGAAGGCGTCCTATCCACCCAAGTTGCGTACAGTCGCATTTTATTTGGGACAGCCCCAGAACTGGTCATGATTTTTATTTTCTCAGACATTGTTCTATCTATATCTATTTATTATTGCTTTAACGAATTTCAGTCATTTTTCTCGGATGATTGCGGTGTTGTGTGATTAGTACTGTAACTTTACCTACAAGTTTCCGCTTACATTTTTCATCAAAAGAAATAAACCGATATCACAAAACAAAGATTAGGGACTCCAATCTTTGCTATTTCTGTCAGTTTCAATTGACAAAACAACAATCGTAAAAAATGGAATTTAAAGGTAGCCATACATTATGAGATTTTTGTGTATCTATCTTAAAACTAATAATTAATATTATTACAACAAATGATGAGAGCTTGTGGGAATTTTTATTCCTTGTGAAAAGGAAAGTCTTCTGAAGATTCATCGTATGTCTTCATGTTGAAATCATAACATTATCGCAATTCAGAATTCCGATGAGCTGATCTGAGGATCTACGGAAAGCTTTAAATTCTTCATTGAACCACAGAATATTCGCAAAGATAACCTGTGCAAATCTGACAACAATCATCCATACCATAGAATTAGGATACTACTTCCTTATACAAACAAAAAAAGACTTTTATTTATAATTTATTATTCTGTGCACGCAAATTATTCTATGCCTGTGAAATTTCAAATTGAAACTTGAAAGTCGCTTGAACTTGCAATTTTCAACAATAATATTGTTAATTATTAATGTCTTATTCAGGAAAAGGTTACAATAAAAATGCGGCTTTCAGAAAAAAGAAACCGTGGACTCTCAGGAAAAACGATTTAACAGATATAAGTGTTATTGATACTGACCCATCAAATGGTTATTATGGGTTCAAAATATATTTTCCAGATGAAGGTACGGGAATATCCAATTGTTCTGGAAATTAATAATTAATTATAATTTCAGCTCTCATCGATATTAACATCTTACTGCTGCAGTTAAAGATCTGCAGAAAGTATTTTGATCAAAATATTGGCATGTTTGATTTCAATTTGATACAAAAAACAAAAAGTTTTTCGCTCAACTATAAATTACTAATGAATGATGAATCCTTTATTCAATGGCCAGATTTTCAAAATGATCTGATAAGTAACACTGAATATGTTTTGAATTGTTTCGGTTTAGCTATGCATCAAACAATCTGTGATGATTTTATTGCAAAGAATGAAGACGATCAGAATTCCTCTTCAGAATCTTTTTATACAAGTTTAGGAAAGATAAGGTCAGAAATTGTAAACTACGAACCGACTCTTCAACTGAAAGATCTCAGAGTCAATATTTACGGTGAGAATGGAGCATTGTTAATGTTGATTATTCACTGAGTTGTGTTTTATTATGCAGAAAAGCTTAGCAGTGTTCGTGGCACTGTGATTAAAGCCAGTGGGATCAAAATACATTGTGAATATCTTGCTTTCACCTGTAGTTCTTGCCGGGGTACACAAATCGTAAGACAGAAAGATTCAGTGTATATCTGTCCGGTGAAATGTCCAACTAAAGGTTGTCAAGCTAAAAGTAACTTTATACCCTTGCCGTCTTCGCCCCATACAAGAACTATGAATTGTAAAACTATAAAACTTCAGGAACTGATTGGGAACGATGAGTATGAATACGGAAGAACTCCCAGGACTCTTGAATGTAGATTAACCGAAGATTTGGTGAATTCTTGTATTCCTGGAGATGACGTAACGGTTACAGGAATAATAAAGGTGAGTTAGTTGTCAGAAATGTTGGGATGTCAGTGTGGGTGATTGTTTTATTCGTGTCTACCTGATTTTCGTTTAAATTAGGTTAAAAAAGCTTCTGGTAAGGTAAAGAGCAATCAACCGTCTCTTTTTGCAATGTACATGGAAGGAATATCGCTTGTCAATAATAAGAATAGAAATCCTGGTAGTTATGGAGCCTCGGAAAGTATAACTTTTCACATGGAAGATTATTATGCCATACAGGTGAGAAGTTGTACGAATACGATTTTTAGCAGTGGAATAATGACAAATGTTGTAGAAAATACATGCGGAACCGATGCTGTTCAGGTACCTCGTCCAATCTCTGTGTCCGAGCATTTACGGTCATGAAATCGTGAAAGCTGGCCTTCTCCTGGCACTGTTCGGGGGAACCAACAGGAACTGCGTGCGTGCCGAATCTCACGTGATGATAATCGGGGATCCCGGCCTGGGAAAGTCCAACATGCTTCAAGCCTGCACCAACGTTGCTCCGAGAGGTAAAGTGCCCATTTAATTTTACTGTGTTTAGGAATATTGCTGTTCAACCTTGGTGCCATATACTAGTCTCCCCCGGTACTGCTCCGCTCGATTATTTGGTGAATTCTGTGTCATTTCGATTGTTCGTTGAGGGAAATTTAGGACTGAAACTTTCTAAGCTGGTCTTTTTAGGGGTTTACGTGTGCGGCAACACGAGCACCAGTTCCGGCTTGACGGTGACCCTGACCAGAGAAGGCGGAGGGGATTATTCCATGGAAGCGGGCGCTCTGATGCTGGCCGATCAGGGATGCTGTTGCATCGACGAGTTCGACAAAATGCGGAACCAGCACTCTGTGAGTCGTACCTAAATCGTTCATTGTGTAAAAGTTGAAATTTAAAGTCTCTGTTGGAAGCGATGGAGCAGCAGAGTATAAGCATCGCCAAGGCGGGAATCACGTGTACTTTACCGTCGAGGACGACGATTTTAGCCGCAGCCAATCCCGCGGGGGGTCATTACGACGTGGCTAAAACCGTGGCCGAGAATCTGAAAATAAGCGCGCCCATGCTGTCCAGATTCGACCTCATCTTCATTCTTCTGGATAAATCCGACGAGGTAAACAAAGTTTGGTTTGTAGACTGATGTGTTTTCCGCAAATCGCTATGAAATTGTGACATTCCTGACCAAATTTCTCACAGAAAAAGTCAAGATTTCCCAACTGTTAGGAAATATTCATTCCCCTACAGTTGTCAGTGTTCAACATAAGCATATTCGTACTTTCCTCTAGATTTCTCCGGTAATAATTCTAAAGAAGCAGTATTCACTCTCATTGCCCCAACCACCTCTGGGGGAGTCCCAGAAATGGAAAACCCATCATCACTTTTCATTTCACACTGTTTTGTCTTCGAAAATACGAGCAAATGAAATTAATATTCGTCAAGTTTGACAATTCAACATTAATAACTTTCCATATGTATCTATGTAGATGCATAGAAATATTGTATGCATCTATGTTTCCATAATAGATGCATAGGGTTTCTATGCATCTATTTTCCATAGCAACGCAACATAGACGCGTAGAAACCCGACTCCTAACTAAAAATCGTGACCAAAAACGGCACTCTAGATTTGAGTTTTTGTGCTACTCCCGGAATAATCCGCAATATTTCGTGGTCGTGGCGCTACTGCGTCAATGGAAAATATCGCGACTTCTTTCGGGTGAAATGAAAAGTAGTTCAAGAATTTCGATCGACAAGAAAGTATTAACCAAATCTAATCAGTGCCAACACCAGGTATTCTATGCATTCATAGACAATCAATTTCATTCCGAATTTCAAAGCTTCATTTATTCATGAACGAAATAATTCGCGATTTTTTTTCAAAATTGAATGAAATTTGTTCGAATATCAAACGATTTGCGGAGAAAGAGTATGTTTACCACGCATTCCTGGACTCTGTGTTGCACAATATTCACAATTGTCCAGAAATGTGAGGCTTTTCCTACCCGGTAAACAATGTTCAATATTTTGCACTGGCAAACTTGGTCTTTTGATGTTATCAGTCTAAGTTTTGCACTGGACAGGAACGTACATCTACAATTTTTTCAAGGAAGTAGATATGCTGCTGTCCAAACACATCTTAGCGATGCATTCCGGTTCCAAAGATAGTTCAGTGTCGCGATCAGACACTTGCAGTGGATCGTCGACCGGAGAGCAGAGTTTGAGGTGAAATTCTTCGTTGTTCCACTTGGAATTGCGCGTAATTCCGAAGTTGTATCGTTCCAGAAAGAGACTTCAAATACACGAAAACGAATCGATCGAGTACCTCCCGCACAGTCTCTTCAGAAAGTACATAGCTTACGCTCAGAAATACGTCAACCCCCATCTGTCGGACGGCGCCAAAAGCGTAATCAAAGACTTTTACCTGAGGCTGAGGAAGCAGTTCAGAACTGGCGAAAGCACTCCGGTCACGACGAGACAGTTGCAGTCTCTGATTCGTCTGACTCAGGTGAGGGGAATCTGCATTTTATAAAAAAAAATCGCCCAAGTGAAACGTGTTTAGGCGAGAGCAAAACTCGAACTCAGGGAGGAAGCGACTTCCGATGACGTAGAAGAAGTTATAGAGATAATGAAGAAGAGTTTGGGCGACATATTCACGGACGAGACAGGCCTGTTGAACACGACTCGATCTCAGAACAGTACCGGGATGAGCAGCAGAAATAAGGTGAGTGTTCACCAAAATGAACTAGAAGAGCAACATTTCCAAAATAATTAACGAGTATAAATGAAATTCATTAGAGACAGTGAAGGAAAAAGACTGAAAAAGGTGTACAATATTGAATCTTTTCAGGCACTAAGATTACTGAGTGGTCTACAGCAACTGGCTAAGACCACTTCAAAATCTTTGTTCACCACAAAAGAAATTCAGGAGCTGGGAAACAAAATCGGGATCCCGCCTGAAAAGTTTCATAATTTGTTACAAACCATCAACATCCAGGGTTATCTTCTGTATAAAGGCTCTGACAGTTACCAATTGATGAGCGCCTGACATGTTTTTAAAGTTCACTCGTTTGTTGCTGATTGTTACTAATTTTAACTCGAATAAATACGAAATTTTTTACGAAGTGATTGTTTTAATTTTATCGAAACAAATTCATCACATTCAGGAGGACAGGTTAAAAGATAAAAATTTCTTGATCTTATGGCACCATAATGAGAATTTTTTGGGGAACTCATTTATTTACTTGAGAAATTTCAGAGAAAAAAATAAAAATAGTTTGATTACCGTTTATTTGTTTAGTTCGTTACTTTCAACTTTGGCAAACACAGATTCCACTGGAATATTCCAAAATTCCTTAACATAAGGTAATCTATCTGACGGATTCGTACTCCAATGGTGCAATCTACATTTCACTTCTTGTTTTTCCTTCGGACTGAACTGAAAACGCAAAATTTAAATATACTTACGGATACCGAACAAACTTCATCTTACAACAACAGTAATATAAAATTCTCTCCCTTCCAAATCCAAGTTTGGGCCTTTGATCTCCTTTTCCGGAAGAATTATCGCCTTTTCAGGCACTTCCCATGCACATTTTCTGAAAGAAACTTTTATGTGCCAAGGTTTCACCACCCACGGCGATTCCATGTTCATTACCACTGAAAGAGTCATTGCTGCCATCGATTGCATGCACTGAGAAAAAATAAGGTAGTCAAAGGAACGATATTTCTCGAGATTCAATCAATCTTAACAATATCCACTTACAATAGGCACAATCGGTGAAGAAGGTTTATCCTCCACGTCTTCTTTCAAACTGGCATACTTTATCATGTTTTCCTCGTTTGCGTACACAGCTTTTTGTAGCAATATCAAATTATTATAACCGTATGAAGCCCTCACTTCAACTACATCTCCCCTATTTCCTAAACCTTCTACGTTCGATGTTAGGATCAATTTCATCAGTGGTTTTTTCTCCATCGATGTATCCTTAACCAATTCGTATACATAGTGTCTGCTGCGAAGAGTCTTGGGTGACACATTTTTTTTGTGTAGTGGCACGGGAAATTTCCTTTTTAAGATGTATGTCGTCTACGAAAAAACAGTGAATTTCTAAGGTTTGAACGATAATTGATGCTTTAGGTATCGGGTGCAGTAATCACCCGATACCTAAAGCATCAATTTGAGTTTCGTAATCGATATTATAATATTTGAACGATAATATCAAATGCTTACTCTAATTTGATTATTTAATACTGTATTACATGAATGAGTCAGTGTTTGACATTTGGGTATTATATTCCGAACAGCCGGCCACATTTTCAATTTATTTATTTATAATTATATTTGGTAATTTTTTTTAAATTAGGGTTAGAATTTAGAATGACATTCAACTCTATGGTCAAATATTCTTGGTTAGAAACACAGAACTCTAGAAGAAATTGTGATCTATGATTGAATGTAAGTCTGGGTAGGGTACCCATGTATGCGATATCGAAATAAGATTGATTTGTTACAAATTCTTAGATTACCAAATAGCAAGAAGGAATTAAATTGTCCTGCAATCTGCAAAAGCATTGATGGGGTTAAGCCTCACAGAACCCTTAAATTTGGTATTCTATGCAAAAAATCAATTTTCTATGTTTTCTTGAAGTTCTGTGTTTTCCCACAGCTCTGTGGTTTTCCTTAAAATGGTGGTGCTTTCGCCTTTTGTATTTGTGGCAATATCAATGGAAATTTGAAAAATATTTTCATATGAATTATTCCTGGAAACCAGTGTTTCAATAACTTGCATAATAAAGTTAAATTAACATTGGATTTACGTTTCAATCGCTTTTGAAAATTGGTAAGTGCGAAGAGTTTTTGATATCAAGAAAGATGTGTTATGCCAATTTCGCTTAAATAATTCATCATTGTATATCTAGACGCTGTTGGTTTGAATTTGATATGTTGAGTATTAGATGACCAGGTTACGTTAAGGTTAATTTTCCAAGACTAGATATCCTTCGACTTGACCAAAAATAAGTCGGAGGCTTATGTGGATAAATTACTTAATAAATACTGGATATTGTGAATTTTCCGATTTGACTAAGCAATGTTTGAAGTTTGAAGGAAATTGATAAGGCCTTAGAACTTAATATGTATATGCACTTTGAATATTCTATTGATCAACATATAACAATATACATTTTTAGGTTATATCCCTAATTCGACATTAGCAATATTGAGTTATTGTGAAATAAAATGATAATAAATAGATTGTTTTCTTTTTGTGTTTTGAATTTCTCAAGATTTAGCGCGAGTCAGAATTTATGTCATATCTAGTAGGCTGAGTGACGACTACTGAATTTTGGACTATGCTTGAGATTACTGTCCTGTCACTGACATTTTTCATTCTTTGATACAAGTTAAGCCGAGTAGTAAAAAACGAACAGACTACCAGACAACGAAATTTTCTGGAAGCTCGTCATTTCAAGCTTCTCTGCGAAGAACTGCACAAATTTGAAAAAAAATGAGCTTTGCAGGATGCTAGTATCTTGTGCATATTCATGGACTTAAAGTGCCTATGAGAGAATGTAGGAAGATCCAAACGTTTCTCGAAGAAAAATTTCTGTATGGTAGAGTTCAAAAAGAAAAGGTTTCTTAAGATATTCTGAGATGAGAGAATAATTGAATTTCTGTGGTTTCGTAAATCCGATGAAAAGGAATAATGAGATCGTTCTTATGACAAAGCCAGTTTGTCGAATCTACTCGACAATTAATGCAATTTGATATTGCGGTATTTGAGTGAAAATTGGGTATTCATGAGACAACCTATATATGTTATGATTTCTTTTATAGAAAAAAGCTCAGAAAGCTGAAATCAGGAAATTTATATAAATGCATTTTTTTCTGAATATGTTCAGTTATCACAATTTTGGCTAGCGATGTCATGTTTATTAAAAAAATTCTTTTCTAAATCGCTATTCTGTCCAATAATCTGCGATCTCTGGCAGCCGATCGCGTTGAGAACTGCCGGTGGCTTTATTTTATTTTTACCCAAGACCGTGTAATGATTTTTCACGAGAAAGAGAAACATATAACATACATAAAACGAGTCGGCCTTGGCATTGACCGTCGATGCAGCTTTGAATATTTTCAAGGTGATCAGGGTGCCATGCTACGCCAGTCAGGATGGTATCGTTTGACCAAGATTCGGTACTCGCCGTATTTTTTTATTCCACCATCGGAACTTTCAAACGGACACACATTCGAAATTGAAAAAGTGTTGCGTCATTTTTGGTTTTGACATTTTCGCCAAACAAAGGAACGCCATAAATTTCGAGCCCACTTAATGTTAGCTTGTTAATTTAATCATTAACAATGAGTTATTAAGAATAACTAGTTGGACAAAATGGGGACTATATTTGAAGTGAAGTAGAGAAATATTGAGCTGCATTATAAGAATACTCAACAGTTGACAGAAAAATGCATTCCAAGAATATTAATAAAATTCTAATCAGGTCGAATTTTTGGAGATTCAGAAAAACGCTTGATTATCAGAGTTGTTGTTAATTATACAAGACGAAATAACAAGACGTGCTCGGCGTATTCTAATTGGCATTAAATACTCTGCAACTTGCACTACCCCACGCTATAAATAATAATTGGTCGCTATCAAACGTAAATAACGTTATCGTGAGAAACTTTGTGGAAAAGGTCATGGACGCAAATCGAATTATTTATCGGAATCTAACGTAATTTTTCCCGAATAAAATGGAGATTGGCAGTCGTAAGAGAAGAAGATGGGATTTTTCTGCCGACGTTATCGCAGTTCACGTAACCCTTATCAGTTGAAGTCCACAAACACGATTTGTTTGTATCTTTTGGCGAATTACTTTAATCGCAATCGGATAAGTCCGAAAAATTGAAGATAAGTGGTAATCTGGAATTATTTGTTGCTCTGAGCTTCGTCCGAGCGAAGATTAACATTGAATTAATTACAGCATAATGATTGATCGTACTTCATTGTAACCGGCGATCGAAAAATGTATCACATAATGACTGGAAACGTTTCAATATCTCATTCGATGATTTATTTTCAGACATTAGTCTATTTTTCTTGACAGATGAAGAATTTTTGGCAGCTGTCACCTTTTTTGACAGCTGTCAACTTTTTTTGACAGTCGTCATTTTTTTTGACTAACCTGAAGTCAGGAGCTTTTGAGCGCTCGATCATGCACATTGAATGTAGATTAGAATTGTCCACTAAAAAAATAAATTTTTGACAAAATTGACTGTATTTACTATTTTTTGAAGAAATTGTGGATCATCGAAATCGCAGACATCGTGAAGAAATGATATACATATCTCTTATGTGTTGAATTCTTTAACAATGATGAATTTTTCTATTTTTCAGATATGACCACAAAAATGTGAAGAATCCAAGAATTCAGGTGAGACTAAACATATTGCTAAGGAGTGTAAATTTATCATGCACCTTTTTCAAATTTTTATTCATCCGAAAAAGTATTGATCCAACGAGAACGGTTAATTCGAATAAAATGAAGGAAAACTTTTTGAAGTTGAAATTTAATTATGAATATTGACATACTGTGAAAACCCCCATCAGAAGCAAAGATCTGCTTTTGAGCCATTATGCCGGTGTTTCATTTTTGGATGCCCTCCATATGATTTTCAAGGTTGTTTTTTTGTCATAGAAAATTTCAGACTATAGGCATTTCTATGATCTGTCATAGATATATCTATGGTCTGCCATAAATATTTCTATGATCTGTCATAGATATTTCAATAGTCTGCCATAGATATATCTATGGTCTGTCATAAACATTTCTATGTTCAGTGGAAAAAAATTTAACGTCACAGAATTTTCGCCACAAGTTCATTATTTTTAATTCTATGGGTTTGAGGTTGACGTTCACAGATGAAAATTCGCAGTTTCCTTGTTTACGATTCGATTCGACAAAATGAGTGGTTCATATTTCGGACCGCCGATCTTCCGTATGTCCGCATCTCGGAAATCCCGTCGCTGTCGCGATAATTAAGCAATTTCCATAAAACAACGAGCAGCCGTGGTCGAGTCTTCCGACGGATGCATCCTCGGCCGATCTTGCGTTGCATTCGCCCAATCGCGTCTCTTCCCGAGGGCCTCATCTCCGTCGCGTTTTCTCCACGATCGGCCCACTCGAGCACGTGGGCACCGTCATCGACAGCTCTCAGCCGCGGACCGGCGTTTCGTCTCCGTGCCCCGAGTTTCTTCGCGATCGGACCGACTGTTTACGGCCCGTTTTTTCGGTGCATACTTTTTCCAACCCGCATTATCTGCGTTTGCCATGGGAACGTTCAGTTTCGGCTGATTTTTCCGCTTCGCGAGTGCGTGGGAAAACGAGGATTTTCTCGTCTTTTTTTTTCTACGGTGTTGTTGTTGTCACATGTGTGTTGTTGTCCGTCGGAAAATGGATAGCTGGATGCACGAAGTGGTGAGTGGTTTCCTTGAAGTTTCCGACGACGAGGAAGGCTGATCTTTTCGGTCGTTTTTCGCGGATTTTTTTTGGCTGTACAGGGTGTGCAAAATTCGTTGTCTGATCAGGAGATCCCGAGAAAGTCAGTAGTAAAGAGAAAAAAGAAAACACAATTTCTATTTTCTCTTCTGATTTATTCAAATCGGACAACAGAGCCGTCCTAATATTCCTTGATTTCGAGAGATTTTGTTAGAGTTTAGTTCACAACTTGAAAAACTACGGTGGTTTCTTGAAACCGCATCCGAAAAAATCTAGTTGGGAAAAATGAAAAGGAAAATACTGTAAATTAAATTCGAGATGATAATTCGAACTTTTCACGAAGAAAACTAGAAGAGGAAGTTAGCGTTGAACGACGAAATAAGCCGAGCATTTTGAAACGCAAAATCTTTCCTCCTTATCAAGACCGCAAAATTCAGAGATCAAGATCGCAGTAATATCAACGAATGTGTTGAAATTTTGGTGACCATTGAATTGGTACAAATGGCGCTGTGAGATGGACAGCCCGTTCTCCCGATATCACACCCTCAGATATTCCCTAAATGATTTCAACTCTAAGAAATCCAATAAAATTGAGAAAGAAAGATTCGACATAGATGCATAGAATTATATGCATCTATGATTCGACAATCGGTGTTTGAAGTCATAGTAATTTGAAATGCCCTAAAAAAATACGTATTTCACAGTTCCTATGGTAACGCCATCCCATTCATTATTCAATAGTTAACCGAAAAGCGGGAAGAGAGTTTCGCAAAAAAAATTCAGAAATAAGCACTTCCGATTAGGAGTAATGGTCTTTCTTAATATTTCTGCCAATGCTCAGATCTCGATTCTTACCAAAGACCAGTTTCAACTTCAACTTCAACCCATTCATGCCATCCATAGAGATATAATATAGATCATTCTGTTATCTATGGTGCCATTACATGTCTATTTTCTGCTCATCTGTAAATGTCTATGGCACGTACCGTGAGTCACAGAAATATTCAAATATTTTTTTTCTAAAACTCGGCAACCTAGAGGAACCGATGGGAAATTTGTGTATATTCAATTCACCTTTCTCCACATCAATGTCGATCGTATGGATACCGAGTTTTGGCTCGCCGATTATCGAATTCTCGAAATAATTTCGTGAAAACAATCGGATTCGGCAGGCCTTGAAACGCAAAGCTCAACGGAGAGGAGGCTAATCCCAGTAGACCTAGTAACTGGATTATTCAAGATCAAGGCCGTCTTAAAAATGCAACGCAACGGTCTCTCGCATACGATTTTCGCACAACAGCCTTGACTTTGTTTCAGCGAAACGTCCACGATTTATGTTGTTTGGATTTTTAATCTAGACTGCTTGGGATCGCTCGCATTCATCTTACATCCAGGTTACGCGGCAGGAACACTTTTTCTGTGGGTGAATCATCGCGAAATCATCTAGCACAGGATTGAGAGAATTTCAACGAAACGTATCTAGAATATCCCGACTCTCATAGTCTGAAAATCAGCTGTAACTGGTGCCGCTTCTGAAAATCCATTCAAGTTTGCCTATAGGCAAGTTTTTCTAGTTTTCATTTTGGAAATGCATACAACTCAATTCTCTACAAAAATTCGGTTCAAATTTATGACACTCCATAATAGACATAGAATATATTCTATGTTTATGCGCTGCATAGAA
Organism: Adalia bipunctata; assembly: GCA_910592335.1. NCBI lineage: Eukaryota > Metazoa > Arthropoda > Insecta > Coleoptera > Coccinellidae > Adalia > Adalia bipunctata. Next base: position 73,802,055 of record OU342949.1, on the reverse strand, counting down.
GGAGTGAGATCCAAATTGGTATTCTATGTCACGTCACAAACGTTTTTATAGCAAGCCATGAAGAAGGGTCAACAAGGCAACACTGGAAAAGGAAAAGGATTAGGTTTATTTTTTGATAGATTCATGTTTAAATATACTATTGGATTTTTATTCGATTAATGTTCATATGCAAATGACGAACAAAAAAATATTCAGCTACCATTCCCAAAAAAATCGAATAATTGTTGCAAGTTGAATGAGCAAACTCATATCTAGAAAAAGGCAGATGCTTGCGGGCTCATATTTAAAAGATTTTCGTTTGATGCGCTTCCCCAGTGACTGCCACAGTGGCTAAAATATACAGATCGAGTAATTTCGGTGAAAAATTAGGCGAATTCCGACCTTGTAACTTGATTTGTTCCAGCGGAAACGAATATAACATGGTGGGTACCCGCATCGCGACGTCACAGCCGAATCTGCGGACCGTCCTAGGCGCGTTAAAAAATCGTTCTCCCAGGTCGGGAACGCGCCAACATCAATTCGTCGCCGGTCCCGCCCGGGATTGGTAAACAGATGACGGCTTCGTTAAAAAAATTAAAATTAAAATAACCAGTCATCCGCAGATGAAATTGAACGCGAAAGACCATCAGCCTTGTAATTTTGGCAGTGTAATGGACCCACGCCGAGCCCCCCCTTCCCTCCGCCGAAATTTTCTCGTAATGGCCCAGGTAAAAACTGCATTTACGTTAGGCGGGTCCTGCGCCGTCTAGACGAAAGTCAAGGTCTCCCAAATGGTCTTTGTTTTTTAAACAAACATTACGGGCGTGTGATTTTCATGGATTATTCTTAATGTTGAACGATATCTGCGATGTTTTTTATTCATCCACAGCGCTTTGTGAACTTTTACTGCGCACAACTTTCGCGATTCCGTTCAAGTTCGCAGCTTACCAGACTTTTTCCGCTCGTTACATATGATATCAGTGTAGAACCTTCTCTACAGGGTGTTCCACCAGTATGTCCTTGGATCGATATCCCTGAATACAAAATTCAGATTCTCTTGAAAAATTAAACGTAGACAACCGGTGGGAAGTCCTGTTTATATGTATTATTCGATGTGAAAAGTTCCTATAAGAATTTTCGGCTCAAATTTTCGAATACATGAGGTCGAATTTTATTCACAGGTGTCAATGATGACCGACACCCCTGTACATGTGGAAGTGAGTTCTGCCGCTCCTCCGCCCCCTTCCTCCGTGAAGAAGGAGGTGGAGGGATATGCTGAGTGCTCCCCCTCCAACAGTAATACTTATTCCCCCACCACGACCATGGTCCATGATCCCAGCGTAAGTAAAATTTTGTTTTATTGTTATTCAACTGATTCAACGTTTGGAATTGAGAAAAAATGTGGAAAAAGAAAAAAAGAATTCTTATCTAATTTATTAGTTTGAACTTTTTTCCAAAGTCTTATAATTTTTGTGTGGAAATATAGAAAATGTTTCGCTTTAAATCGATTTCATTGAAACAGGAAAACTGCCTTTTTCCAGATCGACTATCAAGACAGCACGAAATACGAATTGAGCACCAGATCTCCAGGAAGTCCAGACAGACAGTACTGTTCTTCCACCACTCAACCACACAATGATTCCGGCTTAGAACTCAATGTGAGTAATTTTTTTGGGTCAATTTTCACTCAGTATGAATTGTAACTGAATTTGATGAGCCAATCCTGAAGTTTCTCCGAATTAGATACATTTTTGCGAAGTCCCATCTGGAAAAAAAAACTTTTCTTCGGATTGCGCAACCAGAACTATCTAAAATACCCACAAATGATCCGATATCGATGACGACTTTGACAACTGCTGTTATTTTTCGATAGGAGCTGTCAAAATATTGACAGCTGTCATTATTTTGACAGTTGTCAATAGTTTTGACAACTCCTATAAATTTTTGTTACAGCTGTCAAAATAATTTTTTTTTGCAGGACGACATAAAGGCGGAAGGCTCGCCGAGGAGGGTTTGTCTGGTTTGCGGGGACGTGGCTTCGGGTTTCCATTACGGCGTCGCCTCCTGCGAAGCTTGCAAGGCTTTCTTCAAGAGGACGATCCAGGGGAACATAGAATACACGTGTCCGGCGAACGGAGAGTGCGAGATCAACAAGAGAAGGAGGAAAGCCTGCCAAGCTTGCCGGTTTCGGAAATGCCTGCGGTCGGGCATGCTGAAGGAGGGCGTGAGGCTGGACAGGGTGAGGGGAGGCAGGCAGAAATACAGGAGGAACCCGGATTGTCCGTATCAGATACAGGTGGTTTCTTCGCAGAGGCCCGTTCTTCAGCTGGAAGGTGAGAAACGTTTCTCTGAAGAATTGAATTGTTTAAGGTCACTAATTTAGTTTATTGAATACTGGGTGAGTTTTTGACTTGTACATTTTTTCATCTGTTGAATCTCGAGGTCGACAAAAACCTTTTTTTCATTTTCCACTTTCCCGAATCCTGCTTTCTTGAGTGAACTCAGGAATATTGATATTTTTCTGTCCATGAAATTTCGACACACTGCATCTTTTGAACGAATTGGAATTTCGCAAAATGGTTTAGGAAAATCAACAGTTAAATGTGCAAGTCAAGGACCCTTCTTCAAAGATACGCCTGACAGGAGCGTACTTCGGATCAATCGTAACAATAGTTCCGTAAAACAAAAATTCCGTCTAGATATAAAGATGCTGGAGGCGCTGGCGACGTGCGAGCCCGACCTCCTGGAGATCAACGCGATGCCGGGAAGTCCGAAACTGCGTTACCTGCCGATACTCAGCGAACTGTTCGACAAGGAGCTGGTCGGCATCATCGGCTGGGCCAAGCAGATTCCCGGCTTCACCGACCTGCCCATCAACGATCAGATGCGACTGTTGCAAAGTACCTGGGCGGAGATCCTGACGCTCACGCTGGCCTACCGCAGCCTGCCGCTGCTCGGCTCGTCCAAGCTGAGGTTCGCCGTCGATTTCACGCTGGACGAGAAGCAGCTGAAGGAGTGCGGAGCTTCGGACCTGTATCAAGGGGTGAGTCGCGCAGGAAACTACCCTTTTTTTGGTGCCGCCTTGGTTCTTCGTGAGCGGAAAACGTATCGAAAAGCAAAAAAGAACCGTCTTGAATTGAACTCATAGTACATGGAATGCTATCACCAGATCAAAAAGTGTATAAACATCTCAAGTTGAAGGAATCTCTAAATTTCCATGTTCCCATGGATACGACCTGTCACACCGATCAGAAACACAGAAATGTTTGCCGAAATGCCAAGTGAATCGGATCTTGACGATTAAATTCATAGTATTTCTGTGTTTCTGTTCTGTATGACAAGTCGTATCCATGAGAACATGGAAATTTAGAGATTCCTTCAACTTGAGATGTTTATCCATTATTTTAAGCTGAGCAGCAAGGCTAATAGCACAGAATACCTAACTACACAGAAGCGTCACTTAACGTCGGCACTTTGATCTTCATGGGGCTAATTTTCGTGACCTTCATTCTCTGCTAGGTACCTAGTACATATGTCACTTTTGAGTGGTCCAGCGGGAAGTTTAAATTTCACCTTGACATATGTACTACCTAGCATGGCACAAGTGTCATCAAATAAAGTTTTGGCGGGAAGGCGGAATGACGCTTCTGTGTAGTTAGGTATTCTGTGATTCCATGTACTATAAGTTCTATAATTGAACTACAGATTCGGTCGGTTCAGTTCAGTTGTCAAACATTTTGATTTCTTGAGCTTGAATATTTTGTCAGATGCTGTCAAATTTTGACAGTTGTCAAATTTTTTTTGACAGTCAATCATTTTGGTTATGCGAATCCGTATAGAATGTGTTGCTTCTATTTTGCAGTGTTGTCAAGTGATCGAGAGAATCGATAGTCTGTCTATTTTAAAAGAAGAATACTACCTCCTCAAAGCCCTCGTCTTAACGAACTGTGATGTTAAATTGGAAGAAAACCATTCTTTGAAAAAATTCAGAGATACTATATTGTCGGCTATGTCGGACGCAGTTGGAGTACTAAGGTGAGTCGTCTTAGCTTTCGAAATTACACTTTTTTATATCGATCATTTTTTCATGGTGTTCAATTTTCCCCATAGACGTTACTTTTATTTTCAATTCCATTACAAATGTTTTCAGTTGTCTACTTCTCATTTTGTGATATCATTTTCTATTCTGAAATTTAGATGTTCTGTTGCGTTTAAACATGTTCAATTTCATTTTATTCATTATATTCCGTTATTTTTGGATGATTTTCACATGGATACAATTTCTTTTCAGGCCTTCCAGTGTTCTATACCAAGTTCAACAGTTACTTCTCTGTCTGCCGGCCTTGCGTCAAGCGGAGCAGATAGTTCGAAAGTTCTGGTGCAACGTGCACCACCAGAATCTGGCACCGATGAATAAATTATTCTTAGAGATGTTGGAAGTTTACAGTCGGTAGCTAAGTTCGTCGTTCCAAGTCGTCTTTTCGGAGGCGACCAATCGGTGAGAGGTCGGTCGAGTACCGGAGACGGAAGAAAATTCTCTCTGGTGAAATGAGATTTGGTGGAACAATTGAGAGAAATCGCGAATATTTTCGTCTTGGATTTTAATCCAGTTTATACTTCGTTCGTTAATTAAGTACAAAATGGTAGAATCCTCATCACTATCGCAGAACGCTTTAAATCATCAAGAGGGGTGTAGTTTTTAAAGGAGCGCACCAAGAGAGATGCCCATTGCTGAAAGTGAACGTCGCAAAAATGGGAACCCCCTTTGTTCGACAGTTCGGAGATGGTGAGACATTTTGAATGGCACCCCTCAACCTACATCGATGAATTTTGATGCAAGAAATGCAATTGTTTTCCATACTTTCATAGAAAGTACCTGCAGTTTCATTCTCTTATTTTGTGATAACCAACTTGTAAATGAGATCGGGTTAGTTTTTCTCAGGTTGAATAATTTATTCCGCTTTCTTCCTCAAGAGTTTGCTTTTTCGTTGCCATCGTTCCTTCGTAATTTTCATCTTTAAATGAGATTGTTGCATCAAATTTCTTGCTGTTGAATTGTATTTTCGATAGACCCGTTCAAATAAGTGGAATATGTAAAATGTTATAACAAATATTTAGTTGAGAAATAATTGTTGAGATGTAGTTTTAAGTAATAAAAATATTTTCAGTAACTGTCGTGCTATTGGTTGAAAAAGGAGGGAAGGTTGAAAAAACAGTCCAAATTAAATAACCAAGTTTTATTCCTGCACTTTAAAAAAATATCATAATCATCCGTTACTGTTTCCTGAAATAAAACTACATAAATTGATCTATAGCATGAAAAAATTATACCCTTGAATAAAGTTAACTCCATAAAAAGTGTCGGATTTGTTCAGAGAATGAAACAAAAAACTTAACAACATGAATCAACGAGTGAGGTATAAAAAATTGCATCAACAAAGAAAAGAGACAGGTAGGTACAAGGCAGTGAAACTAAACAAACGGTAAATATATAAATCTCTACGGAAAGATCGAGAACGATTCCACTACGCACACGCCATCAAAAATATCTATTAAATTTTTCATTTTATTATATTTCCTAAAACGAATACATATTTAAATAAAATCACAGTATATTGATTCATATTTTCGCAACCATCAACACTTTGACAATTATGGCATTAGGTGAGCGCTCGACTCCATCGACTTAACCACTAATTTATTTACATCTGAGTTGACATCGCGCTGGAAGGCAAAATTTTAACCTCAAAATACAGCTCGAAACAGTTCAGTTCACCCAACAAATACACATGGTAGAACATCGACAAGCCTTTTTTGGAGCTGCTGAAATAAACTGTTTCACCCTGTATATTTAACATTTATCATTGAAGATTTTGGCGAAATGGGGGGTAAATTCAAAAAACGAATTATTCATTACAGAATAAAGATTTGCAACGTCCCGAATCAAAGAGTATTGCCTTGGTACAATGTGAACGCTCCCTTAATTAATTATTGTCGTTCGGACTGGCGATGACGTGTACCTGTTTGCCTTTTGTTGCGTTGTAAACTTGACCGGCGCCAAAGGGCTCCAACCTTGGATGAGTCTCATTTTTTCCTAGATAAAGCATAAAAAATTGTGTTCAAGTATGTCGGATTTCATTTTCTATCAAGTTGTTATTTCTCGATTGAAAGTGACTAAATAACAGTCACAACGTGAAGCTAAATCTTTGGTAAGAATAGAGTCAACAGGAAATTCAAAAATTTCGAAAGAAAATTCAACTTTGATAGAGTGTAATTGGAAGCACGTTGGGTCGGAAATCCAAAGGTGCGGGGTTCGAGTCCCGCTCGAAGTGAAAACTTTTTTCTCACCTGAGTGTCCTTCGGCCGGTATGTACTTGGATATCCTGACCAGCGGCAACGGAAGATACCCGGCCGTGAGGGGCATGATGTCCAGCACGATGACTTCCGGTTCGACGTCGCTCTCGAAGCTCACCACGCCCGCCGTCCTTCCGCACACGGCCCAGACGCTCTGTTCGGCCAGCACCTCGTACATTATCGACCGCGTCTTGATCTTCGCCTCCGCGGAACCGCCGACGTTCTTGATGGTGAGGTTGAGGTGGCACAGGAAGCCGACGCGGCAGAATTCGTTGCCTTTGGCCGGTTCCAGCGTCGCGTCCAAGATGTATAAAGTCTGGAAAGATGTGATTATTGAAGAAGAGAAACTTTTATTATAATCAGAAATGGAAGATCTCGTCCTTTGGGACAGTCCGCTAGGACATTAAATGAGAGAAATGAACTACCGCAGGAAGGGTACTGACACTGGCACTGATGACAGCTGACAAGCCAGAAACCGGTTCGTCGTTATCCTACTGTGGTGGCGACACCAGTGGTGTATTTCGGAATTTAGATCTCTATTAGTCCATTTCTCTCTTTATTATAATTTTTCCACTCACCTCGTAGTCCGAAATGTCGAAAAAATATTGGTATAACTTTGGTTCCATGTCGACTTCGTTTATTCTGTAGGTGATGTTGAATTCTGCGTTAAGAGTGGCTCCTTTCAGTTTAGGGTCCAAAATAACTTCCCATATTATTAAATACGTGTGACCGCATTTTAAAGTCTGAAATACGACGAAGAATATTCTTAAAACAATAGTAATATCGACAAGCGACACAAAAAATTTGGTATACGCGAAATCTAAAAGAAGAAACCACCCGTAATTTCTTGTTTGCGTTCTTTATCGGGTCGATTTTTTCAGGGTACAATTCTCAATGAAGCATAATTTCGAACAAATATTTTATTCTGGCATCCCAGAAGACTCAAATAACCATCCTTGCAACGTTGCTGAAGGAATCACTGCCTAAAATGGCAACGAAGTTTCCTTAGCGACCATAAACATAGATTTGGATTCCACATATACGGCCTAAACGTTAATTACTCGATTAGCAATTGGCCAACCATAGAACAATTCCGAAGTAATTCAACGAAACATCTCGAACGAGTGTAGACCACAGAATTCATTCCTTCGTCTTGTGGCGAACGTCAATTAGCGACCGCCATGTTGAAATACTTTGACCTTCACTCACCTCGATTTTGCCGTTTTTATCCACGATCTCGCAGTCTTGCTTCACGGCCAGCCTGGGCCTCTCGACCGCGATATCACTCTGACACTGCCCCGCTAAACTAATTTGTACGAATTTCCTAAACTTGACGGTGAGCAACTTCCAGCCGGTCACCAGCGGCGGCGTGAAGCTCAGGCTCACCACTATCGGTTTCGGGTTCCACGGGCATATGATGGAGACCTGGTGATCTTTGGAAAGCATGTCGGCCATCACTCTCAGCTTCCGCCGCACGCTCGAAAAGACCTCCTGCCGTCCCACTTGGAACTCGCAGCTGTTGGTCAGAGGCGCGTCGGGACTTATCTGGAGGGCGAGACCTCGGGAGGAGTTCAGTTTTATTTTGAGTGTCTGGAAAAAATTGGTATCGAGGTTGGAGTCGATTTCGCCTGGATTGAAAATCGAATACTCACAGGATCGACGGGATAACTCCCGATTGTTAGTATTAAATTCATGGTTTGCTCCAAACCGGACAATAAGGGGGCCGGATTTTTGTACAGTCTTAACGAGGGTCCTTCCTCTTCGACCTCCAACGCTAGCCTAGGAATGATCTGTTCGGAGAGGAGTTGGAATTGTCCGATATGGATTGCCATCTGTCCCAGCTGGAATTTTCCCGTTTGGGTCGCTTTTGCGCTCAGTCTCATAAGATTTGTTCCCGGAGTTAGTAAATAGGGCTGAAAATTATTACGATACTGAATAGTTCGAAAAGGGGCCACTTTTCTTCTGTATTACATCAATAACGGCACTACCTAATCGTTCCTTCCATACAGCGAAATCTGCAGAATGGGGTTAAACCATAGGACTTATAGTACATGGAATGCTATTAGCCTTGCTGCTCAGCTCAAAATAATGGATAAACATCTCAAGTTGAAGGAATATACGACTAGTCATACAGAACAAAAACACAGAAATACAATCGTCAAGATCCGATTCACTTGGCATTTCGGCAAACATTTCTGTGTTTCTGATCGGTGTGACAGGTCGTATCCATGGGAACATGAAAACAGGCCAATGTGGTTAAATCCTTCATTATTAAGGCCCGGTTTCACCAAACATTTTAACCTGGTTTAACGAGATAACTGAGATTACCGATTGATTTTTGACTGGAAAACCACAGAAAATTATCGTTTACAGACTTAAACGAGATTAAAATCGTTGGTGAAACCCGGCCTAAGTCCTTCGAGAAAAATTGTTGATTTTGCTTGCAATTCCCATTAAATTCTATGTTTGATTTCAACTATTGAATGAAAAATGTCACTCACCAACTTGACAGACTCCAGGCACCTCCGAAAGTCGCTATGTACGGGCGGACAGCTGTCCTTTCTCTTCAGCTCGCTCAGTTTACAAACGACACTGACGCTGGACAACTGCTTGTCTTGCTTGTAATCCAGGTGTCTCTGGATCTTCAACTTTCTCAGACCCGCCTCCGTCCCCCGCAGGTCCTTCTCCGCCAGGCTCCTACCCTTGCAATACTTCTCGGTCCTCTTGTTCGGCTCGCTGTCCAACGAGACCGCTATGTTGGTGCACAAGATCTCCCTGGGGAAGTTCGATTCGACCACGCATTCCAATTCGATATGACTGTCTTGCATTATTATACCTAAATTTTTTACACTAACGCTCGTTATCTTAATAATATCACTGAAAGGCACGACTAAGGGTTTGTCCAACTTGTCCAGGTATTTGCGCATGTCGTCGAAGTAGGTCCATCTGACCAGCGTGTCCAGGTCCAACGACGAGGACACCTGCGTGCAGCATCTGGAATGTTTCGAGAAAAAGGTGGAAATGGTGCCATTTTTTACTCCCAGATCATTCACGCTAACAATAATTGAGAATAAGATGAGCCCTAGCAGAAAAAAGGAAAGAAAGATCACCTGATGAACTTCCGCCAATCCTTGGCCTGTTTGTAACAATCCGCCAACTCTTTCTCGGTCGCCGCGGCCACCTCGTTCCAGCCATCTTGCCTGAAAAGTCGCGCGGCGTCGCTCAGAAAAGCTGCCGCCTTCTGAGTCTCCCCCAGCAACAGATAGAAAGCGGCCACTTCTCGACCAACCAACCTGGCTGACCTGGCCCTCCCCGTGTGCTTGTACGTGCCCATCGCCAGTTCAGCCAGCTCCTGTATTTGTTAATGACAATAATATAGAACGTTTCCTTCCATTGTGGACAATTTCAACTCACCAAATAAGTTTTATTGAACGCGTCCTGGGAACAGAGCGCTTCCTTCAATTTATCGGTAGGCGAAGGTGCGATTGGGGTCCCAGGATTGTCGCCCATACCGGCGGACAGACCGACGACGGTATGCAGTTGCTCGGAAGTCGGCGTACTACCAGGTAAAAGGCCGCACAACTCACCCAAAGCTTTCAACTGGTAGAGGGAAACGAGAATATAATACCACTATTGGATGTGCGCTATTTTAAATTCAAATTTCAATAAAACCACATATTTATTCCTATTACAGAATACATTAATGTAGTGACAGTTTTCCCCCAGACGAGAATGCCAATATGACAAGAACCAGACTTGTAAAGCAGTCTCAGAAATCTGAATTAATTTGAAATTTTTATCAAGGGAATTACTGATTTTCCTCCATTTTATCGGTGAAAATGACTACACCGCAGAGAACACAGAAAAAAATTAAATAAAAATCGTTCTCTGTGAAAGACATAGATTTCTCAGTTTTTTGAGTCCGTCATAGAAATAAAATAAGTTTGAGACTTTATCTATGAAATATGCAATTAAAATTATCGTGTTCTGTGCTTAATTTCTCTGCTTTGATCATATTTCTATGGTCATTCGATGTTCTTTCTATGAAATATGGCATATTTTGTGGGCCAGTATTTTCCCGATTTTGACAAAAGAAATTGAATATCTTGATAACTAATAAAACCTTTGAAGAGCTTATTGAAAGAGTTTTCTGAATAAGAAAATCAAGAAAAATGCGTAATTCAACATTCCCATAAGAACCAGTTAAAATTCTGGAAATATAGAAATTATCATGGATTCCGAATTTTCAAATTTGAAATCGTACTTATTCTTTTCGGACCACAATAATCAAAGCATCCTGTAAACAAATGATTATCAACGAAACTGGTCCTACCTTTTGACTAGCGTAAGCCCACAAAGACGCCGTATGCTTCGAATAAGCTTCCACCTCTCCGGCGTGATTGAACTTGTCGCAGGTTTGCAAAACTTCCATAGCGGCTAAAAAAAGCCAGCAATCTAGAGCGCCTGGTGGTGAAGGGATTTCTAATATGGATAATTCTCTAGTACATGTATGCAAGAAAGGTAAGCATCTAAAGGCCATCTGGAAATAAAAAAGCATATCAAAATTTTTCCGTTATGTTCATGGAAGAAAGATAAGAACCGAATTTTCTTTATCTGTGCCTAGGAAAAGTTTTCACTTACCTGCCACACTTTATCTGTCAGCAAAAGCATGTGCGCCTGGTTGGCGAACAGATAAGCTCTGAGCTCTAAAATAGAAGGACTTTTAATGAGTTGCGAAGGCCCCAGCTTCAAAGCGTGCCATCTTTCTAACGGGGTTTGAAAATCGCTCAACCAAGCTACTGATTCGCAAGTCACTCCGTTGACTACGAATTGAGAAAAAAGGGCATCTAATTCATCGAACTGTACCAACGCTTCATCGTAAAGGCCCAACATCTCCAAAACCTGAGCTAATTCCTCCTACAAAATTCATACAGAAATCTTTTACGTGACTTTGGTTAATTTATTTTCATCCATACCTGCAGATGGAAATAGTTCATAAACTTCCAACCTGGTTCATTTCTCTTCTCCCTCTGCTGCCTCACGTGATCTTCCAGTCGTGAGACAGCCTTGGAATAAGCAACTAAAAGCAGATGCCGGATGCGGTTTACCAAACCTTTCCATGATTCTGTAGTATCAGATTTTCCAGGGTTGATCACAGAAATACATCGATCTCCTAGAAGTACATTTCCAAATTGGAAAGGTGTAAAAATAGGACATTTATCTAATTCACCTTGTTTCAAAGCAAAATCAGCTCGTATTTTATCCAAAACTGTTGTCCTGGGCAACAATTTGTTGGCTCTTTTACCATCGTAATTTTCTACCACTACGATCAACCAATCCTGAATGTCTCTAGAAGTTAATTCCTTCAACCAGCCCTCAATGTCTTCTTTTAATGTTGACTTATACAAATCTACATCCTGTGAAAATGTTACTACTTATAAACAGAGAGATAGAATTCAAATAAATAAATAAATAAACATTTAAGAGATCTCCCGATTCTAACTGAAATTAGTTTAAATCTTCATTGAGGCCATAAACTTGGTCATTTACTCTTACAGTCTTTCATTCAAATTTAAATTTGATAGTCTCTGATCAATGAGTTTGATGACAGAAACTCACATTGCACTCAGTCCAATAGATATGGAATAAAGGCTGACGTATCAGATCCCATTGGGAGCCTTTAGGTAGGCCAACAGAGCTGAAGGGTACAAAATTTGCACCAATATGGACCGATCTCACAGGTCTTCCTAATGTGCGTTTCCATTCTGCTGAATCTCTAGGTAACGATTGTAGTAAATTGTCTTCGATGGGAGAGAATACTTCTAGCTCTCCAGCGCCTAAAATCACATGTCGATAGTATTATCTCACTATGTGAAAATTAGAGATTACATGTAACCAAAGGTCTTTTATCAACCACTTCTTTCTCTAACCCATTCATTTTCGATTTTAAATTCGTTTTTCATGAACAAAACTGACATTTTCGATTCAATTATTGTTCAATTCGACTTTACATTATGAATTGTTCCTAATCCACCTTCAATATGAGATTTGTTTAGAATATTAATATTTTGAAACACTCCTACATTCTTTTCTCTCAACCTAAAATGACAATTCGCAGTATCTTTGAATAAGCAGAAGCAGTGCAGCTACTCAGCTAGTGTCAGTGTGATCTACTTTCTTGCCATCTGTTGACAAAGAGCCGATATAATTTTTAGCAGATTCCTTGAATTTTGTAGAAATCTTGATTTATATGGAGAATTCTATGAATCAATGACCAGTTTTGGATATTCAACGGTAGAGGGCTGAAAGACGAAGAAGATTTCTACATAATTTCGCTATCGCTTACTTCAACTTCTATTCATCAGGTGGCAGATTAAACGCTCGCTAGTTTCCATTTTGAAAATCTTGTGATCCTCGACAAAAGATGACGCCTGCTTCGCTTTCAAATTGATGTCCAAAGAAAACAAATTTATAGGTTATTGGAATATAAATAAATAATATAAACAATATTAATTCGTTATGTGTTCAGATTCAGAAAATCCTAAAATAATCCTCTTAATGAGCGGAAAGAGAAAATGTGGTAAAGATTTCATTGCCGAGAAACTGCGGTCTATGTAAGCACATCGAAAAGAAAGGGAAGGTGTTAACGCTAATTTGTTCTAGATTACTTGATAAATGCACCGTTTTGAGAATTTCAGAACCGATAAAAAAGTATTATGCAGATAAATGTGGTATAAGTTTAGAAGAACTACTAAGTGATGGACCTCAGAAAGAAAAAGTAAGAAAAGAAATGATTATTTGGAGTGACACGATGAGGTCTGCAGATTCAGGCTGTTTTTGTAGGTCAGCTTGTGAAAATGGTAAATAATTTTTTTTACCATGAAGTCGCAAATATAGAAACAAAATGAAATTGCAGCGAAAATCTGTCCTATTTGGATAGTAAGTGATATACGAAGAAAAACTGACATTGATTTCTTCAAGAAATATTACGAGAAACAAATTAGGACAGTGCGAATCACGGCTAGTGACAATGTTAGGAAAGATAGAGGATGGGTATTCACTAAAGGTCACTTTAAGGAGTTTATCCATATTGGTTTTGTATACATATTGAAAAATAATGAATTTTAGGTGTGGACGATGTTGCTTCAGAATGTGACTTGGATGATTATGAAGACTGGGATTTGGAAATAACAAATGAAGGATCTGACGATCATACACCAAAAATATTTCAGTTACTCGATGAAAAAAAATATTGATATAAATAAAATTTATTATAACTTATATGTTGTGAAAAGAAATTAGCAAAACTTTCTGATTTCTGGTGTAAGGTGCAATATAAAAGAAATAAATACAAAAATTTGAGTTTAATTGACTTTCATGTGCTTCTCTAATTCCTTTTTTTCCTTTAAAATATCACAATGCGATCATAAGATAAAATATTAAATTCTAACACAAACAAGTTTAATTTGACAGAAATATTGAAAATTGGTAATTTTTCAAATATTATTTACAAAGAATAATCTCCAGATGTGAAATCAAAAATAAATATCAATTCATAACTAGCCTACATAAATAATATCACCATTCTAATATCTATCAGAGTTTAGCTAATGGCTATTGGCATATTCATCTCATTTGTGAAGAATCTTATTATCTCCTTGATGACGATACCTTTCAAAGGATCAGAATTGACAATCATAGGCAATACAAGGAGTAAATCTTCGGGAGTGAAGCTTTGCACAGCTGCCTTCACACTTTCGGCTAACCTTCTCTGCTGATCTGGAGTCATATCGTACCTTATTATATCAACAACAGATCTACATCTCCCATTACATTGATAGGCTGCTGTAGCACTTCCCAAAGTTCCACCTATAATTCAAATATCAATATTTGTTGATAAATATGTTCATTGAATTTTTTACCAATGAATAGACCAAGTGCACCTCCTAATATAGTGCCTATGGCTGCTCCGATCCCTGCAAGCAAAAATCCTTTGCCTGCTTCTTTAATTGTGACATTAAGTTGTTCTTTTTCCGATAAAACTGTACATATTTCAATTATTTGATCTTGAGAGGGGGGCATCTTAGAGAGGAACTTAAACTAAAACAAAACTAAATTATTTTAGAATATATTTTTTCGCGATAGTGAGGCTGTTTTTGACAAACGTGAGAAGAATTTCGGATCAGATGATATGATTTGGACTTGGAACCTGACGTTTTGAGTGGTTATTTTGGGGTTTGATTTTTTCGAGGTTAGATAAATTTTCCGTGACGTTTGGATCGGAAAAATTATAGAATTTGGATGGTATTCAAATATTTCGGGTTCAATGTTTCAAAAAATTGTTTCAAGTACTGATTTGAATATTTTCGAACATACATATTTTGGGCGTAATTTTTGAATATCATTGTGACCTCTAGTATTGCCAATCGGAACTACGTAATGTTTTTGATGGAGTTTATTGGGTACCTACTATAACATGATTCTGTTTTCATCTAGCTGCTCTCGACATCTATTGGTGTCTTTGAAAGTATATCGAGATGGTTTGAGCAAAAAGGTATAGGTGGAAGCACCAGACAGAATTTTCAGTTTAAAATTTTGGGAAAATTACGAGATTCATGGTGTTTCATGCTTGCAAATTTTTATAATGAATAAGTTTCACCATATTAATTTCAAAATAGATGCAAATGTCTGAGGTAGTTTGGCGTAGCTAGGGGTTTTCCCAGGATGGGCAGGTTTCAAATGAATCTTTCTGAAGATACAAATAAAATGGAAAATATTCTAATTTCGAATGAAGTATCTACTGATGATTGATGAAACCTTTTATCACCTGTTCGCCGGTCCTGAAATTGCATCAGTTGCTCTTTAAGGAACGTTATTAAAGTCAATAGTGTCTCGAGCATCTCAGTATTTCGACTCGAAACAGAGAATTACATAACTAATTTTAATTGATAGCAGCTTCTCAGTTTCTCCTTCCCAATTTCCTCGGTCTACGGTTCCTGAGTGCCGGCGGGATTGCTGGAATCAAGTCCCTAATAAGCCACAGAGCAGAGCAGTAGAGCACACTTTTCACTGATTAAGTGTCTCCTAGGTTACGAACGCAACTGGTGGAAATTCTAATAATTTCATTTCACCAGATGCAGACCTGTTTCTTCTTTTTCTTCACTTAACGTCTGCACTCTGCAATGCGAAGTAATGGAGAAGTTTATGCAAGAAATGCGGAGGACAAAAATGATAGAAATTACATGTTGGTGCACGTTTTCAGTGAAAATGACATAAATTAATTCTTCTCCTGAAAATTATATTTATTCAAGAATAGAGGACATAGCATAATAATTATAACATTTTATCTGAGGTCAAGTGAGGGATTAGCTTACTGTGTTCAAACAGGAAACCTAGGAATTCGTGCCGAAAGCTTCAACTATCCCTGAAATTACCCGAATTATTTCGGGGACAACGCGAAATTCAGACAAAACTGGGGGTTTCAACCGACGCGACGGGAGAATAAAAAAGGCAGAAGTTATAACGGGAAGTCTTGGTTTCTTTTATTTATGTTGTTATACATCTTTTATTTATGAAGTCTGCGGTAGAATGGCGTGGTAATAAAAGACTGACTTTCTTTCAACTCACTTTATGAGAAGCCTTAGCTGGATATATTTATTTTATGATGTATTTTTTCGAGTCGATTGAAGAGCAGGTAGATATATCGTGGCAGGCATTTTTACAGCACCTGTCCCTGTGGGGACATTATCAGCTAAATCGTAAAAATGAAGAGAAAATTTCAATCTTCGTTATCGCGACTCACACAGTGTTCGTCCATTATTTCAAATATCTAATCTTTGCGTCGTCGGCGTAAAATTTAAATTGACGTTAAACGGGCAGAGTCGAAAATTAACTGACTGAAATCCATCAGTGTTTCTCCCTCGGAAAGGAATTAACTTGAGCGCAGTATTGTCATTTTCCACTTTGAACTTTCCCTCTTCATTATGCCATGTCAATTATTGACGGATTCTCGTCGAGGGAGAATAGGGGATGACTTCCCTGAAATGGAGAAACTAAAAACCCAAACATTTTCACTTTTCGGAGCGGTTTATGGACATGATAAAAACTTCTAATTATCCCTCATACCTGGATATGAAACAAAATATTATAGTTCAAAAGCACGCGAAAAATACAAGACATCAAAAAAATAGATACTCATTTTCTAGTTTGGAATTTTTACCGAAAGAACGTTTTGATCTTTGGATTCGTCAATAATTCTGGTCGAAATTTGATGTTCTGTCTTTGGTTCTGTGGTCGAAACAAAATCTATGATTTCGATGTTCTTTGTCTCGATCTAAGTTTTATGGAACTGGCCAAAGATTGAAATAATATTTGACTTTGGGACAAATGGGACTGGCTCATTTAATTTGATCATACCAATGGGAGAGATACGAGATACTTGCGAATAAAGAAAGGTCGGGTCCGATCGGGTAATCATGGGCGTAGCTAGCCTTTTTTCCTGGGGGGGGCCTGAGGGGGCACAGTGGAAAACGAGCAAGGAAAAACTAATGTGTTTTTCAGTAAGGGGGGGGGGCACCGTGGATTCTGGGGGGGGCCGTGTCCCCCCAGGCCCCCCCCTATCTACGCCCATGCGGGTAATCTAGTTGTTTAAGTTTAAACAAAAACAATAAACAAGTGAGATTTGGAGGCCGATTTGCGCATGCGCGAACAGTATCGAAACCGGGTTTTATTGCCAGATTGTGCAAATCCGTTTCTTCAGATTGAATAATGTAGAAAAGGCATAGAACTTATAGTACATGGAATGCTATTACCAGATCAAAAAGTGGGTAAACATCTCAAGTTGGAGGAATACCGAAATTTCCATGTTCCCATGGATACGACTTGTCATACAGAACAGAAACACAGAAATGTTTGCCGAAATGCCAAGTGAATCGGATCTTGACGATTAAATTCATGGTATTTCTGTGTTTCTGTTCTGTATGACAAGTCGTATCCATGGGAACATGGAAATTTCGGTATTCCTCCAACTGGAGATGTTTATCCATTTTTTCAAGCTGAGCAGCAAGGCTAATGGCATTCCATGTACTCTAAGTTCTATGGGAATAAGCCAATAAGAATTATCAATTTATACTGCGTGTTCAGGAATTGGAAGTTATTTTTATTGGCGATTCATTGGAAGGTAACGCCACCTGAAAATATCTTCCGCATTTTTCGATTAAATTCTCGAACTCTATTTGAAAATAAATTATTATGAGTGTTAACAATGT
Source organism: Adalia bipunctata (assembly GCA_910592335.1). NCBI lineage: Eukaryota > Metazoa > Arthropoda > Insecta > Coleoptera > Coccinellidae > Adalia > Adalia bipunctata. Next base: position 73,784,455 of record OU342949.1, on the reverse strand, counting down.
CTTAAAGTTCTCCTCAAACAATGGTGTTGATAAATATTGGCCCAGTTGTCGACACATGTCAGCTTTTCTTTTGTGGAAATTAATATGAGTCTGAATTTTGGAATTAGTATTTTTTTTTCTTCTTAGACAACCTATTTTTTGCCATTTGTTCTTTGAAATTCACCTCGGCGTGAAATAAAATGCAAAGGAGAAATATATTCAATATTCCACCTTATTGTTTCTCATCGTATCTATTGTCACGTAATAAAGATATTAAAAAATTCTAATTTAATCAATTAGAATTGTTTAGGAAGAGTTTTTTGATTAATCAATATATTGAAAGAAATTTTATGATTTCTAACAGTTTATTCAGAGTTGCTTAGTTCAAAGTGCTAATGCGAAGAAAAGAACTGATCTATTCTTCAAATACCGGAATAACTGCCGATCTGGCAACGTTGAGGCGAATTTGACGGACCCCCACCACTTCGCGAATCTCACTAGTCACTTGTCTAAACAACTGAAAGGTCGTTATGTATATTACGCTATTTATTGAAATAATCAAATAAGATAATAACAAGGTTGTATACGAATATACAGTTGGTGGACCTAGAACTTATTACGAGAGAAATTTGTCCCTGCGGTTACATCTATATAAAACCCAAGTTCACTCCGGATCCTAATAAGTATATTATTAAGTTCAAACATCGTCGTGATTTAGGTCTACCTTTGAGTCACGGACCAACTAGTTCGTCTGAACAAAGCTTTCAGGTTGAGGCAGAGCAGTTGTCAGAAGTGTTTGGCATCAAAAGGAAGGAAGCCTTGCACGTGTTTGAAGACCTCTACAAAATCTACACAGGTGAACATGGAGAGACCGAGTGCAACATACACTGAAGAAGTCGGCGATCTTCAGTCAAAAGATGATAAACTTAAGGATACCTACAACTTCATTGCTGAATTTGCTAATATAACCCAGACCAGAAATTATGTCTCGACTGAATTTTCTGAAGATGAGTGCTTTGAATCATTTGGCTCTGGGACATCTGATTTCAGTGAGTTGCAAGCTAAGTTCAAGACAATATGTAATGATTACATGGACCAGGTTGAAGAGGAAACAAAGTCAATGGCTGTAGACTTCTGCTCAAAAATGATTTATGAAGTTGGACCTGATGCAAGGAAAGGAAACAAAACTGAGAACAAGGAGTATACGATGAAATTCACGTACAATGTGGACAATAAACTTGTTGTTAGGACCTGCATTGTGGCAACTTATAGGGGTATAGATTACAAAGAAAACTATATACCTGGAGAAAGGCTTTGCTTAACTATAAATCTTGCTAGTATGCTTGCAGTTGTCACATTGTGCCAGCTACTAGGTCCAGCAATAGATAAGAAAGGGTATCTTCTTACTCCCATTGCAAGGGCATGTTTTAGTATAGATGTTATATCCCAGATTGCTGCTGAACTAGGGATCACTGAAGAACAAGTGCTTAAGGACATTAATGTTGGGTGTCAACCAGGTTCACAGCACATTCCTGGTGGCACTTTGCATATTGCTCTAGTTGCTACCATTGTTACCACAAGGGGGTTGAGTAGTTATAAGACTAGCAAGAGTATAATGAAGATCATAAAGCAGTTCTACCAAACAAAAAAGACTTTGGATAAAAGACTTTTTAAAATATACTACAAATTTAGTTCTGACGGACTTCATAGAAATATCAATATTGAAAATCTTATAACCCAATTTGAGAGTATCCAAGCAATGAAAACTTTCAACATTTCAACATAATGTATAACCTCAATTATTCAAGTTGCTATAGGTTAATTACGATTAGGAATAGAATAATTTTTTTATTTATTTTTGTCAGTTTAATTATGTTCAATCCTTCATAAATAAATAAATCTCTATTTCACAATAATTCAAAAATTATAATGAAATGGCATAACAACAAAATCTACCTTAACTTAGGGTACCTCGTAGCCTACGTAATCTAGATTACGTAGGCTACGGGTACCTCTACGGCCTTCTCCACAGAACATTGATAAAAAATAAAAGAAAAGCTACAACATCCAAAGACTATCTTTGTTATCTAATATCTCCTCCCTACTAAACGATGGCAACACCAATGAAAGTTCGAGATAGTCTATGGTTCGAACCACAGAAATGGTTTTGAGCTGTGTAAAAGTGGAGGTAATACAGAAACCTTCTTCACCGACTTGGAAAGTTTCCGTTTTTTTGTTTTCACTCCCAATGATTTTCGTTACTTTAAAAGTAACGAAAATTCATGGAAAGAATTCCTACCATCAATTCGACTTCTGATTTGTTTAGTGAGACATATTGTTTCCTTCCATTTGAACAAGTGCACAACGGGTTTTACTCAGTGCCCTCTTTCGGCAAAAATTCTGAACTAGAAAATGAGTACTGATTTGAGATCCTCTATGTTTCGTGGGCTTTTGACCTATAATATTTTGTTTTATATCCAAGAAATCTTGAGGGATATTAAGAAGTTTTCATCGTGTTCTGAACAGATCAATATGTATTGAAATAAAAAGTGTTGAAAAGGTTTTTATATCAGTGTTATTATTCATTTAAAATATTATTCAGAAAGTTATCATGTTTTAGGTTACAGGCAGTCTTGTTTGGGTTTAATTTTCTGGTGCAGTCTTAACTGATGAGAAAGGTTAATAACATAATTATCAATAAAAGTGTTATGAAATTCATCTTCGTAATTCAAGGTACTGAGCTATGCCTTTATCTTTCTGTAAGACAGAAATTAAATAAGGTGAAGTATCTGAGCGAAGGGATTCATGTTTTAATTTATATTTGTCTTTTATAATTATTAAATGTTGATTATTGTGACACATCCTGTAATTTATTGAGGAGAGAATAAAGATATTAGGTATTATTACGCCAAAAACTGTAAATGTAGATGCCTCATTCAAAAAATAAAATCAAAGTAGAAACATTATTACTCAAAGCAGGTTGTTGAGAAGGAAAAAAAGGGTCAATGATGGGAGAGGCGAACATCGGCGAGGCTCCAGCGACAGCATCCCGCTCCGGCCGAGCCCGTTGTCCTGACGATGCTGATCCGCGCTCCGGGGTCCCGTCATCCCGGCTTGCGCCCCACGCGTCGCTCCTTTTCGCGAAGCATCGTGGCCCTCCGTGGGTTCCGGAGCCTCCAGTCCGGGCGGAGTCAGTCTGCAGAGGTCGCGGCATGGGGGTTACGAAGTCTTCGCCCTTCCAGAGCGCAACACCTGGATAACTCCCGCGCGTTCGACGAGTACGCGATTTCGCGAGCGGAGCCGCGAGTAAAAGCGGCCTGATTCGGTTTTCGGAGCGGCGTTTTGACGATTTCGACGGTCGCGTTTGTGACGGTTTCCGGTTTCTTCTCCAGTTCACGTGTTGCATTTCAGTGTTTTTCTCTTCGTTAGATCGTTTAGAATTTAGGTGAGGAATCTTCTTCTTGTTGATCTTCGAGACGAGGATCTCGGGTGCTATCGTAGTAGGTCATGGCCTGACCTTGAAGTTCCTCCGAAACACCCATCTTGGTTTATCAATTTTCTTTTGAGAATTCATTAAATACAGGGAGAATCATATTTGCCTCATGCTGTATACCCCGATTTTGTTTAAGTGAGATACAGGGTGCGACTTCTGAAATAACAATTTTTCATTCTGGTTTTTAATTCGAATTTGGTATAGAATCCAAAAAAAAATACAAAAATGGCAGAAGAAGTTCGGAGTTCGCGATTTTTTCTCTCGGTTGCCAAATTGTATTTAATTTTTTTTATGTAAACGATTTTCTGAAAATTTTCATACAAAATTCAAATTCAAAAATCGAAATCAACTTTTATTCATGTCGACAGTGAGAAAAAAAATTTCAACTTATAAAATTCTAGTTAAATTTTGAAAAAAAAAATTTTTTTTGGATAAAATTCAATCTGGACACCGATAATAAAAATCGAGAGCTTTGATGTTTTCCGCCATTTTGGATTGTTTTTTAGAATTCTTCACCATAATTGAATTGAGCACAATATGAGGATCTGACCAGAAACCGTTTTTTCTTAACTCAATCATTATCCATTAAAATATTCCTAAAAAATGAATTTAAACATCCTATATTATGTTTATGCTTCGAAAATAGAGTACAATGATGAAGAAAAAATGTTTCTCACCCTGTATAAAATTCAAGAGACATTCGGGATCAATTTTTTTACGGCTGTGAAAAATCCCTATAGGTTTCTATGCATCTATGTATGTTCAAAACCGCATTTATGTTCGAAACCACATCCAGAGCTAAAGACCCCACAGATAACCCTAAGGTAATCTGTAATTGAATGGGCTCTCTATTTAAAATGTCATTACTTATTTACATTTGATAGTGAATGTTGCCAAAAAAATAGAATTCAATTATTCGTTCCTTCTGGGTGTGACATTCCCAATGTGACTGAGTTGATAATGGCGGAAAAAACCGAATGTTGAAACGAAACAGTCGGGAGCGAATTTTCAATCATCGGTTGAACATAGATCCCAACGGCAATTAGTTTGACATAATGGTTTTTGTAATTACCGATTGCGGCCACAGAATTTATAATCATGTTTAGAATTGATATTTATGCTCCGCCAAAGCCTCTACCTCGAGCAATGAAAATCATCATTTTGGGCTGGAATCCGACATTATTACAATGGAACAACAAAGGGGAAGCGTAATGTTGGTTATGAATTAGGAAGTAATTTTTGTCCATTAAAGAGATAAATTAGGTTGAATGTGCTATATCAGAATTTTTAGCGGAATTTTTGTCACTGATTGTTAATTCTATTTATGCCTTTTGAACTTCCGATCGGATTTTGTTGTGTTTGGCAGTTTGTATACAGAGCATTTTATCAGGACGTTTTCCAAAATTTCTTCGTTATGTTGTATTGTTTAATCAGGGAATATTGTTAAAATATGGTTTTTACAAAAACCTCGAAAAGTATCGATAAAATCGTTTCATAGTTTTCTACTTTCGTAGAAAATTGAAAACGTTATTTTGTTCGCCCTAATACGAATCACACTGTAAATTTAATGAAAATATTTTCAGTAGTAGTCCGTTAAATGCTGTTGAGGGCGTTGAGGCTGAGAAAGAATGACCCTGTATCCTGTATTGCTGGTCTATCTTTATAATGCAATCGACGCTTCGGGCCGGCGCATCCGCCAATTTGCAATAATCAAGTCCAGCTAAATTTGGCGTAATAAATGAATGGATTCTTCAATATTCGAAAGTTGACTTGTTGATGAATGAATTTCGAAAACGAATTCTATCCAAAGAGAACCATTGAGCAACTTCAGCTAATCGAACCAATATTATCGACTCGACGTTGTCTAGAAGAGCCGGAATTTATTTCAAGTATGTGATTTTCACTCAACTCCACGTAAACTAACTTTCCCTGCATAATGGCTCGAACGGCGATTGTTCAACACGTTCCATTGCTCGGAGAGTTCTTCTCTCGATTAGCCTCTTTTCATTATACCTCTTTATACTCTCCCATTATGTCCCATAAAGTTGGTGGAGCGAAAATCGAACAAAGAAACGACAAGGGATGAAATTACCATTTCCGGGGCATGCGAGAGAGGAGTGCAATAATCATACGCGAGTGCTCCGCATGAATAATGACCTAGGAGGATATTGTTTTGCATATTGTTATCCCGAAATTCAACGGTCCTAGTATGGAATTACTATCCCGGAGGAGAGAGAGAGCCAGGTATTTATGTGTCTGCCAGGAGGGTTTAACGTCGAGTGCTTGCTATATTTCTGCGGAAAAGAAGACCTCGTTTGGATTCGTTTAGCAATGCCAAAAAAATTCAATATCCTTTTGATCTTTTAACTCTCCAATTTTTTCTTATTAAAGTTCCTTAAATGGGTTTGTGGAGGCAGTGTAATGGTAGAAATCGATTGAATAACGGAGTAAAATTCGAGAAAAACACTGAGTATAAATATGTTAAGAGTTCATTCGTCTATACATGGTGTTCCATAACAGGTGTTGAAGTCTTTATGAAAAAAGGAACAAATTTGCTGCAAACATGAGTCCTAACTCTTTTGAAAGTCAACCTTCAACAGACAGTGAGATTGTTTTGAGTGGCATCAAAAGAATTTGAGCCATTTTGGAATTATTGCAAAAAAGCGATTCATTTTTTCGATTCTTACTCTGTTTATATTGCATTAGAAGTTTTTTGTTTAATGATTGTAAGGTTTTTACAAAATTTTCTTGTTCTTTTTTGGATGTGAATATAGTATTTTTAGATGGAAACTATACTTATTGGGAAGTTCCGAATGTGTTTATCGGTCTAATTTTACCTGTACAACATGCTATAATAGGATCTGCAGCATTTATTTGAGGGGTGTTCATTCAGTTAAACGAGTGATCAGTGTTACACAGTGTGAGATTCATGAAGCAACCCAAAATGGTAAATTTGTCCATAGACAACGTATTTTTCACGAAACTTTCTATGGGTATCGTGACAGTACTTTGTCTATTGGTATGTCACAATTAGCCGTCAGATTGAGTAGGTTAAATCACAGAGAGGGCATCGGAGCATCAAGTGACATTCAGTTTGAATCATAGAGTGTTTGTACATTAGATCTACGCTATAGAACTTCAGAGTAGGTGTGGCCTCAGCATATTATAATGTCTAATCCACTTTCTCGTTCCTTAATTTTTCTTCTGTTATGTCTTTCTACCAACGTTTTCAATTTAAACCGTTACAAATTGAACAGCTGTACCTAATGAATTCCATACGGATCGGAGCCTCCTTTACGGCGGTTATTAACCGAAATCCCTTTTCGGCACCCTGTTCTGTTAACCCGGTTCTATCAAAGGAAGTCGGTGTATGAAAATCATTTCTCGGAAAATGATATGGATGAAATAGGGTCGGCTTTGGGGATTTACGCCTCAGAAGCAGCTGCCTCGATAATGAGCAGAACATAATTATTGCCCGGGACTCACCGCTTCTACCAGACGTTTAACAATTATTATTATTCCCCCGATTTTGCGAGCCCGGTTGGATCTTTTAGAGGTGGAGAGTTGGGAATTAGTTCGGATGAAGGGGACTTGTTAATTTTGTATTGAGATTCGTTGGAATTTGGAGAAACCAACGAGAATCGGACAGGAGTTTCACGAAATGGAAAAATGGAACTAGCTCATTCGCCATTTTGCAACCACATACATACAGCACGACAAAGGCAGTTTTCAGGAGATTTTAGGGATTAGAGGTGTATTTGCATTTTCAGTTCGAAGAACAGAAGTTTGACAGTCGCTGTCGAAGAAATTTTTTATGATCTGTCTGCACAAAAATATGGAAAATTTCTTTTCGTTTATTCGCTTGGATTTTATTTAGTTCTCGTTGAGCGATATGGGTAGAATTTTGCATGAAGCCTGATTACGTCATTCTTCATCCAAATGCGAAACTTCATCCTGATTGAACTCTCAGTTTGGAAATCATCAGGAAAAAACTCATAGTCGAATTATGCCCATTGACATTAGCTTTTAAATTTCCATTTCAGTCTAGCTTATCGTTCAGTCCTTACATCATCGATAGAAGGAAGGAAAGCTATCCTTTGTACAGTTCTAAATGAAACGAAAAAAGTAAATTTCTCCATGGAAAATAGTGTTGGACTTACCGAGAAGAACTGGGAAAATGAGACGATTCGACATTTCCCAAAGTAAATAGATGGAAAAAACATTGTTAATAGCTTATTTACAAAATAAAGCAATTCCTATCGTTCAGAGATACGAATATAATCGATGAAAACTATTAATCGGTCTATTTGTTCTCTAGTCACGCTGTACTCAAAGCCTGATGCAGTTTTAGGACTGTAACCACATATAAATCGCGATTATCAGTTAATGCGATGTGAACTCATCATAACTATCAGGCATACTGTAATGGAAACGCTTCGCATGTTCTACCACTGTGTACTTTACATCTGATCTAATAATTGAAGTTGTTTCTGTGTTTGTTCGACAATTTCGTTACATTATTGTCTCTTAACATGAACATCAAATTATGTTTTGTTGTTTTACTGTTCATTCATTGTGGCCTACAAGACTTTTGATTACTTTTGTTATACCATATCCACATTGTTAATTGACACTTGGCGTACGTTCTAAAATGCATTTTTCCTTCTCAACTCAGGAGTATACAGATATGGTGTTTGTATTTGGGTATATTCTTATCATAAGCTCAGAAATCAAAGCTCTCAGTTTGTCATAGAACTTACGGGACACCCTATAAAGGGTGAGTCTTTGAATTGTACATATATTTTAAGTGTAGATTCTCTCATCAAACGAAACACTTCTTTCCTATACCTACCATTTTCCAAAATTCGGTTTTGTTTCAAAGATACAGGGTGTCGAAAATCCACGAAAAAAACACTTCCCTGTTCATATCTTCGGAACCGTTATTTCAAATGAACTGAATTTTGGTTGATTGGTTATTCTATTCATAGTGCATATTCCCCAATCAAAACTTTATCGGAATTTCTCCTGGTATAACAGTTATAGCGTAGCCTACTCATAAACCCACAAGAAAATACCATAAAACAACTTGAAAAAAATAAACGGTTCATATTTTCGAAAGAATCAATCATTTTAGAAAATAAAATATTGTTATGTTTTTTCAATAAAACGCGTCGTTTTCGAGTTATTCCCAATTTTACCTGATAAGATTTGACGAAAAAATAAAAATTCATAAGAATAATCTGAATGCTTCCCTGCAATTTTAATATAACAGAATGGCTCAAATTAATAAACTCAATACAAGGTTACAATGTTGTCAGAATGTTTATCAACTTTGTCAAGACTTAAATGTCAATGGAATCCAAAATTCGGATATTAATGATGAATGTCCCATACAAACCACGTATTGAATTGAAATTGATGCAAAATTAATACTTAACACTACACGATCTGTGGCGATGTTGCTATCTAAACAATATCCTCTTGGAATTTTATAAACTCGACACTACACGGTTATTATCACATTAATTCACTATCACTGAAAATCTTTTCACATCAACTGTTCGCATTCTACACTGTGAATAAACAAATAACAAATCGACATCAAGCCGCTATACGCATGCTTCGTTCAACAACCACAGACCAAATTTTCGGTCTATGGAACAACGGTTTGTCTTACGCACCGACTGGAATTAAGATCGTAGCGCTCTATCGGCGAGAATCAGAACATTTCCAAAGGGGCACGACTAGACGCCATCAGCCAAAAGTGAAAAAAATTAGTGCCTTTCCGTTAGTTCATCCGTTAATGATAGAGGACGTACTGCTTCCTTGTTCAAAGAGAAAATCAACACAATCTGGCATCGTCTTTTCACACGTTTTATGATTGCTTTCGTAGAATATGGTTAGATGGGTTAGGTTTGTCATTCACTCGAATTCTTTGACCTAATTTAATGAAGTTATGTTCGATTAGTGTAAAAACAATTCTTTTGGAAATAGATAAGAAAATCGAAGAAGGAACTTATTTTGGTGGGAGAAATATGATTTCTTAGTTGCAGATATAATCGAATGAAACTAACTGTTTTTGTTAGGAAATATAGTGTTTTTAACATTCTTATTCGAATAAGGTTAGTACTTGAGTATTATTCCAAAATGTATCAACTCAATTTCAATCGAGAAATATTGAGAAAATATTGAGAACTTTGCATGAATTCCAGTAAATTATATCAGAGAAGTAATTAGCCCTTTTTTTTAAATGGCTATATCTTTTTAACAGAGCCGAATTCGAAAAAATGGAAAATGAAGAAAAGGTTTCTTTTGACCACAAGAATCTTCAGTTGAAATATATGTACAAGTCGAAGACTCACCCTGTATATTGATCGAGCAAGGCCTCCAGTGATGATAACTAATTGAAACAAATCTTAAAATGGCAGACGTTTTGAAACATTCCTTTTGAGTTCTTTAATGAAAATAAGGCAAGCAATGCTTATATTCATGAAGATAATTAAATTTCTCAAGTTTTTCTTGACATCCACTCAAAATAATCTCCATAAATAAATTCATCCATCGATATAAACATTCCCGGTAATGAACGAAACAGGATATTAAATTCCCAACAATATTGGATTCATTCGAATAACGACTGGATGCGCGTTATCCAGAACACCTGGTATTCCTACATAAAATCAAAATTAGGTCAGTTATCCTTCGGGAACCCCTTCCGAGTCCACCGTTTCGCCGATAGTAATAATAATAAAACGGGCAAAGAGGAAAACTTGAACCGATTCCAACTAAAACGGGACCGTTCCCGATATTGATCCCGTTCTTTCGGAGCGAAGCGGGATACATATGTTGTAGAGAAAATCGCTGCATCTTTCGGGATGAAGGGACGGACTCGGGAACGAGTCCCGAAGAACAGATAGGAAGCTCCAGAACTGCGAGGATTTTTTTACGGAATAGGTATTCAAAGTTGTCCCTGAAACTCATGTTGAGAATTCTGTTTTTCTGAATGTCCTGAGCTCGAAAGAATCTTGAGCTAGTCCTCTTACCCTGATGCCTGACCTGTTTTCGCAACATGCTCAAACGCCCAACTTCTCAACGCTTTTTAGTAACGAAGCGTGGTACTTATGTTGAATGAAGCTTTTCTGTCCCTTTCAAGGCAATTTATACGAGTGAAGACAAATAGTTTGGAGGCAAAAACTGAATGACAGATGATCCACAAAGTCCGCGAGTATAGAGCCTTCACGCACATTTTTAGATGATCAGCTCTCGATACTCAATTCACACATTTAACCTTTGCAATTTTAAGGGGATCTGGTACACATCCGAACTCGCGAGCTCCCTTCAAAAATTGGGCTTTAAATTGGGCTTTTTATTTCCATGATATCTCAGACAAAATTTTTTTTTATTAAAGCTTTTTGTTTTTCTTCGTATATTAGGAAAAAAACCTGGTGAGCTGCACTACTGCACTTTTAATTATTCACTTGACATGCGATTCTGTGGAAGAAAAACTAACCTCCTTTGTCCAAATGTCTAAACCTATATAAGTACTCTATGATTGCTCGATTGGTCGTAAGAAAGAGGAAGGCTTTTTTTTCTTTTCTGTAGGATTTTTTTGGGAATATTTCGTTATATAAACCTTGCCCTAACAATAATAAACACCATAAGAAAAGAATTGTCCAATTTGGTGCGATCGTTTGAACAATAAAGCATTTCGAAGTTTTGAGGGGAACCATAGATCCTCTTTTATTAATATAGATATCTCAGTCAATTTTCGGGATGAATGTATGAAATTTTCAGTTCACATGTGGAATAATATTTTCCAGAATGTGTATTATTCGCTTTTCTGTTTTTTGCGTATATTAGGAAAAAAACCTGGTTGAAAATATGACCAATAAAGTTCCTACTTTATAATTCATTTGAAAATTGAGGGGTCAATAAACAAAAAAACTGATCAATACACATTCTGGAAAATATTATTTCGCATGTAAACTGAAAATTTCATACATTTATCCCGAATATTGACAGAGATATCATGGAAATAAAATCGTTTGTCCAGATTTTCATGAAATTACAGCTCACCAGTTTTTATTCCTAATATACGAAGAAAAACAGAGAAGCGAGTAATACACATTCTAGAGCCATGATTAAGCTTTAATTAAAAAAAAAATTGTTGGTATACGCTGCATACAATCTGAGATATCATGGAAATAAAAAGCCCAATTTCTGAAGGGATCTCGCGAGCTCGGACGTGTACCAGGTCCCCTTAGAACTTGTTTCCAGATTCGCGTCTCACCAAAATCCGTTTAATATAGCAAACCAGGTAATCGACACCAACCAATCAAATTCTCGAACCTTGCGGATTAACCCAAGATGGCAAACTGTACACATGTTTGCTTCAATCAGCTAGGGCGACAATAACAGGCTCACATTTCTGGTTCGACCGATTCGAATATTCGCAAATCCCATCACCCAATTTCCGTAATGGATTTTCATCAATCTATCGCAGTTACCTGCTCTAACTTTCTTGGCCTTCCTATCCGAGGATGCGAACGGAATCCGAGTTAATGGATGCGAACTTCACATCGCGAATAATTGGAAAATTGACTGGAGGTTTCCTCTGAACTTCGACTTCAGCCTTGGGGATCAAAGGAAGATGAATGCGAGAATGCTACGTATCAAGATTCGGAAAAATAAACGTTTGAAAGTCTTTGTTGCCCCGCACCCTTGACACCTGTAGTTTGGGCGACAACGAGTCACCCAAAGGCCCATTCAGACCTAATGGAATATAAGAGGACGTTAAGGGGCCGTTATACTCTGGACGACGTCACCGATTCTCCATTCAAAAAGTGCCTTTCATTTCATTTTTCAGAGTTCATGACCTCAATTTTCCACCTGAAAGCTCGATTTTTATTCAAATTCCCCTGGAATTTCAGACAGTTCTCTGCAATTTCACACTTTCTGGAAGTCTTTTCAGTATTTTCATCATTTTTTGCATTATTCAAGCGCCTATCTGAATGGAATTTTTTTGAAAATATAGAAAATTTATTTGTCGAGAGCACTCCAATGAATTAAAAAAAAAATTGATGAACAACCGCCGAAAAACGATTATGAAGTCAATTTTCGTAGACTCTCAAATTCAACCCGATTTTTTCATGCGAAAAAAATTGAGTGCTTTCAAGACATTCTTTAACTTCAATTTGAAAAAAAATCAAGTTTTAAGGTGAAAAATTGGGGGCGTGAACGGCCCCTTAAAAACGTTCCATACCACCAAACAGTAGAAATTTCCTAATCTTTGACGTTATCGCTAATTTAGTTTATTGCAAATGGAGGTTGTGAATAAAATATGAGAGCTCTCTTGGAGAGAAGAAATGAACTGCTGTACCAATAGGGATGTTGACACATGTTACAAATTCATATAAATTGAGGTTTTCCACATTGAAGTTTTTGAAATACTGAAAAAATATTCTAGTGATATAATGAAATCGATTTAAAATGTGTAATCTATTACCGTTTATCACGTGACTGCAAACACGAATGAGAATACGTGACGTCACTGTTCTGTAAACAAGCTAACCTATAACCTTACTGTCATCACGAGTACGAACTTACGAAGAAAAGAAGAGAGTAAAACGTATCACCAGCGAACTATTTCTCGATTATTTGTGTTTGAGTATTTACGCAAACGATTTGTTCGCAAGAAATCACACAAGATCAGTTCGCTTTGACAGACGACAAAGTCTGTTTACCGTATAGTGACGTCATCATAATAACTTCGTTTCAGCGGGAATTTTGAAAACTATTTTTATTTACGCATTTTTTATAGTTATTTGGTATATTTTTTCCATGAGAATATTTTTCACGTGTTCGTATAGGGCTTATCTACAAATTAAAATCATTTTCAAAAAATAGTCAACATCCCTATTCTTATCGCCCCGAGAATTGAAGAATAAAATGGACGTAAGAAATAGAAATAAATACCACAAAGTGAATACTGTAGGTAATGGTACTTACGGTTGGCCTGACTGGAAGAGATGTAACTGCTGGCTGGCTGGTTTTGTGTAATGTTGTACCGGGTAAAGTCCTTATCTCACGTAACGAATACACTTTTAGGTACGAATGTGATGGGAAGAAACGAGAGTATATGTCCATTGAGGGTGACGAGCTTAGCCGTATCGAGGTTGCGACTAGTGGCAGAGTAGATTATCACTTAATAGGTAGAAAAAGGATGTGTCCGGGATACCCGGTGAACCACAGAAAAAGTGGGTAAAATCATAGACCTGTTCTTCTTTGTAAACGACCAGGAAAGCCCATTCCAGTAGGAAACTAATAAAAAATCTGAATTTTGAACAGGTTGGTCGTCATCAGATTAAAACGGACTGGAAATAATAAGCAGGTCGACATAGTGAAGGGGCGCCTTAACAGATCATTCATTCCAGGAAAGGATTTAATGCCATCGAACTAGATTAATAGGAAAAGTTTGGCATGAGGATCTTGGTGGAAATTATGGTTTTCATATAATGGTCCTTCTTTTCGACATTCCGCATCTTCTTGTGAGGAATAAAATGCTAATTTCAGGTGCAGTCGTAACAGACTTCATTTCTCTCTCGCATCCAGAATATTTCACCAAATTACCCGTCATGACCGCGACAACACCGAAATGTTAATTATTAATTATACCTGTAGCTGTTGCCGTGACGCAGTCTCATAATTAGATGAATTCCTCAGCTGCGAGATAGCGCAGGCCGAACGAGAATCGCGTGGGCCCCCAAGTCTGCAGAATTGATAATTAGCCCCCGTTATTCCGGGATTCGAGCGAGATAAAATTGTGTGTTTTGGGCTTAACGTAAATATGGATGTTCGCTAATGGATCGGATCACTTCTGCACTCTGAGATAATGAGTTAAATCGCCGTCCGATCTGATTTATTATGGCGGTTACTGCATTATTCGCTCGGCAGCGGCACTGGGCCGGGTGCTCCATTCGGTTTGCGATTATGCTGGATTGGTAGCGGTTTCTGTTCAAACGTGAAAGCCAATGAACATATCGAATGAGAATTAATTGAAAGTACGGTGTGGAATTGTAAATCGGGGCATCTTTAGTTGGCTCATGCAGTTTCGAAGTCGTTTCCTTAGAAGGGAATACGAAGAAGGAACCAACAGGTGGATGGCCCCCAAAGCAAAATTCTCGGCTTTAGAGTGGGATATAACAAAAAACAAAAGAGTCAAATGACAGTCACGATTAATAAGGCGCAGCTGAAAAGCAAAGTTATGACACTGTTCATTGCTCAACTATGAATTCAGTATAGTAGTTACAGATTCAGTTACTGGAAGATATTCGGCCAGAAGGTAACTTGTTCTTGGAAAGGAACATTAATCGAAATCGTCCACTCGTTCTTAACCAATAAATATCAATTTACCCGAATGAAACGGTCCCAAAATTTCCGACTGTTCGAAACTTTCCTGGCGTTCGTTTCATTTTCAACTTGGGCTTTCAACTTGGCGGATTCAAATCTTAATGAAGTTCTTAAAAGTTGGCAGCCTTCGATGATAATCCTTCCCGGCCCGATCCCCAAATTGTGCTTGTTCCAGCGGATAGATAAACTCGGGAAGAAAAACATTCAAGTCCGAGAGTTAAAGCAACACGGCAGCTTCGAATACGAATCACGTGCCTCGTATAATGAATAAATCGCATATTCATCTCGCGGACTCGAATCCCCCTAATAAATTCGGATATTTTGTATGCAACGATCCGGCTTTTAATTCTGGGGAAACATCGAATCGTCATTAGAGATATTTCGATTCTTTCCACGCTTCCAGTTTCCCAATTTGAATCTCTGAAATCGATAGGTAATTTCCTGAGGGAAATAGCCGCCCCTACAAGCTCATTGCTATTCAGGTGCTTGAAAAGTGTTTCAAAAGTAGAGGCTAGAGGTCGGTAGTGAATAGTTTGTTTTTGAGTATTTTTCGACAGTTAATATCTGCCTTCTGTGGTTGATCACAGGGAGGTCCTTTATCTCCATAATTTATTGTATGTTCTGTGGTTGGCAAGTCGAAGCCACAGCCGTCTTCATGACATTAGTATTCTATATCTATAGAGTAGGGGGTGTATTGATGGGATAAGGCCAAGAAAAAGGACTATCAATTTGATATCATGCCAACGTTTCGGTCTATTTAAAACCTTCCTCAGGGCTCTGGAAGAGCGATACAAGATTATTTAATTGGGAAACAGAGATCTTTCACAAG
Source organism: Adalia bipunctata (assembly GCA_910592335.1). NCBI lineage: Eukaryota > Metazoa > Arthropoda > Insecta > Coleoptera > Coccinellidae > Adalia > Adalia bipunctata. The sequence continues at coordinate 73,768,745 of OU342949.1, read as the reverse complement.
TTAAACAATTCAAATTCGAAGTTAAAACAATAAGTTAACATGAGTAAGCAAAACACAGAGAAAAACATTTAAAACACAGTTTCAGTTAAGGAAAAACAATTCTGAAACCTTTTTTTTAAATAAAATTACAGTCAAACTGATGTCTGAGGGTGTGAGACAACGAACTAAAAAATACACACATATAAAAAACAATACATAAATATTCAAATCGAGTTCTGAAAAAACTTACAATATCAGTCGAGTCCCTTGTCAATCTTAAGTAAATTGTTGGAAAATTCATAAAACTCACAGATCGGGCGATTCATTTGTTTCTTCGTTTATAAATAAAAAGAAACTATACACTAAGTCAACATACCGCAAGCAAGAAACCAACCGTCCAGGTGTCAAATGAAACATATACATGGAAAACGAAACAAACTGATATCGGTCATCGGGATGGAAATGATCTAGTTTTAATTTTTTTAATTAAACTGTAGTATGCGGTGTTTAATTGTTCGATATCAGTCCTCTTATTGATGGAATTGGGTTCTTGGACAATCGATATCATTTCATCAATTAATCTCTTTTTTAAAATATTCTGTTGCCCAAGAACAGATACATTATTAAAGTCAAAAGCATGCAATTCTTTTAGGGAATGTTCGGCTAAGGCGGTATTATTATCTTTTTTTTTTGACCGGATTATGAATATTGATACTATCCCGCCGATCAATATTCATAATCCGGTCAAAAAAAAAGATAATAATACCGCCTTAGCCGAACATTCCCTAAAAGAATTGCATGCTTTTGACTTTAATAATGTATCTGTTCTTGGGCAACAGAATATTTTAAAAAAGAGATTAATTGATGAAATGATATCGATTGTCCAAGAACCCAATTCCATCAATAAGAGGACTGATATCGAACAATTAAACACCGCATACTACAGTTTAATTAAAAAAATTAAAACTAGATCATTTCCATCCCGATGACCGATATCAGTTTGTTTCGTTTTCCATGTATATGTTTCATTTGACACCTGGACGGTTGGTTTCTTGCTTGCGGTATGTTGACTTAGTGTATAGTTTCTTTTTATTTATAAACGAAGAAACAAATGAATCGCCCGATCTGTGAGTTTTATGAATTTTCCAACAATTTACTTAAGATTGACAAGGGACTCGACTGATATTGTAAGTTTTTTCAGAACTCGATTTGAATATTTATGTATTGTTTTTTATATGTGTGTATTTTTTAGTTCGTTGTCTCACACCCTCAGACATCAGTTTGACTGTTATTTTATTTAAAAAAAAGGTTTCAGAATTGTTTTTCCTTAACTGAAACTGTGTTTTAAATGTTTTTCTCTGTGTTTTGCTTACTCATGTTAACTTATTGTTTTAACTTCGAATTTGAATTGTTTAACTTGTGAAAGATCTCTGTTTCCCAATTAAATAATCTTGTATCGCTCTTCCAGAGCCCTGAGGAAGGTTTTAAATAGACCGAAACGTTGGCATGATATCAAATTGATAGTCCTTTTTCTTGGCCTTATCCCATCAATACACCCCCTACTCTGAGAATAAACAGGAGGCCGTGAACTTATCCTTCATTCTATATCTATGCTTCATGACGAGGCATTTCACCCACAGAACCTTTACCGCACTGCACAGAACAACAATATAACCTATTGAGACAACGCCGCATTTTAGTTTGACGATGTGTTGATTCTAATTCAATAGGAACTTGATGATAAGGTTATCAAGTATGTATTTATGGTTGAGTAGGAAGAGGAGTTGGCAGTTTAGTGAAAAAAAAACAGAAAATTGAATCACATATACTTCAGAAAAAGGAAACAAATATACACACATGAGACGGTATCTCCGGTGGTTTTATTTCATCGAACCGAGTCAATCGATAGAATATGGACACGAAAGCATGCCTGCTGGTTGAAAATAGGTGTGGGGACCACGATCACGTACCGCTTCGGCTTCAAATTAGGGCTTTGGCATTCTGCGCCATTTCCCACTTCACGCCGTCCCATCTCTACTACTTTGTCATATACGTTGTAATTCGATGAAATCGCTACACCGATCCCGCGTCATGTGATGATCAAACTAAGTTGAAATGGGAGCGGATTGAACAGGAGGTAATGGGAGGAATAATTGCTTCAATTATCTCATTTCTTAGACTGCAGCAGCCCCTCTAGTCCTCTGGGAATCAATTCTATGAAGCCCTAGTAGATTATTGCAGTTTGGAGGGTTTCAGCATCTCCGGGATTTCGGATTTTTGCCGAGCTCCTTCCGCACTAATTGAACTGGGAAGGAGCGAAAACGCCGTGACCTTAAAGATAATCAGAGACATTTTCGACATCAATATCAAACCAGTTGCTGCGTGATATATTTTCCGAGCTAACTGAACAGGAAAGATGTTGTTTTTGAAGACTTCTCCAAAGCAAGGTTGATCGCATTATTTTGAAACAGTTTTGAAAAAATTTGGCTATGCAAGTGACCTCCCAGACTGTGTTTGACCGCTGTTTTTTGTTTCAGATACCAACCTTCGATGTAGTTCCGTGTTACCGAGATGTTTAGCCTTAAGGATACGCCGTACCTCGCCCCCAACCCCGTTGTAGCCGTTCCGGACATGTAGCCACCGAGATGTCGTCCGCAAGCTTCCTAGTGCTCGTTTTGGTGTTCATTGTGACTTGTTCGGAGGCGGAACTGGCGACGGAATTCGCGGAGGCGTCGGACGGAGGCACCGCGACGCTGCCTTGCAGCCTCACGCCGAACCAGCCGTCCGACAAGGTCAGTGTCGTGGTGTGGCACAAGGGCGCGCACGAGGACCCGATTTATAAGTTCGACGTGAGAGGCAACCGGCCGCAGCACTGGGCCGAGCCGACCCTGGGCGACAGACTCTTCATGAGGATCTTGGACGACAATCGCAGCGTCCTCACGATCTCGCCCACGAATTTATCGGACGAGAATGTGTACCATTGTCGCGTGGACTTTGTCGCGTCGCCCTCCAGGATAACGCACGTCAATTTGACCATTGTGGGTGAGTGCTTTCTCTTCATAAACTCGTTGCAGAGCTTCATTCGGTTCCAAGCTTAGACTATAGGTACAGTGTGTTTGGGCATGACTTAGCGATAATTTAAGGGCATCCAATAAACCTAATTTTATCGACAAAAATAACCCCTATTTTTAGTATAGCCACCATTTCAAATTAATTTTTTATTTAAGTTAACCCTTTCAAATGATATCGATTTCTTTGGACAAAAGGGTCCTACAGATGTTAGAAAAAATGTTTTTTGAAAGATAATACTACCACCTTTTATTAGAGTAGAAAAATATGAAAACATTCAACTCAAAAATGTCATAAAAAAATTCTTAAAAAAAATTTACTGAATTTTTTAGTAAATCCTCAATAGTACAAAAACTAGCACATTGAAGTATAAATTTTTTTCAATGAACTAACACGCAAGGATATTAGCTACAAAACGACACCCACATCATCTCTGTGAATTACATAATTTGAGAGTAATTGCTGTTTGAACATGACCCTTATGAAAATTGATGAAATAAAATAAAAACTCAGTATTGTACTTTTGATCATATTATTTAATGACCAAACTAACAAATTCATCATAAAAATTGCTCAAAATTATGGCCTTTGCTTTGTAGAAAGGCAGTGGCCCTTATGACGACCTGTCTTGTTGCAACAAAAAAAAACAGTAAAGGGCGCTCTCGTAACGGTCATATTCGAACAACAATAACTCTCAACTTACAGAAATGATGTGTCGTTTTGTTGCTGATATCCTTGCGTGTTAGTTCATTGAAAAAAAATTATACTTCAGTGTGCTAGTTTTTGTAGTATTAAGGATTTATTAAAAAATACAGTAAATTTTTTGACTAAAATTTTTTTTAAGAATTTTTTTATGACATTGTTGAGGTAAATGTTTTCATATTGTTCTACTTTATTAAAAGGTGGTAGTATTATCTTTCAAAAAACATTTTTTCAACATCTGTAGCACCTTTATGTCCAAAGAAATCGATATAATTTGAAAGGGTAAACTAAAATAAAAAAAATAATTTAAAATGGTGGCTTTTCTAAAAATAGGGGGGTAAACTCCCCAATGTGGGTATTTTCGTCGATAAAATTGGGTATTTTTGATGCCCTTAAATTATCGCTAAGTCATTCCCAAACACACTGTATAGTCTAGGATTCCAAGGAACGGCATCAAGTTTGAATATTTCTTGGTTCATGATTCAAAAATTTCGGGGTTGTATATCAACGTCGACATTCATGTACTTGTTGGAAAATATTCTTTACAAAACCAAGAGATCGGATACGAGAATGTGAAGAATATTTTTTCGGGGCACATAAAGCACCTCTCCTCATTAGAATCCCAAACTCCATCTCCCTCGAAGACCGCCCCATTTGGTGCTTTAATATCGAACCCATCCATTTTCCACGTAACAAATGAAAAGACGTAAAAAAGAAGAACCATTCGTTCTCTCCCCAATTACTTATTCCTCGCAAACTCACGAAAACTGTCGTAATCCGGGCGAATAAACCGCAGATAATCACACTGTAACCCAACTGAGCAGTACAATACGTCTAATTTTATCTGGAATCTCGGCGAATGGCGACGAGCATGCACCAGAATGAGGTTTGCATGTTGCCGAACGTTTCGTGCCGGAAACGCATTATCAGGAATGATCGCCGGGTATTTGTTGAGCCATCTTTATTTCGTAACTGATTTAAAGACATTTGAAAGGTGAAGATAGAACGTAGAAGTCTCTCTCCCACATTTTTCAATGTTTAAAAATAATTCAAGTTCATGCTCTGCCTAAAATGGAGTATAATTGATTCGAAAGTTGTGAAATCATGTGCAAATTAAGCGTTTTTAATCTCCACGTGAGATCGAAGTGAAATATCCACGAATTCAAAAAGTTGCCTTGACGTAATTATTATGCATGAGATCAGTGAATAGTGAATGAGCACGCCATATTCCAGACATTCTCCTAATTCACTTCAAAACGAAACATTCGTTTTTACAAAAATAGAGGAAAACGCCCCTAGGACATAATAAGTGAGGGAAATGGACTAGCAGAGATCTAATTTTCCGAAGTAGGTACACCACTGGAGGATAATGACAGACTCAGAATGTGTTTCAATGTTCGGAAAATTGTATGAAATCATCAAAAAGAGTTGATTCACTTGTAATTTTATTTCCATTCTTCAATACCGATAACACCACGCCACTGGACCTTCCCAAGTAAGATTTTTCAATGTTGCCACAGCGTTATAAAATGATATCGCTATCCTTTATGCTATCTTCGTCCCACTAATTGAAAACTGACTAAATTTTGGCTTCACCAATTCTCGAATTGATGAATGAGATGCTGTGTCTTCTCTTTCTATGGTCTGAGGTTTTTACACGTGATTGCTCAGAACTCAAAGCAGTTTGAGTTCTTGACTGTTCCTTCTGTGTATGATTTCTCAGTTTCTGCTCAATCATAAATAGAAGTTAGGGACATATTCTGCTTCGAATCCTTACATCAATCCTAACTTTTCTTCAAACAAGAAAATATATGTCATCTCAAATCACGCTTCGTAGAATTCCCAAGTCTCAGCGGAATCTGCATGGCTCCAAAGCGCTGTAACTACATATTTGCGAATAATGCCAGCTCAAAGGTAGGGCCCGAATTCACGAAGTAACTTTTAGCACTTACTATCATTAGTATTATTAAAGCGCAGCCTGTTCAAAGTGGAATTCTTCTTTGATTACCATGGATTCAGTCGAGGTTTGTTACTTCAATAAGGTTTCGATTACAATTCGATCGATACACAAGGTACATACGCATTAGGAGTATATGAATGGTGAGATATACCTAAGTCAGTTCACCAAAGTGGCCTTCATAAAATTTTAAGGATGACGAAGTTATAATTCTTTGATGTTGTATTCGATTTGAAGAAAAGGGCAGTACGGATCTAGTACCAAACAAAAGTCAGCTGTCTGACAGACAAGCACTGAGATCATCAGACTATCTGGCAATGGATCCACTGTAGAAGCCATCAAAGAAAACGTGGCAACGTTGTGGTCGTTGAGAAAGTAGGTTCTAGCGGAAAGGATGCTTTTAGCTAATCAAAAATAATTGTCTCATCTAGAAATTTGAGAACACTACAGACAGTACAAAAAAAATTTGCATGAAATGGAAATCACATATATGTCGTTGAGTATTGATAGCAATAACTGGGTGTCCTATTCTCTGAATCTCATAGTTTATTCCAGAAGTTTAGATTCAACAGAAATAGTGGTCGTCTCCTCCAATAAAAAATTTCTCTTCTCTGCAGGAAAAACCCCCCTCATTTCGAATCTCCAGGGATGCTTAAGATCGTAACAATATCATGAATATTTCAACGGTCGCTGTAAAATAGTCAGCGCTTTTTAAAAGTGATACTTCTGACGTCTCTCCTGAATATTTAGAAACTTTCCGAATGAGCCATTCACTTCGGGGGAGCTGCGAAAGCAGAGGAAATCATTTACAATTTGGCATCCGCATATCATTCGAATGAAACGTGAGGGAAAGAGAATTCCTCGAAGAAATTGCTTATGTAATGGCATACGAATTGAGGGAGCCTATGCGTATTTCCAGGAACTCAATTTCAACTTGGTCATACGCCATGAAATATGGACCATCTCGAAATTACGGAGAATGGAAATTGTTACCATTTTTCAGCCACTTATTCAGGGAAAATTGAAGTGGTTGTTTCATTTGCGGAATATTGGGGTGGAATAATACTCTGATCGTATATTCTGCATTGTTGAGAAAGTTTAATTTTGTTAACCTCATTCAGATCCACACACCACGCAGATTCGAATGATGAACAGCGACGTTCAAACGGATAAGACCGCGTATTTCTCCGAAATTAATTCGCAAGTTCCGGTCGAATCCAGGGAAATTATTTCGGGAGCTGAATCGTTCCCGAAAGTTCGTGAAAGGCTAGGTGGGAGTATGTCCGCGAATGTGACAATCCAACGGAACTTCATGCGAGTAATTCTGCAAAACTCATTAAGGGCGAATGAATGGAAGTTATTAATTTTCGCATGAGAATGAAACTGGAAGCTGGCTCTCTGTGACAGGTTCATGATAACGAAGCGCAACGTATTCAACACGAAAATGCTTGGTGGTAGCTACAATATTGCTTTGGAATTACTCAGTTCGGTGAGATTGAACTGAAGAAATTTGATTAGAAGTCAACGACCTATGCTACTTTAAGATCTCGAAATCTGTTCAAAATTCGTGTTTTTGAAGGTGAACCAATTTAATTTCAATAATTTAATGAGAGTTGGATGATAGGAAGATCGTTTCTGAACATATTACATCGCGATTTTCGCACTATCAGCATCAAATCAGAAGAATATAGTTCTCACTAGAACCTGCGCATCCGCCATTTCGCAACAAAAACTGTTTCTCTACTTCTTACACGCAAGTATTCTGTAATTCCGAAGTCTTAATGGTTGAGTACCATTCGAGAATATACAGGGTGTATCAGTTTCAATCGAGAAAGCTTCAATGGCACATTATCATAGTCGTAGAATACGCAAGATGACGAAAGCATCTGAGATATTTTAAAATTTGTCGATTGAGGTTGAGGAAGATTGACCCTGTATAATATGCTTTTATCAGAAACAGTACGACTAGTTCGATTGAAATTGAAACATTGCGTATTGCTGATATGCAGGACATAAATTAAAATTAACCTAAATCGTATGGAACAGGATTGAAATTGTGTCGAAAAAGTCATAACAAAATATTTTTATTAACCTCCACTTCTGCGTGTTCTCAAAACTTCTATGGAAGAGACATAGATGCATAAAAATAAAAGGGTTACCATCATAGAACTAAAAGTATCATAGAATCTGAACTCTATGGTTACCATGCATTCATTAAGTAACATCCGTCTGTAGGTTGAAGGGGTATTTTTATTCGAATGTTAACCAATGCGCCACTCTATATGCACTAGCCGGACACACTTACTGTATCCATTAAGTATTGTAATCCACGCGGAGCTCCAAGCCTTCATGTACTGCCATAACGTACGATTAATCACGAAAGGATAAAATGCCGGACTGACATAAACAATCGTATGGGACAAGAGCGCGATCCATCACTTACAGAACGTACATGCATGTTTTATCCGGTGACACGAAAGCCGCCGCCTACACGAACTGTCTACAGATGGGGCGAAGCTAATTACACGTTGAATCCATGAAGATTTTCGGATCCGGAATGACAATGAGAACGTACGAAGCGCCATACATCATCCGGAGAAGTGGCTGTCAGGATGACGTTCGCGAAACGTCGACATTGGATATGAGTGTCGGGATATTGATAATATTCCGAATTTGGTTTTTGCGGATTCAGAAACGAACGCTTGAGTTCCCTTTCTTTTAATTGAGCGATCGTTTCACTTGAATGAGGGCTATATTCACTTTAGCACGATGTGTACGAGAATGCTCTCCATCGGCAAGGTTTAACTCACTGATCACGGATCTGTGGTCCTGATCATTTCGAAACATAAATGCATGGTTTCGCGTAACTTGGACCACATAAACACTCAGTTGCAGGAACGTCCATTATAATTTAAAAGTCGAACAGTTTAGATTTTCTGATTTTTTTTCGCGTAGGTCCAAATTTTCCGATTTTTCATCGTTCGTAAATCGAAAACTGTTCCTCCTCACGGAAGAACTGATTTTCTCTGAAACTTATTGTGTTTTAAATATGGTTGATGGAAAATCGGAAAAATTGGACCTTCGCGAAGAAAATCAGAAAATCCAAACCCTTCGTCTCAGGTATATAAAAAATACACCATTTTATTTTTAAAGAATCAAAGTATGACCAAAAAAATCAGCTCCTCTCAATTCCAACTTTTTTAGAAGTTACGTCACTCCAAATTAGACCAATTTTTCGCCAATTTTCCACTCAAGGTCGAATATTTCCCGAACCAAAAATTTCTCGGAAAAACTAATTAGCGCATCGATTTAGTGAATGAATTGACCCGGGTCGATACACTACAAAAACAAATTTTTGATCGGAAAAATTTCAATCTCGACCACTCGAAAATTCTTTTCTTCGGAGTATATGGACCCGGGTCATTACATACAATGATTCAATGATTACGTATCTGTAATAAGTCTGAGGGAAAATACCAGTTCCTTCGCCATTTTGCAACTTGCTACTTGATTCGAACAAACCAGTTTTTCAATGTAAGATTTTCATAAAAACGGGTTTGTTTCTGTGGATGTGAACGAGATGGGATGAAATTAAACTATTTTTTCTTATGATTTCAAAAATTGAAACCTCATCGGGTATGTTTGGAAGTTCTTTGATGTAAATTGAATCGATTATATTATACTGAATCTTTTATTCATCTTTATTTTCATTTGAAATTATCATTTCAATTATTGTCTAATCACTTTTGGGGCACCATGTTCATTCACTTCGGCCCAGTCGGAGGAAGATCAGAAATAATGATCCTTCCAAGCACGATTTTTATCCCTTTTCCGATACCAAAATTATCTTCCTAGCCTCCCTTCATAATCTCTTTTTCCTTTGAAAATGGACCAGTCGTGTCGAGGGCGAAAACAAGCATCAAAGAAGTCCTTGCTGTGTTCGGAGCGCCTCAGGCACCCCAAAACATCACATTTTCGATTTCCATTTTATTATGCCTAGAGATACTTTGGATAATGCTGATTAACAATTCCCAAATAAAAAGTGGATACGATCATAGGAGCGGGAGCTATGGCGAGTTGAAATTTCGGATTTTTGAAAAAATGCCATTTGACAGGTCAATATCTAAACTATGATAGATAGCGACTTGAATTTGTTTTTATCGAATAGAGCGCCCTCGAAAACCTACATTTTGATACCAAATAAGTCCATATAGGTCCTCCTTGAGCCGAATTGTGATTGTTTTAGTTTTTGCATTTTTCACTTTCGAGTTTTGTTCAGACGCTCAGAGCACTCAAAGTATAGGCGATACTGATCAGTCTAATTTGTATTCTGCATGATTCGAATGGGTAGTAGATCTTCACTTTCGAAAAACGACTTTGGATTCGCCAGTGATTCCTTGGCGATGACAAATATGGTGTTTTTGGGGGGTCTTACCCCTTTGGCATTTTTCACCAAAAAAGTTGAGATTTTCGATTTCCATTTTATTATGCCTAGAGATACTTTGGATAATGCTGATTAACAATTCCCAAATAAAAAGTGGATACGATCATAGGAGCGGGAGCTATGGCGAGTTGAAATTTCGGATTTTTGAAAAAATGCCATTTGACAGGTCAATATCTAAACTATGATAGATAGCGACTTGAATTTGTTTTTATCGAATAGAGCGCCCTCGAAAACCTACATTTTGATACCAAATATGTCCATATAGGTCCTCTTTGAGCCGAATTGTGATTGTTTTAGTTTTTGCATTTTTCACTTTCGAGTTTTGTTCAGACGCTCAGAGCACTCAAAGTATAGGCGATACTGATCAGTCTAATTTGTATTCTGCATGATTCGAATGGGTAGTAGATCTTCACTTTCGAAAAACGACTTTGGATTCGCCAGTGATTCCTTGGCGATGACAAATATGGTGTTTTTGGGGGGTCTTACCCCTTTGGCATTTTTCACCAAAAAAGTTGAGATTTTCGATTTCAATTTTATTATGCCTAGAGATACTTTGGATAATGCTGATTAACAATTCCCAAATAAAAAGTGGATACGATCATAGGAGCGGGAGCTATGGCGAGTTGAAATTTCGGATTTTTGAAAAAATGCCATTTGACAAGTCAATATCTAAACTATGATAGATAGCGACTTGAATTTGTTTTTATCGAATAGAGCGCCCTCGAAAACCTACATTTTGATACCAAATAAGTCCATATAGGTCCTCCTTGAGCCGAATTGTGATTGTTTTAGTTTTTGCATTTTTCACTTTCGAGTTTTGTTCAGACGCTCAGAGCACTCAAAGTATAGGCGATACTGATCAGTCTAATTTGTATTCTGCATGATTCGAATGGGTAGTAGATCTTCACTTTCGAAAAACGACTTTGGATTCGCCAGTGATTCCTTGGCGATGACAAATATGGTGTTTTTGGGGGGTCTTACCCCTTTGGCATTTTTCACCAAAAAAGTTGAGATTTTCGATTTCCATTTTATTATGCCTAGAGATACTTTGGATAATGCTGATTAACAATTCCCAAATAAAAAGTGGATACGATCATAGGAGCGGGAGCTATGGCGAGTTGAAATTTCGGATTTTTGAAAAAATGCCATTTGACAGGTCAAAATCTAAACTACGATAGATAGCGACTTGAATTTATTTTTATCGAATAGAGCGCCCTCGAAAACCTACATTTTGATACCAAATATGTCCATATAGGTCCTCCTTGAGCCGAACTGTGATTGTTTTAGTTTTTGCATTTTTCACTTTCGAGTTTTGTTCAGACGCTCAGAGCACTCAAAGTATAGGCGATACTGATCAGTCTAATTTGTATTCTGCATGATTCGAATGGGTAGTAGATCTTCACTTTCGAAAAACGACTTTGGATTCGCCAGTGATTCCTTGGCGATGACAAATATGGTGTTTTTGGGGGGTCTTACCCCTTTGGCATTTTTCACCAAAAAAGTTGAGATTTTCGATTTCAATTTTATTATGCCTAGAGATACTTTGGATAATGCTGATTAACAATTCCCAAATAAAAAGTGGATACGATCATAGGAGCGGGAGCTATGGCGAGTTGAAATTTCGGATTTTTGAAAAAATGCCATTTGACAGGTCAAAATCGAAACTATGATAGATAGCGACTTGAATTTGTTTTTATCGAATAGAGCGCCCTCGAAAACCTACATTTTGATACCAAATATGTCCATATAGGTCCACCTTGAGCCGAACTGTGATTGTTTTAGTTTTTGCATTTTTCACTTTCGAGTTTTGTTCAGACGCTCAGAGCACTCAAAGTATAGGCGATACTGATCAGTCTCATTTGTATTCTGCATGATTCGAATGGGTAGTAGATCTTCACTTTCGAAAAACGACTTTGGATTCGCCAGTGATTCCTTGGCGATGACAAATATGGTGTTTTTGGGGGGTCTTACCCCTTTGGCATTTTTCACCAAAAAAGTTGAGATTTTCGATTTCCATTGTATTATGCCTAGAGATACTTTGGATAATGCTGATTAACAATTCCCAAATAAAAAGTGGATACGATCATAGGAGCGGGAGCTATGGCGAGTTGAAATTTCGGATTTTTGAAAAAATGCCATTTGACAGGTCAATATCTAAACTATGATAGATAGCGACTTGAATTTGTTTTCATCGAATAGAGCGCCCTCGAAAACCTACATTTTGATACCAAATATGTCCATATAGGTCCTCCTTGAGCCGAACTGTGATTGTTTTAGTTTTTGCATTTTTCACTTTCGAGTTTTGTTCAGACGCTCAGAGCACTCAAAGTATAGGCGATACTAATCAGTCTCATTTGTATTCTGCATGATTCGGATGGGTAGTAGATCTTCACTTTCGAAAAACGACTTTGGATTCGCCAGTGATTCCTTGGCGATGACAAATATGGTGTTTTTGGGGGGTCTTACCCCTTTGGCATTTTTCACCAAAAAAGTTGAGATTTTCGATTTAAATTTTATTATGCCTAGAGATACTTTGGATAATGCTGATTAACAATTCCCAAATAAAAAGTGGATACGATCATAGGAGCGGGAGCTATGGCGAGTTGAAATTTCGGATTTTTGAAAAAATGCCATTTGACAGGTCAAAATCGAAACTATGATAGATAGCGACTTGAATTTGTTTTTATCGAATAGAGCGCCCTCGAAAACCTACATTTTGATACCAAATATGTCCATATAGGTCCACCTTGAGCCGAACTGTGATTGTTTTAGTTTTTGCATTTTTCACTTTCGAGTTTTGTTCAGACGCTCAGAGCACTCAAAGTATAGGCGATACTGATCAGTCTCATTTGTATTCTGCATGATTCGAATGGGTAGTAGATCTTCACTTTCGAAAAACGACTTTGGATTCGCCAGTGATTCCTTGGCGATGACAAATATGGTGTTTTTGGGGGGTCTTACCCCTTTGGCATTTTTCACCAAAAAAGTTGAGATTTTCGATTTCCATTGTATTATGCCTAGAGATACTTTGGATAATGCTGATTAACAATTCCCAAATAAAAAGTGGATACGATCATAGGAGCGGTAGCTATGGCGAGTTGAAATTTCGGATTTTTGAAAAAATGCCATTTGACAGGTCAATATCCAAACTATGATAGATAGCGACTTGAATTTGTTTTTATCGAATAGAGCGCCCTCGAAAACCTACATTTTGATACCAAATATGTCCATATAGGTCCTCCTTGAGCCGAATTGTGATTGTTTTAGTTTTTGCATTTTTCACTTTCGAGTTTTGTTCAGACGCTCAGAGCACTCAGAGTATAGGCGATACTGATCAGTCTAATTTGTATTCTGCATGATTCGAATGGGTAGTAGATCTTCACTTTCGAAAAACGACTTTGGATTCGCCAGTGATTCCTTGGCGATGACAAATATGGTGTTTTTGGGGGGTCTTACCCCTTTGGCATTTTTCACCAAAAAAGTTGAGATTTTCGATTTCAATTTTATTATGCCTAGAGATACTTTGGATAATGCTGATTAACAATTCCCAAATAAAAAGTGGATACGATCATAGGAGCGGGAGCTATGGCGAGTTGAAATTTCGGATTTTTGAAAAAATGCCATTTGACAAGTCAATATCTAAACTATGATAGATAGCGACTTGAATTTGTTTTTATCGAATAGAGCGCCCTCGAAAACCTACATTTTGATACCAAATATGTCCATATAGGTCCTCCTTGAGCCGAATTGTGATTGTTTTAGTTTTTGCATTTTTCACTTTCGAGTTTTGTTCAGACGCTCAGAGCACTCAAAGTATAGGCGATACTGATCAGTCTAATTTGTATTCTGCATGATTCGAATGGGTAGTAGATCTTCACTTTCGAAAAACGACTTTGGATTCGCCAGTGATTCCTTGGCGATGACAAATATGGTGTTTTTGGGGGGTCTTACCCCTTTGGCATTTTTCACCAAAAAAGTTGAGATTTTCGATTTCAATTTTATTATGCCTAGAGATACTTTGGATAATGCTGATTAACAATTCCCAAATAAAAAGTGGATACGATCATAGGAGCGGGAGCTATGGCGAGTTTAAATTTCGGATTTTTGAAAAAATGCCATTTGACAGGTCAGAATCTAAACTATGATAGATAGCGACTTGAATTTGTTTTTATCGAATAGAGCGCCCTCGAAAACCTACATTTTGATACCAAATATGTCCATATAGGTCCTCCTTGAGCCGAATTGTGATTGTTTTAGTTTTTGCATTTTTCACTTTCGAGTTTTGTTCAGACGCTCAGAGCACTCAAAGTATAGGCGATACTGATCAGTCTAATTTGTATTCTGCATGATTCGAATGGGTAGTAGATCTTCACTTTCGAAAAACGACTTTGGATTCGCCAGTGATTCCTTGGCGATGACAAATATGGTGTTTTTGGGGGGTCTTACCCCTTTGGCATTTTTCACCAAAAAAGTTGAGATTTTCGATTTCAATTTTATTATGCCTAGAGATACTTTGGATAATGCTGATTAACAATTCCCAAATAAAAAGTGGATACGATCATAGGAGCGGGAGCTATGGCGAGTTTAAATTTCGGATTTTTGAAAAAATGCCATTTGACAGGTCAGAATCTAAACTATGATAGATAGCGACTTGAATTTGTTTTTATCGAATAGAGCGCCCTCGAAAACCTACATTTTGATACCAAATATGTCCATATAGGTCCTCCTTGAGCCGAATTGTGATTGTTTTAGTTTTTGCATTTTTCACTTTCGAGTTTTGTTCAGACGCTCAGAGCACTCAAAGTATAGGCGATACTGATCAGTCTAATTTGTATTCTGCATGATTCGAATGGGTAGTAGATCTTCACTTTCGAAAAACGACTTTGGATTCGCCAGTGATTCCTTGGCGATGACAAATATGGTGTTTTTGGGGGGTCTTACCCCTTTGGCATTTTTCACCAAAAAAGTTGAGATTTTCGATTTCAATTTTATTATGCCTAGAGATACTTTGGATAATGCTGATTAACAATTCCCAAATAAAAAGTGGATACGATCATAGGAGCGGGAGCTATGGCGAGTTGAAATTTCGGATTTTTGAAAAAATGCCATTTGACAAGTCAATATCTAAACTATGATAGATAGCGACTTGAATTTGTTTTTATCGAATAGAGCGCCCTCGAAAACCTACATTTTGATACCAAATATGTCCATATAGGTCCTCCTTGAGCCGAATTGTGATTGTTTTAGTTTTTGCATTTTTCACTTTCGAGTTTTGTTCAGACGCTCAGAGCACTCAAAGTATAGGCGATACTGATCAGTCTAATTTGTATTCTGCATGATTCGAATGGGTAGTAGATCTTCACTTTCGAAAAACGACTTTGGATTCGCCAGTGATTCCTTGGCGATGACAAATATGGTGTTTTTGGGGGGTCTTACCCCTTTGGCATTTTTCACCAAAAAAGTTGAGATTTTCGATTTCAATTTTATTATGCCTAGAGATACTTTGGATAATGCTGATTAACAATTCCCAAATAAAAAGTGGATACGATCATAGGAGCGGGAGCTATGGCGAGTTTAAATTTCGGATTTTTGAAAAAATGCCATTTGACAGGTCAGAATCTAAACTATGATAGATAGCGACTTGAATTTGTTTTTATCGAATAGAGCGCTCTCGAAAACCTACATTTTGATACCAAATATGTCCATATAGGTCCTCCTTGAGCCGAATTGTGATTGTTTTAGTTTTTGCATTTTTCACTTTCGAGTTTTGTTCAGACGCTCAGAGCACTCAAAGTATAGGCGATACTGATCAGTCTAATTTGTATTCTGCATGATTCGAATGGGTAGTAGATCTTCACTTTCGAAAAACGACTTTGGATTCGCCAGTGATTCCTTGGCGATGACAAATATGGTGTTTTTGGGGGGTCTTACCCCTTTGGCATTTTTCACCAAAAAAGTTGAGATTTTCGATTTCAATTTTATTATGCCTAGAGATACTTTGGATAATGCTGATTAACAATTCCCAAATAAAAAGTGGATACGATCATAGGAGCGGGAGCTATGGCGAGTTTAAATTTCGGATTTTTGAAAAAATGCCATTTGACAGGTCAGAATCTAAACTATGATAGATAGCGACTTGAATTTGTTTTTATCGAATAGAGCGCCCTCGAAAACCTACATTTTGATACCAAATATGTCCATATAGGTCCTCCTTGAGCCGAATTGTGATTGTTTTAGTTTTTGCATTTTTCACTTTCGAGTTTTGTTCAGACGCTCAGAGCACTCAAAGTATAGGCGATACTGATCAGTCTAATTTGTATTCTGCATGATTCGAATGGGTAGTAGATCTTCACTTTCGAAAAACGACTTTGGATTCGCCAGTGATTCCTTGGCGATGACAAATATGGTGTTTTTGGGGGGTCTTACCCCTTTGGCATTTTTCACCAAAAAAGTTGAGATTTTCGATTTAAATTTTATTATGCCTAGAGATACTTTGGATAATGCTGATTAACAATTCCCAAATAAAAAGTGGATACGATCATAGGAGCGGGAGCTATGGCGAGTTGAAATTTCCGATTTTTGAAAAAATGCCATTTGACAGGTCAAAATCGAAACTATGATAGATAGCGACTTGAATTTGTTTTTATCGAATAGAGCGCCCTCGAAAACCTACATTTTGATACCAAATATGTCCATATAGGTCCTCCTTGAGCCGAATTGTGATTGTTTTAGTTTTTGCATTTTTCACTTTCGAGTTTTGTTCAGACGCTCAGAGCACTCAAAGTATAGGCGATACTGATCAGTCTCATTTGTATTCTGCATGATTCGAATGGGTAGTAGATCTTCACTTTCGAAAAACGACTTTGGATTCGCCAGTGATTCCTTGGCGATGACAAATATGGTGTTTTTGGGGGGTCTTACCCCTTTGGCATTTTTCACCAAAAAAGTTGAGATTTTCGATTTCAATTTTATTATGCCTAGAGATACTTTGGATAATGCTGATTAACAATTCCCAAATAAAAAGTGGATACGATCATAGGAGCGGGAGCTATGGCGAGTTGAAATTTCGGATTTTTGAAAAAATGCCATTTGACAGGTCAATATCTAAACTATGATAGATAGCGACTTGAATTTGTTTTTATCGAATAGAGCGCCCTCGAAAACCTACATTTTGATACCAAATATGTCCATATAGGTCCTCCTTGAGCCGAATTGTGATTGTTTTAGTTTTTGCATTTTTCACTTTCGAGTTTTGTTCAGACGCTCAGAGCACTCAAAGTTTGAGCGATACTGATCAGCTTCATAGGTATTCTGCATGACTCGTGTGGGTAGTAGATCCTCAAGATCGAAAAACGACTTTGGATTCGCCAGTGATTACTTGGCGATGACAAATATGGTGTTTTTTGGGGGGTCTTACCCCTTTGGCATTTTTCACCAAAAAAGTTGAGATTTTCGATTTCAATTTTATTATGCCTAGAGATACTTTGGATAATGCTGATTAACAATTCCCAAATAAAAAGTGGATACGATCATAGGAGCGGGAGCTATGGCGAGTTGAAATTTCGGATTTTTGAAAAAATGCCATTTGACAGGTCAAAATCGAAACTATGATAGATAGCGACTTGAATTTGTTTTTATCGAATAGAGCGCCCTCGAAAACCTACATTTTGATACCAAATATGTCCATATAGGTCCACCTTGAGCCGAACTGTGATTGTTTTAGTTTTTGCATTTTTCACTTTCGAGTTTTGTTCAGACGCTCAGAGCACTCAAAGTATAGGCGATACTGATCAGTCTCATTTGTATTCTGCATGATTCGAATGGGTAGTAGATCTTCACTTTCGAAAAACGACTTTGGATTCGCCAGTGATTCCTTGGCGATGACAAATATGGTGTTTTTGGGGGGTCTTACCCCTTTGGCATTTTTCACCAAAAAAGTTGAGATTTTCGATTTCAATTTTATTATGCCTAGAGATACTTTGGATAATGCTGATTAACAATTCCCAAATAAAAAGTGGATACGATCATAGGAGCGGGAGCTATGGCGAGTTGAAATTTCGGATTTTTGAAAAAATGCCATTTGACAGGTCAATATCTAAACTATGATAGATAGCGACTTGAATTTGTTTTTATCGAATAGAGCGCCCTCGAAAACCTACATTTTGATACCAAATATGTCCATATAGGTCCTCCTTGAGCCGAATTGTGATTGTTTTAGTTTTTGCATTTTTCACTTTCGAGTTTTGTTCAGACGCTCAGAGCACTCAAAGTATAGGCGATACTGATCAGTCTAATTTGTATTCTGCATGATTGGAATGGGTAGTAAATCTTCACTTTCGAAAAACGACTTTGGATTCGCCAGTGATTCCTTGGCGATGACAAATATGGTGTTTTTGGGGGGTCTTACCCCTTTGGCATTTTTCACCAAAAAAGTTGAGATTTTCGATTTCAATTTTATTATGCCTAGAGATACTTTGGATAATGCTGATTAACAATTCCCAAATAAAAAGTGGATACGATCATCGGAGCGGGAGCTATGACGAGTTGAAATTTCGGATATTTGAAAAAATGCCATTTGACAGGTCAAAATCTAAACTATGATAGATAGCGACTTGAATTTGTTTTTATCGAATAGAGCGCCCTCGAAAACCTACATTTTGATACCAAATATGTCCATTTAGGTCCTCCTTGAGCCGAATTGTGATTGTTTTAGTTTTTGCATTTTTCACTTTCGAGTTTTGTTCAGAGGCTCAGAGCACTCAAAGTATAGGCGATACTGATCAGTCTAATTTGTATTCTGCATGATTGGAATGGGTAGTAGATCTTCACTTTCGAAAAACGACTTTGGATTCGCCAGTGATTCCTTGGCGATGACAAATATGGTGTTTTTGGGGGGTCTTACCCCTTTGGCATTTTTCACCAAAAAAGTTGAGATTTTCGATTTCGATTTTATTATGCCTAGAGATACTTTGGATAATGCTGATTAACAATTCCCAAATAAAAAGTGGATACGATCATAGGAGCGGGAGCTATGGCGAGTTTAAATTTCGGATTTTTGAAAAAATGCCATTTGGCAGGTCAGAATCTAAACTATGATAGATAGCGACTTGAATTTGTTTTTATCGAATAGAGCGCCCTCGAAAACCTACATTTTGATACCAAATATGTCCATTTAGGTCCTCCTTGAGCCGAATTGTGATTGTTTTAGTTTTTGCATTTTTCACTTTCGAGTTTTGTTCAGACGCTCAGAGCACTCAAAGTTTGAGCGATACTGATCAGCTTCATAGGTATTCTGCATGACTCGTGTGGGTAGTAGATCCTCAAGATCGAAAAACGACTTTGGATTCGCCAGTGATTACTTGGCGATGACAAATATGGTGTTTTTGGGGGGTCTTACCCCTTTGACATTTTTCACCAAAAAAGTTGAGATTTTCGAATTCAATTTTATTATGCCTAGAGATACTTTGGACAATGCTGATTAACAATTCCCAAACAAAAAGTGGATACGATCATAGGAGCGGGAGCTATGGCGAGTTGAAATTTCGGATTTTTGAAAAAATGCCAATTGACAGGTCAAAATCTAAACTATGATAGATGGCGACTTGAATTTGTTTTTATCGAATAGAGCGCCCTCGAAAACCTACATTTTGATACCAAATATGTCCATTTAGATCCTCCTTGAGCCGAATTGTGATTGTTTTAGTTTTTGCATTTTTCACTTTCGAGTTTTGTTCAGACGCTCAGAGCACTCAAAGTATAGGCGATACTGATCAGTCTTATTTGTATTCTGCATGATTCGAATGGGTAGTAGATCTTCACTTTCGAAAAACGACTTTGGATTCGCCAGTTATTCCTTGGCGATGACAAATATGGTGTTTTTGGGGGGTCTTACCCCTTTGGCATTTTTCACCAAAAAAGTTGAGATTTTCGATTTCAATTTTATTATGCCTAGAGATACTTTGGATAATGCTGATTAACAATTCCCAAATAAAAAGTGGATACGATCATAGGAGCGGGAGCTATGGCGAGTTGAAATTTCGGATTTTTGAAAAAATGCCATTTGACAGGTCAAAATCTAAACTATGATAGATGGCGACTTGAATTTGTTTTTATCGAATAGAGCGCCCTCGAAAACCTACATTTTGATACCAAATATGTCCATATAGATCCTCCTTGAGCCGAATTGTGATTGTTTTAGTTTTTGCATTTTTCACTTTCGAGTTTTGTTCAGACGCTCAGAGCACTCAAAGTATAGGCGATACTGATCAGTCTCATTTGTATTCTGCATGATTCGAATGGGTAGTAGATCTTCACTTTCGAAAAACGACTTTGGATTCGCCAGTGATTCCTTGGCGATGACAAATATGGTGTTTTTGGGGGGTCTTACCCCTTTGGCATTTTTCACCAAAAAAGTTGAGATTTTCGATTTCCATTTTATTATGCCTAGAGATACTTTGGATAATGCTGATTAACAATTCCCAAATAAAAAGTGGATACGATCATAGGAGCGGGAGCTATGGCGAGTTGAAATTTCGGATTTTTGAAAAAATGCCATTTGACAGGTCAAAATCTAAACTACGATAGATAGCGACTTGAATTTGTTTTTATCGAATAGAGCGCCCTCGAAAACCTACATTTTGATACCAAATATGTCCATATAGGTCCTCCTTGAGCCGAACTGTGATTGTTTTAGTTTTTGCATTTTTCACTTTCGAGTTTTGTTCAGACGCTCAGAGCACTCAAAGTTTGAGCGATACTGATCAGCTTCATAGGTATTCTGCATGACTCGTGTGGGTAGTAGATCCTCAAGATCGAAAAACGACTTTGGATTCGCCAGTGATTACTTGGCGATGACAAATATGGTGTTTTTGGGGGGTCTTACCCCTTTGACATTTTTCACCAAAAAAGTTGAGAAGATTTTCGAATTCAATTTTATTATGCCTAGAGATACTTTGGACAATGCTGATTAACAATTCCCAAACAAAAAGTGGATACGATCATAGGAGCGGGAGCTATGGCGAGTTGAAATTTCGGATTTTTGAAAAAATGCCAATTGACAGGTCAAAATCTAAACTATGATAGATGGCGACTTGAATTTGTTTTTATCGAATAGAGCGCCCTCGAAAACCTACATTTTGATACCAAATATGTCCATATAGATCCTCCTTGAGCCGAATTGTGATTGTTTTAGTTTTTGCATTTTTCACTTTCGAGTTTTGTTCAGACGCTCAGAGCACTCAAAGTAAAGGCGATACTGATCAGTCTAATTTGTATTCTGCATGATTAGAATGGGTAGTAGATCTTCACTTTCGAAAAACGACTTTGGATTCGCCAGTTATTCCTTGGCGATGACAAATATGGTGTTTTTGGGGGGTCTTACCCCTTTGGCATTTTTCACCAACAAAGTTGAGATTTTCGATTTCAATTTTATTATGCCTAGAGATACTTTGGATAATGCTGATTAACAATTCCCAAATAAAAAGTGGATACGATCATAGGAGCGGGAGCTATGGCGAGTTGAAATTTCGGATTTTTGAAAAAATGCCATTTGACAGGTTAAAATCTAAACTACGATAGATAGCGACTTGAATTTATTTTTATCGAATAGAGCGCCCTCGAAAACCTACATTTTGATACCAAATATGTCCATATAGGTCCTCCTTGAGCCGAACTGTGATTGTTTTAGTTTTTGCATTTTTCACTTTCGAGTTTTGTTCAGACGCTCAGAGCACTCAAAGTTTGAGCGATACTGATCAGCTTCATAGGTATTCTGCATGACTCGTGTGGGTAGTAGATCCTCAAGATCGAAAAACGACTTTGGATTCGCCAGTGATTCCTTGGCGATGACAAATATGGTGTTTTTGGGGGGTCTTACCCCTTTGGCATTTTTCACCAAAAAAGTTGAGATTTTCGATATCAATTTTATTATGCCTAGAGATACTTTGGATAATGCTGATTAACAATTCCCAAATAAAAAGTGGATACGATCATAGGAGCGGGAGCTATGGCGAGTTGAAATTTCGGATTTTTGAAAAAATGCCATTTGACAGGTCAAAATCTAAACTATGATAGATAGCGAGTTGAATTTCTTTTTATCGAATAGAGCGCCCTGGAAAACCTACATTTTGATACCAAATATGTCCATATAGATCCTCCTTGAGCCGAATTGTGATTGTTTTAGTTTTTGCATTTTTCAGTTTCGAGTTTTGTTCAGACGCTCAGAGCACTCAAAGTTTGAGCGATACAGATCAGCTTCATAGGTATTCTGCATGACTCGTGTGGGTAGTAGATCCTCAAGATCGAAAAACGACTTTGGATTCGCCAGTAATTACTTGGCGATATCAAATATGGTGTTTTTGGGAGGGCTCTCAATGCCTGACCATTATTCACTCAAATTTCACCGATATCACCCAAAATAATCTCCCTTGATAATCTCCATTTCCTTTGAAAACAGACCGGTCGTGTCGAGGGCGACAACAAGCCTCAAAGAAGTCCTGGCTGTGTTCGAAGCACTTCGAGCTCCGTACAGGTACGCACTTTTCCTCCCTCGAACCAATACACCTCGAATATCTCCCAAATCCCACATTGTTATAAATTCATGGGGGACGTAAAGTGAGCCTATTGTCTAACAGGAGTGCCTCTCCAAATCCCCCGGCTTCCTTTATACAAGGTTTTCGGTCTTATATCCGTAATGACAACAATGGAATTCGCGTGGGGAAATTTGGATAACAACCATTTCCAATTAAGGGCGGAGGCGTTCCCTTCCGGAACACGACGTTTGTTTTAGTCGAATGATTTGGTACATTCTTTTCTCCACGAGAATCTCCGTGACCACCTGGCGTCTTCATGGATTTCAAATTTGCTGTCTAGTGATGGCATCTCGAGAACTATGGGGGATAGGGGGATGGCTGATGACACCATTTCTAGCTTTATTTGAGTCTTCAATATTGCTGTATGAATTGCTTGTAGCTTGACTACGTCATTTTTGATTCAGGATTATGAGGAAATCAAAATTCCGTCCACCCTGTACACCGGAAATCGTTCACTCCTGATCATTGGTCCTCTCCCGTCTCGAAAAACCAAGCTCGTCGCCTCGTGATCACTCCCTGAAACAGCGCTCCACATCTCCCGACAACACGCGTCTCGACAGAACGGGAATTATTCATCCCGGAAAACGTATCCTCGTCCCATTCTTCTCCGGCCGACCATCTCATAACCTTAAAAGCCGCCGCCATGTCTCCGCAGGGATCCCCCGGAAATGCTACTTTATTGAAACGGGGAAAACGAAAAAAACCGGGCGGCTTCGTGATTTCCATCGATTCCTGTCACAATTACTTATTCAAATGAGACGCGGAAAGCGATATTCGATTTGTGTAAATGGCCAGGTGGTCGGGGGTAAAGACCCCCCGTTCTTTTTTTACGGGGGTTACTGATTCGGGTCGTTCGGAGGTGATGACGGTGCGGTCACTTTTCCGTCGCCGTACGTGACAGGGAAACTGATGGTTCCAGATTCCCTAGAAATGTCTTTTACGGTCTTCCTTTAAGGCTTTTTTTTTTATTAAACTTCAGCTTATGGGGCGATTCTTTCATTTTAGGTCATCCTAACTTTTGTCATTATCGAAAATCATACAATAAATGCATCTGTCGGGTGACTTTTCCACTCATTCTATTTTTAGCGAGGAAGTTTTTATAGCAACTTTCGTTTCACATCGATAAAACATGCAAGCCGGCAAAGCTAACAAGTTGGTTTTCCAGCGATAAAATTCATAGCTAAATTCGGAAATGAATATAAGAGAGAAAACAAACAACGTTCAGTTAATCTATGATGAATTCTAATTTGCCGAATAGCGCAATACGTGTCAAATGTGACCATATTACTGATAGCCACATGTTCTCGTGAAATAGTCATGTCGAATACCATTCGAGATGAAATTTGAGCCGGTAAAATTTCTCTCTCGTCATATTCAGGCTTGTTGCTTTTCGGCTATTTCACTCATGACATTTTTTCTAAGATTTATTGACCTCCATGCGACATAACTCCAATGGATTATTTTCTTTGGGGATATGTCAAGTCATTAGTTTATGCTGATAAACCAGAAACAACAGACGCTGTGGAACCCAACATAATTCAGTTATTGCTGAAATAAGGCACGAATCACTCGAAAAAGTGGTCCAAAATTGGTCTGGTCGAATGCGGTATCTCAGATCTAGTCGTGAAGGACATGTACTTGTAGTTCCTAGTGTGATAATCCTTCCTTCCAAGTGTTTTAAGTGAAATTCTTTTAGTTGCGTTGGTTTGGAAGTGACGGTAAATTCTCTATATTTCCTGTTGACTGATGAACGTTGGCACCTTCAAAACTCTACTTAACTTATATCGCCTGTGCCATGGAAAACATCCCCTACATATGTGGCTTGAGACTTCCCCTGAGAGTTCTACAGACGAACGTTCTCACTCTAAAAAACACACGATATCATACGTTATTCATGACGTTTGTGAAAAGAATAATTCTACCTACGAGAATGTTTCAACGGCTCACTGGACGGTCAGACAGAATCGAATCAAACGAGAATTCTTGAACAGTGCACACATTTGAAATTTCCATAAACAAACTCGAAAAGTGTTGAACTCTGCAAACTTGTATGCATTGTGAACCACTCACCGCTGCAGCCAATCTTGTTCTTCTTATGCCAGCAGATGAATTTCCTCGAAACAACATGAAAAATTGCGAACAAATTTCAATCGCATCCATCCCGCGTTCCCTGGAAACCCATCCCGATAATGTAACAACCCTGAGTACCTCATGATTTACACCTCCTTATGTACGCCTTGGAGAACGAGAATAAACGACGCAATATTTTCGAAGCATTCGCGGCGCGGGTAACAAGAAATAATAACATTTCCCATTCTTTTTCATCACGGATACCTAAATTCCATATCCACTTCACAAACAAGCCGAGTTGAGTTTTTTCCCTCCCCGAGATAACGCGCGGAATCTTCAAGGAATATTCCAGGGAATACATTCGCTATTCACAGGGTCCTTTTCGCTCCCGGAATTCGCGATGGAGACGAAATGGCCGGTGAAGTTTCAGAGGGAATTAATTAGGGGGAAGTTTCAGGCACGAGCTGTGAAAAATACGCATTGAGGAGGGGAGAATATCTGACCGGAATTTATCGGCATGTAAAGTCCGATCTTGGAGTTTTTATGTGATGCATCCGAAGAAAAAGTTCCGGAACTTTTTTTCCATAATTAGAGTGCTTTCTTTAGCTCCCCTTGTAAAAATTCAACGAGAAAGCTCAGAGATTTCGAAGATATATTTTTATAAAAGTTGTTGGTTTCTGATTGTTCAAGATTTTGAATATACAGAGATACAGAGTTGTTTGAGTGACAGGCATACTTTGGTTACCAAAAGCCGACCCAGAGAGCCACTGATCTACCGTCTATATATGGTCTACAGCATTCGGGAATAAAAAATTGAAAAAACCGCACATGCCTGCACAAATTTCACAATTCTTCAACTAACTTTGAAAAGCACATCGTCTGCAAATTAAAGCAACAATTCGGAAACTTATTAGAAGTGAACCAGAGTTACGCAATAAATTAAAAAATAAGATGTTCATCGAAATTGTAAAAATCGGAAAGTTGGAGTATCGAGCCATCATCAAGTACCTGTATTTAAAAGGGTTAAGAGGTAAGCAGATTCACGAAGATATGCTTGATACCCTTGGTGATCAATGTCCTTCGTATGCGACTGTGAAAAATTGGACTGCAAGCTTCAAAAGAGGTAAATTTTCCATTGAAGATGATGACCGATCGGGAAGGCCAGTTTCTGTGTCAGTCCCCGAAAATATCGATAAAGTTCATGACTTGATTTTATCAGACCGTAGAATTGGGCTAAAACGGATATCTGCAGCACTGAAGATTTCATACGAACGCGTTCATCATATAGTTCACGTCAATTTGGACATGAGAAAAATTTCTGCAAAATGGATCCCCAAATGTTTGAATGTTGACCAAAAGCGTGCAAGGGTAGAAGCATTGCGTTCGATCAGTGCTCGATTTGAAAACGATGTAGACTTCTTAAACCGAATTGTTACTATGGATGAGACTTGAGTAGGTACATTTCTACGATCCAGAAACAGAGCAACAATCGATGGAATGGCGACACTCTGGTTCTCCAAGACCTAAGAAGTTTGGTGTCCAAAAATCTGCTGAAAAAGTTCTTGCTTCAGTTTTTTGGGATTGTCATGGAGTAATCATGATTGATTTTTTGGATAAGGGTAGAACAATAACCAGAGATTACTATTCGACATTACTGACCACTCTACGGGAAAGAAATTAAAGAGAAAAGACGCGGAAAGTTATCCAAAGGAGTTTTGTTTTTACAGGACAACGCCCCAGTACACAAATCTCATGTTGCCATGCAAAAAATTCGTGATTTAGGGTTAGAATTACTAGAGCCAGATATGGCTCCGTCCGCCTATCATCTCTTTCCTCAACTGAAAAAAAGTTTGAAAGGTCGTAAATTTTCTATCAACGAGGAGGTAATAAAAGCTGTGGAGGACTGGTTTGCAGAGCAAGAAGAAACATTTTTTTGAAAGGTCTAGAGACGTTGCAGGTCCCCTGTTATAAATGTATTCAATTAAGAGGAGAATACGTTGAGTAATTAAATATTTTGACATTGGAATTTTGTTTGGTTCTATAGTAGGCTAAGTATTTTTCAATATATCCTCGTAATATACTGATTGTATCCCAAAATGCCATCCATATAAACACACCCAAAGAGTATCGAGAATTAAAAACCGAATCAGCGATCCAATCAATATAAACAGGGACGGAACGAGAGCGAGAAAATCATCACTACCGCTCAAATTGAAATATATTATTTTACGAATTGGATCGGAATGAAAATATAGACCCTGAACGACCATTCGACGTTATCAATTCATGAGATCTGCTCGAATGGGATGGCATTTCGAGAAATTCCTCATTATTATGGATAACTTTATTACCATTCTGCGATTTATCTCCAGTTTCTGGAACGTTAGAGTGGGGCGGCCATAAAAGGCCGCTCTATCGTGAATTTTAATTTTCGCCTGATAATACGAGCATTATGAATATTTCCAGATAATGGAAGGACAAATCGAGATATTCATTCTGTGATACACAAAATGTGAGAATTTTTTGTGTAGGTACAGAGTGGGTTTTCGACAGTTACTGACGATTATACGTGCAATATTGTGTTTTTCTTGAGAAAGCATGTCATGCTTCAATTCGAAAAAATAAAGGTCTTTGACTATGATATTTTTTTCAACGGTCTTGTTATCGTTTGGAGAAAAAACGTTGGAATCTTGGAAAAACATTAATTATTTACACATTTTTTTCTGGGAGTCAAATAACGTTGGAAAAAGTCGCAGCAAACTTTCAGAACGTCCTAATTTACCTAATTCTTCAGCCTGACAAGCTTAATTATGAGAACAGACAAACAAAATAAAGGAAACTCCAAGTTAGCGAATACTCATTCCTACCCCCTCATCAATTTCTTTGTTGAATCTCATTCAATTTTTCACCCTCGAATATAACTTTATCTCTTGGCTTAGTTACGTAATTGTTTTTCTCCGGAGGGTGAGAAATTCCGAGATAATAATGATGTTGAATATTCTTCTGACGAGAAATTGCTGATGTAATTACGATTTTCGTTTTGATCTTTTTCATGGCTTCATTTGATAAACGCCCGAATGAAATTTCCTTTGCGATGCATTATTCATTCCTTTTTATTTCGTTTCAAGAGATTTTCCTAGTTCAAGATGACGAGTCTTAATACGAGGATATATTGAAAAATTCTTAGCCTACTATAGAACCAAACAAAATTTCAATGTCAAAATGTTTTAATACTCAACACATTCTCCTTTTAATTGAATACATTTATGACAGCGAACCTGCAACGTCTCTAGACCTTTCAAAAAAAATGTTTCTTCTTGCTCTGCAAACCAGTCCTCCACAGCTTTTATTACCTCCTCGTTGGAAGAAAATTCACGACCTTTCAAACTTTTTTTCAGTTGAGGAAAGAGATGATAGTCGGACGGAGCCAAATTGGGTGAATAAGAGGGGTTTTCTTGTAATTATAACCCTAAATCACGAATTTTTTGCATGGCAACATGAGATTTGTGTACTGGGGCGTTGTCCTGTAAAAACAAAACACCTTTGGATAGCTTTCCGCGTCTTTTCTCTTTCATTTTTCCTGTATAGTGGTCAATAATGTCGAATAGTAATCTCCAGTTATTGTTCTACCTTATCCAAAATATCAATCATGATTACTCCAAGGCAATCCCAAAAAACTGAAGCAAAAACTTTTCCAACAGATTTTTGGACACGAAACTTCTTAAGTCTTGGAGAACCAGAGTGTCGCCATTCCATCGATTGTTGCTCTGTTTCTGGATCGTAGAAATGTACTCAAGTCTCATCCATAGTAACAATTCGGTTTGAGAAGTCTACATCGTTTTCAAATCGAGCACAGATCAAACGCGATGCTCCTACCCTTGCACGCTTTAGTCAACATTCAAACATTTGGGGATCCATTTCGCAAATATTTTTCTCATGTCCAAATTGACGTGAACTATATGATGAACGCGTTCCTATGAAATCTTCAGTGCTTCAGATATCCGTTTTAGCCGAATTCGACGGTCTGATAAAATCATGTCATGAACTGCATCGATATTTTCGGGGACTGACACAGAAACTGGCCTCCCGATCGGTCATCATCTTCAATGGAAAATTTACCTCTTTTGAAGCTTGCAGTCCGCTTTTTCACGGTCGCATACGAAGGACATTGATCACCAAGGGTATTAAGCATATCTTCGAAAATCTGCCTACCTCTTATAACCCTTTTAAATACAGGTACTTGATGATGGCTCGATACTCCAATTTTTCGATTTTTACAATTTCGGTGGACGTCTTTTTTTTAATTATTGCGTAACTCTGGTTTACTTTTTTGACGTCAAACTCTACACTGACACTTCTGATAAGTTATTGTTCGGTGATATGTTATCGCAATATTTTGTTTATGCATGAAACTGGTCTAGGCTAACTAGATATCAATACATCCTCGTATTTCGAGAGATTTTAGGGAACCACCGCATCCGCCATTTTGCATCTCTCGCAGAGCAAATGAGATTTTCGGAAACGAATTCCAACAACGTACAGACCACATGATTACGAATACTTTTGTTGTTGGGACCCGACTTTTGGTCGTCTGCCAACTGGATCGTTCGTGCAGAATAAACCGTAACCTTTTTGGCAAAGGCGACTCGTCCTAATGAAAGTCGCAACCATCACATCTGAAACTCGAAGAAACATGGGGTAATGGGGGATAACTAAGTTGGATGGCCAGTTTTCGATGTAATGAAGGATGGTGAAAACCATAACTTCCGTCCAATAGTCCGTTTTTGAGTCACGAGCGGATATTTACATTAAGACCATTAAGAACAACTGCTTTGAACTTATTATTTAGCCAGAAATCATATTCATGGCATTCACCGATGCACAAGGTAAACAAGGTTCAAAGTAGAACTGTATTGTTTGCTTTAATTTCATTGAAATTTCAGACTGAATAATTGAACTAGGTATAATTATACTTTTAACATTCTATCCGACGAATGTTACCAAAATATTAACGGATAGTGGAAATGATGGTTTCATGAATAGTGCATTCGGGAGAGTCTGAACTTTATTGTTGGAGAAATATGATTTCCATTATCATGCTTGCAACACAAACAAACCTGTTTAACAGGAACTCAAATTCAATAATAACAGCGGATGTAAATATGAAAATTATGATTTGGGGAATATTTTCTTGTTCGTTCCGCATTGAATGCTGCGGCACGAACCTCATTTGCTCGTTTATTACCCATACATTTTCCCCATTATTGAAAAGCCCTTTTCACCTGGATGCCTGCCATGGAAATGCGTTCAGAGACACGTTTCCATTTGGTAATCCCAACATTTCATAGGGACTACCTGCTGAAAGCACGTGAAACAGCTTTTCAGCACTCGTTTTATTCACCAAGTAGGTAAATTCGTATCCTAAGAACTAAAAAAAATGTTTTGAGAGCTGTCAGGAGAAACTTGAAAGCAGCTGTCATAGACATCATCTAATATGATCTCGTTCTGTCGTTTTATTAGACCATAGGAAGAGGAGATAGCTTGAAGGATAGCAAATAGCAATATCGTTTTATAATGCCGTGGAACCATTGCAGAATCTAACTTTGAAAGGTCCAGTGGCGTGGTGTTAACGGTTTTGAGGAATGGAAATAAAATTACAAGTGAATCAACTCTCGTAGCAACCTTATTTCTTGGATGATGAAGACGTCACTGCCCACTCAGGTTAATGAAACTTCCATAAGCCGCACGTAACATACGTTTTTTGCACGTAGGATAAGTTATTGGGGCGTTTACCCCCAACTTTCCTTTGACGAATTCGCCTGGTAAGGTGGCGAAATGGGGAGGTCGATAAAGGGAGTCGGACCAAACCGAATCGGTCTCATTTTCTGTTTGCCGAGCTTGCCGTATCCGGCTGTCCCTGGACCGTGTCCGCGTCCCATAATGACGACTTGAACGTTGTTTATTCTATTTCCTGCCGTATATTCTGTCCGCTCGACCCGGCCAGCCTCCTATTTGCCCGGACAATATTGGCCTCGTAATAAAAACACCTTTTATATCGGGAGATGAAGATTATTTATTTGGTCCTGAGGTTGCGGTTTCTCATTTTTATCTTTCGCCCTATACTTTATCGCTCTAGATATTTATAGGGTGATCAACGTCCAGTTATAAGCGAAAACAATGAGATAAATCCGCAAAAATCGAACATTCTGGAACTGAGCATTCTTCAAATATGTTTTAGCGGAACTGAGGTTTGAAAACAATCTGGACACTCTTTTCGAATGGATACAGGGCGGAAATAAATCTGTTCTGATGGAAAGACCCATTTGGATTTTATTATAAAAAGACTCAGATTTAAAGATACATTCAGTTTCATCGTGGTCATGAGTACCAGATGACTTTTGACTCATTTGGACATATCAGAATTATACTACCCATCATTTTCTTCGAACTCAAACAATTTCATATATCTCCATACCTACTCCCGTCTCGAACAAACTCACGCTTGTTCCCATCGAAGGTCTGAAAAAATTCTTTAACATAACGCTGAATAAAATCATGCATGGACCCGTCAAAAACCCCATGAAGCTGGAATCAGGACATTCGGGCGTAGCAGTATGGGTATACTCCCCGAGGAAATAGAAAAAAAAATGTTTAATGCTTCACAGCGGGAATAAATCGCACACGTTTCCTACCCTGAATTCAAATTATGAGGGGCTGATATTTGTGTTTGAAACGCATTTCGCATGGATCATTCTTTCCGCGCCGAATAACAAAAAAAAGGGATAAAAGTGGCAGCGTTATATTCGAGTTGAGAGCTTTACGTGCGTCGTACAAGCGTAACACAATATTTGAAGGCATACGTTTCACATGATGAAAAAGGATCACATGCCAACAACACTAGAATATGAATGTACAAAAATTATTCATTAGAATATATAGAACACCATAATTTCCCAAAACTTCGGAACTCATCGACTGATTTGCCTCATTGAAGTGAATTCAAAAATAAGCTAGCTATTTTTTCGATTCCTTAATGAATTATCATGTCTTCATGCTAAATTATAGTTTAGAACACAGAAGTTGTCAGTTTTCCACTTTGCGCCAAAAATACGGCGTTGCCACATCGTTTTTTTCATAGCTTCAATAAGTAAGACCGTCTATGAGCTGAATATCATGGATAGGATTTGACAGAGAGAAATCATTCCTATGCAATCACGAGAAACTGGAACAAATACCCCCTAGAAGTTATCATACGAGTATCACCCCCTTTAACATTATCTCGAATCATGCAAATCTAATAATATCAAAGCGGAGAATAAGCACACATACGTATAGCCTCTAAACATGTAATTCTCCTTTGTCTCCTCACTCCTCACAGCTCCTGCTCTCGACGCTATGCATCCGATGTTCCATGAATGCAAACACAATACACACGGTTTTATTGGTAGCTTTGATGAATCTGTTATGAAGTGTATCCCCAAGTTCTCCACTTCGTGACTGCTGCAGTCCTGAATAATGGAACAAAGGCTCAAATTTCTTAGGGAAACCTGACTGCCTCCAGCAGTCTATTCGATCCCGATCCGAAAGACCCTCGTAAGTTTGTTAGCTTGTGGTTGGTTCCACGATAAAACTGATTGATCGGGTGTAACCATAGAAGTTATTGCGATAGGTCTATGGATGCAACCTATTTCTGTGTTCCGGGAAACTGTCAAGTTTCGAATTCGCATCATTCGAAGATAAATTGGCATTATTAAAATTAGATTAAAACGAATTAATTAATGTTGATGGCGTTTTATGAACTAATTTAATGTCATTTGTGTTTGAAGTTTCGCAGAGTGAAGAGTAATATTGAGGAAGCATCTGTCCTGATAAATGGTTATAATCCAGCGATGGGCAATAATCTAATTTCCCCATTTGACAGTTATCCGTTTCATTTTTCATAAACACGAAATTAAAAGGAGGGCGGTACATAATTTATGACAAATGGCAGTTACTTCCCTGTCGAGCTGACAACTTACCTGATTATGAATTCGGGCCAGAGGTGAATTTTCCGTATTCGGTTGCTGTCTGAATGAAGCCTTTCGTTATTAATTAGTCGCCTCGTGCCTCAGAGATGAAAGTGGATCATTCCGTGAAATGAAAAGCTCTTGAATTTTTCAGACCGCGAATTATTTACTCGCCCTTTAGTGGTTGCCCCTGGAACTTTTCCCTTTCTATGTCAATATGGGCGCTTAAGGAAAGTGGTTTCACTGCGTCATACACTGCGCTCTGCGCTTTCCACAGAATTTATTACAAATTATTATATCTAGTTTGTGTTCTGGTTTCGAAGCTGAGAAAGAGATATAAAATAAACTCCATTCACTTTTAAAAAGTATCCCCGTTCGCCAAGATTTAGGTTCATTGAGTTTTTTTACTTAAAACTGACGCAGGTTGGTACTCGTGTAAGACAAAATAATTTCAGAGACGTTGGCAATGTGGCACAGGTTTCGATCTCTGTGGTCGTCGAGAATCGAATCGCGCAGAAAACATCAAAAATTCACGTTTTCCAAATGCGATTTCTGGATATTCAGACCAGAGAAAATGTATAAATGAATGGTGAGAACGGCCCACCGAAAAATGTTGCAACTAGGAATAACTACCTAACTACGTTATAAACAAACATTGATTGACATGATTCATCATTATCACATGGAACTCAGCAAATAGCGGATTTGTTAATTAATAATCTGAATTTCCTCAAATGGAATACACAAAATAGATGAACTGTTTAATTGAATATTTAACGAAGCAATTAGTGCGTCATATCAATTTTGATGTCTGATAAACAGCCAATTATTCAATTTAGTTTTGTTCTCGATAGCCATGATCTTGTACAACCGAGTGTTTATATTCATAATTTATTGGACAAAGTGTGGAATGAATAATTAGTGAAATACGATATGAAAGAACGGTTGATGAAACGATATTTCGAAATTATTATACTATCAATTGGTTCAACCGAAAATGAGGTTTTTCTGAAAAAAAAATGGGGTGATTGGTGTGTTGATTATTTATTGGAACCAAAGCACAGCGGGAGGATTGAAGAAATCTTGAAAGGCCCCGATGTAATTCTTAATTCATGATGAAAAAGAAAACTTCGTTGAAAGGAATATTTTTACAGTCTTGAACCGAAAGAAATATGGTCAACGAACCCTGTTATGAGGAGACTTGCTACTTTTTACGAAGTCGATGTGCCGAGCGTGAAAGCTTCGTGAAATAAAGTCCGGCAAAAATTTCAGATTACTTCCGAAAGAAAGTCGTCAGTCGAGGGAAAACTTTTCATTTCTTTTATATTACATTTTTGTTTCGAATTCAGTCGACAGTTTTTGTCATGCTTTGAATTCAAATCATCTTGCTGGCTTCCACATTTCACACTCCTGAAAAACCGATAGAAGCATTTGATGATGTTTATAGTTTGGTAAGGGGTTATTTTCCACTGTGACTCTTGGTTCAGAATGAAGTAGTATTCAATACCGTGGTATTCCTCGAATTTCCGTGTATATGTCTAAATCAGAAGTGCCTATTTCGAGATACGTTATTCCCGCAGTGAAATAAAACGAGATGGGTTTGGAATCTGCATCGACAACCCTTAGGACTTCATCTGTACCGAATTTTTCTGCGAAAGCTCCCAAATACCATCGAATGAAACTTTTATAGCGCCTGTAAAACCTGTTCGCACGGGCCAGGTGATACAAAGTTACAACGGCATTTATACAGCACATAACGACAATGTCGTTTGTATTCGCCGGTGTCGGTATCTCTTCCCTTTACGGCCCCGAGTAACCTCCTAAGAAATCCTAAAAGTATTAGATGGCGCAACTTTCCTTTTATATTCATCCAGATGAACGTGAATGTCGAAGGTAAATTTCACTCGAGAGCTCGACTTTTCATTAAGTTCGAAATGGGGCTTTCCGCGGTCCGGAACTTTTCCGTGTTATTAATACACAGAAGATGTTCTAAATGCTTGCGGTCTAACAACTTTGGTCCGCGGCGTTCTCAGTCCACCGAGAGATTGACGAGTGCTCTGTTTAACAAGGTTCTTCGGTAGGGGAATTCGGATGGGTTATGCCGAAGGACAGGCTTAGAATTTCACCAGACACTCTTTTTTCATTTACTTTTCTGTATCGATTCTAGAAGACGCTTATTCGACCGAAAGGTTGAGAGCTGTGACATGGATACCTTAAAAAAATGAGAAAGAAAGATGAGGATTGAGGAGGAAGGATGTGTTCGGTTGAGTTTGCATTTCAGCGTCGCGTTTCTATTCCGAATATTTTCAAGGAAAAATGATGCGGCGAAATATTCACTTTTTCAAAGTATCCCGGTTGTCCATGACATTCTGACACATTTAACCGTGTATATTTTGAAAATGTTAGGTTATAGTCATTTCCCATTCAGATATATACGCAACGTTGTCGTTTCTGCATGAAGGTCGCAGTAATTACGATTTTATCAAAATGTTTATTCACTTTGGGAAAATACTCAATTTGAGAAAATATTATGTGAAGACCTGGCGAATGTTGAAGAAACTTTTTTTCTCTGTGAGTACTGAAAATATCTTACGTATACAATGGTTGGAAGATTCATGCTATTTTCTTGTTCGGAAATCAAGAATCGAGTTTTGAAATTTTACTGAAAAATAATGGACAGAATAGTCCGTTACTTTGTGATAGTTGATTCGAAAAAAGAATAAAAGTTCTCGAATGACCCAACAGAAAAACTTCAAAATGAACAGACGGACCTACGACACTTCCCACTTTTTTAAATTCTCAAAAAATAAGCTTACAGAAGACATTTAAATACCTTCAGCATTGACAACGTCTCTGAGAATTATTTGACATTTCACGAGTGCCTACCTGCGCCAGTTTTGAGTTGAAAAACTTGATAAAACCAAATCTTGACCAAACGAGATACTTTATGAATGCGAATCATTACATAGTATAAAGGCGGACCCCCATTACTCGTATATTTGGCAAGTACGCAATTATTTGTATATTTGGCAAGTAGACGAAGTTTCGAATTTAAATGACAAGATTGACAAGTATTGGCCGAGTGAACCACTCCCACTACATGCCAAATATAGGCAAGTGGCAAATATTTGCCAAATACACGAGTAGTGGGGGTCCGGCTTAAAACAAAGTCGCTTTCGCTGTCTGTGCCTATGTATGCTTAAATCTCGAAAACTACGCAACGGATTTTGGAACGCTTTTTTTAAATAGATAAAGTGATTCAAGAGGAAG
The DNA here is from genome assembly GCA_910592335.1 of Adalia bipunctata. Taxonomy (NCBI): domain Eukaryota; kingdom Metazoa; phylum Arthropoda; class Insecta; order Coleoptera; family Coccinellidae; genus Adalia; species Adalia bipunctata. The sequence continues at coordinate 73,732,658 of OU342949.1, read as the reverse complement.
GTTTTTATTTGTGATACATTCATAATATTGTAGAGAAACACTGATGAATTCACAGGTTTCTGTGATGTCGTAAATAAATAAATTTTTTTGCGCTTACATTGCAACCGCTGACTGAACCTCACGAGATGAATCAAAATGAGTTACTCGGTATTGTACTCCTGAAAAAGGTCAACAAAAAAGTCCGCAATGGTATATGGTAAATCTCTTAAGGATAACCCACAATAACCATTTTAAATCCTTCACTTTTTACGGAAAAAATGGCTTATTTAGGGAGTTATTTTAAACAATATAGCATTAATCCTTATCCAATTAAGTACTTTGAATACATTGCCCATTCAATATAGATCAATATGGCTCCTTACAGCAGGTTATTTAAATGAATATTTCTGAAGATATTACAGACTTAAAACAAGGACAAAGCGGTGCGGCGCCGGCACAACCGTTATTTATAAGAATTGCTGTGCAACCGTGCGATGCCAGGGCGGGCCGCTAGTGGAGTATATGTTACAAAAGTTATATCGACTCGTAAATGAAGAGTTTCAACCTGGAATTGCGAGAAGAGGCTCGGCTCCGCCATCTACAAAAACGCTAATTTCTACTCGAACAACAGAATGACTACTTCAGCTCCTTCATTTCCATATTCATTAGGTTTCGTTTCCACTTCAATATAAATTGTGAAACTATTTTAATTGAACTGTTCTCTCATGACTCAGGCTCGCCGCCATCTAAAATTTATTCTTGAATTGTCAAACTTAAATTGGTTTCTGAAAGTTCAACCGACGAGATAGAATTAACGCTAAAACGAGAAAATTTAGAGGAAAACTATAAAAACATCTTTTACTTTTTCGCCGAGCTCAAATACGGAGAGAAAATCTATCATTCGAAGTGGAAAATTAGAAAAGGTGGAAGAATGATCCTGCAGTATACTGCATAGTTCAATACGTCACTCTAGTTAATCTATGATTTATGTCTGAGGTTTGAGCTGGTCGGCAGTAAAGATACATCATTCAGCTCATCACTTCCTCGGAAGGTGTCGCATATTTCATCGAGAAGATCAAAGTATGAGCAATTAAACCTGATCCGATCGACGCTGGCTTACGCCGATTGCTGCAGCAGGATAATCGCCAGTCCTGATAGTCCTCCGGTAGTCTATATCGGCCTGACGGTTCATTGCCTACGGTTTATCGAAGTGAGTAAGCATGTTCGGATCATTAAGTCGGCAGTGAAAGACACGGCCTGCAAATTCGACGACCGTTAAAGTCAAGCATATTGCCCAATAACATCGGCCGTTACGGGAGTTGATGCGTTCGCGATTAACAACCCGGCTATTAGCAGTTTATGAGAACTTACTGCGAGCCCCGCTGCGTCCAGAATGCCCCCGATCGAATATTTATGTCTTCAGGGACGGTTCCAAGCACGACGCACCGTTTTACGAGGGCGTGTGTCGGATCCTTAGCGAGACCTTAGATAATGCTTGCTAGTTTTATGAGCGCCCACAACCCTATAGCTCCTTCTGCAGGCAGAAAGCCCCCAGAAACCTCTTGGTTGTTATGTCTTGCTGTGGAGAAGTTGCTGCTACACGTTTGGTCTTACAGTTTTCAGAAAAAGCTCCATACGTCAATAGACAGATAATTCAAGAGAATATATTGATCGTTGTCAATTTGGGTGTTACTAGTTCCGTTCATTATTCTTGGACCATGAAATTGAGGATTTTTGCCTTGAAGACCAACACTCTCTTAAGATTTCGTCAAACCGATCCTTGGTCGCCTTATTCCGATATCGGCACGCTCTCGTCATAGAGAAACCTCTTTTTGAAATTGAAACACTCCTCCAAGAAAACAAAAACCAATCTATCGAAAGCTCCGGTTGTAATCCTCCCGGAAGCATCTCGCGGAAGGGTGAGATCTCCAAAGAGGGTGATATTTCAATAGATCGATCTTCTTTTCGATACATCCCCTCCTCCGTACGTTCGGCGGCGTCGAAAACTGTCAAAAACATGACAGGGAATATCTTTACATGTTAATGGGGACGAATCGACACTGCGTACGTCTGAGCCAGTGTGGCTTTCGGGATAGACACGCATAAATATTCATTTCGATGTGTTATGGAAATGCCGTTCCTTTGTCGAAGATGTCATCGATTTATTTATTTATAGGCAGATTCAGCCGGCGTTCTCCCTATTCATATAACTTGCTTCCGCTGCCGAAGAGAAAGGAAGCTCAGTTTGGAGCGTTGTAACGTTTTGTTATGATCTTTCGAGCCTTTGGAGGGATTGAATGGTTGTTATGAGGCTAGTCGTGGAAATGGAATGCCATCGGTTCTTTCATTTAGATTTTTTATATTGTTTTATATATACTGCTCCACAAGAGTTAGGGATATCGGATTCAATCGTTCTTAAAAGTATGTAATCTTCGAGAAAATCGCTGTAAAATCATTCAAAACTCAATTAAAACTTGAATCGATACCATAAAAATCAGTATGAGACATTTCGTGAATCTGGTCGCCTTTTTTCTGAAGTTTGGTTCTTTGCATATGCTTCATGAATGTTCTCATTCTGAAATGAAGTCAGTTTATCAACGGCTTCGATTTGAAACGAGTTTTCTGAAAATGCCAAGACGTAAATTAACAAACGCTGAGGCTAATAGGGAATATCGGAATGCTACAGGGTGGCCTAACTCAGGTTGTTGTAGCGGAAAGGCTCCAAGTCAGCCAAAGTGTGATAGCTCGACTTTGAAATAGGTTCAGGGGGACAGGTTCCGTGTTGGAAAGACCAAGGCTTGGTGGGCTACGAAAAACAACACCTGCTCAGGATCGTTTCATCACCGTTTCGGCGAGAAGAAACCCTACATCTACGTGTAGAATGCTACGGAATACTCTTCAAAATGCAGATGGGGTCCAAGTTTCTATCGAAACCATCAGACGACATTTGAGAGAGGTGAATTTAGGTTCTAGACGTCCATTAAAAGGAGTTCCATTAACACGTGACCATAAGCGTCAAATTTCTGGAATGGACAAGGCAACATATCAATTGGAACGATCAATGGTAGTAGTAGTCCTTTTCACTGATGAATCCAGACATGGACGATTCTCAGATTCTCGAAGAATGAGGGTTATATGGACAATCCCACGCATACCCCGTAATCGTCGCTATGTCCAAGAAGTCCATCTATTCCGAGGGGGTAGTGATATGGAATGGGCCAGGATATGTTTCAACGGGCGCATAGATCTACACATTTGTCCTGGGGATATGACCGCCTTACACTATAGGGAGCATGTCATTGACAATATTGTGCCAAATTTTCACGCTGCTAATGTTTGGTAAAGGGGTTACCTTTTACTGGGACCTCAAGGTCTTTTATACCCCTCTCAGAGCTGTTTTTACGACTGCGCTATCTTCAGCTCCAGATCCAGGAACTTTTTGCAAGATTCCTCCAGTGCTTTTCTTTCGGTTTCTTCCTTTTCCAAAAATTCTTATATGTGCATTCGCCAATACCACAGGAAAGTTCTGGGCTAGTAAGTGCTGTTCGTGCTCCCTTTCTGGCTACTGAGATGTCCTCTTCGTTTCCTCAGATTCCTGAAAGACCAGGAACTCAGACTAAAGAATAAATCTTGTTGCCCTTGCCTGCTTCATTAAGTTTCCTTTGGCACTCCCATAGCAGCTTTGAGTTCAGAGCTTCCATAACAGCTTGACTATCGGAATGGGTTGCTGTTACTGGTTTCTTTCCAGGTTTATTTCCACGCATCTTCCGATTGTCACTATTTCTGCCTAAAGAACACCCAAGTGGGAGCCTAACGATAGTGTACACTGGGTTTTTGATCCGTATACCCCAGTACTGGCCCTATCGTGGTGTTAATGCTATCCTTATACCATTTAATCGTATTCACTTCGAAATTTCGGTAACTGTATTCTTTTTCTGAATGCAATGTTAAAAATACAATAATGGAAGACCATCTTACGTTTTGTGCAGAGAATTTTCAGATACATGAAGTAGGGACTGAGAGAGTATGGAGAAAACCCCAGTTGTCTCATAGAAATCAACCCTTCTCGAAGATATTTATCTCGTTTACAAGTGAGCTCGTTACGGCGACAAACGAACGGAATTCTGGATGATCCCATCCCATTGACGAACCTAAGAATTCCAGATTCCAGCGATTGTTCGACCGTCCCGCTAAAAATTCATGAATTCGAAACAGTCTCTTCATTTGGCGTCTAATTCGGACCGAAAAGCCAGCGAGTACACAGTCGCGGGTACGGCGGTGTCGAACGTACGGGAAATTCAATTTTCTATCCGAGCATAACGAGTGGAAACTGCAGGGAATCACGACATCGTCGCGGCCGGGAAGGAAAATCGATAGGCTCGAAAAAACGCGACCGAACTCTGGAAACGCATTCGCGGAAAGGTTCGCGTCGCTAACGAGCGAGTCGTTCGTTTCAATTGAACGGGCCTTAAGACGGAGTTTCACCTGCGCCCCAACATTTGTTCTATTGAGCTGAATAATCCAATAAATAAAAATTAATGCACTGCACGGCCATCTGTCGGTATACGTTTCTTATTTTGAAGGCTAAAGACTCTTAAGTAAAATGGGAACCGAAGATATCCGAATAATTTCCTCGGAATCGGGTTACGATAATGGCGTGGGATCCCATCAGATTCTGATGGATCGAAATATGATATCTGAGCGACAGACAAAATATTCCCTCAAATTGAATGTTGGCGCATGACGCCTCAAGCATCCAAGCAACCCGGAGGCCTCTTTTCCACGTGATTTATGCGCATATGAATGAATTCACGAGTCCCGAATTTACTGTCTGGGCCGCATTATGCGAGTTTCGCGACAAGCTAAAGCGCCCCATGCACGTTGAGATTTTGGGCTCGTTCGGATCGGATAAAACCGATCGTGTGTGGAGAAAGAATGAATAAATTATGAATTCGAACAATTTTTGAGCGTGATTTTTCTCTCTTTATTTGTTAGGGGTCATTAACATCCTAGTGGCCGTAGAAAGCGTAGACAATGGCAAACTGGAAAATATATAACGGAGGTCTCTGTGATGTTTTATTAATATAGACCCTATCGTGATTTTTACAAAATGATGTCGAATAAAAGTTGAAGTTTAATCCGTTAAAATGAGATCCCAGGAAACTGAGGCGGTCCTTTTTGGCAAACCTGCGAGTGTACGTCCCCCTTTAACCGTTCCGTTTTCACGCGAGGCGATCCGTCGTCAAATATTTATGTTCGGTCGTTCCGAAGAACGAAAGGTACTCGCGGATGATGTCCGTGCACCACGTGAATATTTCATGAAGTAAATATCTCCGTACTCGGCTGACGTCGTAAATTCGTTTTATAAAGGGTATTCGCCATTGGAATTGTCCGTATCCGAGACGAGGGCCGTATCGTCTGCATACTCCTAACATTGTTGGCTGATATTATGGAAGGAATATCGTTTGGAGTGGTGGAGATCGGAAAGAAAAGGACCATGTCCTTAAGGGGCCGTTATACTCTGGCGGACGGCACCGATTCTCCATTCAAAAAGTGACTTTCATTTTTCCAAGTTCACACCCTCAATTTTCAATCTAAAAGCTTGGTTTTTTTTTAATTCTACTAGAATTTCAGACAATTCTCTGAGATTTCACACTTTCTGGAAGTGTTTTCACTATTTCCATCATTTTTTGCATTATTTAAGCGCCTATTCAAATGAAATTTTTTTTAAATATAGAAAATTGATTTTTCGGGGGCACTCTAATGAATTTTCTGAAAAAATTCATGAACAACCGCCGAAAAACGATTATGGAGTCAATTTTCATAGAATCTCAAATTCAACCCGATTTTTTTATGCGAAAAAATGATTTCATCAAAGAGAAGAAATTGGAGTGCCCTCAAGACGTCCTTCAACTTCAATTTTAAAAAAAATCAAGCTTTCAGGTGAAAAATTGAGCCCGTGAACGTGGAAAAATGAAAGCCACTTTTCGAATTTTGATATTAGAGCACCCGGGGAAGCATTTGATGAGAATGAGCGCACCAAAAACTAAAAGGTTTAGTTTCTGAAGAAAGAGGAGAAAACTCCTATTCACACCTAAATACCAAGGTTCTTGGGATTCTTTCGCCTTTTTCAAATGGTTATCTTGGTTTGATTTTCTACACTTGCTGCATTAAAAACTGGATACAAGACACCAAATAATTTAGAGATGTATGCCTGACAACAAGCTCATGTTTGCAATAAGTCGTTGAACATTTTTTCGTCTTCATTCAATAAAATGCCATCCAACTTTTTTGTTGTATGCATCTGCAGCAATTCATTTTCAATCTGTATCAGATTCAAGCAGCTCCTGTTCTACATCTCCAACGTCATCTACGATTACCATCCCCACAGTTTGGTTAACGCAGCGAAGGATATCCTGGTTGCGCTCAAGACGAAGACCTTCTGTGCGGGAATTACAAGTGCTGCGATTACAAACCCTGCATAATCGTGATGTTGTACTTTAGCCGTCTCTCCAAAGTGTTACAAGCTACAAGAACAAACCGAAGTTGCGTCTGCATATTCGGAAGGGTTGAACTTAACAGGTTTGTACGTTGTTTGACCCGAAACCCAGAAGCCGCCGTTGAACGAATCGAAATGTGACCGCTGCTGCGTCCCCCATAAAATCCGGATTTATTCCACACTCCACGTAAATGGAGTTCATAAAGATAAACTTTATATAATGTTGTGATGGTGATAAAATTGAAGCGGTTATAAATTGCCATGAAGTTTCGGGATATACTGCCGTTCCTTTCTAATGTACGGCTTGAGGGCCCTGTTATTGGCGAAATTCAGAATCGTATGTGGCGCCTGACCTATAAAATAATTTTATCGCGAGAATATAACAAAGTCCTCGAGCCGTCTTACTTAGATCAAAGAGCTCGGTTTATCTTTTTCGGCGCAAACTCTTTTTCATGTGGTTGTATAGAGAACGATGCTCCTCTCGATCAGCGACCTCATGATATTCCCAAACTTCCCGTATCTGCGCGAAATGCCTGCGAAACTTCGAGAAGATTTGCATGAAATTGAGATATTTCTGGATGACGCTTCATATAGGGCCCTAAATCACCTTTAATTCCCCATCAAGTGCAGATGAATCATAATATATACACCTAATCTGAATTCCGAGCACTCCTACCTGTTTTCGCTTGATACTAACAACACCATTTGTCATTTTCAACCGCTCTCTAAACGGCACTTTTGTCACTTCTAATTCACGGCCCCGGGAAAAAGTTTATTACGAACGACGCGGTTATAAAAGCTCATTTATTCCTGCGAGTGGGAGATCGACTTGAGGACCTTGAGGTTGTTGATGAACAAACGTTCGACGTGGGAAGGTCGTTCGATGGCTTCTCGATTAAAGAGTTTTGATGAAACTTATTATTTGCGGTTATCCATTCACGAAAATATCCGGGGCGTTTGGACCAAAACTGTACCTTGTGTTAGGTAGAGTTTCAGTTAACCAACTAAAGTGTGGTTCAATATTATTCAAGTTTAATTTTTCGAAATATAATCTTCCGAATGAAAATAAAAATGAGGCTAGTGGACTGTATATGTACCTATATGAAATTAATTGAAACCCAACACAAATGAAAGGATAAATGTACCCAAAATAACAGAAGAAATATAGTCTTACCTATATCAGCAAAACAGTCAAAAGAATCCTGTCGATGACTCCTATTGTGAAGATCCCTTAATTAGGGGAAGTACTTCAAGGGCGCAGTCACCTTTACGGAAAATAAATGCTCGAGCGCCAGCCACAATAGGTTTAACAAGGTTGTGGCGCCTTGAACTCTCCACTTCTACCAAGGTAGCTTTTATACAGTGGAGAAGGGTTCGGTTTAATCTAGGAAGTTAGCGATTAAAAGTTCTGTTTCTATCGTAAATGTGCCAAAATTAAGGGTTCACTTAAAACACCCAAATGGATTTTACTAAGTTTACTGAACTCAAACAGAAATAACAATCTATTAATACAAGGTGAATCAAAATTAAAACTGATTTTATCTAGAACTAAACCTGAAATTAAAAGAAATGACTTAAGTATCGGTATTTTAAAGTGATCAATAAATTTAAGAAAAGAAACGGTGATCGGGTGAGCAAGACGGTCGGGCGAGGTGAGCGAAAGCGAAAATTGGACGTTGAACAGGGGAGTACGGGAGTAACAAAGCAAAACTTCAAGATTCGGCAGGCCACGGAAAATATCATACAATCTAACTTTCTCAATGGGGTGTTCCACACTCAAATATGGAGGAAAAATTATCGGACAATACTTAGACTGTGGCGGATATGACCGGGGAAACAAGGGTAGCGGTATCAGCAACGACGTCCGGTCAAGGGACTCCAGATAATGGAACCTCTCGACCTGACGAAGCGATTCTAGTAAATCCGCAAACGTCCAGCGGGTTAACAAGGGGTGAAGCGCGGCCGTGACCCCGTTGTGATCTCGCCGATGTCAACCCACAAGGACGTCGCTGTGAAATATGAATCTTCGAGCACCGCTAAGTGCAGGGGGATCGGATACGGTGGAGAACCAACCACGCCCAGCCAAGTAGCCCCAGGAAAATGGAACTTCTTGACCTGGCGAAGTCTCTAGTATTTTCGTCAACCTTGAGCGAATTGAGAAAGGGTGAAGCGCGGCCGTAACCCCGTTGTGATCTCGCCGATCTCAATCCTCAAAAGGTCGCTTGCAAATACAGAGATTAAGGCCCCACAAGGGGATCGAAATACAAGATGAAATCTTGAGAGTAAAATGGGAACTAAGATAAGCTGGGCACGGTAGTGAACCAACAACGTCCTGACAAGTGGCTCCAGAAAACGGAACCCCTAGGCTTGACGAAGTCTCTGGGATATCTGTCAGCCTTCAGCGAATTGAGCAAGGGTGAAGCGCGGCCGTGACCCCGTTGTGATCTCGCCGAGCTCAATCCCCCAAAAAGGTTGCTGATAACTCCAGAGATTAAGGCCCCACCAGGGAATCAAAATACACGAAGAAATCTCGAAAGTAAACTGGGTACGGAGGTGAACCAACAACGTCCAGACAAGTGGCTCCAGAAAATGGAACCCCTAGGCTTGACGAAGTCTCTTGGATCTCGGTCAACCTTCAGCGAATTGAGTAAGGGTGAAGCGCGGCCGTGACCCCGTTGTGATCTCGCCGAACTCAATCCTCTAAAAAGGTTGCCGATAAATCCAGAGATTAAGGCTACACCAGGGAATCAAAATACAAGATGAAATCTTGAAAATAAGAAGGGGCCAAAAAGAAGTCGGGTACGGTAGTGAACCAACCACGCCCAGACAAGTGGTCCCAGAAAATGGAACCCCTCGGCTTGACGAAGCCTCTTGGATTTCTGTCAACCTTCAGCGAATTGAGCAAGGGTGGAGCGCCTCAATTCTCAAAAAGGTTGCTGATAATTACAGAGATTAAGGTATCACCAAGGGAATAAAATCGCAAATCAGGGAAGAAATAATAAAGAAAATGGTTTAAAAGTAGTGGAACACACAATGATTCAATTGTTAGAATGATATTTAACGGATAATGCCATGTAAGAAATATGAACGGGGCCTTACCGGTTTACTGAAGTATGCACTGCACAAACTAAAAAGGAGTCCTGTCTCGAATTTCACTAGCACTGATTTTACTTTTCACGGAAAATCAAATCGGAGAAATTAATGCTGAATTTACTAACTGTTTAAATCAAACTGGAAAATTATACTACTATTCAAAATGAGGAAAGCGAAAAATAATTCAAAGAGCGTAAAACAGCAAAAGAGCGCAAAAGAGGAGTCAAAGAGAGTAAAAGAGGCCTTCCGCAGGTCGTTTCGCCCTTATAAAACCTTCGGAAATGGTGGGGTCATGACGCGCTGAAAATCCGAAAATCTTGAAAGAAGGGGACAATCTTGTCCTCTGATTGGTTTAAATTGACGTCAGATTGTTCCAGAAATAAATCGAAAGAATTCATACTATGTTAAAATTCGACAATTTCATCTCCGTTTTTTCCAAATCCCCGGCCGTTGAAAAACGTGAAATCAACCAAGATACGAGCCCCTTATCGCAGCGCTCAGCATGTGCCCGAGCGTTTTTATACTTGCGGCGATGTTTATATTGTTGAATTTGTCGAATTAAATTTTCCTTTCTTTGGAATCACGGATATTTTATTGGGAAAATGATAAATGAGAAAAGGACTTTTATGAATGAAAATTAATTATGGACTTCATTATAACTTGCGGTTTTGTTCACAATATAGAACTTATTGAGTCAAACTTTCCTTCCATTGAAATCGTGAATAATTATGGGAGGAATAATATATGAAAATAGGCATTGAGTGAATAAAAATGACGAAGTTCATTACACTATTCCAGTGTAAAGATTGATCGAGCTCGACAAACGAACATGGAATGAAGCTAACGTGAAAATCCGTTGCTAAAAATGTCAAATTGTGCAAACTTATCCTTGTGGTATTGTAAAATAACCGCGTCACTGGTGACAGTCCTTTTGTTCGAAATAATTCGCACAAATGAAAGTTTTAAATGAATGTAATTCGATTGAATCGAAATCACTACAAATTGCGAATCACAGGAAAAACTGAAATTTTCCGAATTCACGAAAGGAAGCAGAAATATTCACGATCGAGTAAATCAGTGAACTGTTGAATTACGAAAATGAAACGAATATCTAACATATGATGCGATCCACAGCTGACCCGAGTTCTTTTCGCACCTAAACAATGACAACTCCATATGGGAATTTCCCAGTATGGGGAAATTAATTTAAAAGGAATCAGAATTTTGAAATTTCAGAACAATTAATTTGAACCGTCTACTTGGCGTGAACACCTTGAATAGAAATCATTTTCTTTTTTGAAAGTTATCGCCAGCTAAACTGACAGAACTAAGTGAAAATACTTGATAGATGAAAAACCTGCAGTTCTCTAGCTAGATGTGGAATACCTCGGCTTCTCTAGCAGTAATCATTTACTCCAAAATTTCTTTTGGGAATTTGACTCATGTCTTCCGAACAATCTAAGTTTACCTTGAAAAAATAGGTTGTTTGCTTGACATTGCGTTTCTAGATACCTAGTCATTTGGTTCTTCACTACATACCTACGTATATGCAGTCAATGCTGTGTGCATTCCCTTTGCATTTAACTTAGATTTGGGATGATTTCCACTTGGACTCGTCGAAGTACAAGCCAAAGTCAAAAAAAGATACTTCTTTAGAGTACATGGCATATCCGAGGAGATAACTGCCCCGAACAAAAATGGCGGTTTTCTCCCTCGGGAAACACGTCCAACTTTTCGCCCCATCCCGCCAGCGAGCTGAGCTTTCTCCTCGTGTGTCAGCCGGAATCCGCCAAACGATGAAATATTCCGCCATATTAAAAAAGTTGCCGCTCGGCACAAAGAAATCCTACATCGCGACAGTTTTATCTGGAACGAAACTAACTGGGAGAACTTGTTATTCGGATCCCCCTGTCTTGTACGATGCGAGGCGAGACGTAAAAACGTTTCGATAAAAAGCTCGGCCGAAATTGGGGTCGGGAGTTGGGCGAGATATTTTACACGAGACGTAGTTCGGAGGATCCGGGTATCCTTGCGGGACGGATTTTCCTCTCTTAAGAGCTGGGAACTTGTTGAACCGCCCTGTTTATGTTGGTTGGATGGTTTTGTATCTGGCTGATGGGGAAGCCTTGCTATTGAGCAAGTATGATCCGTTTTCTCTGCGGCTGGTTTGAAGTTGCTGACAATAGAAAGGACCCCGCACTTTTCTTATGGCAAATGGCGTTCCGTTAAAAGATCTAATTTTTTGGTATAATGTACTACTCGACCTACTGATCAAAAGTGTCCATGGCCCAACTCAATTCTATGACTAGTTTTTGAGATACAGGGCGTTGAAGTTGAGAATTACCCACTTTTAGTACGCCCGTATCTCGGAACAGAATCGAATGAATTTCAATTTTTCTCAAGAAACATTTCATCACATCCCCAAGGAGCAAGCATATAGAGGAATATGACCGAAAATCGTTACGAATACAGGGTTATCCATAATTGAATGCATGCCCGATTTTGAAAGTATAAAAAGATGTCAGTTCCATAGCGGGAACGTTTGCAAAATGAACTATTTCACTAGATATGTGGTTGTTACATTGAAAAAACCTGAAATACCCAGAATTCATACTGGGTGATCCATTGTTGTAGAAACTATTCACAATGAAGGTAAAGTAGACACCCTGTATTTTTGGGTTGATTTGAGGTGTTTGTTTGATTTTTTCAGAATATATCATCATGGACTTCAAAGAAAACAGGGTGATTCAGTCATGAAATGAACTGTGAACCTTACGAAAATACCCAAAAATCACCTTTTTTTTCATCACCCTCTATTTCAAGATTAACTCCATTTAGATGGGAGTTTTCTTTCACCACTGTACTTGATATAGAAACATCAATACGGCTGAGAGTTTTCATCCACTTCCTATGACCAGATTTTTTGCTGGAATAAGAATAGAAGAACATAAAAAAATAATTTTCATATTACATAACAAAAATCTGGCAATAGGAAGTGGATAAAAACTCTCAGCCGTATCGATGCTTCTATATCAAGTACAGTGGTGAAAGAAAACTCCCACCTCAACGGAGTTAATCTTGAAATAGTGGATGATGAAAAAAAAGGTGGTTTTTGGGTATTTTCGTAAGGTTCACAGTCTATTTCATGACTGAATCACCCTGTATTCTTTGAAGTCCATGATGATATATTCTGAAAAAATCAAACAAACACCTCAAATCAACCCAAAAATACAGGGTGTCGATTTAACCTTCATTGTGAATAGTTTCTATAATAATGGATCACCCAGTATGAATTCTGGGTATTTCAGGTTTTTTCGATGTAACAACAACATATCTAGTGTAATAGTTCATTTTGCGAACGTTTTCGCTCTGCAACTGACATATTTTATACTTTCAAAAACGGGCAAGCATTCAATTATGGATAACCCTGTATTCGTAACGATTTTCGGTCATATTCCTCCATATGGTTGCTCCCTAGGGATGGAATGAAATGTTGAGAAAAATTGAAGTTCATTCGATTCTGTTTCGAGATACTCGCGTAGTAAAAGAGGGTAATTCTCAACTTCAACGCCCTGTATCTCAAAAACTAGTCATAGGATTGAGTTGGGGCCGTGGACACTTTTGATCAGTAGGTCGAGTACTACATTATACCCAAAAAAATAGAACATTTGACGGAACGCCATTTGCCATAAGAAAAGTGCGGGGTCCTTTGAAATTTGAGCAGTCATTCTCTGGGATAGAAAGATCTGTGGATGAAAGGGCGTTCTAAGGCTCTTCGTCCCGATTTTGTTCGGGAATTTCTCGGCGGACAGAAAGCGCCGTCGAGATAGAAAAGAAACAACAAAATCGAATCTTACTCCGGGATTGCCGGCTTGATTAGACTCCGGGGAGGGTAGGCAGTTCTGAAGAGGCTCATAAACGGGGTGAATAACGCCCGAACTTGAGCAGTTACATCCGAGAGCTACCACTCAGTGCAGAACCCTAAATCTGTTCCATAGCCGTAACCCGATTTCGGCGAGAATGCCGTTTTTTGCGCCCGGCTATTAAAAATTTCCATCCGACGTGTTTTCCAGTTTTCCGGAGAACCGGAGCGTGAGATAAAACCGAAACGTTCAAAATAGGAAATTGAACTATGACGTTAATATACCGGCGGACAAAATGGCTTTTTTAATTTATTCGAGGCTCGGAGTCCGCCTCGATTATGGCCGTAAATAGAGAAATATTTCTCTGTGCATTGGCATCAACCCGTGTTCCGCTGACTTTCCAACATTGGGTAATTCTATTTCTGCTGACTAACGCGCATAACGCCGGAAATACTGAGAAACGAGCGTGTTACTTCAAAGACTTCCAGATGAGCTTTTCCCGCAGCTTCGGGCGTCGCAGATTCCGCTTTATTATCTGAATCTGGATATACAATTATTTGGCAGAGTCAACATCATCAAGGCATATTTAGATACGAAACTTTACCTTTCTGCCATCCACTTTCTCTTTCTTCACTCTCACTGAACTTCCTCGAAAACGCAAACTTCATACACAAAAGAATTTCGAATAAAGTGCACAAATGTTGAGGAAGTTACAAATTTTCGGCCATCTATTTTTAATCTTCTGTATGATGTCTCTCCTGTAGACAAGTTTCTTTTTCTTGTGTCTTGATGAAGTTTGTTTGTACCAAATAGAAGAACAATGCGCAAGATCAAAGGAATTGCTCAGATAAGTTACACTTCTGTATCCGAGCGACGAACCACATATATTATATAGTTTCGGGACAGTTTCTCAGTGGAGGCGTAGAAACTAATAACTATTACCACAACCTGATGAATTATAGATTCAACAAATGGAAGGCTTTAGGCGAAACTGGGCGCCTCTGAATTATTGCGGCGTTCCGTCAGCTTTTGAATAATGAATTGGCTATTAAAACTTGGTTTCATTGTGGCCATTTCGATTCAACCGTTCCTCCCTTGTAATAGAAGTTTTTCCGCATACGAAAAGCGACTGTGTAGCGCCAACTATGTTTTCCTGAATGGCGAACAACGGGGGAGATTTGAAAATTCATGCTGTTTCGACTTTGTTTTCAATGTTTCGTTCGTAAAAAAACATTTTTCGGTTCGTAGTATGTGCTGTTTTGTACCCAGGAGTGAAAATGTATGAATTCGTTCATACTCTTCATCAGATATACTTCGAGTTATACTGAAAATCTGAACCATGATAGATAGGGCCTCGGATTATATTTTATTCGATTCAGCGTCCTCGAAAACCTACACTTTGATACCAAACTTATCTATATAGGCCCTGTTTCACCAGAATTTCTCCACTTTTATTTTTTCCATATTTCATTTTCGAATTTTGTTCAGACGCTCAGAGCACTCAAAGTATAAGCGATACTGATCAGCTTTATGGGTAATCTGCGTGATTCGAAGGGGTACTAGATCCTCAAAATCGAAAAACGACGTTGGATTCGCCAGTGATTCCTTGGCGATGACAAATATGGTGTTTTTGGGGGGTCTTACCCCTTTGGCATTTTTCACCAAAAAAGTTGAGATTTTCGAATTCTATTTTATTATGCCTAGAGATACTTTGAACAATGCTGATTAACAATTCCCAAACAAAAAGTGGATACGATCATAGGAGTGGGGGCTATGGCGAGTTGAAATTTCGGATTTTTGAAAAAATGCCATTTGACAGGTCAAAATCTAAACTATGATAGATAGCGACTTGAATTTGTTTTTATCGAATAGAGCACCCTCGAAAACCTACATTTTGATACCAAATATGTCCTTATAGGTCCTCCTCGAGCCGAATTGTGATTGTTTTAGTTTTTGCATTTTTCACTTTCGAGTTTTGTTCAGACGCTCAGAGCACTCAAAGTATAGGCGATACTGATCAGTCTTATTTGTATTCTGCATGATTCGAATGGGTAGTAGATCTTCACTTTCGAAAAACGACTTTGGATTCGCCAGTGATTCCTTGGCGATGGCAAATATGGTGTTTTTGGGGGGTCTTACCCCTTTGGCATTTTTCACCGAAAAAGTTGAGATTTTCGAATTCTATTTTATTATGCCTAGAGATAATTTGGATAATGCTGATTAACAATTCCCAAACAAAAAGTGGATACGATCATAGGAGCGGGAGCTATGGCGAGTTGAAATTTCGGATTTTTGAAAAAATGCCATTTGACAGGTCAAAATCTGAACTATGATAGATAGCGACTTGAATTTGTTTTTATCGAATAGAGCGCCCTCGAAAACCTACATTTTGATACCAAATATGTCCATATAGGTCCTCCTCGAGCCGAATTGTGATTGTTTTAGTTTTTGCATTTTTCACTTTCGAGTTTTGTTCAGACGCTCAGAGCACTCAAAGTATAGGCGATACTGATCAGTCTTATTTGTATTCTGCATGATTCGAATGGGTAGTAGATCTTCACTTTCGAAAAACGACTTTGGATTCGCCAGTGATTCCTTGGCGATGGCAAATATGGTGTTTTTGGGGGGTCTTACCCCTTTGGCATTTTTCACCGAAAAAGTTGAGATTTTCGAATTCTATTTTATTATGCCTAGAGATACTTTGGATAATGCTGATTAACAATTCCCAAACAAAAAGTGGATACGATCATAGGAGCGGGAGCTATGGCGAGTTGAAATGTCGGATTTTTGAAAAAATGCCATTTGACAGGTCAAAATCTAAACTATGATAGATAGCGACTTGAATTTGTTTTTATCGAATAGAGCGCCCTCGAAAACCTACATTTTGATACCAAATATGTCCATATAGGTCCTCCTCGAGCCGAATTGTGATTGTTTTAGTTTTTGCATTTTTCACTTTCGAGTTTTGTTCAGACGCTCAGAGCACTCAAAGTATAGGCGATACTGATCAGTCTTATTTGTATTCTGCATGATTCGAATGGGTAGTAGATCTTCACTTTCGAAAAACGACTTTGGATTCGCCAGTGATTCCTTGGCGATGGCAAATATGGTGTTTTTGGGGGATCTTACCCCTTTGGCATTTTTCACCGAAAAAGTTGAGATTTTCAAATTCTATTTTATTATGCCTAGAGATACTTTGGATAATGCTGATTAACAATTCTCAAACAAAAAGTGGATACGATCATAGGAGCGGGAGCTATGGCGAGTTGAAATTTCGGATTTTTGAAAAAATGCCATTTGACAGGTCAAAATCTAAACTATGATAGATAGCGACTTGAATTTGTTTTTATCGAATAGAGCGCCCTCGAAAACCTACATTTTGATACCAAATATGTCCATATAGGTCCTCCTCGAGCCGAATTGTGATTGTTTTAGTTTTTGCATTTTTCACTTTCGAGTTTTGTTCAGACGCTCAGAGCACTCAAAGTATAGGCGATACTGATCAGTCTTATTTGTATTCTGCATGATTCGAATGGGTAGTAGATCTTCACTTTCGAAAAACGACTTTGGATTCGCCAGTGATTCCTTGGCGATGGCAAATATGGTGTTTTTGGGGGGTCTTACCCCTTTGGCATTTTTCACCGAAAAAGTTGAGATTTTCGAATTCTATTTTATTATGCCTAGAGATACTTTGGATAATGCTGATTAACAATTCCCAAACAAAAAGTGGATACGATCATAGGAGCGGGAGCTATGGCGAGTTGAAATTTCGGATTTTTGAAAAAATGCCATTTGACAGGTCAAAATCTAAACTATGATAGATAGCGACTTGAATTTGTTTTTATCGAATAGAGCGCCCTCGAAAACCTACATTTTGATACCAAATATGTCCATATAGGTCCTCCTCGAGCCGAATTGTGATTGTTTTAGTTTTTGCATTTTTCACTTTCGAGTTTTGTTCAGACGCTCAGAGCACTCAAAGTATAGGCGATACTGATCAGTCTTATTTGTATTCTGCATGATTCGAATGGGTAGTAGATCTTCACTTTCGAAAAACGACTTTGGATTCGCCAGTGATTCCTTGGCGATGGCAAATATGGTGTTTTTGGGGGGTCTTACCCCTTTGGCATTTTTCACCGAAAAAGTTGAGATTTTCGAATTCTATTTTATTATGCCTAGAGATACTTTGGATAATGCTGATTAACAATTCCCAAACAAAAAGTGGATACGATCATAGGAGCGGGAGCTATGGCGAGTTGAAATTTCGGATTTTTGAAAAAATGCCATTTGACAGGTCAAAATCTAAACTATGATAGATAGCGACTTGAATTTGTTTTTATCGAATAGAGCGCCCTCGAAAACCTACATTTTGATACCAAATATGTCCATATAGGTCCTCCTCGAGCCGAATTGTGATTGTTTTAGTTTTTGCATTTTTCACTTTCGAGTTTTGTTCAGACGCTCAGAGCACTCAAAGTATAGGCGATACTGATCAGTCTTATTTGTATTCTGCATGATTCGAATGGGTAGTAGATCTTCACTTTCGAAAAACGACTTTGGATTCGCCAGTGATTCCTTGGCGATGGCAAATATGGTGTTTTTGGGGGATCTTACCCCTTTGGCATTTTTCACCGAAAAAGTTGAGATTTTCAAATTCTATTTTATTATGCCTAGAGATACTTTGGATAATGCTGATTAACAATTCTCAAACAAAAAGTGGATACGATCATAGGAGCGGGAGCTATGGCGAGTTGAAATTTCGGATTTTTGAAAAAATGCCATTTGACAAGTCAAAATCTAAACTATGATAGATAGCGACTTGAATTTGTTTTTATCGAATAGAGCGCCCTCGAAAACCTACATTTTGATACCAAATATGTCCATATAGGTCCTCCTCGAGCCGAATTGTGATTGTTTTAGTTTTTGCATTTTTCACTTTCGAGTTTTGTTCAGACGCTCAGAGCACTCAAAGTATAGGCGATACTGATCAGTCTTATTTGTATTCTGCATGATTCGAATGGGTAGTAGATCTTCACTTTCGAAAAACGACTTTGGATTCGCCAGTGATTCCTTGGCGATGGCAAATATGGTGTTTTTGGGGGGTCTTACCCCTTTGGCATTTTTCACCGAAAAAGTTGAGATTTTCGAATTCTATTTTATTATGCCTAGAGATACTTTGGATAATGCTGATTAACAATTCCCAAACAAAAAGTGGATACGATCATAGGAGCGGGAGCTATGGCGAGTTGAAATTTCGGATTTTTGAAAAAATGCCATTTGACAGGTCAAAATCTAAACTATGATAGATAGCGACTTGAATTTGTTTTTATCGAATAGAGCGCCCTCGAAAACCTACATTTTGATACCAAATATGTCCATATAGGTCCTCCTTGAGCCGAATTGTGATTGTTTTAGTTTTTGCATTTTTCACTTTCGAGTTTTGTTCAGACGCTCAGAGCACTCAAAGTTTGAGCGATACTGATCAGTCTTATTTGTATTCTGCATGATTTGAATGGGTAGTAGATCTTCACTTTCGAAAAACGACTTTGGATTCGCCAGTGATTCCTTGGCGATGGCAAATATGGTGTTTTTGGGGGGTCTTACCCCTTTGGCATTTTTCACCAAAAAAGTTGAGATTTTCGAATTCTATTTTATTATGCCTAGATATACTTTGGACAATGCTGATTAACAATTCCCAAACAAAAAGTGGATACGATCATAGGAGTGGGGGCTATGGCGAGTTGAAATTTCGGATTTTTGAAAAAATGCCATTTGACAGGTCAAAATCTAAACTATGATAGATAGCGACTTGAATTTGTTTTTATCGAATAGAGCGCCCTCGAAAACCTACATTTTGATACCAAATATGTCCATATAGGTCCTCCTCGAGCCGAATTGTGATTGTTTTAGTTTTTGCATTTTTCACTTTCGAGTTTTGTTCAGACGCTCAGAGCACTCAAAGTATAGGCGATACTGATCAGTCTTATTTGTATTCTGCATGATTCGAATGGGTAGTAGATCTTCACTTTCGAAAAACGACTTTGGATTCGCCAGTGATTCCTTGGCGATGGCAAATATGGTGTTTTTGGGGGATCTTACCCCTTTGGCATTTTTCACCGAAAAAGTTGAGATTTTCAAATTCTATTTTATTATGCCTAGAGATACTTTGGATAATGCTGATTAACAATTCTCAAACAAAAAGTGGATACGATCATAGGAGCGGGAGCTATGGCGAGTTGAAATTTCGGATTTTTGAAAAAATGCCATTTGACAGGTCAAAATCTAAACTATGATAGATAGCGACTTGAATTTGTTTTTATCGAATAGAGCGCCCTCGAAAACCTACATTTTGATACCAAATATGTCCATATAGGTCCTCCTTGAGCCGAATTGTGATTGTTTTAGTTTTTGCATTTTTCACTTTCGAGTTTTGTTCAGACGCTCAGAGCACTCAAAGTTTGAGCGATACTGATCAGTCTTATTTGTATTCTGCATGATTTGAATGGGTAGTAGATCTTCACTTTCGAAAAACGACTTTGGATTCGCCAGTGATTCCTTGGCGATGGCAAATATGGTGTTTTTGGGGGGTCTTACCCCTTTGGCATTTTTCACCAAAAAAGTTGAGATTTTCGAATTCTATTTTATTATGCCTAGAGATACTTTGGACAATGCTGATTAACAATTCCCAAACAAAAAGTGGATACGATCATAGGAGTGGGGGCTATGGCGAGTTGAAATTTCGGATTTTTGAAAAAATGCCATTTGACAGGTCAAAATCTAAACTATGATAGATAGCGACTTGAATTTGTTTTTATCGAATAGAGCGCCCTCGAAAACCTACATTTTGATACCAAATATGTCCATATAGGTCCTCCTCGAGCCGAATTGTGATTGTTTTAGTTTTTGCATTTTTCACTTTCGAGTTTTGTTCAGACGCTCAGAGCACTCAAAGTATAGGCGATACTGATCAGTCTTATTTGTATTCTGCATGATTCGAATGGGTAGTAGATCTTCACTTTCGAAAAACGACTTTGGATTCGCCAGTGATTCCTTGGCGATGGCAAATATGGTGTTTTTGGGGGATCTTACCCCTTTGGCATTTTTCACCGAAAAAGTTGAGATTTTCAAATTCTATTTTATTATGCCTAGAGATACTTTGGATAATGCTGATTAACAATTCTCAAACAAAAAGTGGATACGATCATAGGAGCGGGAGCTATGGCGAGTTGAAATTTCGGATTTTTGAAAAAATGCCATTTGACAGGTCAAAATCTAAACTATGATAGATAGCGACTTGAATTTGTTTTTATCGAATAGAGCGCCCTCGAAAACCTACATTTTGATACCAAATATGTCCATATAGGTCCTCCTCGAGCCGAATTGTGATTGTTTTAGTTTTTGCATTTTTCACTTTCGAGTTTTGTTCAGACGCTCAGAGCACTCAAAGTATAGGCGATACTGATCAGTCTTATTTGTATTCTGCATGATTCGAATGGGTAGTAGATCTTCACTTTCGAAAAACGACTTTGGATTCGCCAGTGATTCCTTGGCGATGGCAAATATGGTGTTTTTGGGGGGTCTTACCCCTTTGGCATTTTTCACCGAAAAAGTTGAGATTTTCGAATTCTATTTTATTATGCCTAGAGATACTTTGGATAATGCTGATTAACAATTCCCAAACAAAAAGTGGATACGATCATAGGAGCGGGAGCTATGGCGAGTTGAAATTTCGGATTTTTGAAAAAATGCCATTTGACAGGTCAAAATCTAAACTATGATAGATAGCGACTTGAATTTGTTTTTATCGAATAGAGCGCCCTCGAAAACCTACATTTTGATACCAAATATGTCCATATAGGTCCTCCTTGAGCCGAATTGTGATTGTTTTAGTTTTTGCATTTTTCACTTTCGAGTTTTGTTCAGACGCTCAGAGCACTCAAAGTTTGAGCGATACTGATCAGTCTTATTTGTATTCTGCATGATTTGAATGGGTAGTAGATCTTCACTTTCGAAAAACGACTTTGGATTCGCCAGTGATTCCTTGGCGATGGCAAATATGGTGTTTTTGGGGGGTCTTACCCCTTTGGCATTTTTCACCAAAAAAGTTGAGATTTTCGAATTCTATTTTATTATGCCTAGAGATACTTTGGACAATGCTGATTAACAATTCCCAAACAAAAAGTGGATACGATCATAGGAGTGGGGGCTATGGCGAGTTGAAATTTCGGATTTTTGAAAAAATGCCATTTGACAGGTCAAAATCTAAACTATGATAGATAGCGACTTGAATTTGTTTTTATCGAATAGAGCGCCCTCGAAAACCTACATTTTGATACCAAATATGTCCATATAGGTCCTCCTCGAGCCGAATTGTGATTGTTTTAGTTTTTGCATTTTTCACTTTCGAGTTTTGTTCAGACGCTCAGAGCACTCAAAGTATAGGCGATACTGATCAGTCTTATTTGTATTCTGCATGATTCGAATGGGTAGTAGATCTTCACTTTCGAAAAACGACTTTGGATTCGCCAGTGATTCCTTGGCGATGGCAAATATGGTGTTTTTGGGGGATCTTACCCCTTTGGCATTTTTCACCAAAAAAGTTGAGATTTTCGAATTCTATTTTATTATGCCTAGAGATACTTTGGACAATGCTGATTAACAATTCCCAAACAAAAAGTGGATACGATCATAGGAGTGGGGGCTATGGCGAGTTGAAATTTCGGATTTTTGAAAAAATGCCATTTGACAGGTCAAAATCTAAACTATGATAGATAGCGACTTGAATTTGTTTTTATCGAATAGAGCGCCCTCGAAAACCTACATTTTGATAGCAAATATGTCCATATAGGTCCTCCTCGAGCCGAATTGTGATTGTTTTAGTTTTTGCATTTTTCACTTTCGAGTTTTGTTCAGACGCTCAGAGCACTCAAAGTTTGAGCGATACTGATCAGTCTTATTTGTATTCTGCATGATTTGAATGGGTAGTAGATCTTCACTTTCGAAAAACGACTTTGGATTCGCCAGTGATTCCTTGGCGATGGCAAATATGGTGTTTTTGGGGGGTCTTACCCCTTTGGCATTTTTCACCAAAAAAGTTGAGATTTTCGAATTCTATTTTATTATGCCTAGAGATACTTTGGACAATGCTGATTAACAATTCCCAAACAAAAAGTGGATACGATCATAGGAGTGGGGGCTATGGCGAGTTGAAATTTCGGATTTTTGAAAAAATGCCATTTGACAGGTCAAAATCTAAACTATGATAGATAGCGACTTGAATTTGTTTTTATCGAATAGAGCGCCCTCGAAAACCTACATTTTGATACCAAATATGTCCATATAGGTCCTCCTCGAGCCGAATTGTGATTGTTTTAGTTTTTGCATTTTTCACTTTCGAGTTTTGTTCAGACGCTCAGAGCACTCAAAGTATAGGCGATACTGATCAGTCTTATTTGTATTCTGCATGATTCGAATGGGTAGTAGATCTTCACTTTCGAAAAACGACTTTGGATTCGCCAGTGATTCCTTGGCGATGGCAAATATGGTGTTTTTGGGGGATCTTACCCCTTTGGCATTTTTCACCAAAAAAGTTGAGATTTTCGAATTCTATTTTATTATGCCTAGAGATACTTTGGACAATGCTGATTAACAATTCCCAAACAAAAAGTGGATACGATCATAGGAGTGGGGGCTATGGCGAGTTGAAATTTCGGATTTTTGAAAAAATGCCATTTGACAGGTCAAAATCTAAACTATGATAGATAGCGACTTGAATTTGTTTTTATCGAATAGAGCGCCCTCGAAAACCTACATTTTGATAGCAAATATGTCCATATAGGTCCTCCTCGAGCCGAATTGTGATTGTTTTAGTTTTTGCATTTTTCACTTTCGAGTTTTGTTCAGACGCTCAGAGCACTCAAAGTATAGGCGATACTGATCAGTCTTATTTGTATTCTGCATGATTCGAATGGGTAGTAGATCTTCACTTTCGAAAAACGACTTTGGATTCGCCAGTGATTCCTTGGCGATGGCAAATATGGTGTTTTTGGGGGGTCTTACCCCTTTGGCATTTTTCACCGAAAAAGTTGAGATTTTCGAATTCTATTTTATTATGCCTAGAGATACTTTGGATAATGCTGATTAACAATTCCCAAACAAAAAGTGGATACGATCATAGGAGCGGGAGCTATGGCGAGTTGAAATTTCGGATTTTTGAAAAAATGCCATTTGACAGGTCAAAATCTAAACTATGATAGATAGCGACTTGAATTTGTTTTTATCGAATAGAGCGCCCTCGAAAACCTACATTTTGATACCAAATATGTCCATATAGGTCCTCCTTGAGCCGAATTGTGATTGTTTTAGTTTTTGCATTTTTCACTTTCGAGTTTTGTTCAGACGCTCAGAGCACTCAAAGTTTGAGCGATACTGATCAGTCTTATTTGTATTCTGCATGATTTGAATGGGTAGTAGATCTTCACTTTCGAAAAACGACTTTGGATTCGCCAGTGATTCCTTGGCGATGGCAAATATGGTGTTTTTGGGGGGTCTTACCCCTTTGGCATTTTTCACCAAAAAAGTTGAGATTTTCGAATTCTATTTTATTATGCCTAGAGATACTTTGGACAATGCTGATTAACAATTCCCAAACAAAAAGTGGATACGATCATAGGAGTGGGGGCTATGGCGAGTTGAAATTTCGGATTTTTGAAAAAATGCCATTTGACAGGTCAAAATCTAAACTATGATAGATAGCGACTTGAATTTGTTTTTATCGAATAGAGCGCCCTCGAAAACCTACATTTTGATACCAAATATGTCCATATAGGTCCTCCTCGAGCCGAATTGTGATTGTTTTAGTTTTTGCATTTTTCACTTTCGAGTTTTGTTCAGATGCTCAGAGCACTCACAGTATAGGCGATACTGATCAGTCTTATTTGTATTCTGCATGATTCGAATGCGTAGTAGATCTTCACTTTCGAAAAACGACTTTGGATTCGCCAGTGATTACTTGGCGATGACAAATATGGTGTTTTTGGGGGGTCTTACCCCTTTGGCATTTTCCACCAAAAAAGTTGAGATTTTCGATTTCAATTTCATTATGCCTAGAGATAATTTGGATAATGCTGATCAACAATTCCCAAACAAAAAGTGGATACGATCATAGGAGCGGGAGCTATGGCGAGTTGAAATTTCGGATTTTTGAAAAAATGCCATTTGACAGGTCAAAATCTAAACTATGATAGATAGCGACTTGAATTTGTTTCTATCGAATAAAGCGCCCTCGAAAACCTACATTTCTATACCAAAATTGTCCATATAGACCTTCTCTGAGTCGAATTAAATTGTTTTATTTTTTCCATAATTCATTTTCGAATTTTGTTCAGAAGCCGAGACTGATACCTTTCGATCGTTCCTCACTTAAACGCTGAGAACCTTCATACCAAAATCTGTACAGAAAAAAAAAACTGTAGAAACCACGCCCATATTCCGTAACGTGCTATCTCAGTCTCAACTCGTTCGAAATTTATCACAGGAATCGGGACAGGTCGAGCTTTTAACCTTCTGGAACGTTATCTCCCCTCGGATGTGTAAAATCGCGTCATCTGTTGATGAGCTGAAAGCCCAACGTTGCGGAAAATTGTCGCGTATAAAGATATTGCCTTCCCAACTGTTGATGGTTATTTCACAACGGGCTAAGCATGCGAAAAAAGTGGCGATTTATGAATTATAATGCAAAGGCAGAGCTTTGAGTTTGGGATGATCTCTACTCAGATTACGTAGTTCATTTTGTATAATTGGGTAGACAGAAACTCGACAATATTGTGGTACAGTCACGAGGATGATTAGGATTCATCTTACAGCACTGCTGCCTCTAGGACTGTTGGGTATGTGCTCTAGATGATCTCAAAAAGGGACAATAATTTTCAATCGTCATGATGCTATACAGTCAAGACTTCTTGAGATCTACTAACACCATCGTCGATTTTCTGCCACCTTATTGATCAAGATAGTCACAGAATCAAAGACAATCTTAAACTAATGTAGAAACTTGAATTCTCGGTGTTCAGTAACGCCCTTTATATGAGAGCGCCTAAATGTTTACCCCTAAAGTTAGTTTCAAATAATTCCGCCCACTGCGCATTGCATTCATTCGTATAAGCCGTCCCGAACGGCGGCTGTGATCAAAATGTGGCGGATGTTCTTCTTTAATCTTTACGCATTTTCTGTGGTTCGGATAGAAGTGGAAGGGGTATGAATTGGACGCAGGACAACGATAGATTCTAAAACTCTTTCCTTTTGCTGTTTTGTCGTCGTACCGAGTACCTGTATCAGTTGCACATTGACCTAGTCGTCACTTGTTGTAGAGGTCCTATAGTCGGCCATTTTTCTAAAGTCACCAATCAACCCTGCTCGGTTGTAGTTATCGTTCGCAGTTAAACATCGAAACTACCCTCGTCGATAATCATAGTAAAGTGCGTGTACCTACTGATTCGTAGTTTTCTATCAACTGTGTAATTTAACTTGTGTGAAAAGTGTATAAACTGTGTATTGAGACTTTCTTCAATAAAAACTTCTGAAAAATAAACTGGTCCTTCGAAATAAAAATATAAAACCCAACACCTGATTACAGTCCTTATTTATGTAGGGATGTTTTACATCGACTAGCTACACTTGGTTCTTTACGATTCAAACCAAACGACTTTCCATAAGAGTTCAACTCAGACCGTCGAATTGAAAGCTCCAAGCGGAACATCCGTTTATAAATTAATTCAATTCTGCTTCTGGTAAAATTTGCACCGCCGACATCAACGGAGTACGTCGTGTGTCATGTATTTCAGCTTTCGGGGAGGTCGCCATTTCGTTTTAATAGATCCGCCGTAAATGCCGCAGGTACATTTGCATTCCGACCATCGCGTTCTCTCGTATACCTACGAATTCCAGATATCCGACCATCGTTGGGGAGAGTTTTACGTTCGTATTTCCTTTTTGATGGCGCAACCTGCCATTCTTCGGTTTTAATTGCCGAGGCGCTGCTACGATGGATATGGTCGATATTCATTTGAGTTTTTCAGAAAAACTACTTCAGAGTCACTGTATATGACGTTTCGCAGTATCGTCAGAACTCCTGGTTCAGGCCCCAAGTAGCGTTAGAGAGTTATATGTGAAACATTTTCCGAGCTTGGTAAGAAGATTCCTCGATTATCGACTGTACTGAACTCGGGCCGAAAAAATTGTGATCTCTCGCCTTGATAAACTCGAAAGCGGAAAAGAATTTTCGTCCTCTTTCTCTTCTAGAACAAATCCATTAAATTCGAGGTAACAACTCCCTGACACGCTGTAACTTTTCATATTGTTCTGAACTCTTGCTTAACCGTCTACGAAACATACTTCGTCGAGGTGCTGAAGAAACAATGGATTTAATTTGGGAACCAGACCGACTATTAATGTTCCTGTGTTGCTGTAAACGGCAGCATTTGATTTCCTCTAGGTTAATTCGTACGCTTTGCTTTGTTCGCTGTAATCATCGCAGCCATTGCTCTTTATGAGATGGGGAGTTCGTCCTTCCTCAGAACAGGATTGAGGTCAGTCGGCTTTATTGATCCTTCCGGATTGTTTCGGACGAGGAAAACAACAAAGTTCATTACGAGAGAATCATGGAAGCAGTATCATCATTGAAGATATTTTTGGTGATATTTTTTATCAATTCTCCTTGTTGAACGTTGATTGAAACACGAAAACACGTCACTAACTCGCTGTTCGCTGATTAATCTCACTCCCGTTCTACCGACGAGACGCAATCTTAATAATTCTTAGTAATCAAAAAAAACCTTTCACTTTCGACTTAACACTTTTCGGTCTCGGCTTGAGACTGTCCTTCCAAAAAAAAACCAAAAAAATTTGAGTTAC
Organism: Adalia bipunctata; assembly: GCA_910592335.1. Lineage (NCBI taxonomy): Eukaryota > Metazoa > Arthropoda > Insecta > Coleoptera > Coccinellidae > Adalia > Adalia bipunctata. The sequence continues at coordinate 73,705,313 of OU342949.1, read as the reverse complement.
CCTAATCAGCTCAAAATCTTCCCGTTTAAGGCTTCTCCAGCTACCCTTAATTTCCGAACCGTCTCGCGAACCAACTAGGAACATTCCTGTTTAAGGCTTCCTCAGTTACTGCCTTTTTCGTCTCCAAATCGCATTGAAGATTCCCTTCTTCGTTTTCTTCAAAAACCAATCAAATTAAAGATTTTTCTTCTTCGTTTTTACAAACGAATCAAATTAAAGATTTTTCTTTTTCCTACCTTCCGTGGGTGGGTTCTGAAAGGATGACGCAGTTTCCCATGAAAGTTTCGGGTACTGCCACGTTGCAAATCCCACGATTATAGCCTCGGATTTTTCTGCTATCGTACGCATTCAGCGCAACTGATTTCGTGGAACGATTTTCTGATATCGTCTGAGTCCCATCAGAAACTTTAACCGAAGATCAATAATTTCAATCGTTACCGTCCCGCCAATATCCTGTAGCATACACCATACCGATAAGCACTTCAATAATTTTCGGACCCCTGAATATCAATTTCAGAAGTCTACACTGGTAAACCAAAATATTTCAATTCATTACAAAATGTTATTTTTGATTCTGATTAATATTCACCAGCACCGACCGTACTTTATGGCCAAGTACCACGGGTACTACGATTTTCACCGACTTTTTCCTGCCTTCGCAAGGCCCCTTTTTCTCTTCTCCTGGTTCCCCTATCCAAAAACTCTTTTCCTGTCTCTCTACTTACCGGAATACCCGGAAAACGTTTTATGGGCGTTCTACTAGCTCTGTTTAAACATTTGCATCGATAAAACCCGCTCAGGGTGGGGGGATGTTGAGTATTAAATAAAATTCAATTTATCTTTTCAACGCGCTTTCCCCTCTGTTCAGTTAATCTCTCCGTGAAGCCCGCCGTTGCGCTTTCCACCCCCGAATGAAGAAGAATAAGAAGGCGGAGGTTCATTGTTACCTAATTCGAGCGATTCCTTCGCGTTTTTCCTCGGTTGCGAATGTGAGAGCCGGAATAAAAGCCCGCGTCTCGAATTCAATACCGAAATCTCCCCAGGTAACAACGCAACAGAAGAACACAATAACGGGGTCGTCTTCCAAATTGCAGCCATTGTTCATTTAGCGGCGTAATGAAATATTGGAGTTGGGGGGCCGAGTTCCAAGACCGTAATTCATACCGCGTGGTTTTGGGCCCGAAACGGATCGATATAGCGAGGCGTTTACCTGGATAGAGTCGTTCGGGACGGCCTGCTGGGAAATTGTGGAAAATCGGGAAATTACATCGGAAATTTCGGTGATTCTCGACGAACGCATCGCTCCACCCTGGTAAGCTATGCCTCTGTTGTCGCAATTGTTAGATCCAAGAACAGAACGTAGGGCACAAAATCTCAAGCAGCCGAAACTGGACAACCATACTACAATCTTCGTCACTTGGTACGACAAATTTGTTCGTCGAATAAACCGCTTCCCATCGAATCCGATGAATAATTCACGAAAGAATGACGTTATCTGAATTCTCGTGAGGCTTCCAAGGACTGAAGCGACCAGATAAAATATCAAGACGCCAAAAATACCCAGTTCGGTTTAATCCCCTCGAACTACACTGCGCAAAAAAATTAACGCACATTATGGAAATCTCAAATTTATTCTACAACTGAAGGTGTTCTCAATGATGATTATTTTCATCAGAATTATGCATGCACATGTTATCCACTTTCAACGTTTTTCTTCAATACAGATGTTTTCTCCCAGCAGGAATGAAAAAAGAAGATATTATCAGATTTTGAATGTATTGGCTCCATTCTGAAATCAGTTTTTCTCGATCAATTCTAGTGATCAATAGTTTTTCTTTCGGTTGATTTTCTACACTCGATCGCTATGCAACGCGAAACACGCAATTTGACCCAAGAGGAATGTGCCCAAGCGGTAGTTTTGCGAGAAGAAGGGTGGACATACACAAGAATTGCAGAAAGGTTTGGAGTTTCCCAAACAAGTGTGTCCAGAATGTTGCAGCGATTCAGGGAGACAGGTATGAATGTCCGAAGAACAGGACAGGGTAGACCACGGGTAACAACTGCCATTCAAGAACGTTACTTGAGAGTTTCGTCGTTGAGACAACGGTTTGCAACCGCTCGCCTCCTTCAAAATCAGCTTGAGCAAACTCATGAGGTGCAAATTAGCACTCAGACGATAAGAAATCGCCTCAGAGAATATGATTTAAGGCCTCGTGTCGCGGCAAGAGGCCCAGCTCTTACCCCAGCCGATCGAAGGGCGCGTTTGGATTTTGCGAGAGAGCATATCCATTGGGAAGAGTTCTCTTCACAGATGAGTCTAGATTCTGCCTCTACCATTGTGATCGGCGTTCCCTTGTATACAGACGTCCACATGAAAGATGTGGTGCAATTTCCTGAATACTACTGGTTTCGGGGGAGGATCGATTATGGTATGGGGTGGAATATCTTTGACTGCTCACACAGACCTAGTGGTCGTTGATAATGGAGCTATGAATGATGATAAGTATATAAGGAACATTCTAGAAGAGCATGTAGTGCTATTTGCCCCATACATTGTTGAAAATTTCATTTTTATAGACGATAATACCAGACCCCATCGTGCGCGCATCGTTCAGGAGTATCTTGAAGAGGTTGAAGTCTCTCGAATGGAATGGTCAGCAAGAAGTCCAGATCTCAATCCGATTGAGCAGGTTAGGGACAACCTCAATAGAAGGCTTAGAAGTTCAGAAAATCATCCAACTACTCTTAATAATTTAGGAATCCAACTCGGAGAAATCTGGGGAGGATTAGATCAGAACATTTCAAGATCACTCATTTTGAGTATGAGCCGTCGTTGCCGAGCTGTAATTAACGCAAGGGGTGGAAATACCAAGTATTAAATCACTTATCAGCATTTCAGTATTTTGAAAATTGTTCATTTCTATTCTTTCACATAAGATTCGGTGAAATCCTGAATTTTTCTTCCATTTAATGTGTCTTGTTTTGTTCAAAACCTTCCCGAAAGTACATAAAAAATGAGTTATAAAGTCAATGTAGAGTTAACTTTCATTAAAATTGAGATTTTCAGAATGTGCGTTAATTTTTTTGCGCAGTGTAATTCCGGAAGGATACAGATCGCGAAAGCAACTTCTTCGTCTGATTAATCTCTTTCGGACGTCAAGGTGAATATTCAGGAACCGTAACTGTCGGATCCTCCAGGAATATCTGCGATACGTTTCGCTTGTCTCGAAAAACCCCAGAGGAAAACCTTTTTTAAACGTGTACATCTCGAATTTGTCACTTATCTTCAGCTGGTGACTGTAAAAAGTCACAATTTCTATCCGCTCGTTCCGTATCATCCACTGGCCGAAGTACATTCGGGTCCAGTCCTTCAAACTCATGGTCCGTTTCGTGCTTTGTAGCATGTTCGTGAATAATCTCCGAAACTTCTATAATTCCTCGTAGGAAACTGTCACGGAGTTAACTAAATGTAGCCTCTGGAGTTTATCAGGAGCAAATATCCCGATTATTTTGGACCTTTGTGCTTCGAGTTTAACGAGCGGGATATCAAACGGAGGACAAAACACGTCTCTATGTAGGAATGACGAAACAATGGGACAAAAGATCCATTTGTAACACTTCGGCGTTCGTGACGTTCTAGCTCGTTGCTTTACGTGATAACTACTCGGTGTATACGGGACAATGAAGAAGGATGACCTTAATATCTGTACAGGGGGCATTCCGACAGGATATTCTTCAGGTAGACATGCTATAATGCCTTGTATCAGTAGAAGATATACTGAGAATGTAATGCCCTCATCCTATTTCACTGTTCCGTCTATGGTTTTACGCGAAACGATTGGTTTGTACATAAATTCAACTCAAAGAGTACCACCTTCATCAAGATGAAAAAGGAACACCTTCTGTGACCGATATTGGACAAGAAATAGGGATTTCCTACATAAATCTGGTCATTTCATATTTATTTTATGCGATGGTCTTCAACAGTTATTATCGAAGTACTGACATCTGATGTTTTTGCGCTATTCAAATGTGAAGCCGAGTGGTTTTGCTTTGATTATTGGTTTTCCCTTTTGAGGAAATGGCTCCGAAACCATTTCCTCTTGGATCCTTAGTATCTAGAAGATCACAGCTTGATTTCCCTGTCAGACTTATCCAACACAGGGATGTCCCTATCTACAATTCCACAATTATTCTTCATTGAGCCAAATTCAACTCTCGCAGCGCAAAGCCACTCGTATGAATCCGAAATCAATATTTGTCGAAAATAAAAACGAATGAAAATTCCAATTCGGGAAAGGATAAAAGCTGGTCTAAAATTCATTTGAACTTTCTGGCAGAGGAAATTGAAAAAAATGAAAAAATGAAGCGGCGCCGGGCCGCGCTACTTTGTTGAGGCCCATTTATATTCAGTTGATTAATTGGAAAATGTGACTGTGAAAGTGAACGTACAATAGACCCAGGTTGTACGTTTCGAGTATTTGTTTTTCACGGCTGGTTTTTCACCGGATCCAACGAAAAAACTTTCATAACGCTCGTTGTTTAGAGAGCGGGCTGTTCGGATGTAAAAAACATTTATTACTCTTTTTCGGTTGTGTATCGTCGGCTGGGAAAATAGAAAATTGAGTGGTGCGTTGGCGGTTCTCTTGAACGCGCTCTCCTTTATTAAACCTCATGTTGTTGATGTTGGCAGCTATGTTGCTTAAAAAAATTGAAAGCGTCGATTCGAGAAGAAGGCGAACTCGTCCTCACAAATTCCCACCTTGGGTTATCATGATGGAACATCGAAGTATAATTCAATATTCGAACGCCAGTGTGAGAAAAAGTTTTCATTCGATCGAAAAAAGATTATCATAATTTCCGTATTCCTCTGGGAATCCCCTCGAAAAAAATTGATCTGATCATCGGAATTGAATGAAAGAAACTGGCCCGGAACTTTCCGATTCGATTTTGTCTCCTAGTCAAACTTCACGTCCGGAATTCGCTTAATGCAAATCGGCTTTGTTCCAAGTTACTCGGTAGGTCCGACCAGCCACAGGCGATTCCTATGAAAATTTACCTTCGGAAGGAAATTCTTGAGATTTCGTAAGTTACTGCTGTTCCAAACTACCAGAATCGCGTCCAGTTTTCACTGAAATGTCCATTTTTTTTCGGTGGTGGTGACAATTTCTAGATGAACTTGACACAAAAGATTTCTCCAGGCCCGGCGAATGCACCATTTTGCGTTCGTCGTGCTCGTAAGAGAGGACTATTAAGATTTAGATCTTCTCCAGGATTAGCTGCATTGCTTGCATTGGCCTCACGGATCTTGTGCTGATGTTCCTTAAAGAACCAAGCGTTTCATTTGTGAACTTTGTCAGTAGATTTGTAACTATAAGTAGAAAAATACAGTTGCCTATTGTCGGTATGTCATTTTGTCCATAGCATTCGGACAAAATGAATTTTCGTTTATCCCAATTCATCTAAGAATATTTTATTTCTTGGTACTTTTATTTCATGAAGGTTGATTAGATTTTATAAAGAAAAGACCAAAGATCATAGGTGTAGAATATGACATTACTGTAATTCACTACTAACAAGTTATGCCTCTGAAATAATGATTATGATTATGATAATAATTTATTCGAAAAATAACTACAATTCAGGTAATGAAAAAATAACATGAATAAACAGGGGCATCACTGAAAAAACAACTACGATAAGTTGTTACTTATGTCATTTTGTACGTACCTACTTTACCTACCAAAGAAAGAGTTCGCTTTTGCTTGGCTGTCGATGGTCGTCAATCTGAACATTTGCTGAGATTCTCGCAGAGATTCCTTATGGCCTTCGAAACTGGGATTGACGCCAAAAGGCGTATATGGGCTTTCTTACCCTCGAGAAGCCTTGGCATCGAAACTATCCAGAGAACAACTGGTTGGCGATGTTTCAATGCCCGATGAACATTTCCCGAAGCGAACTAATCCCTTTTCCCCCAAGAAACCTCCGTCACCACGACCGACGCAAACATCGCGCCGGTTATAACTCGAAACAATGTATTTCAGTTATCGTCTCTCCAGCTGACTATTTACATTCGGTTCGAAATCGTAATCCGCGCCGCAAGTTTGAATTAGTTCGTCTGGTGTTGGTGTTAGTTTCCATGATTCACTGCGTTCGTATCCCGGTCTCGGGACGGCTGCGTCCTCTGAGATACGGTCACGTCTCGCGTGCTGGTCGGTCGCGATGAGTTATGGACCTGCCGAGGTTCGCGGGCGATTTCTGTCGATTTCTCTGGGACCGGCGAATGCACCATTTTGCGCTCGGCATTGATGATTTTGTAAAGAGCACCCTCTTGGTGATTGGACGGAAGAGCGGCTTTCCACCAATACAGGGGGTGTTATTACTTAAAGAAAAATAAAAGATGTTATTTAGAATTTGGAAGTTCTTTCTCCAGACGGGAGAAAGTGTGGGATCGGCCCAACGCACTAGGGTCGGGACTTAGTGTTTAAAATTATTTTCTAGGGAGAGGGATGGTAATGAAAACTTTTGGATTAAATTTAAGACGTATATTGAAACCAGATCAAACTAAACAATTTTACAGTAGTTACGTAAATGTTTCTTAGATCAAATGATCTAAATTATCAAAATTTTCGGATATTTCTTAAATCGAAAGAAACAAATCACATCAAGTCAAACTATTATATCAACTTTAAATTACAAGAGCAGATCTAATCATTGAAATCAAATAAGCATCAGTGTGAATTCCAAATCATAAAAAAAATATGAAAAGGCCTTGTCAAACTAACCCCAAAAATAATAACCATGTATAATCTCAAAAGAATTTACAATATAAGGCAAACTTTCTAATACTCAAGAGAGATAAAGAAAAGAAATTGATTCTTCTTAGCTTTACATTCCCAAGGGGAAACTCAACAATAGTTTCCTCGTGTTTTTTCAAATAAACAAGAGTTTTCTCAACAGATAACTCCACTTAGACGTTCAAAATACTTAAGGGTGATTAAAAAAATAATAATACGCTTCAAAAAGAATACGAAAATATGACTTGTAGAAGATTTCAGGACTCTGGACTATAAATATATTTTGGGCTTGCATACGGCTTTCTACTAATTCTCCAAATAAGCTAAGCATAAACAATTTATCTGACCTTTTTCCTGTAGCAATAATCCCAAGAATGATGATTCTTCGACGATGCTTCTTTCTTGAAACAGACAGATTAGACACGAAACACGACACCCACACGTTTCCGCAAAATTGACCTTCACTCCCGAATATACCGACGATACGCAATCTAAATAATTCCAAGTAATTTTAGAAACTTTACTAACTTCGACTTAACACTTTTTATGTCCCTGTTTGAGACTGATTTTCCAAAAACTTTGAAAAAAACCAAGAACCTATGAGTTACCCTAACACCGTCTTCCGAATAACTGACTTACTTTCGTCTAGCAACTTCCCTGGCTACCTTATTCCTCGTGTTCTTTAGAAAACAATTAAATTAAAAGGTTTTTCTTTCGTCAATGCTTCAAAACCAATCAAACCGATACTTCTTCCATCTTTGTTTTTACGAACCAATCAAATCGGAGACCTTCCTACCACCGTGTCGCGGGTAGGTGGGGCCTTTCCGGAGATGAGGTAGTTCTCACGCAATATTTTTGGAAAATGCAGCGTCGAAAAAAATCTCATGGTTCCCAGCGAACGCAGCATATACCAGCGCTGAGTTAGTGGAACCATAATTTCTTTATCTTCACTGTTACAGACGAAATTTGAACCGAAAATCAACAATTTCAATCGTTAACGTCTCGCCAGACATCCTGTATGGGCATTGATAAACGACTCAATAATTTCTTGGCACAGGGGTATCGAGTTTCCGAAGTTTAAATCGATCAATTAAATTATCGCGCTTTCTCGCGGGAGATTTCCCGAATAAAATAAAGGGTGTTGAAAATACCGGTGAATTATTACAGAAAAGAAAATGTCCTTATTTCCGAAAGCATGTTCATTTTACTACTTCCAAGTTATCTCTCCTATTACAATTTCTCCGAATCTGCCGATACTGCCCCATTGAATACCAGGCGGCTCACGGCAAAACCCTCAATAACGTCATCATTTTAAAAGTCAACTCGTCGATCTTTTCCAGTAGAAGACCACGGCAGGACCGCTAAGGGTCATTTATAGTTACTGCCATTACTTTATGGGCGTTTGACTCTTGTTTTTGAGCAATCTTCGGTCTATACTGTCTGGAGACGATACTTTTTCAACATTGAAGTTCTTCTCCACTCAAAATGTATACAGGGTGACTCTTTGACTTGTACATATATTTCAACTGAAGATTCCTCTCATCAAACGAAACACTTTTTTCTCTACCATTTCTCAAAATTCGGTTTCCAAACGATCAGTTCGAATATTCTGATTTTTTTCACGAAGGTCCAAATTTTCATCTCGTTTTTCCAAGTCCGATCGAAAATTTTTTTCTTCGGATTATATCGACCTGGGTCATCTCATTTACTAATTCGGACACGTAAATTACAAATATGTAATTCTCCTTTGACGCGTAGTTTGGGAAATAGTCGACGTTGTGTCGAAAAATCGCGAAAAATAGGCATTTTTAGACTGCCGTATTTCCCAGAAAAATCGATTCATGAAGATGCTGATTCTTTTGCATATAGATTGATCCTTTGTGAATCAAAAAAATTAATTTTCATCCATCAGAGTCGAACAGTTTGGATTTTCCGATTTTTTTCGCGGAGGTCCAAATTTTCCGATTTTTCATCGTTCGTAGATCAAAAACCGTTTTCCTCACGGAAGAACTGATTGGATTTTCTCAATCTACGTCCTCGAATCAGTAAATAGTGTAAGTTTGAAGTCGATCAGAGCCAAAAAAATTTTTTCGAAAAATCCAAATTTTTCCATACGATTTCTCGCAAAAATTCGAATATCGCCTATCGATACGAAATTTTAACCATTTATTAATTCGATGCCGTAGATTAAGAAAATCCAACCAGATTTTCTCTGAGACTAATTGTTTTCTGAATATGGTTGATGGAAAATCGGAAAAATTGGACCTTTGCGGAAAAAATCAGAAAATCCGAACCCTTCGTCTCAGGTATATAAAAAATATACCATTTTATTCTTAAAGAACCAAAGTCTGACCAAAAGAATCAGCTCCTCTCGATTCAGAAGTTACGTCACTCCAAAGTCGACCGATTTTTCGTCAATTTTCCACTCAAAATCGAATATTTCCCGAACCAAAAAGATATAGGGTGTCGAAAATCCATGAAAAAAAAAACATTTTTCTGCTCAGGTTAGTACCTGAGTATTCCCCAAATGTCTCAATCGGAAAATGAACTTTAAGATCCTTGCAGAGGCACGTATTTGGCCCAATTTTTTTTTCAACTGGCTGTATCTTTCAAACAGAGCCGAATTCGGAGAAATGGAAAATGAAAAAAAGGTTTCTTCTGACTTCAAGAATGTACAGTTGAATCATATTGTACAAGTCAAAGACTCACCATATCCTGAATGCTCTGCATATTTCATAAATTATTTCTTGTCAACCTGCTTCAAAAAAGCTGTATTAACTGTAAAGCCCAGGGTTTCTGCTCTTGGATCTTCTTCGTTTTCCCTTTTCAAGAAAACGGTTTCGAAACCACTTGCACATGGGCCAATAAAAGTATCAAAGTATCCACTATCCTTGAAAAAACTACGTGTAAGGAAGTATTCCTCTCCCTCAGACCCTGTAAATTATTGATGAAAAACTTATCCCGATGTCCACCCTGGACATGCCAGATCATCAAACATCCCGAACCTAAAGCTCCCCCGACGCGTCACGATGAATAGGTGCAATTTGGCGAAGGCCCCCATCGGGTCCGTCCGAACCGAATTCGGCCGTCACGTTATGGCGCAGAAATTCACCTTCGTTTTATTTTTCAGTTCCTCCGTCCGGCGTCCAAGTGAGCGATGACTTCGGACTGGTGAAAAATGGAATAACCACATCGTACGCCGAGGGGGCCGGCTTGACCCTCACGTGCAGCGCCAGCGGAGGGAAGCCCTTGGCCAGGGTGAGTATCAAGAGGGATTGATCGATTGTCTTTCTCGGGAATTAGAACAGATGCCTTCCGAGCGTTCAATTAAATCCGGAAGGTCTTAGGCTCGGTCTGTTTGAATATCCGGCTGTGCATTGACGGGATTTGTGGTCGCGAACTCTGATCCGTTCTTACGGATCGCAGTCGGACGTATCGAAGACTGTGGCGACCTCTACAGGGCGTTCTAGGAGCTCCACGACGAATCTGGCCAGGTTATAGCTGAGGTACTCTAATTATCCGTTTGGCACATGGCGTATGAGTGATAAATGCATTTTTCTCAACTCAGTATATGTTGTTGTTGTTGTATTTGTTGACCTGCAGATGATTTTAAATACAGTAGAATTATACTGCTCCACAAGAGTTAAGGATATCGTATTCAATCGTTTTCAAAAGTATGTAATCTCCGAGAAAACTGCTGTAAAATCATTCAAAACTCAATAACAACTTGAATCGATCCAATAAAAATCAGTATGAGACATTTCGTCAATCTGATCGCCTTTTTTCTGAAGTTTGGTTCTTTGCATATGCTTCATGAATGTTCTTATTTCGAAATGAAGTCAGTTCATCAACGGCTTCGATTTGGAACGAGTTTTCCGAAAATGACAAGACGTAAATTAACAAACGCTGAGGTTAATAGGACTATCGGAATGCTACAGGGTGGCCTATCTCAGGTTGTTGTAGCGGAAAGGCTCCAAGTCAGCCAAAGTGTGATATCTCGACTTTGAAATAGGTTCAGGGAGACAGGTTCCGTGTTGGAAAGACCAAGGCTTGGTGGGCGACGAAAAACAACACCTGCACAGGATCGTTTCATCACCGTTTTGGCGAGAAGAAACCCTATATCCACGTGTAGAATGCTACGGAATACTCTTCAAAATGCAGATGGGGTTCAAGTTTCCATCGAAACCATCAGACGATGTTTGAGAGAGGTGAATCTAGGTTCCAGACGTCCATTAAGAGGAGTTCCATTAACACGTGACCTTAAGCGTCAAAGACTGGAATGGGCAAGGCAACATATCAATTGGAACGATCAATGGAGTAGTGTCCTTTTCACTGATGACTCCAGATATGGACGATTTTCAGATTCTCGAAGAATAAGGGTATGGACAATCCCACGCATACCCCGTAATCGTCGCTATGTCCAAGAAGTCCATCCATTCCGAGAGGGTAGTGTTATGTTATGGGCTCGGATATGTTTCAACGGGCGCATAGATCTACACATTTGTCCTGAGAATATGACCGCCTTACACTATAGGGAGCATATCATTGTCAATGTTGTGCCAAATTTTCACGCTCTTATTGGTGAAACTTTTCAATTTCTAGACGATAACACCGTGCAGCCATAGTTGAGAATGAGCGTGAGGAGCTTGGTATTCCACATTTACCAATACCTCCGCACTCACCAGATTTGAATTGCATAGAACATGCATGGGATATGCTCCAAAGAAGATTAGATAATCATCAACCTACCCCAGAATCCTTAAATGATCTGAGAGAGCTTCTGCCCCGTTTATGGAACCAAATTCCTCAAGAAATGTTCAAGAACTTCGTGTGTAGTATGCAGAGAAGATGTCAAGCTGTTATTGGTGCCCGTGGAGGCCATACATTGTATTGAAAAAATGCTTGAATTCTCTGAGAATAAATTTTCGTTATTTTACTCGATTTTTCTTAACCACCCTGTATACGCTGCAGACCTACAGGCTTAAATTAATTTGCAACTTGAAATCATATTAATATGAATTTTCATCACAAAAATCATATTTTAACTATATTTTTTTGCAATTTAAGTCAATATCCCTAACTCATGTGGAGCAGTTTATTTGTGATATACCTTGTGAGATGAATTAATTCAGAATGTACAATATAAATGGTGACAAAGTTTCCACAAAGGAGTAACTCTAGGATATTAGCCGAACAGAAAGAGACTTCCGATATCGAACGCACACTTTTCATAAGCTGGAATCCATCCACTTAAAACTTCCGTACTATTCATAGCCCGGTTCATTTGGCATTCGCAAAAGTTACCGAAAAGGTAGAAAACGCCAGATAACAGCTCGACAGGAATAACTTTTAACGACGCCGATCGCTACGGAGCGGAGACATATATTCCTCATGAATTTCTGAAAAGATCTCTCATCTTATTTTCCATCTCCATCGAATTTGGGGCAACGACTCTCTGAACCCTCCGAACGTTTTCCAGGTATCGTGGTGGCGGGACGGCAAACTCGTTACCGACGAATGTCAATATTTCCCCGAGCGGAAAAAGTCCCAGAGTCTGCTGAAGGTGGAGAAGTTGACCAGGAGCCATCTCCTGGCCGTGTACAGTTGCGAGGTCAGCAACAGCAAGTTGCAACCGCCTCTGGTGGTCAGGGTGGCCATCGATATGTACCTGAGACCGTTGGAGGTCACTCTGGTCAGGGAGCACGAGGAGCTGAGCGCGGGCCGGCGGTACAACATCAGCTGCAGGTGCAAGGGATCTAGGCCTCCGGCTATCATCACCTGGTGGAAGGTGAGTACTCAGTTTTTTGATTCACCAGCAGATTTTTACATTTTAATAAGCTTTTTATATCTCAAGATTCAACTAAACGCTTAAGAAAGGTAACCAGAAAATAATAATGAACTACTCGCATAGTGCTTGAAGGAATAACTGAATGAAAACCCCATAGACTTTTTTCCCAGTAATCTAGAAAATTAGTGGCTGAATCGTCGACTGAACGTGACTTACCTAATCCCGTTTGCGCTGCAGCCATTCGAAGTTTCTCGAGTGTAACGGAAAACAATTTGAACACTTTCCAAGTCGGTCCGAACCGAATCTGAACCCAGACAATTTCCTAATTGCGGACGTTCATCACGACCCGTAGCGATAACTGCAAGGGAAAACCGCCGAAAATATTTCACCGGGCGAACTTTCAGACGGCGGAAGCTTCCGCATTATGGGAGAAAAATCGACCTGGGTCTGAGAGGCCGAACGCGATATTGTCCTTAAAAATAACGCGAAGAGCAGAGAAGCCGATAGGAGTCCTTTTGGTAAAACTGGCCGATGGTCATGGAGGAACATCTTGGAATCAATTCATTCCGTTGATAAAGTTACGAAAAGTATCGCAACGATTTTTTATATCGAGTGTCCCATTTTGGTTGAGAATTCACTGTATCTCAGCTAATATTAAGGGTCTACGTCCCTGAAAAAAGGAGTCAGAAACGATTTAATTTTTTTTGATTGATATACAACAGGTAATCACAGCTTGAGGACCGGTGAAACAGCAAAAAAGGAACAAAAACCTTTATTAAAATTGCCAACGTTTCGAATCCTTATTGATTCTTCATCAGGGCTACAAAAATTTAAAAAATTAAAATTGATGACACCTCATTCAAGGAACAGAGCAAAACAACAAATCAAGTTCATCAAATAATTTGCACAACACAGAAATTTCAACATGAAGTATTTTTCAGAATAAATAAAATGACACAACAAAAGGAACAGAACAAAAAAAATATTTCATAAATGTTGAATGAATAAAAAGGATATTCCCCATCATTTTTGGTTATTTTGTTACATTTCCACCATCAAAACGAACAAATATTTTCGTGTTTTTTCATTTCAGTATCGAAGTCCATCATTTAGTTAACAAAACGTCTATGTCATTTTTCTTTCAGAATTTACCGTTTTTTGTAAATAATATTATATCAATGTGTTGTTTTCGCGAAATTTATTCCCTTGAATTTTTCTATTCGATATGATAAATATCCGTTTTTATCAACGACAATTTATTAAGGTCTGTTTTAGCCGTCGATTAGTGAAAATTAATTGTTTCTTACAATTGAGGATTCTAAGATGGAATTGAATTTATTTTGAATGTCTCGTAGGTATCTCCTCCCAGATGACTGTGAATGAAAGAGAGGGTAGGATTTCTTGTTATATTCCCTGCTCCCATTTGTTCTATTGAGCTGAATAATCCAATAAATAAAAATTAATGCACTGCACTGCCATTTGGCGGTATACGTAAAGACTCTTAGATAAATATATGCGGTTTTCGTTACCCTGTATCACTTTTTTGTGAAACTTTCTTAGCCACAAGCAGGAATATTCCAACTCCTTTTGTTCCTGAAATACTGGGCGAAAACAAAAATGTTGACTTTTGGAGATTCTCAGGCCCTGTATGAGATGAGAAAAAAAATGAAAACTGATTATAATAGATAATGATTACTTTCAGTATCGTTCCAAACTCAATATAAAGTTGATGGTATCGGTCAAGGAACAAAAACAAAGAATACTATTCCTTCAGCGACGTTTCGCCTTTTTTGTGCCTTCTTAAGGCTAAAATAGGGAAAAACTCATAAACACCAATACAATACAATTAAAAAAATACAATGATATGAATAATAAGCAAGGAGACAGTAAAATAAATAAATTAAAGGTAATAACAGGTCGGCATGAACAATCAAAGACGGATATACGAAAATATAGCATATTTTGCGATACTGCCCGGAGTGAAAAAAGGTACGAGAGTATCTCAGGAAGCCATCGACAACTTCGTCGTGAAATCCCCGAACTGAAGAAAGTTGTTATAGTTTCAGATACGTCGGACGATTTGTTCGAATATTCCGTTCCCTTTATTTTCTTTCCGCGATTCCGCATCGTACGCCCGCCGGCGGAATCCAAAGGACGAATTTTACGTATTATAACTCGGTGCGAGAAAGAAATACAGGGAAGTAGCCCGTAAAAACCTCCGACGGAGTGTGAAAAGTTGGAAATGCATTAACTGTCGGGTTTTATATTCCGGGAAACTCGACCGTTATGCGGTTTTTGTATCGGATCCGGTCGGCTGGTCGACCCGACTCGATTACCGTAAGTTCGCCCTACACTTTCGGGGCATTCTTTCGACCGATGTGCTTTCCGGCAATTTTCCGAGATAGTTTTTTCGAAATTTCCATTTTACCAGAAGCATATGAGGAAGATGTTAAATTGATTTATGAACTGATGGTTTCGATATGGGGTGCACTGAAATGTAACTGTTCCAATCAGGATCAGAATATTTTCTTCACCAGACTGAAAATGTTTACCACATTTCATCAGGTTCATTCCTCTCAGATATTTTTATGAAGGCTCCTTCTCTTTTTTTGAGGATTCACAAAATCTCTTGTATGGTATTGAAACAGATACAGTTCTGATGAGAGACCCTCGAACAACATCCTAAAAGGTTTGAACTTTCTTTGAATTTTGTGAACAATGCCTTATGGTGTTTTATTAGGGTCCAAGTATAGGGTATCCAAGTGTCGGGTATCCAAGTTTCGGCATCCAAGTATCAGGTATCCAAGTATCGGGTATCCAAGTACCTGCCATAAGTATCGGCCATCCAGGTGTCTGGCATCCTAGTACCTGCCATCCAAGTATCTGGCATCCAAGTGCCTGGCATACGAGTGCTTAGCATCCACGTTCCAAGTACTACTGACGTCTCTACTTTGAGCCATTCAGTGGTTGAGGTAACCGGTGCTCTGCACTGGCTTTAGGTTTATAATACATTATTGTTGAAAGTGAATTACTGATAGCAGGAGTGACCTCTCAATCACCGCTGGCTCCTTTCATTTACGTCTAACTTTTATTAGACTCTTAATTGAGTTCATTGTAGTGGCAGATTGCCCAATTTACATTTTTACCTTTGCCTTATTGCTATTCTGGTAGGGGAGTACGCCATTTTGTGGATTGTAGGGCAGGCATTTCTCTACCTGGCGCCCATTCATAAGTTTCATCTTTTCTTATAACCCACTCCCATCTTCACTGAGTTTAGCCGCGAGCCCAATTTTGCCAAGTGACCAGGCTTACTCAAGTCAACGCGTCACAACTTGTCAAATGTGTACGCTTCCAATAGTTTATGCTTAGGTTACTTACCGACTTACGGGGTCTAATCTCAACATGATGCATAAAAAAATCTCCCATTCGGTTTTCTGTTGCAAACGCGGAATTTTGTACTGTACACGTTATGCACGTATGGACTCGTATTCGGCAAAGGGCAGCGACCTTCCGAATCCCATTAAGCGCGATTTTTCCGCGTTCCCCCAATCGAATCCGCCGAAAAAAAAATGAAGCCCGGCGAACGGACGAGTTTCCAATTAGAACTCCCCGCGGCCCCGTCCCGAAGATACGACGACGCCGCGTCCGAAAAATCGCATTAGGGGGCTCGGCAGATTTCCCTAATGACCCCTCATTTCCACGCCGCCGTCCGAATCCGGGCGGTCATATTCGCCGGGAATTGATTCGCAGTTCATCGTGCGTGTCCATTTATTTCGAGGCCTCCTCGTTTTTCCAGTCGCGATTTATCGGCGGAAAACGTTCGGAATTTAATCCGCCCCCCGCGGCGCGGCCTAATGATCGGTTCTTCGTATGACGGAATGCGGAAAAACGAACGAGGGAAAGGCCGCGGTTGGGATATTTCACCGGAATGGGCTTTTTTGATCGGTAAACCTCGCACCACTGCCGAAAAACGCTCAGAAATGGAAGTAGGGCGAACATTAAAGGCACTCTAAGATTTGTCTGCCGACAACTACTTTTAATCCGAACATTCTTCGACGTGTACGATTTTTTAACAGTAGATTCTTCTCATTGAACGAAACACTTTTTTCGTATACCATTTTTCAAAATTCGGCTTCCTCAGAAAGATACAGGGTGTCAAAGTTACTTGGCCGACAACACTTTTCTCCTCATATTTTCGGAACCGTTATTTCAAAGTCACGGAATTTAGTTGAGGAGTGTACTCTATTTATGCAGCATGTTTCTCAATTTACACTCATTGAATATTCCTTCTGGTATCGAAGTTACCACTTAGTATCTTCGACACGAATCGTTCATCGGCGTTTGTGTAATATAATAGTTCTTTTGAAAATTAGTGTTCCCAGCGTCAAGTCATGTGTTCCTTCGGCATTTCCTCTCTTTCTCTTTCGCGTGAAAACTTTTTACTGCCACGTTTTTGTCGCTCGGCGTAGAGTACCCGCATAAGGCTCAACAACATTATTTCCAAGTCCGGAGAGGCGTTAGCAGATTCGAATAAAGAACTTAATACCTGGCTTTAGTAGTCTAAAAAGGACCGTTAATGAATAATCCATAAAAGTTTCATTAGCGCCGAGTATTGCCGAGAATAACGAGATCTAGCGGGAGATATTCCGACGAAAAGCCCACACTATTGCTCGCGTAGCTTAACAGGCCAGGAAGTATGAAAAAAAAAACGGGTTTTTCGCGCGCTATCCACTATACGTCACAATTTGTGAGCGGGCAAGTTTGACAATTCCGTGTTTGCAGGTTTTTCTTGGTCCATTTATCAAAGGAACAACGAAACTGAACAATATTAGTCGGCGTTCCGGTTGATTTATTGCCGTTTTCACCGCGACATTTCTGGCTACCAGTGTACGTTCCATTAGTTTTTTGGTCGGTCTATTTGGGAAGTTTGCGACACAGCTCGAAAGGGACGTGGGAATCAGGGATGAAACGAATGCACTAAACAGCATCTGGAGGCCTTCTGAGAACAAATAACATGAGGAATTAAGGTCTTCAATATTGAAAAATACATTTGAATATGTAGTTATTTGGTGAAGGGAAAATGAGTGATTATGTTGAATGGTTCCTTAAATTTTCCATATATTATTTCGCAAGTAGTGTTTTATTCTTTGAATATTCCTGGATTTAATGTTTCATCTCCAGAATACATCGAGCAGCAACAGCCAGATGCAATATCAACTCGAATGACCGTATCAATGTATGCATGTATGCCGTGCATGTTATCCACAGACAAAACATATCCTTAATGGGATATGCCGAATATGCTCGTGCACTCGGATACTGAATCAACATCTAATGATAATACGGGTATCAATTCAACACGAATTTCTAATGAATGGAATTGATAGGATTTCAATTATTGATTGCGATTGATATCGCCAGAGAAGATTCATTTCATGTTTGTCTTCCGTCATCGGATTTGGCAATATATACATGGCTTTAGATCTAATTCCATCGTTTCAGTAACTACTCCTAGCCGATAATTGCGGTACTGCATGTCCCCTTTTGCCGTTATATTGCGCTGAATGCGTTTCCATAAGCTTTAACATACAAACATTCGGTTCCTTTCATAACAAAACGGCCAGAAGACAGAGCAATGTTGTAGATGACGAAATTATGAAGTCTAGGATCATGTTGTCAGGGGAATTTTGGTAATCATTACAAATTCAATATAGAACAACATCTGAAGGAAACAGATTTTGTCAAGCAAAGCTCTTTCGAGTTCTAGAAGAATATCAATCACTTTAAACATGGGAATTGTGAGGAGTTGTGACAATGACCCTGTGTAGCTTGGCAAACAGAGCGCTAGCCGCCTGCGAACCAATCACAACGACCACTGGGGAAAATGGAGAAATTATCTGATGGTAACTCCATCGACGAACGTACAAACATTTGACCAAGCCGAGCGATAACGCTGACATTTGCTTTGGGAAAGCAGCATCCGAAAGAGGAATTTTCCATTTCCATCGATTCGTTAAATTGGCCGCACCGACGAAAAAGAATTCAAAGGTCGAACGACCCGGTTTTGAAAAGTATGTCACGTGCCTAGGACGATGCTCGAACGGCGCATGTTGGAATTGTGCCGAAGCTATCTCTGATGAAATCATGGGGCAGATGAAACAGTGTCATTTTACGAACGTGATGTACTCATGTAAATTGGATCTCCACCAACTGAACATTGTTTTTTTAACTGTCATTTATAGAAAGTCTAATTCTCGAAAATGTCCAGGACGCTAGGGATTCTCCAGTCCGATGGCTTTTACTTTGAGACAAATCCTATTGAATCCAGAAATCTTACTGAAGATATCAATAACCTGCTGTTTGATATCACCACTGTGCGAATATTCCTATCCCTCCAGGACTTAGGTATCTTTCCCGGTCCTTCAAAACGTACAGTAGTGGGTCGTGTATCCTGTTTCTTCGCCTGTAGGATATATATTAAGTTCCCTGATTAAACACGGCGTATAAAGGAGCAAACCCTTATTACGCCGTCCTAACTAAAACATAAATTTGACGTTTTCCACTTTTGAATCCCACCTCCCGATGAAAGGTCTTCCGCGCCGGCATAATCCTCTTGAATTAATGAAAATTTCCATGAATATAAGAGTGGGAGCGAAGGAAGTGATTATCAGATTTGACGTCGGTCCCTCTTCCTGGTGGATTTATCGTCAGCTGCTTTTATGCCGCCTCGCTAATTTCGCGACGAGCCGCTAATGACGATCGAGATCCGAAATTAAAAAGTAACATTGTTCGGGACTAACGTTCCGATAGCTGATGGCTTGAATCGCTATCGGACACGTGTCAGACGAATATTTTCCTTCGTTGTTATTGTCCTCGAATTAGATAAGGGCTTTCGTTCTCAGTAAGTAAAATTCGAATCATCTAGAATCAACTCTTCTGGACTTTTTGCGACGTAGCTCCTAAACTGTAGAGTCCACTCTATACATACTTGATACTAATAAATCCAGAATTTTCACTACCATTCCTTGTCCTTTCTGATTGGAAAGCCACAAAAAGTGGATACGTTCACTGGAGCGGGAGCTATGACGAGTTGAAAATTTGAAGAAATGCCATTTCGCAGGTGAAAATCTGAACTATGATAGATAGAGACTCGAATTGTTTTTTATTGAATTCAGCGACGTCGAAAACCCACATTTTGGTACCAAACTCGTCTATATAGGCCCTGTTTTAACCGATTTTCTCCACTTTTATATTTTCCGTATTTCATTTCCGAGTTTTGTTCAGACGCTCAAAGCACTCAAAATATGTGCGGTATTGATCAGCTTTATGGGTATTCTGCATGATTCGAATGGATAGTAGATCCTCAAGATCGAAAAACGACTTTGGATTCACCAGTGATTACTTGGCGATGACAAATATGGTGTTTTTGGGGGGTCTTACCACTCTTACCCCTTTGGCATTTTTCACCAAAAAAGTTGAGATTTTCGATTTCAATTTTATTATGCCTAGAGATATGTACTTTGGATAATGCTGATTAACAATTCCCAAACAAAAAGTGGATACGATCATACGAGCGGGAGCTATGGCGAGTTGAAATTTCGGATTTTTGAAAAAATGCCATTTGACAGGTCAAAATCTAAACTATGATAGAAAGCGACTTGAATTTGTTTTTATCGAATAGAGCGCCCTCGAAAACCTACATTTTGATACCAAATATGTCCATATAGATCCTCCTTGAGCCGAATTGTGATTGTTTTAGTTTTTGCATTTTTCATTTTCGAGTTTTGTTCAGACGCTCAGGGCACTCAAAGTATGAGCGATACTGATCAGTTTTTATGGGTATTCTGCATGATTCAAATGGATAGTAGATCCTCAAGATCGAAAAACGACTTTGGATTCGCCAGTGATTACTTGGCGATGACAAATATGGTGTTTTTGGGAGGTCTTACCCCTTTGGCATTTTTCACCAAAAAAGTTGAGATTTTCGATTTCAATTTTATTATGCCTAGAGATACCTTGGATAATGCTGATTAACAATTCCCAAACAAAAAGTGGATACGATCATAGGAGCGGGAGCTATGGCGAGTTGAAATTTCGGATTTTTGAAAAAATGCCATTTGACAGGTCAATATCTAAACTATGATAGATAGCGACTCGAATTTGTTTTTATCGAATAGAGCGCCCTCGAAAACCTACATTTTGATACCAAATATGTCCATATAGGTCCTCCTTGAGCCGAATTGTGATTGTTTTAGTTTTTGCATTTTTCATTTTCGAGTTTTGTTCAGACGCTCAGGGCACTCAAAGTATGAGCGATACTGATCAGTTTTTATGGGTATTCTGCATGATTCGAATGGATAGTAGATCCTCAAGATCGAAAAACGACTTTGGATTCGCCAGTGATTACTTGGCGATGACAAATATGGTGTTTTTGGGGGGTCTTACCCCTTTGGGATTTTTCACCAAAAAAGTTGAGATTTTCGATTTCAATTTTATTATGCCTAGAGATGCTTTGGATAATGCTGATTAACAATTCCCAAACAAAAAGTGGATACGATCATAGGAGCGGGAGCTATGGCGAGTTGAAATTTCGGATTTTTGAAAAAATGCCATTTGACAGGTCGAAATCTAAACTATGATAGATAGCGACTTGAATTTGTTTTTATCGAATAGAGCGCCCTCGAAAACCTACATTTTGATACCAAATATGTCCATATAGGTCCTCCTTGAGCCGAATTGTGATTGTTTTAGTTTTTGCATTTTTCATTTTCGAGTTTTGTTCAGACGCTCAGAGCACTCAAAGTATGAGCGATACTGATCAGTTTTATGGGTATTCTGCATGATTCGAATGGATAGTAGATCCTCAAGATCGAAAAACGACTTTGGATTCGCCAGTGATTACTTGGCGATGACAAATATGGTGTTTTTGGGGGTTCTTACCCCTTTGGGATTTTTCACCAAAAAAGTTGAGATTTTCGATTTCAATTTTATTATGCCTAGAGATGCTTTGGATAATGCTGATTAACAATTCCCAAACAAAAAGTGGATACGATCATAGGAGCGGGAGCTATGGCGAGTTGAAATTTCGGATTTTTGAAAAAATGCCATTTGACAGGTCGAAATCTAAACTATGATAGATAGCGACTCGAATTTGTTTTTATCGAATAGAGCGCCCTCGAAAACCTACATTTTGATACCAAATATGTCCATATAGGTCCTCCTTGAGCCGAATTGTGATTGTTTTAGTTTTTGCATTTTTCATTTTCGAGTTTTGTTCAGACGCTCAGAGCACTCAAAGTTTGAGCGATACTGATCAGCTTCATAGGTATTCTGCATGACTCGAATGGCTAGTAGATCCTCAAGATCGAAAAACGACTTTGGATTCGCCAGAGATTCCTTGGCGATGACAAATATGGTGTTTTTGGGGGGTCTCACCCCTTTGGCATTTTTCACCAAAAAAGTTGAGATTTTCGAATTCTATTTTATTATGCCTAGAGAGACTTTGGACAATGCTGATTAACAATTCCCAAACAAAAAGTGGATACGATCATAGGAGCGGGAGCTATGGCGAGTTGAAATTTCGGATTTTTGAAAAAATGCCATTTGACAGGCCAAAATCTAAACTATGATAGATAGCGACTTGAATTTGTTTTTATCGAATAGAGCGCCCTCGAAAACCTACATTTTGATACCAAATATGTCCATATAGGTCCTCCTTGAGCCGAATTGTGATTGTTTTAGTTTTTGCATTTTTCATTTTCGAGTTTTGTTCAGACGCTCAGGGCACTCAAAGTATGAGCGATACTGATCAGTTTTTATGGGTATTCTGCATGATTCGAATGGATAGTAGATCCTCAAGATCGAAAAACGACTTTGGATTCGCCAGTGATTACTTGGCGATGACAAATATGGTGTTTTTGGGGGGTCTTACCCCTTTGGGATTTTTCACCAAAAAAGTTGAGATTTTCGATTTCAATTTTATTATGCCTAGAGATACTTTGGATAATGCTGATTAACAATTCCCAAACAAAAAGTGGATACGATCATAGGAGCGGGAGCTATGGCGAGTTGAAATTTCGGATTTTTGAAAAAATGCCATTTGACAGGCCAAAATCTAAACTATGATAGATAGCGACTCGAATTTGTTTTTATCGAATAGAGCGCCCTCGAAAACCTACATTTTGATACCAAATATGTCCATATAGGTCCTCCTTGAGCCGAATTGTGATTGTTTTAGTTTTTGCATTTTTCATTTTCGAGTTTTGTTCAGACGCTCAGAGCACTCAAAGTTTGAGCGATACTGATCAGCTTCATAGGTATTCTGCATGACTCGAATGGCTAGTAGATCCTCAAGATCGAAAAACGACTTTGGATTCGCCAGAGATTCCTTGGCGATGACAAATATGGTGTTTTTGGGGGGTCTCACCCCTTTGGCATTTTTCACCAAAAAAGTTGAGATTTTCGAATTCTATTTTATTATGCCTAGAGAGACTTTGGACAATGCTGATTAACAATTCCCAAACAAAAAGTGGATACGATCATAGGAGCGGGAGCTATGGCGAGTTGAAATTTCGGATTTTTGAAAAAATGCCATTTGACAGGCCAAAATCTAAACTATGATAGATAGCGACTTGAATTTGTTTTTATCGAATAGAGCGCCCTCGAAAACCTACATTTTGATACCAAATATGTCCATATAGGTCCTCCTTGAGCCGAATTGTGATTGTTTTAGTTTTTGCATTTTTCATTTTCGAGTTTTGTTCAGACGCTCAGGGCACTCAAAGTATGAGCGATACTGATCAGTTTTTATGGGTATTCTGCATGATTCGAATGGATAGTAGATCCTCAAGATCGAAAAACGACTTTGGATTCGCCAGTGATTACTTGGCGATGACAAATATGGTGTTTTTGGGGGGTCTTACCCCTTTGGGATTTTTCACCAAAAAAGTTGAGATTTTCGATTTCAATTTTATTATGCCTAGAGATACTTTGGATAATGCTGATTAACAATTCCCAAACAAAAAGTGGATACGATCATAGGAGCGGGAGCTATGGCGAGTTGAAATTTCGGATTTTTGAAAAAATGCCATTTGACAGGCCAAAATCTAAACTATGATAGATAGCGACTCGAATTTGTTTTTATCGAATAGAGCGCCCTCGAAAACCTACATTTTGATACCAAATATGTCCATATAGGTCCTCCTTGAGCCGAATTGTGATTGTTTTAGTTTTTGCATTTTTCATTTTCGAGTTTTGTTCAGACGCTCAGAGCACTCAAAGTTTGAGCGATACTGATCAGCTTCATAGGTATTCTGCATGACTCGAATGGCTAGTAGATCCTCAAGATCGAAAAACGACTTTGGATTCGCCAGAGATTCCTTGGCGATGACAAATATGGTGTTTTTGGGGGGTCTCACCCCTTTGGCATTTTTCACCAAAAAAGTTGAGATTTTCGAATTCTATTTTATTATGCCTAGAGAGACTTTGGACAATGCTGATTAACAATTCCCAAACAAAAAGTGGATACGATCATAGGAGTGGGAGCTATGGCGAGTTGAAATTTCGGATTTTTGAAAAAATGCCATTTGACAGGTCGAAATCTAAACTATGATAGATAGCGACTTGAATTTGTTTTTATCGAATAGAGCGCCCTCGAAAACCTACATTTCGATACCAAATATGTCCATATAGGTCCTCCTTGAGCCGAATTGTGATTGTTTTAGTTTTTGCATTTTTCATTTTCGAGTTTTGTTCAGACGCTCAGAGCACTCAAAGTATGAGCGATACTGATCAGTTTTATGGGTATTCTGCATGATTCGAATAAATTGTAGATCTTACAGATGGAATAACGCCTTCAGAGTCGCCAGGGATTTCATGATGATGACAAATATGCGGTCTTTCGGGGATGAAAATCTATGAGTCCTATACTTGATGCTTCATTGGTCATTCTGATCGAATCCAGAGTATCCATTACTAACCCATTCAAAATACTCCCTGTCCTTTCATCTTGGAACGTCACCAATTCTGATTTTATCAATCGGACCTAATGTCGCTTGGAAACCTTAAAATCTAGACCAAGTAGCCGTCTTTCACTCGGCTTCTCATGAAGACCTAAGGACGAGCCAGTCAAATGAAATCCAACAGAGTTCCCGATCACCGAATAACCCCAATTCCCCCGAAACAAACCCTCATAAATCTCCACATCCTCCCAATACCACCTGGATCTGACGTCGATAACGTAGCCTGGAATCCGTCGGAGATCCCTGACCCTTATTTTTCGTAACGAGGAACCCCAGACGCGATCCGAAACAACAGGACTCGCCTACCCCCGAACGGGTATGAAATTTCACCGGCTCATTTATCCGAACAACGCGTAAAGTGCGAAATCCATTCGATCGCTAATTAGAGCGACTCAACTTTAATTGCTCGCGCCTCTTGATCCCCTCTCCACGGTCGGGAAGTGTCATACATCAATAGTGGGTAATTTTAAATTTCTGTTTATGACAACTTTGTTCGCTGCCGTCAGGGTTTCGATTAATCAGGAACTCGGCGAAATGGAAAATCCGCGGAATTGGATTCTGTGTGTTTATCATCGACTGCGTCAATCGGAAATGTAATTTCGACGGAAAAAAGAGTTTCGCGTGATGCGACAACGGCGGACGAAACCGCGGTCCTAATGGAGTTGAAATTTTCCATCGACCGAATGCCATCAGTGTCCGTGTTTTATGGCATTTTTCAAACTCGGATATTGTTCCTTTCATCCCGCGGTAACAAAGAGGACCTTCACAATGAAATTTGAATTTTTTCAAGTTGCAATCTCTCGGTTCCCTCGGTAGACAAATGAGATTGATATTGATTCGAACCGGCTACTCTTATGTTATCCTTTTGGTAAGTTCGCAGATATCCAACAAACAAATGTAATTAATAATCGAAGTTTTGTTTTTTACTTGCAGTTAAACGATTTTACATTCCTCCTTTTGATGGTGAAGAATGTACATCGAAAAGAAATGAGAAGTCTAGATCTTTCCCTGCGGCTTTAAGGGGGGCATTTACATTACAGGGTATACTTATATTTTTGGTTTGGCTTGTGATCATCTATGTTTGGTAGGACTCTATGCTACGTTGTAGTAACTCAGATTCGTAATAACTCAGATAAGTGAAATATTGGATGGGAAATAATGGGGTGAAATAGATAAATAATACACTAGATTGGACACAAAGGTGGAACAGGCCTTTTTTGGTCCACCGAAGCAGTTCGAGGGAACAGCTTCCTAATAAGGGAAAACGAACCAAATCCTCATTGGATTTGAAAGAAAAAACCCTTATAGCATTACAGATGAAATGTTTACAATCCATAGATCAATAATTAATAAGACGAGCACTGGTGATATGTACAATATGGAGCTTCCTATACCCTGGTAAGGATATTGCTGGCACAATCCTGATAAATAGTATAATTCCAATAGTTCTAAGGTTATAGGCATATAAAGTGTGTCACCTGATCATTATTGAAATTCCTACGCAGTGTGTTTGTAGTTCCTAGTGTGAGAGTCCTTCCTTATATTTCCTGTTGACTGATGAACGTTGGAACCAGATCGAAGCAATCCTTCCTTCACTTGCCTGGCTCGCCAAGGCCCGAAGACGAGGCTATGTTTCTGAGAACGTCTGTAGAACTCTCAGGGGAAGTCTCAAGCCACTTCGTGGGAGATGTTTTCCCTGACACAGACGATAAAAACAGTTTATCCTAGGTCTCCAAACCAAGTATCGTTGTACTTGAAATATTATCCTAAAAGCAACAACTCCAATGCCTATACCATAATGTTGATTGAAAAGTTAAATGTGCAGTAGTTCTTACCAACGGTTGTAACGGAGCAAGTTTTCCGGCTGGAATTAGAGAGTACATCGGCTCGCGGTAATTGTCGCGGTGATCGATGCGTGATAGGTCATGATCGCGGGGTCAACCGCGTTGGGCGTGGTCAGCGCCGCGACCTGGAAACGTATAAGATCGGACGCGCGGTCGGTAATAAATGAATTGCGGTACCGACAGTCATCTTCAGAGAATCCGAATCCAGGCCCCCAGGTTAAGTGAAAGAAGCAGTAGTGCGTGCAAATCCAGGTTTCCCAGGTTTTCCAGGTTCCAGGTCCAGGTCTTGTTCTATACTATACTAAAATGGTAACTGGGTGGACCGGCCCGTGAGAATCTGTCCAAAAGTGGGTCCAGAAGAACATTAAAATCGCAGCGAAGCTGCGATACCGTGAGGAAGTTTTTATACGGTCGAAAAGAGGAATAATCGATTTATACTTGGGTGAAATTTTGATTCTCTAGACGCAGTAGAAATATTTTTAAAAAATTCGCGAAAATCGCGAAAAAATCCGACAAAAAGGGTCATTTTAAACTCGATAAAACTTTTTCCACAGATATCCTGACCGTGATGTAAATATACGGATCGAAAGAGGAAAATTCAATGCAAAATAGCTTGGTATTCATTTTCTCCAAAATTTTCCCATTTCAGGAAACTTGATCAAACTTTGACATTCCGCCTATAAAATCACCCGAGTTCTACCGATGAGGATAACTACTTAAAAGGTAGATCTGCTGGCCCATACTAGTTATTAAAAATAATCCGAAACGGTGAGTAAACCGAAGGGTTACGCGTGAGCAAGGTATGATTATTTCATTTAAATTTCATTTTGTTGATTTGTCGGTGTATTACTGTATTTTCTCATTTCGATCCTTTACCTCTCTGGATCATGGAATTGTGTAGTAGCTTCAAACGGCCTGCATAATTCTATGAATTTCCCCAGTATGCGGGGATGTACCTACATGTTAGCTTGAAACGGCGCATTTACATCTTCGTTCCTTTCCAAACATCCATGGTGCCAGGTAGTAGCTTGAAATGGCGTGCCTGACTCGGTGGATTTCACAGTATACAGGGTGGTGTATGTTAGCTAATATTCCATGGGGGTTAATAGAAGTAGAACGATGTTCCTCGTATTTAAAATTCCTTCAATTGGATTTAACGTCCTCTAAAACCTTCCCAGGCCAGGAACATTGTTCATTTTTTTCAAAATCGGTTCTGGATTTTAGTTCACGAACTCAGTTCAGGGCCGAACTTCGGTTCGGCTCTGATTTCCAGCGAGCGAAGCGATATCATTGCGCTTTATCTTTATTGTATCCTTTTTCCCATGCCGACGCAGGGTCTACAAAGTAAGTGTATACTGCACAAATAGTTCCTTCCGAAAACGCAATATTCGCTTTTCCGTGCAAACGCAGCGTTTCCCTCCTTCTCGATTCCCGTTTTTGCATCTCCGGAGGGATGGAGGTGGCGGCGGAATAACGCGTTCATTGTAAGCGAATTTATGCACGTTCTGTCCATTACGAATATACCGTACATTCCGCATGGAAATGGCCGACATAGGCGGAAATATCGGGGCTATGAAGCCCGCGAAAGGCTGACCGAGCCTTTGGCCTTAGGGCCATCGACGAGCCGTTGTATCTTTCTGCTCGGCGCGTTATTATGCAGTTTGCGAAATGGAGATTCGACCTGCCGTACCGATGTTTTCTTAACGAGCCGTTTTATTCGAAGTGTGCCGTTTGGGAACGCCGAACTGACCGACAGCACGTAAATGTTTATTGTGATATTGCGGTTATTTTCTTTATGAGGAGAATTCTTTTCCATATGGTCCCTGTTTGAACCGATTTTCTCTACTGTTATTTTTTCCATTTTTCATTCTCGAGTTTTGTTCAGACGTTCGAAGCACTCAAAGTATCGGCGATATTGATCAGCTTTATGGGTATTCTGCATGACTCGAATGGCTAGTAGATCCTCAAGATCGAAAAACGACTTTGGATTCGCCAGAGATTCCTTGGCGATGACAAATATGGTGTTTTTGGGGGGTCTCACCCCTTTGGCATTTTTCACCAAAAAAGTTGAGATTTTCGAATTCTATTTTATTATGCCTAGAGAGACTTTGGACAATGCTGATTAACAATTCCCAAACAAAAAGTGGATACGATCATAGGAGCGGGAGCTATGGCGAGTTGAAATTTCGGATTTTTGAAAAAATGCCATTTGACAGGCCAAAATCTAAACTATGATAGATAGCGACTTGAATTTGTTTTTATCGAATAGAGCGCCCTCGAAAACCTACATTTTGATACCAAATATGTCCATATAGGTCCTCCTTGAGCCGAATTGTGATTGTTTTAGTTTGTGCATTTTTCATTCTCGAGTTTTGTTCAGACGCTCAGAGCACTCAAAGTTTGAGCGATACTGATCAGCTTCATAGGTATTCTGCATGACTCGAATGGCTAGTAGATCCTCAAGATCGAAAAACGACTTTGGATTCGCCAGAGATTCCTTGGCGATGACAAATATGGTGTTTTTGGGGGGTCTCACCCCTTTGGCATTTTTCACCAAAAAAGTTGAGATTTTCGAATTCTATTTTATTATGCCTAGAGAGACTTTGGACAATGCTGATTAACAATTCCCAAACAAAAAGTGGATACGATCATAGGAGCGGGAGCTATGGCGAGTTGAAATTTCGGATTTTTGAAAAAATGCCATTTGACAGGCCAAAATCTAAACTATGATAGATAGCGACTTGAATTTGTTTTTATCGAATAGAGCGCCCTCGAAAACCTACATTTTGATACCAAATATGTCCATATAGGTCCTCCTTGAGCCGAATTGTGATTGTTTTAGTTTTTGCATTTTTCATTTTCGAGTTTTGTTCAGACGCTCAGAGCACTCAAAGTTTGAGCGATACTGATCAGCTTCATAGGTATTCTGCATGACTCGAATGGCTAGTAGATCCTCAAGATCGAAAAACGACTTTGGATTCGCCAGAGATTCCTTGGCGATGACAAATATGGTGTTTTTGGGGGGTCTCACCCCTTTGGCATTTTTCACCAAAAAAGTTGAGATTTTCGAATTCTATTTTATTATGCCTAGAGAGACTTTGGACAATGCTGATTAACAATTCCCAAACAAAAAGTGGATACGATCATAGGAGCGGGAGCTATGGCGAGTTGAAATTTCGGATTTTTGAAAAAATGCCATTTGACAGGCCAAAATCTAAACTATGATAGATAGCGACTTGAATTTGTTTTTATCGAATAGAGCGCCCTCGAAAACCTACATTTTGATACCAAATATGTCCATATAGGTCCTCCTTGCGCCGAATTGTGATTGTTTTAGTTTTTGCATTTTTCATTTTCGAGTTTTGTTCAGACGCTCAGAGCACTCAAAGTTTGAGCGATACTGATCAGCTTCATAGGTATTCTGCATGACTCGTGTGGGTAGTAGATCCTCAAGATCAAAAAACGACTTTGGATTCGCCAGTGATTACTTGGCGATGACAAATATGGTGTTTTTGGGGGGTCTTACATCTTTGGCATTTTTCACCAAAAAAGTTGAGATTTTCGAATTCTATTTTATTATGCCTAGAGAGACTTTGGACAATGCTGATTAACAATTCCCAAACAAAAAGTGGATACGATCATAGGAGCGGGAGCTATGGCGATTTGAAATTTAGGATTTTTGAAAAAATGCCATTTGACAGGTCAAAATCTAAATCATGTTAGATAGCGACTTGAATTTATTTCTATCGAATAGAGCGCCCTCGAAAACCTACATTTTGATACCAAATATGTCCATATAGGTCCTCCTTGAGCCGAATTGTGATTGTTTTAGTTTTTGCATGTTTCATTTTCGAGTTTTGTTCAGACGCTCAGAGCACTCAAAGTTTGAGCGATACTGATCAGCTTCATAGGTATTCTGCATGACTCATGTGGGTAGTACATTCTCAAGATCGAAAAACGACTTTGGATTCGCCAGTGATTCCTTGGCGATGACAAATATGGTGTTTTTGGGGGGTCTTACCCCTTTGGCATTTTTCACCAAAAAAGTTGAGATTTTCGAATTCTATTTTATTATGCCTAGAGAGACTTTGGACAATGCTGATTAACAAATCCCAAACGAAAAGTGGATACGATCATAGGAGCGGGAGCTATGGCGATTTGAAATTTAGGATTTTTGAAAAAATGCCATTTGACAGGTCAAAATCTAAATCATGTTAGATAGCGACTTGAATTTATTTCTATCGAATAGAGCGCCCTCGAAAACCTACATTTTGATACCAAATATGTCCATATAGGTCCTCCTTGAGCCGAATTGTGATTGTTTTAGTTTTTGCATTTTTCATTTTCGAGTTTTGTTCAGACGCTCAGAGCACTCAAAGTTTGAGCGATACTGATCAGCTTCATAGGTATTCTGCATGACTCGAATGGCTAGTAGATCCTCAAGATCGAAAAACGACTTTGGATTCGCCAGAGATTCCTTGGCGATGACAAATATGGTGTTTTTGGGGGGTCTCACCCCTTTGGCATTTTTCACCAAAAAAGTTGAGATTTTCGAATTCTATTTTATTATGCCTAGAGAGACTTTGGACAATGCTGATTAACAATTCCCAAACAAAAAGTGGATACGATCATAGGAGCGGGAGCTATGGCGAGTTGAAATTTCGGATTTTTGAAAAAATGCCATTTGACAGGCCAAAATCTAAACTATGATAGATAGCGACTTGAATTTGTTTTTATCGAATAGAGCGCCCTCGAAAACCTACATTTTGATACCAAATATGTCCATATAGGTCCTCCTTGCGCCGAATTGTGATTGTTTTAGTTTTTGCATTTTTCATTTTCGAGTTTTGTTCAGACGCTCAGAGCACTCAAAGTTTGAGCGATACTGATCAGCTTCATAGGTATTCTGCATGACTCGTGTGGGTAGTAGATCCTCAAGATCAAAAAACGACTTTGGATTCGCCAGTGATTACTTGGCGATGACAAATATGGTGTTTTTGGGGGGTCTTACATCTTTGGCATTTTTCACCAAAAAAGTTGAGATTTTCGAATTCTATTTTATTATGCCTAGAGAGACTTTGGACAATGCTGATTAACAATTCCCAAACAAAAAGTGGATACGATCATAGGAGCGGGAGCTATGGCGATTTGAAATTTAGGATTTTTGAAAAAATGCCATTTGACAGGTCAAAATCTAAATCATGTTAGATAGCGACTTGAATTTATTTCTATCGAATAGAGCGCCCTCGAAAACCTACATTTTGATACCAAATATGTCCATATAGGTCCTCCTTGAGCCGAATTGTGATTGTTTTAGTTTTTGCATGTTTCATTTTCGAGTTTTGTTCAGACGCTCAGAGCACTCAAAGTTTGAGCGATACTGATCAGCTTCATAGGTATTCTGCATGACTCATGTGGGTAGTACATTCTCAAGATCGAAAAACGACTTTGGATTCGCCAGTGATTCCTTGGCGATGACAAATATGGTGTTTTTGGGGGGTCTTACCCCTTTGGCATTTTTCACCAAAAAAGTTGAGATTTTCGAATTCTATTTTATTATGCCTAGAGAGACTTTGGACAATGCTGATTAACAAATCCCAAACGAAAAGTGGATACGATCATAGGAGCGGGAGCTATGGCGAATTGAAATTTAGGATTTTTGAAAAAATGCCATTTGACAGGTCAAAATCTAAATCATGTTAGATAGCGACTTGAATTTATTTCTATCGAATAGAGCGCCCTCGAAAACCTACATTTTGATACCAAATATGTCCATATAGGTCCTCCTTGAGCCGAATTGTGATTGTTTTAGTTTTTGCATTTTTCATTTTCGAGTTTTGTTCAGACGCTCAGAGCACTCAAAGTTTGAGCGATACTGATCAGCTTCATAGGTATTCTGCATGACTCGTGTGGGTAGTAGATCCTCAAGATCGAAAAACGACTTTTGATTCGCCAGTGATTACTTGGCGATGACAAATATGGTGTTTTTGGGGGGTCTTACCCCTTTGGCATTTTTCACCAAAAAAGTTGAGATTTTCGAATTCTATTTTATTATGCCTAGAGAGACTTTGGAAAATGCTGATTAACAATTCCTAAACAAAAAGTGGATACGATCATAGGAGTGGGAGCTATGGCGAGTTGAAATTTCGGATTTTTGAAAAAATGCCATTTGACAGGTCAAAATCTAAACTATGATAGATAGCGACTTGAATTTGTTTCTATCGAATAGAGCGCCCTCGAAAACCTACATTTTGATACCAAATATGTCCATATAGGTCCTCCTTGAGCCGAATTGTGATTGTTTTAGTTTTTGCATTTTTCATTTTCGAGTTTTGTTCAGACGCTCAGAGCACTCAAAGTTTGAGCGATACTGATCAGCTTCATAGGTATTCTGCATGACCCGAATGGCTAGTAGATCCTCAAGATCGAAAAACGACTTTGGATTCGCCAGAGATTCCTTGGCGATGACAAATATGGTGTTTTTGGGGGGTCTCACCCCTTTGGCATTTTTCACCAGAAAAGTTGAGATTTTCGAATTCTATTTTATTATGCCTAGAGAGACTTTGGCCAATGCTGATTAACAATTCCCAAACAAAAAGTGGATACGATCATAGGAGTGGGAGCTATGGCGAGTTGAAAATGGGGATTTTTGAAAAAATGCCATTTGACAGGTCAAAATCTAAACTATGATAGATAGCGACTTGAATTTGTTTCTACCGAATAGAGCGCCCTCGAAAACCTACATTTTGATACCAAATATGTCCATATAGGTCCTCCTTGCGCCGAATTGTGATTGTTTTAGTTTTTGCATTTTTCATTTTCGAGTTTTGTTCAGACGCTCAGAGCACTCAAAGTTTGAGCGATACTGATCAGCTTCATAGGTATTCTGCATGACTCGTGTGGGTAGTAGATCCTCAAGATCAAAAAACGACTTTGGATTCGCCAGTGATTACTTGGCGATGACAAATATGGTGTTTTTGGGGGGTCTTACATCTTTGGCATTTTTCACCAAAAAAGTTGAGATTTTCGAATTCTATTTTATTATGCCTAGAGAGACTTTGGACAATGCTGATTAACAATTCCCAAACAAAAAGTGGATACGATCATAGGAGCGGGAGCTATGGCGATTTGAAATTTAGGATTTTTGAAAAAATGCCATTTGACAGGTCAAAATCTAAATCATGTTAGATAGCGACTTGAATTTATTTCTATCGAATAGAGCGCCCTCGAAAACCTACATTTTGATACCAAATATGTCCATATAGGTCCTCCTTGAGCCGAATTGTGATTGTTTTAGTTTTTGCATGTTTCATTTTCGAGTTTTGTTCAGACGCTCAGAGCACTCAAAGTTTGAGCGATACTGATCAGCTTCATAGGTATTCTGCATGACTCATGTGGGTAGTACATTCTCAAGATCGAAAAACGACTTTGGATTCGCCAGTGATTCCTTGGCGATGACAAATATGGTGTTTTTGGGGGGTCTTACCCCTTTGGCATTTTTCACCAAAAAAGTTGAGATTTTCGAATTCTATTTTATTATGCCTAGAGAGACTTTGGACAATGCTGATTAACAAATCCCAAACGAAAAGTGGATACGATCATAGGAGCGGGAGCTATGGCGATTTGAAATTTAGGATTTTTGAAAAAATGCCATTTGACAGGTCAAAATCTAAATCATGTTAGATAGCGACTTGAATTTATTTCTATCGAATAGAGCGCCCTCGAAAACCTACATTTTGATACCAAATATGTCCATATAGGTCCTCCTTGAGCCGAATTGTGATTGTTTTAGTTTTTGCATTTTTCATTTTCGAGTTTTGTTCAGACGCTCAGAGCACTCAAAGTTTGAGCGATACTGATCAGCTTCATAGGTATTCTGCATGACTCGTGTGGGTAGTAGATCCTCAAGATCGAAAAACGACTTTTGATTCGCCAGTGATTACTTGGCGATGACAAATATGGTGTTTTTGGGGGGTCTTACCCCTTTGGCATTTTTCACCAAAAAAGTTGAGATTTTCGAATTCTATTTTATTATGCCTAGAGAGACTTTGGAAAATGCTGATTAACAATTCCTAAACAAAAAGTGGATACGATCATAGGAGTGGGAGCTATGGCGAGTTGAAATTTCGGATTTTTGAAAAAATGCCATTTGACAGGTCAAAATCTAAACTATGATAGATAGCGACTTGAATTTGTTTCTATCGAATAGAGCGCCCTCGAAAACCTACATTTTGATACCAAATATGTCCATATAGGTCCTCCTTGAGCCGAATTGTGATTGTTTTAGTTTTTGCATTTTTCATTTTCGAGTTTTGTTCAGACGCTCAGAGCACTCAAAGTTTGAGCGATACTGATCAGCTTTATGGGTATTCTGCATGACTCGTGTGGGTAGTAGATCCTCAAGATCAAAAAACGACTTTGGATTCGCCAGTGATTACTTGGCGATGACAAATATGGTGTTTTTGGGGGGTCTTACCCCTTTGGCATTTTTCACCAGAAAAGTTGAGATTTTCGAATTCTATTTTATTATGCCTAGAGAGACTTTGGCCAATGCTGATTAACAATTCCCAAACAAAAAGTGGATACGATCATAGGAGTGGGAGCTATGGCGAGTTGAAAATGCGGATTTTTGAAAAAATGCCATTTGACAGGTCAAAATCTAAACTATGATAGATAGCGACTTGAATTTGTTTCTACCGAATAGAGCGCCCTCGAAAACCTACATTTTGATACCAAATATGTCCATATAGGTCCTCCTTGAGCCGAATTGTGATTGTTTTAGTTTTTGCATTTTTCATTTTCGAGTTTTGTTTGTATTCTGAAAGATTCGAATAGGTAGTAAATCCTCAAGATCGAAAAACACAACATTTGGAGGGTGGAAAGCGTTGCAAAGAAGGGGGTCAGGCAAGCTACGAAAACTGGTCTGGCATTAGAGTAAGAGGTCTAGCGTATATTTCTTTCGAAGGTATTTTTGGATCAAGATTTGCTCATTATTCCGTGGTTGCCTTCTTCCATACGTATATAAGAGATCCAGATATATCTCCTAGGAAAAGGTTCCGTCCAACTCCCACTCATATAATTTCGTCATCAGAACGAGAGCACGAGAAACCGGGCCAATTAAGGAACCTCCTGCAGCTGCCGAATCCGCTTCATTAATTAGTGATACAGCACAATGTCCCGTTCCCGGCAATCCCAACAGTTTTCTCCCGGAATCATTCAATCTACCGTCTCGTTCCTCGCAAGACGCGCGCGGCTTAGCTGCAGCATCCAGCTGCCCCGCTCCCTTGTTGGTTAGGATCGTGTTTAAGCTCTCTCTCGGGCGATAGACTTTCAGATACACCACCCTGTTTCCCCGAATCTCCGAACTGACTGATATATTCCGATTTGCCGACTTTATCGGAGCGGAAACGGCTGAGAGGTTCCGGAAGCTAATCGTATCGCCCGACGGAAGATTGAGTCTGTTTGTGATCTCATGAGTCGTCGGATTGAAATAGGGAGAGGAAAATTTGCCATCACGAAATGTGACTTTATGCATCTAATGAGATTAATTGACGATACCATTACCATTCAATGTGCCGATGGATCTGAGATTTTTTTCATTTTTTCGCCAGCTGATTTAACTCGAAGAACTCTGAGTCTCGGTATAACAAAGACTATAGTCCTGTCGGGCTAATACTACAAGAAGAACAACCGATAGATGATTCTTATAAAGAGCAGGCTCTACCGAATGAAGTAAAGCAACCTTCAAAGGACTGAGTAGAAACATAAGTAATGGAATGAAGGACAAGTGGAGTTTCCTGTGACTTCCAACAAAACGACGTAGTTCTTAAGCAATTAGCTCACATACGAAGAACAAGTTAAAGCTTCGTATCCCAATTCAAAGCCCCTATTACCTTTCGCTGACGTATAATAAACAACACATCTAATTTAATATTTCATTCGAGTCATACCTGAAGAAAAAAATCTCCCCGAGCGGAGCCCCCACATAGGCTGGGAGAAATTACTCGGAAACCATCAGTTGTCGGGGGCTGCAGGCGAATTCTCAACAAAACTGGGTAATTAGTTGTTGCACAAACTCCCTTCGTTAACGAGTTTTATGAAGTGTTTCCTACTATGGCATATTTGAATTGAGCACCGCGTCGCACGAAACAAAGTTGACGATAAACTAATCCAAACTCGAATCCGTGCCGAAATTAATTTTAATTCGTAATTTCTAGCGACATTTTGCGTCCGTGGCTTGGATGATGAGCATTGGGCTGGATTTGTTGATCTTTTAGAAGCACGGGAAGAGGGACGCACCTGTGGAGGTCCCCGAGGAGGTCCCCAAGTCGCTGAAAGAGATTCACATCAATTTCTCCTTGTGGAATAGGAAATATTTTCGATGAAATGCTTGATCGAATCCTCAGTCCATGTCATTTGATCTTCACACTGAAATTATTCAATTTTTGATAAAGGACCCCGCACTTTTCTTATGGCAAATGGCCTTCCGTCAAATGTTCTAATTTTTTTATATAATGTAGTACTCGACTTACTGATCAAAAGTGTCCATGGCCCCAACTCAATCCTATGACTAATTTTTGAGATACAGGGCGTTGAAGTTGAGAATTTCCCACTTTTACTACGCGCGAATCTCAAAACAGAATGGAATAAAATTCAATTTCTCTCAAGAAACATTTCATTCTATCCCCACGGAGCAACTATGTAGAGAAATATGACCGAAAATCGTTACGAATACAGGGTTATCCATAATTGAATGCATGCCCGATTTTGAAAGTATAAAATATGTCAGTTCCAGAGTGAAAACGTTCGCAAATTGAACTATTTCACTAGATAAGTTGTTGTTACATCGAAGAAACCCGAAATACCCGGAATTATTACTGGGTGATCCATTATTATAGAAACTATCCACAATGAAGGTTGAGGGGACACCCTGTATTTTTTTGTTGATTTAAGGTGTTTGTTTGATTTTTTTCAGGGCATATCATCATGGACTTCAAAGATTACAGGGTGATTCAGTCATGAAATAGACTGTGAACCTCACGAAAATACCCACAAACCACCTTTTCCTTCATCACCTACTATTTCAAGATTAACTTTCCTTTCAGCACTGTACTTGATATAAAAACAACAATACGGCTGAGAGTTTTATCCTCTGCCTATGATCAGATTTTTTTTACGTAATATGAAAATTATTTATTTCAGCAACTACACCATTTCCAAGTGTATTTCAGAAGGGGTCAATTGTATTTCAGAAAACATCAAATGTATTTCAGATTAGTCAATTGCATTTCAGAAAACATCAAATGTATTTCAGATTAGTCCATTGTATTTCAGAAAGCGTCAATTGTATTTCAGATTATATCATATGTATTTCAGAAATCATCAATTGAATTTGAGAAAACATCACTTGTAATTCAGATCAGTCAATTCAATTTCAGAAATCGTCAATTCTATTTGGGAAATGGTCATTCGTGTCCCGAGACTGAAAGAGAGATGACTGTGATATTTGGAAAATCGGTTTAAGATGGCACAAAAAAGAAACTGTAGAAAACTTTTATTCGAGCATTTTTCAAATATTCGCCACAACTGTTTTCTGGAAGACTTTGGGGTTCGAGGATGATTCATGGAGCATGGGGGGATTGCCTCTGGTAGATATCGAACGAAAAACCGAAGATACAATAAGATTAAAGCAGTCCTACAGTCAATCATGAATACAATTATTATAAAGAAATAACGCAACACTTCAGCATAGCTCTTCTTCAGCTGCGCGCGCGACACGTGCAATCGTGCATCGATATTACCTATACGTTGGATAGAAGGTTTGGCCAACGTAAATTCAGTACTCGTCAAAAAATATGATAAAATCTGGATGTCCAATACATTGGACATCAGGAATCTGAAATACATATGATATAATCTGAAATACAATTGACGCTTTCTGAAATTCAATTGACTAATCTGAAATACATTTGATGTTTTCTGAAATACAATTGACTCATCTGAAATACAATTGACGCTTTCTGAAATTAAATTGACTAATCTGAAATACAATTGACGCTTTCTGAAATTCAATTGACTATTCTGAAACACAATTGACGCTTTCTGAAATACACTTGGAAATGGTGTAGTTTGTTTTTCTAATTTTTGAAGCAAATCATGATTTCGTTTTCCTAACCTTCTACGAATTAGTTGAGAATGCAAAATGCAAGCAAAAGTGTTACAAAAATTAGAAAAACAAACTAGTTGTTGCTGGAATAAAAATAGAATAACATAAATAAATACCTAATTTTTATATTACATAAAAAAAATCTGGTCAAAAGAAGAAGCTAAAAACTCTCAGCCGTAATGGTGTTTTTATATCAAGTACAGTGGTGAAAGAAAACTCCCACCTCCCCGGATTTAATCTTGAAATAGAGGGTGATGAAAAAAAAGGTGGTTTTTGGGTATTTTCGTGAGGTTCAAAGTTCATATCATGAATGAAATCACCCTGTATTCTTCGAAGTCCATGATGATATGTTGTGAAAAAATCAAACAAACAACTCAAATAAACCCAAAAATACAGGATGTGCACTTAACCTTCATTGTGAATGGTTTCTATAATAATGGAACACCCAGTATGAATTCTGGGTATTTCAGGTTTTTTCGATGTAACAACAACTTATCTAGTGAAATAGTTCATTTTGCGAACGTTCTCGCTCTGGAACTGACATATTTTATACTTTCAAAATCGGGCATGCATTCAATTATGGATATTCGTATTCGTAACGATTTTTGGTCATATTCCTCCATATGGTTGCTCTCTGGGAATGGAATGAAATGTTTTTTGAGAGAAATTGAACTTTATTCCATTCTGTTTTGAGATTCGCGCGTAGTAAAAGTGGGTAATTATCAACTTCAACGCCCTGTATCTCAAAAATTAGTCATAGGATTGAGTTGGGGCCGTGGACACTTTTGAGGTCGAGTACTACATTATACCAAAAAATCAGAACATTTTACCGGACGCCATTTGCCATAAGAAAAGTGCGGGGTCCTTTCTATTTTCCTCGAAAAAATTCGGATGCGGCACGTTATCGGAAAAACTGCGGAAACGCGTATCGATCCGTTGGCGTCTTATTCCATTATACGGCGTGAATAGTACAAAAAGCACCACGGCCATTAGCTTCGACGTTTTCACTTCCGAGTTCCCATTCAGTGACTGTTGCTGTTCGATAGCTCGTATTCTTTTTCAAGGGCCTCTTTCGCGTTTTCAATATACCCTGCCGTTTTCCCACACTTCTTTCATTACCTATTTGTTAGACCTTTCGTTTTCCGGGCTGATGAAGAGTTTCCGAGCTTATTTTCGCGCCTCGGCGTTTCCCTGCTGTTTCATCGAAAATTTGGCGAAAAAAAATCCATGATAGACCGACTGATCGGTATGTGTGCAACAGATTAATTACATTTTCGGAAAAACGGAACTTACGAAATATCCTTTTAGATTTCGGAGAATCTCTGCACGTCGTTTGCGGAACTATCAATATATCTCATTGGTCCTTCGAATGCGCTGTTCAAGTTAAGTTCCGACATTATCCCCGACTTCGAACAGACCGTTCAGACCTCTATCAGGAAGTTATCCAGTCGACAACGACCCTTATTCGGGCGATATACATAAAATTTCCACTCTTTTCCCGCCCCCCTCGCCTAAAGGCCATCTTCCGAAGCTCCGTCCACTCGATGAAATTTTCCTTTCCTCCAATTAAACCGCTCTCGCAGCGTAGTCATTCCAGAAATTGCATTCTGCTCGTGAGATGCTCTCGAAAGCCATTCGCCGAACCGAGGAGGTGATATTCGACGGACTGGAGACGAAAAAATGGACCCTTCGAAGCACATTTTCAATTAAGGCCCGATTTGAATAAATCGATCAAACTGTTATCTAACATTTCGAATGAATATTTAAAGGTTTTTAATGGGAATAATCTACGGGGTTCGGAATATTCCGGCCACGCTATATTGGAAACTCAATTTTCCCGGTTGACGTGGCCTTCTTACGTTCCTCTAAGTTTATCCAATTTCCTCTTGAAATATTTACGAGGATATATTGATATCTAGTTAGCCTAGACTACTTCCATGCATAAACAACATATTGCGATACCATATCAACGAACAATAACTTATTAGAAGTGTCAGTGTAGAGTTCGACGTCAAATAGGTAAACCAGAGTCACGCAATAATTTAAAGAAAAAAGATGTCCACCGAAATTGTAAAAATCGAAAAATTGCAGTATCGAGCCATCATCGAATACCTGTAATTAAAAGGGTTAAGAGGTAAGCAGATTTACGAAGATATGCTTAATACCCTTGGTGATCAATGTGCTTCGTATGCGACCGTGGAAAATTGGACTGCAAGCTTCAAAAGAGGTAAATTTTCCATTGAAGATGATGACTGATCGGGAAGGCCAGTTTCTGTACCAGTCCCCGGAAATATCGATGCAGTTCATGACATGATTTTATCAGACCGTCGAATTGGGCTAAAACGGATATTCGAAGCACTGAAGATTTCATACGAACGCGTCCATCATACAGTTCACGTCAATTTGGACATGAGAAAAATTTCTGCAAAATGGATCCCCAAATGCTTCAATGTTGACCAAAAGCGTGCAAGGGTAGAAGCATCGCGTTCGATCTGTGCTCGATTTGAAAACGATGTAGACTTCTTGAATCGAATTGTTACTATGGATGAGACTTGGGTACATTTCTACGATTCAGAAACAAAGCAACAATCGATAGAATGGCGACATTCTGGTTCTCCAAGACCTAAGAAGTTTCGTGGCGAAAATTATGCTGGAAAAAAATCTTGCTTCAGTTTTTTGGGATTGCCATGAAGTTATCATGATTGATGTTTTGGATAAGGGTAGAACAACAACTGGAGATTACTATTCGACATTACTGACCACTCTGCGGAAAAAAATTAAAGAGAAAAGACGCGGAAAACTATCCAAAGGTGTTTTGTTTTTACAGGAGAACGCGCCAGCACCCAAATGTAATGTTGCCATGCACAAATTCGTTATTTAGGGTTAGAATTACTAGAACACCCCCCTTATTTACCAGATTTGGCTCCGTCCGACTATCATCTCTTTCCTCAACTGAAAAAAAGTTTTAAAAGTCGTAAATTTTCTTCCAACGAGGAAGTAATAAAAGCTGTGTAGGACTGGTTTGCAGAGCAAGAAGAAACAGTTTTTTTGAAAGGTCTAGAGACGTTGCAGGTTCGCTGTAATAAATGTATTCAATCAAGAGAAGAATATGTTGAGTAATATAATATTTTGACATTGAAATTTTGTTTGGTTCAATAGTAGGCTAAGAATTTTTCAATATATCCTCGTATTTGTGAAATAGCTCGGTTCTGCGACCTGCCAATTCCTTATATAATTTTCATGTTCTTCCACTTGACCAATGGCATTCACAGCATCGACTGCCCTGAGGGTAACTCAACGACTGGCAGACGACGCAAGGTCGCAAGATATATGAAGAAGGAAAAAGGGCATGGTGGGGACGTAAAAGGGACTAGACTTAATATGAGTAATTCTCAATGGTACGAACTATAAAATTCGCGTGACCCAATTCGCACGGAAAACCTACTTCGTGATTAATTTTCTCGTACGATGACATTCGCACGCCATTTTCTAATAGAACGACACTTCAGGAATTGACGTGTTCTCTGAACCTACCAGTAAAACGCCTTCGAAGTAGAGCGATCGCAGATTCACGAGACGAAAACGGATTGAACGGATCAATTGAAATATTCATGAAGTCTGGCTATTTCGGGGAATGGAATCAACAGATAGCATCTGGAGTTGTTCTAGCTCTCGAACCGATTAACATAATAAATCCGGGTGATCCGAATTTCGTTCGAGGAAAACCTGGATTTCGTACCTCGCTATCGGCGAATTTTCATTCGGAAAAAGCGATTTAATTTGGTTGAATTGACTCATTAGTTTTCATTTTCAATTGGAATGCTCTTTTATACAGGTTTGTTGGTTTCGCCATGCTTACATTAGGGACAATATGTCGTTACAGAGGTTTCTGAAGGCCCTGAAGCTTTCTTAGGAAATGGACCGAAATCCACGCAGATTAAATCGCGCAGCACACATCCCATTCATCGAGGAGCTCCTCGAGATTCGATAACACTTCATAAGGCAGCTTCTGTTGATCTTCACACAACGAGCTCGTGATTAAAGAGGCGTTATTTAGCCCAAACTTCGGATCCAACTGCACAACCATTGTTTCGCGTTCGCATCTGGAGCTTCATCTGATTATGCAGATTGTTATCGTAGGTCAAGAACACAACGTAAATTATCCTCCTGTTGTCAGCGCGACGAGCTACGCGACTCGAAAAGGACGTTAAAAATGCTA
The DNA here is from genome assembly GCA_910592335.1 of Adalia bipunctata. NCBI lineage: Eukaryota > Metazoa > Arthropoda > Insecta > Coleoptera > Coccinellidae > Adalia > Adalia bipunctata. The sequence goes on along the minus strand of OU342949.1, from coordinate 73,662,479 downwards.
ATGGAACGATGTCCTGATGTTTTTTCGGAATGAACCTTAAACTGTTGTTTTTCGTGGTTGGCTGGCGAATATGCTAATCTCGAAGGGGAGGCGAATTATCACGTGTTTTTCCAGAGAGCTTGATTTTCGACAGGCTGACGGCTATCTCGTCAATATTTCGACATTTTCCAGGCTTTGAGAAGAGCACATTATTTCATGGAAAATATCTACCGGTCTCCACTTTCCCAGCCCGTATTTTCATCTAGATAATCTCCGAGGCGCATTCAGCGTTCCGACGTGGCCTAATACCGGGTATTCTCCTCTATTATAGAGGTGTTAGTTGCAGCCCACAAGCAATTTACTTAATATGCCGGGCCATTATTCAAATACCCCCATCCGGCATCTGATACCTCCTACCTAGGCCTCGACATCGGATCTATTATGGAAATCGCTTTCGACGCCTTCATTCCGAGCTGATCAATCAAACCGCGAGAAGAACGTATGGATGGATTTCCCTCATATTCGGATATTCGATCCCGATCGTACGACGGGAAGAAGGTCAGATCATCAATTTCACAGACGTTGACTTCTTCGTAATTCCTGCACTCGCATTGTTCGAGGTCGGTCGAGAAAAATTGGGATTCTGGGATAATCATCGCTCATCGGTGTCGCCGGAATGATAGGAAATGAATCTGGGAGATAGAAGATCGTTAGTAAAATTAATATCGAGAACATTCAGGTGACACACCTAAGAGCATGACCCACAACTTATAGTGAATGTGGTAGTATACTGCGCAAAAAAATTAACGCACATTATGAAAATCTCAAATTTATTCTACAACTGTAGGTGTTCTCAATGATAATTATTTTTATCAGATTAATGCATGCATATGTTATCCACTTTCAACGTTTTTCTTCAATACAGATGTTTTCTCCCAGCAGGAATAAAAAAGATGATATTATCAGATTTTGAATGTATTGGCTCCATTCTAAAATCAGTTGTTCTTGATCAATTCTAGTGATCAATAGTTTTTCTTTCGTTTGATTTTCTACACTCGATCGCTATGCAACGCGAAACACGCAATTTGACCCAAGAGGAATGTGCCCAAGCGGTAGTTTTGCGAGAAGAGGGTGGACATACACAAGAATTGCAGAAAGGTTTGGAATTTCCCATACAAGTGTGTCCAGAATGTTGCAGCGATTCAGGGAGACAGGTATGAATGTCCGAAGACCAGGACAGGGTAGACCACGGGTAACAACTGCCATTCAAGAACGTTACTTGAGAGTTTTTTCGTTGAGACAACGGTTTGCAACCGCTCGCCTCCTTCAAAATCAGCTTGAGCAAACTCATGAGGTGCAAATTAGCACTCAGACAATAAGAAATCGCCTCAGAGAATATGATTTAAGGACTCGTGTCGCGGCAAGAGGCCCAGCTCTTACCCCAGCCCTTCGAAGGGCGCGTTTGGATTTTGCAAGAGAGAATATCCATTGGGAAGAGGCCGATTGGGAAAGAGTTCTCTTCACAGATGAGTCTAGATTCTGCCTCTACCATTGTGATCGACATTCCCTTGTATACAGACGTCCACATGAAAGATATGCTCAGTGCAATTTCCTGATTACTACTGGTTTCGGGGGAGAATCGATTATGGTATGGGGTGGAATATCTTTGACTGCTCGCACAGACCTAGTGGTCGTTGATAATGGAGCTATGAATGCTGATAAGTATATAAGGAACATTCCTGAAGAGCATGTAGTGCCATTTGCCCCATACATTGGTGAAAATTTCATTTTTATGGACGATAATGCCAGACCCCATCGTGCGCGCATCGTTCAGGAGTACCTTGAAGAGGTTGAAGTCTCTCGAATGGTATGGCCAGCAAGAAGTCCAGATCTCAATCCGATTGAGCAGGTTTGGGACAACCTCAATAGAAGGCTGAGAAGTTCAGAAAATCATCCAGCTACTCTTAATGACTTAGGAATCCAACTCGGAGAAATCTGGGAAGGATTAGATCAGAACATTTTAAGATCACTCATTTCGAGTCTGAACCGTCGTAGCCGAGCTGTAATCAACGCAAGGGGTGGAAATACCAAGTATAAAATCACTTATCAGCATTTCAGTATTTTGAAAATTGTTCATTTCTCTTCTTTCACACTAGATTCGGTGAAATCCTGAATTTTTCTTCCATTAATGTGTCTTGTTTCGTTCAAAACTTTCCCGAGAGAACTTTCATTGAAATTGGGATTTTTCAGAATGTGCGTTAATTTTTTCGCGCAGTGTACGTTTCGTTCAGTCAGACTGGCCGCAGTTCTGTTGTATTCCTGCAGGATTCTGCAGGATCGAGACGCCCCGAAGAATCTTCGCGGATTCGATACAAACCGCGAAGGTAAACCCGCCGCTTACAAGCCGCAGAAGCAATAAATCCAACATGCGAAAAACGTGTCTCTCCGATCCGCATTTTCCGCGTGTTTTCCGCGCAACAGAATCCAATAATCCGCCGGCTGAAAGAACCGCAAGTCTTTCATGCCGCGTTAGACGCGCGTCAGCGGATCCGGAAACCGTTCGAGCAAATGAGCTTGATCTCTTTTGACGTCGAACAAAAGCAGCAGGTAACCCTTTGATTCCGATCGGCCGGAGCTAACGAACGTTGTTATTAACTTGACGGAATTATGTTCACTTTCGTTTTTCGGCCATCAACGTGGAACGAATTAAATTGTTTCTGAAATTGCGCCTCGTGAAAACTGTGGAACTAAATTCCCCGCTTTGTTTGGATATTAATCGAAAATTAATTATGAACATTTTAATTGGCCAGCCGTTCGTTGTTGGTCTGCTTTGGGTTAATTATATTTTCTATCTCTCTTCTACGACTAACGTTGTTTTGTGGATTTGGAACGAATGCAAGTATCGATTCCAGATATCCGGTGCCATATTTGTTTTTGTATCATCGATATTTTAATAAGAGCATAGCGCTGGACAATACCAGTACTTCCTCTCCCTCACCTCCGTCGTAACATCGCGATCCACCTACAGCTTCGGACCCACTGGATCCTCGGAAAATGAAAACTCTTATACGCTCTCTCTCCGGAATCCGGTTACGAGAGGAAGGAATATGAATATCCGCACAGGCTGACAAGAAATTCAATATCCCTGTTCCTCGTACGTAAAACTTGGAACTTGAATAGAAGTGGAGGATTCACTTAATGGCTGAGCGATTTCCATATTTACAAAAGTGGGTCCTCTGGATGGAAAATTCGTACGAGATGGAAATTCCGGGACGAAAATTTCGACGGCGTGAAGCTACTCCTTCGTGTTTTCGAGATTCGATTTATTCTTTCGGTACTGCAGCCACTTAATCCTCAACAGTTTTTGGTCACTGGTGGGTTCCTGATTGCAAGATATATCTTGATTCAATTTGTCTTAGATGTCATCTCGACTATCTAGAAAGCCCTTGGTTCAGAACGTAGGTTAACTTCACCGAATTATAGCATTGGTTTTTGCTTTAGGAATCAACCACCGTTAGTCCCTCTTCGTTTTTCCCCATCAAGGAAATGGCTTCAAAACCACGGTATATCTTTCCTAAGAAGTTTCATTCCGCCCCACACCTTATTTTCATTGTCCATTCTTTCGGAATCAAACGAGGGAATTTGAAAAAGGGGGATCCGATCGTCAAGAGCCGGCTTCGGTCACACAAATTCGAGCCTCTCATCCAAAAGTTCGGGGGGTCCAATTTCACAAAATCCCCCGACTCGTGGAGATTAGAGAGCTCCACAATGACAATCGAAGAGGAAAATTACGAGATCGTCGCGAAAATTGGACCATAAAATATAAAAGTCTCGATTCTCCCTTTACTCCAGTCACACAAATTCATATTTTTCCTGTGAATGATTCGGTGTAGGCGGTTCTTTTATTGTAAAGAATCCTCGAGATGAAACGGACCGATCGGACTGGGTGCGCGCTTTCTTTCGACTGGGAAATCGTCCGAGTTATTAGAGAGGATTTAACGATAATAGAGCGATCATTTTTGAGGCCAAACTAGTGTCTTCAGAAGCAATCAGTTATTTAAAGAATTTGGAACTCTCCAAAATGATTGATGTCTAAACGAGTCATCTTCTAGACGTGCTGTAATTTTTTCTTTGCTGAGATTGCCAAATCTAAGATACGGGGGCCAGCAGATAAGTATAGCATAGACGGAACATAATTGACGACATCCGTATAAAACGGGATCTTCAATATCCCTCTATCCACTACAGTTGGGCTTCAGCCATACTTCTTCTGCTCGCTCTATCTCTCCTATTCTACTCTTGTTCTCCTCACACGAGTGCACCCACCCATCGGCTCTGAATCGGAATCGATAGAACCCTCTCCATTGTATTCGCCGGAATGTTTAGATTCGTCAGAAATAAAAAAAGGAGAAGGGTAATCTGGCTTTTCAGCAGATGAATCGAAATTGTTTGCACGGGTCGTGTTTATTGAAACACTGGTTTTTCTTCGTCGGTCGACAAAGGAAGGTTGGAGAAAAAGCAATCTGTATTATCCGCGTGCGAAAACGTAGGGGGTGAGGGGCCTCTCTCTGACCTGGATTCCTAATGGGATGGGTTGTTTGTGATCTTCACGTTTCGGAGAAAGACACGTCCCGTGATTTGCGGCGTTTTTCTTCGGACATCGAGAACTTATCGAACGGAATCCGATGTGCCGAGGCTTTTATGTCGGTACAAATTTGCAGATCTATTTCACTTCGGATGCCGAACCTACATTTTGCGTCTGTTCTCAAATTAAGCTCAAATCTCTTGAAGTCCATGTGTTCCTTCTATTTCTGGACGAGGCAATCGTTTTCAATTCGTTCTCTCTCATTGTTTGGTAATGTTTCTAATAATTGATTCAACCCAATCTAACCTAACCTAGCCAAGTCAAACCTAACCTAACCTCATCAAAGCCAGCCCTTGCCCACAGAAATATTTCTGCCTGGAGTTCGTTCTCCTCGAACATCCTGTGTTTCGAAGATTATCCCCGTTCTTAAGGGCGAAATTCGCTCAGACTCCGAGTTCTGAATGCCTAATTTGAGATTCGGCAGAAGGGAGCGTTATAAAATCATCCCGAAGAATAATGAATGATTTGTTTCCTCGGTACGAATTATGAATTTGTTTATGAAGTCCATCCAGCCTCTGTAGTAGATCCGTATAATGTGGCAGAGGGGAATAATGGCCCTCTGAGAAAGGAACGGCCCCTCTGTTTCGGGATGCCCGAATTTGTATATGAATTGTTCCTGTTATTAATGTCTGGCGTCAGATGCTAGACTTAGAATCATCGTTGTTTTGACAGACGATGGAATAATTTCATAATCGTTCATTGTTTAATTTATTCAGTCTTCGTTTCAATATTTTCGAGTTCATAGATTGCAAAAAACGTTTTGCAGCATCCGAAACAAACAAAATCAACGTTAATTTCGTCCCATTTTTCTGGGAAAATTCAACAACATCACTCGAAGAACACCGAGCGTCGGATACTCAGAGAGAAAACTCGTGTACGGAAGGCCAATGAACGGAAAAAGAAACCTCTTTGTTGCCAATTTCACGGAATCGCAAAAAAATTATATCTGATCTCGGTCGTCCGGGAAACCGTCGATGAGCTGCGGAGGGGACTAATGCACGATCAGATAAGCAGACGGGCTGGAAACATCCTCCAGATGATCTCGCCAGATCCTTTTCGGTAATTATATCATCCTTTCAGGGAACGCTTCGGGAAATCGGGTATAATGAAATGAAAATGTACCGGATAAATCTGCGGTTCGCGAGGGCCCTTGACTGATGTCATTAGGAAATTGAGCGAAGGAAGCATCGTAGGTGCATTAATTGAAACATGAGATTCCTGATAGGAAATTTATCCGTTTGTTTCATGAAACGGTTTGTTTTCTCTCAATGGAAATCGAATTAAATCTAGGATAGACAGGACTTTGCACAGAGTCTCCAAGATATTGTTTCCATGTGTTTTTATCCAGATAGATGCATCGCCTATTGATCGAAGAGAAACCACGCTCCTCTTCCTTAGACAACTAATGTTAAATCCCACCGCTGTCACCATTTTTCACTCCCGACCTTCGCATGTAAGAATGACATCCGAAAAGATGCATGGAGACAATGCGCATCTCCTGTTTTCGCAGGGGAGCATCTCCTCGTTCAGCATTAATCGACGAGGATGAAACCGATTGCTATCTAAATTTCTGTCGAACAAAGCAAACGTCACTTCCATCTTGCATCAGGCGGTGGCTGAGTAAAATACAATACTCGTCACGGCACACACGGCCGAAATTAACATTTATGCTTGCCGGTATTAGATTGCTTCATTTCCCATTGTTGAAACAATGCCCGCGGGGAATTCGACGAGATACTCGTAAATCATGCGGGGCCGTTTGATTTGGCAGAAATACGTAGCAATATACGTGAAGCCGAAATACGTCATTACGTTCGATTGCAGTTGCTGTATTCGATTTGATCATAATTCAGTGTTAATGATGGCGCGTCGAGGGCGAATTCGTCCTATGGAATTTGTGCGTGTCCGTCAGAATCGCATTCGATAAAAGTTCCTCCATGATTTGTAGAATACCGTCATTGTCATCTGGCATAATCGACAATATTGTGTACACTCGCAATAGAAGAGTGCTTTTATGCTGATCAACTGTTTAAAAATACGTAAAAACCACATGTTGCCATAAAAAATCGATCAGTGCTGCTTTCAAGTTGCGGAAAGCTCTATTTTTAAAGATATGAATTTTTGAAATTTGCATAAAATTTCCATTTTTATAAGATATAATTTGATTATTACACCTGATAGATTCATGGAATATTATGTTTGACATATAATGTAACCAATTATTATCCTCTTTTCGAATTATTATAACAACAGGAGCGGTGATAATATTGTTTTGGGTCGGGAAGGATAAATGAGAGAATACTGCTGCAAAATGGTGAATGCGCGAGGCACAAAAGATATATAATTTTATGCTCGTCGTCAAGAACTTCTGCGTTCTTGAACAACCTGCGGAATTTATGGGGGAGGCATAAAGTTGTATGAAGATCGTGGCCACAGACGTTTTGTCTGCACCCAGAAGAATTGCAGCTAAGGAGCTTCTGGTGCAGAGGGGTGATTTTGCGAAGACTCGTTTGCAAATGCATACTGCCATTGTGTTATCATCATTACTTCTTTACATCGCAAATATAATCGGTAAAGAGTTCTTGATGGACATTGGGCCCTTGGGACTAATAAATAGGTTAAGCTAGGTCAGATTATGATAGGTTTGGTTAGGTCAGACTAGGGTAGGTTAGGTTTGGTTTGGCTAGGTTGTTATAAATATACAATTGAATTGAAATGTTTGTAACATTTCGTTGTAAACCGAATGACAATCATTATACAAACGTGGAAGTCTTGAGGTGCCTCGCGCATTCACCATTTTGCAGCAGTATTCTTCCATTTACCGTTAAAACATTATCGCCGCCCCTGTTGTTATAATAATTCGAAGAGAGGACAGTAATTGGGTTAATTATATGTTAAAAACAATATTTCATGAATAAATCATGTGTAATTATCGAATAATAGGTTTTAAAATTGTACATTTTATACAATTTCAAAAAATTCATATCTTTTAAAATATAGCTTTTCACATCGTGAGAGTAGCACTGATGGATTTTTCATGGCAAAATGTACCTAGAAAAAATGAGAAAAAAATCCGCCTATGGGCATAAGGTGAACCTTATGTCGGTAAAAGTTCACCTTATTTTTTTCAGGATACAGAGTCATATTAGAATTATCAAGGTCGCCGTCCAGAACGAGTAGGAAAACTCAGCCGATAGAGGCGCCACCGTACATTTTACGGAATAACTCCATAAAACTTACATTATCTCTATGAGTTCTATGTTTATCTCTCCAATTATGAATGAAATGAACAATGGCGCTCTCTATCCGAAAATCGCTGAACTATATGAAATTAGTGAATAAATGTGGGTAAAGCAGGAACTTTTTCCCGCCATATATTTGATTGGCCATTCCCTGCCAATTCCGTATTTCAAGTTGTTTTTCTGAACGAAATTATCTGTAGATTCACTTTTAATCGGAAGTTGAACTATTTTCATAGGTCTTTCGTTTGAAATAAAATAGAAGCGTGAGTTGACTCATTTTCTTCTATTTTTGAAAGAAAAAAAATGAACTGTTGAAATGAAATAATCTCAATTATTTCATCAAGAACTCCAATCCTTCTGAGTTTACCCACAAAATTTCAGTTCTCAAAGTGAAACCATTTTCAAATGCAACTTGAAATAAAAACACACTACATTGAACGCTTTCAGGTAACAGTTGGCCAGCATGAAGGCACTTGTCTATTGGTCTTCGGCCTGTTGGACGTAACTGAATAAATAAATATATTCACGGTCCCTTATGCGTGTCGCTTCTGAGGGATCAACGTGTAGCCTGTTTGGTGCTCCCTATTTACCATCTTGTTCAGTTCTAGAAGCGGAGAGATACTTAAGTCTCCTCAAGCTGGATAGAAAATGAGAGACATTTCCTGGTCGATATTAGGTTCGGTCAGAGACGTACGCCCCCTCGCAATCATTGCCCAACTTGAACGGAAACAATCCGGGCATTCTTCCGGGCGGAATCGTGTTGAACTCCGCGATGTTCTACAGACTCGTCGAATCAATCCTTTCTTCTCTGCCCGGACGATAAAAGACCATCCCGGACGACGGCAATCAACGCGGAATCAATAGAACCATCGCTCCGACCCGAACGGGGAGCCAGAAGTAATTAAAAGGTTTTTTCGATTCTTCTTTGTTGTTCGAAAACTCCCGTTAATGTCCTTTCGTGTCGGCCCTCTCGAGTTTGACCGTTTTCGATCAGGACCGCGTTCCGAACTGAAAAGATCGCCGTGACGGATACGGGGCAACTCCGAAAATTGATCGGCCGCTCGTCGCTGATTGGATTTTGGCGCACTTTGATATTAATTGCACGTGGAAGAGTCGGGATACGTGTTTTTATGGGGTGTATTGAAAGGCTTTTCGTAGCTCGATGAGGCACCAGAGTGGGGCTCTATTAATTTCAGATCAAAGGCGGCGTGCGGCCTGATATTATTTATACGATGCTTGTGAAGGTCGAGTGAATTTGGTTCTTGAGTCAACACGGTTTGGAACGGTTTGTGTCGTTTCAACATTGATTTCCCTATCGGGAAATATGCAGAGTCCAAAATACAAATCTCTTGAAAATATCTTAATCGCACTGGAAAGAGCAAGACGTGTATGCAGACCGAAGTCTTCACGAAGATCAAGTTTAGTTTGAGCTAATAAATGATTACTTTTTTGAACGTTTTAGATGAAAACCAATCGTTGTGAGAGCGTGAATCTCAAATCTCATAATGGCTTCCAATAAACACTCATGAAAGCTATTTTTTCAACTTAAGCGACGTGTTAAAATCAAATCCTCTTCCACCATTTTGCGGAACTCTTCATTAGATACCAAAGTCAAATATTACCAGTTTCCCGTAACAATAGCTCGTTTCGGCGAAACCCAAACCGTCTTTCATCAGCGATTCTCCCCGAAATGATACACTTTCTTCGTGCGCCCCCTCCTAATCCTCTGTTTGTACAGAAAATAAGATCACGAGGCGAAGACGGCGGTGGAAAATTGGCGCAAATAAGAACTTCCATCCGTCTGACATACGAATTTAATTGAAGTTTCCGTTCGTGGCCAACTTCGCAAATTGCCCGCCATTTAGCGGTGAGCCAGAGAACGTCCCCCTTATTAACGGGGGGCCGCTGTAGTCGGCAACGGAAAATGAGGGTGATGCTGTGTCCGAGGCGATTTTTCCGACTGCACGTCGAATTTATCGGGCTAATTAAGTTGCCATGTTTCTCAGTATGGAAGATTGTCGGATATAGATGCGGATTTATGAATGAGAACATGAGAACTACAATGATTTGACGATCAGCATCTATCATGCAGGTTGTTAAATTCGTTAACGGGGGTTTCATTGAGAAGCATCCGGTTCTAAGTGGGATAGTTCTATATTATACCAAAACGGTAACTCTGTGGTCCGGCCCAGGGAATCTGTCGAAAAAGTGGGTCCAGAAGTATCTTGAAAGGAATTTTCACACGGTCGGAAAGAGGAATGATCGATTCGTACGTGGGCGAAATTTGAATTCTCTAGGCGATGTAGAAGTATTTTAAAAAAATTCGCGAAAATCGCGAAAAAATTCGGCAAAAAGGGCAATTTTAAACTCGATAAAACTTTTTTCGCAGATATCCTGACCGTGATGTAAATACACGGATCGAAAGAGGAAGAGTCAACGCAAAATAGCTTGGTATTCATATTTTACATTATTTCCCCATTTCTTCAGGAAAACTGATTTGACATTTCTCCTATAAAATCGCCCGATCTGCAGAGATCACAGAGAACTATTTGACATTGTAGCTGTAAGCTGTCAGAGTTTGGCCACAGCCTTTTATAGAGAAAGCCCGGAACACAATCTGACAACTGCGCTCAGATTCCGCGACCGGAGGCCTACCGATAAGGATAAATGTTTGAAAGGTAGATCTGCTGGCCCATACTAGTTATAGTGAAAAGGGGTTACAGTCCACTGCGACCTTAAGGTCAATTGTGCCCCCTAACAGAGCTGTTATCATCGCGCCTCCTACAGCTCGCCCTCCAGTTCCAGAGATTTGATGAAATCCAGTATCTGGGACGTCTTCAAGGAGGATAACTCCCCATTTCTACAAGTTTCTTGTCCAAAGCACTCTTTCCTTTGGCTTGCAATGGCATAGCATTCCGTAACCAGGTGAATAGGAGTTTCTTTCTCCTCCCCACAGAATCTATACACTCATCAGTGTCCGATAAACCCATTCTCAACAGATGTTTCTTTAGGCGACAATGTCCTGTGAGAAAGCCAGTGAGTAAGTGGAGTTGGTTTTTACTGAGATCCAGATAATTTTTGGATCTAGCAGTTTCAAAGTTCTGGAGGAACCATCCCTGGGAGATTCCACCAGAGTGTTTCTCTTTCGGTTTTCTCCTTCAGCATAAACTCCTTCTTATGAGTGCATTTTCCTATCTGAGTGGGATACCATGGGCCGTGTTCCACCCTAAATAGAGTCTCGAAACACAAATTTATCTCGGGGTCAGGACTCGATCGGGCGATCTGGTAGCGGATATTATTACGTCCCTCCGGTTACGAACTCGATCGTTCCTGGACAAGACGTCGATGACATCTCAAACGCTCCAGTTATTCGGACCGACAACTAATGGCCGCCGACGCAATCTGATCATCATCCGGTGATTTATAGCGAGAGCCGGCTCACGCTGCGATACAACACCCTCATCAAGCGAAATTTATAGCGGGTTCCTCCGTCAGTCCGAACTTTCCGAGCGGGAACGTAAGTTGTAAAGTTTCGGGACGCTTTATCGACGAGTCCCGACAGCCCATCGACTACAAATGGCCCCCAACTCCGGCACTAATGGCAGTTTGTCTTACGTACTCTAATTCGGTTCGTACCGCGATCACGAATGCTTACTAAGCTACCGGAAGTTTCCTTTGACGACCGAAAACTCTTGGTAAATTTCGATAAATATTGGAGGTCTTCGATAGACCAAGTCTTAATGTGAAGATCATCATTTTCTGCGCTCTTGAAGGTTTTCGAATGAACATGATGGACATATAGAAAACGAGTACAAAATACCAGTTACAATTAATACAGTAGAACCAAGTACATACGTTCATCGACATTACACAGTTATCGATTAATGCTAAGGACTCTTATCCGACTAGATAGAGGAATTTATCGAATGTGAGAGCACCATTGAATGTAGCCCCTTCAATGCATAACCTCGATTCGAATATTCAATAGAATTCAAATCATATCAATTCTATTCATGGCAAACACGAAATCATTATGGCAATAAGCGATTGCCTAACCTACTTCAAAGGTACTACTCCTGACTCGTACTATTCAAATATTCAGAATATCAATCCTGCGAATGAATGCTCTGAATTTTATCCGCATCCAGGCGAGAGAAGACAGAGAACTAAATAAACTTCACACTTCACAAATGTGGAAATTCATTTCGGAACACACAAATAAATCAAATCGTTCTGTAAACAGTAATGGAAACACGCCCGCTGCGTAGGCTTGATGATGAATCCGTTCTTTTGCCTTTGATTTCGATGTAACATTTCAAATGAATGCGAAGCCAACGTTCGTTTGACGGGGTGCATTTTCATTGAATTGTAACGAGCAACAGTAAGAATTCACGGAAGGTATTTTGTTCCCAATTTGCGATTTCATTGAAACTAGTTTCTGCAGGCATTCCAATTAGTTATAGCAAAGAGTATCAGATTTTCCATCCCACCTCCGTCGCCGTTTGTAATGTTTGCCAATTTACTTCAGAATAGCCTGCCATATTCACTGAAAAGTCCTGATGCTTCCCAAAAGTAAGTGGGTCATTCCCGTGGATTTTTTTTTAGCGATATCCGCCTACCATTCATTCTCGCAAGCCAATTAAACGTCGCGTGCAACCATGGCGTGCTCGGATTTCCGTGCGGAATAGCGCGTGCTGAAGAGATAACAATCGAAAGCTACGTTGATGGGGAAACTGCGATGCTCAAACAGTCTGGACGAACTGGATTTTAATTTTTTTTCGGAAAGGTTAATCTGTGGGTGGAGTTTTTCAATTGGGAGTTTTATTGCCCAAATTAGGATTCGAGATTGTTATCACAAAATCAATAGTTTTTCTTTATTTTATAGTTGTTGTACAGTCATTGTATGGGCCTTCTTAAGATTAGATTTGATTTTTCTTCATTTCATTTAAGATTTAAATGTGTGGTGTGCTTCATATGGTTCCAACGAGATAACAAATAACGAATATAACAAACAGAATGAGCAAACTTGTACACAAAAGTCGGTTCTGAAACCCGAATCAGTTTCTATGTTTGCCGTTATGCATTTTTATGGTCCTCCAGAGAACCGAAAGCATAGATTTAGCGAAATGCGGAATTGCAAACGACGCGAATGACACGAAATACATAATTCGAGCGAAATGATAGAGCTACCCCACTAACAATCCGAAATAATTAGAAAACAACACGATTTGTAAGCGTTACGAGCGTTGAGTCTGAGCGAAATCCTGTAATTACGTTCATTAGAGAGAAGGAACTGTTTCGAATGTAATGAAAGAGGTTTCCGAGACCTCCCGCTGGAAATTTCTGATTGCCAGAAATCGATAAAGGAGTACGAGTCGTATACGTTTTCTCGAAAATCAGATTTCTGTGTGTAGGTATATTATGCATATGCCGAATAATCAGTATAACCGGATATTACTAACAGATTTGTGTATTCTTTTATGAGTTTGAAAGCTTTCCAAAAACCCTTTGAAATGTACAGAATTTTTTAGTCTGAGAGGGCCTCTGAACATTCGAAATTTTGAAGTTGTGTAGAAACTAGCTTACCCTGATGAAACCGAAAAAAGTACCTACCACACACATCGATAGCTTGGCGGTCGAGTAATTGTCCGAAAAACAGGAAACGCAGGTTCGATTCCTGATAAAGGTGTAGTAGAGGGTGATGAAAAATAAGTGGTTTTTGGGTAATTCCGTACCCAGTTGGAAACAACAATAGCCACAGATAAAATTTTTCATTGAATATGATTTTTGAAAGAGCTGGGAGTATTCCGCGAATGTCGACTTGCTGAGAGACAAGATAAAATTCATCGACACTGTTGACACAGAGTTAATTACAATCTAACGTCACTTCCAGGAAATTTTTACCCCGGGGTTTTTCTACCCCGAAAATTGTTTCCCCGAAGTTTTTCTACCAGGAAATTTCCGCGTTATAAATAAGGGTCGAACTATTTCCGACGAAACTTCGAATCCTTTCACGATTCGTTTCGAAATCAGCCTTATGGAAAATCGAGACTCATCAGTTTCCCTTTTCCTCATTAATTCCTTCTCCCGAGCATGAAATATCGAAGAATCAACATGGAAGTACCAATTACCCCCGGAAAAGCATTCCGCCGTACAAATTCCTCCGGAAACATCGTTTTCTTCTGAAATTACAATCTCGGGGTCCTCATTAATAACGGTCGACGACACTGCCCCGGTTATTTACAATTATTGATACCGCGGGCCCCCCACCTTCCTTTCCTGCAGAATTATTGTTTTCATTACGGCCCCGGGGTGGATGGAGGTCGTTCGCCCATCTTCGTCGACTATAAAGCCATCAGTCCGAAGACGTAATGAATATTCATCCTCATATGGGGACATCAGGCTTGCTCGAGCCGTTCGGTTTACGCAGTTTCTGAATTGGCCCTTAATTGAAAGAGGACCCAAGCTGGTTAATATCCTAAATTGAAGATGTTGATAGATAGCAGAAACTTTGTTGGTTCGCTTGCGTCTGTGTGGTATCACATGCGAATTGACGTATAAAACACCTGCTTAGTCGTTGGATCGAGTCGTGCTGCCCTACACTTTCACCTCTTTTTTTAAATGCTCGAGGAAGATTCAAATTTGCCCACACATACTCGCAAGCGTCGTCCTAGAACATAATTATTTTTATGCGAAATGGGAGGGTGCCACGTAATCGATCGCAGTTGAACGCAGCCGGTCTCGCGATGCGATTTTTCACGCCAACACCGAAAAGCCGGAATAATGAGTATGCAGATTCACACAATTTTCCACGGGGATATTTCGTTATGTGGTCCCGTCGACCGGCAATTCTGGATACAAACTCCCGGCTGCGCGTAAAAAACGGGATGGAAGTAATTGAAAAACTCGTTGCTTATTCGATCTGCCACCCGCCAAGTAGTTTCAAACGGAAATGGCGAGTTTTCATAGAGTTCCATTGTTTCCACGTGTAGGATTGATACGAAAATTTTTAGAAAAATTCAGGGGGTCTGATCGAATGGCAGTAAGCACGAAATTTTAAGAAAATGGAATGTTGCTAGACCAGATTCTGGTTTTGGCTCGACTATTTCCCTCGTCTTGATTTCCACCAATCAGAAATGCGCAATTTTGAATCACAAATGGTTTCTAGATGGAAAAACTGTACGGCAGCAGCTGTCAGCAGTTTTTTCGGGTTTACCCGCGGCAAAACTTGACAGTTGCCGTCAACGAAAATTAATAATACATACCTACATAATGCATCCAGAATAATCTGTTACTCATGAAATAGTCTTGTCAAATACCATTCGGGCATCTAATTTTTCCTGTGAAAAAAATCGAAAAAACACGTTGCTAAGTAATATTTTTTTAACAAAAAGCATTCGTGCAGGTGCAAAAATCCTCGTCTTCGACTCGGATTTCTGTTGCCACCAGCACTCATGCTTCCTGTTAAAATATTACTTAGCAACTTGTTTTTTCGATATTTTTCGGAAAAATTGGATGCCCTTATGATATTAGTTACGACAAAATGTTTCATTATAAATTAACATTTCGAGTCAATAACATGTCATTCACAGTCCATAGAGTAATAGTCGTTCTTGTCGTCATTGGTTTTGGTATTCTTAAGTAGAGAACTGTTGGATATGAAGGAATAGAAGGAGAAAATTTCCTTGTTTAGTAAAGGACATCCATAGATAGAGTTTTGGAATAAATATTCTTCTTTTATCTTTTCAGGACGGCTTGTCGCTGGAAGGCGGCACCGTGACCGTCTCGGCGGACGGAAACACCACCACCAGCACCCTCTCCTTCACGCCCACCTCGGCGGATCACGGCCTGGTGCTCAGCTGCAAGGCGTCCAACCATCGCATACCGTTCAGCGAACAGCAAAGGACCTGGATGTTGCGGGTGCTGTATCCGCCCAAAGTGACCTTGAACCTGGGTCACGGTCTGGACGCCGGCGACATCAAGGAAGGCGCCGACGTCTACTTCGAGTGCCATCTGATCGCCAATCCCTGGGTGAGTCACGATAACTTTTACGATATGCTTCGAAGAGAGGTGGCGATGTGCGGTTATTTCGTCGAATCAGTATCATTAAGTAAGAGTCAATCGATATTTTTGATATTTTTTTTAGTCCCGTCATAGTTGTTGGGTAGAGTAAGTGTGATTCAATTTTATTCAAGTTGTATTTTTCGAAATATAATCTTCCGAATGAAAATAAAAATAAGGCTAGTGGACTGTATAGGTATATAAAATTAATTGAAACCCAACTCAAATGAAAGGATAAATGTACCCAAAATAACAGGAGAAATATATAGTCCATCCAAGAATGATTGACATCAGAGCAGGCCTTGAAAGTCCAGTCGCAGCTTTATTTCTAGTTACAAAAAAGTAACTAAAAATTTTCTGTACTTTCATCATAGATATAGAAATAACCTAAAAATTGAACGATATTTTTTTGAAGTAAGAAACTTTGAACATGAAAATGTTCCCAATTTTTACATACTATCACCAACATGTGAATCTGTATACCAGCAGTATATTATTTTCATCTTGTATTGATACATTTTCGATCAATTGAAGGAGCATACCGCCTGGAAATTCTGGTTTGATAACGAAAAATATCGTGGGTGATTAAATAGCACGGTCCTTTTCAATGTTCAATATGAATATTCGCTAAACCGAAAAAATCTAGTTGATAATTTGAAGCATGTTACTGCAATGTGAATGGATTGGGAAATTTGTAATGGATATCAAAACAGAAACAAAACTTAACCAATGGATCTATTTAATATAATATGAAGAATTTCGTCATGATATTGTAACTTTCAATATTTGCGAACAATGAAGGTGTAAAATATGAAAAATATAAATATTCCTATTATTCTGTTTCAACAACCACAACATGTTATTTTTTCCTCATCTAGGCAGAACTCGTCATGTTCATAATAAAAGGTTTTGTCAGCAATATATCATAACATTCCTTATAGTTTGACTAATCTTTTCTCATTCCTTTTTCTACGTGCTCTGTGCAGGTTTTCCATTTTTTTAGCTGTTCACTCTTCAAGAGCCTCATTTCAAAGATATTTATATCACTTGCTCAATTTTTTGCCAAATTTGTTCTAAACATTAATGACAGAACAAAATGTCAGTGTTATTTCCAACACCAACCTGAATTCTGCAACTCAAAATATTACTGAATGGGCATTACCAACATAATTTCGATTTTCCAAAGCCCCCCGAGATGTCAATCATTCTTGGATGGACTATAGTTACCTATATCAGCAAAACAGGATCCTGTCGATGACTCCTATTCCAATAAGATTGATCGAGCTCGACAAACGAATATGGAATGAAGCTGACGTGAAAATCCGTTGCTAAAAATGTCAAATTGTGCACACTTATCCATGTGGTATTATAAAATAACCACGCCAGTTTTTTTGTTCGAAATAATTCGCACAAATGAAAGTTTTAAAGGAATGTAATTCGATTGAATCGAAATCACTACAAACTGCGAATCACAGGAAAAAAAATTAAATTTTCCGAATTCACGAAAGCAAGCAGAAAATAATCAATCAATGGAAACTGAATTATTCACGAAGTCAATCAGTGAACTCATATGAATTAAATGAAAATGAAACAAATATGTAACATATGCTGCGCTCCACAGCTGACAAGTTCTTCTTGTACATAAAGGATAATCCATATGGGAATTCCCCAGTATGGAGAAATTGATTTAATAATTCGAATTTTGAAAGTTCAGAATAATTAATTTGAACCGTTCACTTGGCGTGAACAATAGTTACCAGGACATCGTTGATGTACAGGAGCTTGGTAGGTTTCAAGATGGACACCTTATGCCATTTATGCGATTTCAGCCTTTCTTCCTGAATAAATCCTCAGTAAACCCAAAAATATCTTCGAAATTACTCCAAGAAGATCTAAATGAAAGGTAACAGTAAACCACGCTGCAGCGTGCCTCCTGTTCGGAACAGGCTGTTCCTTGGGCACGAGGTCCAGTTCGTTCCGTGTCGGAAAGGGCATCTGTGAAGTTCAGGTTGGAAAGTACCGTTGACGTTGCCGGTTTAACAGGAAAGTATGATATTCCAGGAAAATAACCGG
The DNA here is from genome assembly GCA_910592335.1 of Adalia bipunctata. Lineage (NCBI taxonomy): Eukaryota > Metazoa > Arthropoda > Insecta > Coleoptera > Coccinellidae > Adalia > Adalia bipunctata. The sequence continues at coordinate 73,644,479 of OU342949.1, read as the reverse complement.
AAATTGAAGGATTTGAATAATCTTCTGAAGCTACATATCCCAATATGCGTTCAGCAACCATCCACCTACAAGATGAGAGGAGAGGAATAATTTCTGAGGACCGAATAACATTGATCTCCGCGCTTAATGACATATCAATTATTAATCTCACTCTCTCCTCTCATCCTCGCCATAACCGATTGGCAAAATCGTGTTAGTTCTGTGTTCTTGCGGTTCGGCGTGATTGCTCTAACGGCCGCCCAACAGCGCAGTTTCTGTGTTCGCCGACACTTTTATGCGCCCATGAAAACATGAGACGGGAATCTGGAACGATGGCTTCGATTCTCGATGTTTTTACGGGGCTGTTTTAATTCCGGCCGCCTCTCGTGGTTTTATTACCCCGGCTGCTTAATCGTCGGGAAGACGGCTCCCCCAAGAACCCTTTTTCAATTTCTGGTACATTATCGGGAATTTTCGGGGACGAGGTCGGGGAGACCTGTGGAAGCTGGGGGATTAGGTGTGAGGAGCGGGCGGTTGAGCATCGTTGGGTATCTTCGAAGATGATTATAATGAAACGGGCTCTCCTTGTTTGGCCTTGGTGCCGTCTGCTAGCTCTCGTCCGTATCGCTCTGTTGTCGATGGCGATATGGTAGTTTTGGAGATGTTTTTGAGTTTCACAAAGAAAACAGGTACAGCATAAAAGACATCGAGCCTTGAGTCCAAAGTGAACAACAAAGAGAACATAGAATTTGGACTAGATTGATAAACTTCCGAAAAGACAAAGAAACAGTCTATAAAGACAAATCTCAGGAAATCTGAAAACAAAATTGACACTGCTTTTCAAACTGTTATTTGTGAATGACTTGGGACTATGTGGAAGTGTTCATTGGGACAATAAAAAAAGGTTTCGTTACCAGGATTAAAGAACACGAAAGATGTCGTCCACTGTATGAAACAGAGAAGACTGCTTTCGTGGACCATGCTTCGATGAATCGATTACAAAATGTGATCATCACAGCGGAGAGTTTCCAGCTGACTTCCTCTCTATAGACATATTTTCCTTCTCTCTCAATCTTCTATCGTCCAAGTTCACAAATTCAATTTTTACCAGTCGCGATGAGAAAAGTCTGTGTTTGCGGAAAATGATCGAAAGAAAACACGGAAAAATTCGTCATTTTCTTCGGGGCAGATTCCTTCGAGTAAACAGAAAGCGATATATCGTGGAAACAAATACAGGAAATGCCTAACTGGGAGGATATCAGCGAAACCTTATTGCGTTATCCAATTATTGGGGGGAGGTTTTCGGGGTTGTTCATATGCTGGATCACTTTGAAAAATGCTTGTCAACGATATATTGAAGTTGAGTGAAAAGGACAATGGGCATTTCCAGTTATTTTCAGACAAAATATATTTTGGCATATTGGATTCCCACGTAATTCGTGATTTTTTTTGAATTTTTTTCTTCATCAATTTATACCTTTAAAAAAATATTGAAAACTCAAACATAATCTACCCATTTCAAACGATCAGAAGAAGCGGGAAATCGTGTGACGTCGGTGGCTAGAGAGATTTTTGATTGGTTGTACTCGTCATGACGTGCTGCTGATATTAAAATGACAGCATTGCCAAATCACAAAAAAAAATTTCCAACACATCTGTTGTTCAAATCATCTGATGTAGTGATGAAGTGGATATTAACTCAGAAAATATCCATTTTAGGGCAAGGGTGTGATGCATACACTCACATTATTTTTTAACGTAGATTCAATATCTGCCATAAAAAAAATGAGGTTTTAATTTGAAAAAATTGATTTTTCACGATTTTGTCATCCCTAACTTTGAAAGCGATTTTTTCACCCCCTGTATTATGAATCGCGATCTCGATTTTCAAAGTGGATACATCAATCTTACATCTTGAAAAATCCCAAAAATGAAAATTTTCCATCCAAAAACCTCGAAGTTATTCTTGTTTCAGCGGAGCTCTATTTTCCATTTTTTTTTCGAATTTTCCCGCTCAGAGAGAATTTTCCAACCAAAACTGAAAAATGGTGTTCTAATTTGAAAAACGGAAGTTGACGTCATTTCCGGAAAAACCGGAGGTGCTCATGCCTTGAAAATATTTCAGATTTCATCAGCATCGTGAAATACTAATAAGTGCTGAATTTCATGAAAATACGTTCAGTAGTTTCCCGTATAAATATAGGTGAGGTCCCTCGTGAAAGACCCTGTATATTGATCAGCCTTAAATGCGTATCTACTTGGAATGCGAATCTACGGGCCATACTAGTACCATAATATAATGTTGATTTTGGATGTTTTTTTTATCATCATGTTATTTTCAATTGTACTCCATGAAGCTTCATAGTATCATTCAATTTACGACCTATACTAATTGAAGATAAAAAGGGTTCAAATAAGCAGATAGGTGGGAAATTCAATTAAAAATAATTATCCCTAGTCTACACAGGTAAGAATTGGTATATATAGGCCGGTCTTCCAATTTAGGAAGCATATATAATAATTTTCATTTTGAGAAGTGCAAATTAGTGGTAAGAATAATTACAGATTTGGCAACTGTGTATCTAGGAGTATAGAATACTCCTAGACTTAACTGTAAGAAACGCCATTCTATAGTAGGCAGAGAAGACGTCGAAATGTCGAATTATGACAAATAAGAAGGTTGTTATTTATAATTTGTAGGCGGAATTGTCACATCACTATTTGTATTTTCAGAGAAGGAGTATTATATCAACTTCAATGAAGATTTAGTTGTTATATGACGATGTTTCGTAAACATTATAGTGATCACATCAAATATGATACGGTTAGTGAATATATTTATGAATAAATTCAGAGATTTTACGAAGACTTGACAACAGCGACGTGTCTCTCAGTTACTCTGGGCTTTGTCTCCTCCATCACAAACTTCAGCCAATCATATTACAAATTGAGCCACTGACGTCACAGCAGAGGGACGTTTGCATTCACACGTGTTGAAATCACATTTTCAATATCGAATAATTAATCAGTTCAAAATTCAGAGTGAATCAATGGTTACAAATGTGTTATAAATTGCCCTCCATTACGGCATGTGAAGAAAAGTGCATATTTTGAGGTACTGGAAATCCCCATTAGAACGGCAGCTCTGACAGATTAACGTTAACATTTTGCGAATATCTGAGCTACAATAGAATTTATCGTGAAGAAATTATTGAGAAACAGCAACTTTATTGTTTCTAAAAAATCATCGATGTTGTGAGAAATTTTAAAACAAGCCAAAGCTGATAAAACTTCTCGCGACCGAAGTTTCAGCTTCTCCACAAATTCCGCACAAATCAACTGAACTGATTTCGAAATCAATTGAAGGATGCTTTAACCAAGCGAGTCGTCGAAAACTAGAAAGTTTCATCGGCATCAAGAGTTGAACAGCGGAAGTGATTCTGGAACTTAATTACTACCGAAAATATTACAGCTCTCAGAATAGCCGAGTTTCCTTTTAATTACAGAGCTCAATAATCCGATGAAGCATATTTCCAACTGAAATATCCTCTCGGAAGGGATTCTGGAACCGGTCTTATTCATCTGATGCTCGATAATTAGCAACGATGGAGTTGAAATAAGATCGTCCAGGGAGTTTCTCATATTTTAGTGTTCCTAGAAGAAGTTTTAATTCTTTAATTAAATTTCCTCTAGTCAATTAATACGAGAATCCAAGAAATACGACTCTGTTTAAGTAGGTTCAGCCGCCTTTTGTGACTGCGTATTCATCACTCAAGTTTGCGTTATTTTGATCGGATTAGTTTCGAAATTTTATGCGATCAGCTTCGAAAGTCTCCGAATTTTGGATTTATTATGAGAGATGGATAAATAAAACGCTCTATTCCTTAATTGGTCCATTTGGAAGTTGGTTTGAGCCTTCCAAAGAAGAGAAAAAACGAGCCGTATGAGTTCATCTTTGATTCGATATTACCGTTTATTTATTGATTTCATTTCGGAAGAATGGAAGACGTTGATACTTCGCGTTTCGTAAACTCAATCTAATAAAAACGAAACATCCGAACGTATACCAAAGTGGATATTACGACTATGCCATGCTTCAGTACGCGTTTTTCCACCTCAAAACCCGCAGTAATAGAGTCGTTAGTGGGAACTTTCGCATCAAAAGTTGGATTTCCATCAAAGGCGGCGGCGGAGCGATCCAACTGAACCTGCATACATCCAGAGGAATGTTTACCCTCTCTGACTCGCCCATCCACCGGGAACGTAAATATTCCCGAATGCAATGAACGCAAAGGGCGGGAAAATCACCATAGTTAATTCCGAAGAGCTCTATCGGACTTTTTCTGCCTGCTTAAGCGGCGATTACACGAGGCCGGTAACGAGATGGGGAAGTACGAGTTAATTACCGCTTCTTGCGGTTCGAATGCGTTCGGTTGGTTTGAAGGCGGTTTAAGAGTCTTTAGCCTTCGAAATAAGGAACTTTACCGCAAGATGGCAGTGCAGTGCATTAATTTTTATTTATTGGATTATTCAGCTTAATAGAACAAATGTTTGGGCGCGGTAATATAACAAGAAATCCTACCCTGAACTAGATCTCACACTGACTCTATAATACTCTCTCTTTCCTGTACCAGTCATCTGGAAGGAGATACCTGCGGGGCGTGTCATTCAAAAGAAATTCAATTCCATCTTATAATCCACAATTGTGAGAAACAATCAATTTTCACTAATCGGCGGCTAAAACAAACTCTAATAAGTTGTCGTTGATGAAAATGGACATTTATCATTTCGAATAGAAAAATTCAAGGAAATAAATTTCGCGAAAACAACACATTGTTGTAATATGATTTACAAAAAAACGGTGAATTATAAGAGAAAAATGAGATAGAAGTTTAATTAACCAAATGATAGACTTCAATACTGAAATGAAAAAACACAAAAATATTTGTTCGTTTGGATGGTGGAAATGTTACAAAATAACCAAAAATGATGGAGAATATCCCCTTCTTTCATTTAATACTCATAAAATATTTTTTTTATTATTTTTATCTTCATACACTCATACATACCTTCATCAATGGGAAAAAACAAATCGTTTCTGAGTCCCTTTTTTTCAGGGATGTTGCTCACTCCGAGTGAACGGTTCAAATTAATTATTCTGAATTTTCAAAATTCTGAATCCATTTAAATTAATTTCTCCATACTGGGGAATTCCCATATGGAATTGTCATTGTTTAGGTGCGAAAAGAATTCGCGTCAGCTGTGGATCGCATCACATGTTACATTATTTGTTTTATTTTTATAATTCATAGGTAGTTCATTGATTTTACTTGATCGTGAATAATTCTGCTTCCGTTAATTGCTTATTTTCTGCTTCCTTCTGTGAATTCGAAAAATTTCAGTTTTTCCTGTGATTCGCAGTTTGTAGTGATTTCGATTCAATGAAATCACATTCATTTGAAACTTTGATTTGTGCGAATTATTTCGAACAAAAAAAAACTGTTACCAGTGGCGTGGTTATTTTATAATACCACAAGGATAAGTGTGCACAATTTGACATTTTTAGCAATGGTTTTTCCCGTCAGCTTCATTCCATATTCGTTTGTCGAGCTCGATCAATCTTTACATTGGAATATGAGTCATCGACAGGATCCTGTTGACTGTTTTGCTGATATAGGTAACTATATTTCTTCTGTTATTTTGGGTACATTCATCCTTTCATTTGTGTTGGGTTTCAATTAATTTAATATACACATACAGTCCACTAGCCCTATTTTTATTTCCATTCAGAAGATTATATTTCTGAAAATTAAACTCAAATAATATTGAACCACACTTCAGTTGGTTAACTGAAACTCTACCCAACAGATGTAGACTCTTAACCTAAAACCAACAGATTTCTTTGTGTGCATCGAATAACATTATCGAACTTTCCAATAAGAATTTCTGTCTTCGAACAGATGGTGATAAAAGTTTGGACGGTTGAATTATGTTTACTCTACCTAGAGGAACAACGTCATTGAACGAATTGGAGCTACTTTTTGTTGAACCTCCTTCTCCGGTTTATAGGGGCGCAGTAACACCGTTATAATTGCCTTTACAAAAAAAAGGGGGTAATTGGTAATACAACAGTCCACAATCAATGACTCTAATCTATCTAGGAAACGTCCGAACGATATCATCAATGATTCAAAAATTAGCGTATCAATTCCGACGATAATTCCAACTAACCTATCCTCAATACCGACAAGATAACTAGATAAAAATGCCAACCCCCACATTATCCATATCGTAAGCGCTCGTTAGACACAGTTTTGGGGGCTGTCATTCGTCCGTCGTTATCTCTCGTTTCCTCATCAATCAAATTGATGAACATTCCGCGTGACGTTCGATTTTTAGTTACGCTCCGATCGATTTTGCGATTACACTAATGAGCGAAATAATTTCAACGATACGGATTCCGAGGGTTTGACAATGGGAAATTGATGAAATCAGAGGGCGGATATTCCCGAGTACCCTCGGATCGTCGAATCCACGGCAAATACCAATTTCCGGCACGTGGAAAACGTACCCCGGACTGACCCGCTCGTTAGATCGTCGCAACAGATCGCTCGAGCGATTTTTAATCGAATCATCGATTACCACCAAGAGGACCGGCCGTCGTAACGTCGCATCAAACTCCGCATGCGACTTCTCGGTTGTGCATTAATCGAGAAACGCGATCGCAAACCGACCCATCACTCGACTAATATCAGTTCGAGAAGTTTCAACAACTTTGGGAGAATGCCACGAGGAACTTCCTATAGCTTCGAGGGCAATATCAATCTCGTAACTGCCTCGCGATATGCGATCAGATTGGTTTTCGGTAATTCCAAATTTGGCGGACGATATGAGACCGGCAGAGATTGCAAACCAACTCGGGAAATTCAAGAATTCGACCATCGGAAGAGAATATTTTGGATTCTTCAATTTCATAAGTATACTGAGCGTAATAGTACATACCTTCTTATTTTGCGACGTCGCAGGACCTGAATCATGGATTGCAACAATTTTTGAGAATCATTAACTCATCATCTGAGCCTCCATTAGTTGCTGATTGATCACAAAGTTTGATGCTGAATTCTTCTACAGATATGCAAACTGTTGGCTAGAGTTTCAGTTAACCAACTGAAGTGTGCTTCAATATTATTCAAGTTTAGTTTTTCGAAATATAATCTTCCGAATGAAAATAAAAATAGGGCTAGTGGACTGTATGTGTATATTAAATTAATTGAAACCCAACACAAATGAAAGGATGAATGTACCCAAAATAACAGAAGAAATATAGTTACCTATATCAGCAAAACAGGATCCTGTCGATGACTCCTATTCCCATATAAAGATTGATCGAGCTCGACAAACGAATATGGAATGAAGCTGACGGGAAAATCCGTTGCTAAAAATGTCAAATTGTGCACACTTATCCTTGTGGTATTGTGAAATCAACACGCCACTGGTGAGATTCTTTTTGTTCGAAATAATTCGCACAAATGAAAGTTTTAAATGAATGTAATTCGATTGAATCGAAATCACTACAAATTGAGAATCACAGGAAAAACTGAAATCTTCCGAATTCACGAAAGGAACCAGAAAATGAGCAATTAATGGAAGCAGAAATATTCACGATCAAGTAAATTAGTGAACTATGAAAATATTGAAATGAAACAAATATGCGACATATGCTGCGCTCCACAGCTGACAAGTTCTTCTTGTACATAAAAGATAATCCATATGGGAATTCCCCAGTATGGATAAATTAATTTAATAGTTCGAATTTTGAAAATTCAGAATTAATTTGAACCGTTCACTTGGCGTAAACGCAAACCTATTCAATTTAAGATGCAAAACAAACCAGGAGTTTTCAAAGATGATTCTTGATAAACTTGATATATACCTAACTAATTACTTCATCAAGTGCACATCATGTGGACCATATTACCTATTACGTAACTTTTCCTAAGGACTTCGACGATACTCATTCGATGATAATACCATTCCAAAAGTAGAGATAAACGAGCAGAAGCAGAAGGATGTTTCAAATCGCGCGTCTTTTCTACAATAAATAAAACAACATAATTTTCATTCATTTTCGAAAACTTCTCATTCGTTATTGAAGTATCAGTTATGACATTGAAGTCCGAAGAATAATATCTGCCGAATGGTCTACTGTTGCAGCTCTATACAGACGTCCACTCTTTTGTTAAAATTTCCTTTTCCCCATCAGTAAGGTTATTACTGGCAGAATCATGATAGTAGTGATGGAGAAGAAGCTCATCCGTTTGTTTTCGTTTTTTTTTCACAGAATTGCGTTTCTTCGATGATCGTAGAAGAAGAAGAGTGGACTTTCAATATGATTGAAATCTCCTATTTATAAAGGTGCGAATTGCTTGAAGTCGTACTAATATTCATCATTTAAAGAACAGTGAAATGATTTTGAATAAGTATTCTTGAGAGTGTAGGAAATTCGGAACTGTTAAAATGTTCTTTGCCGACCAAACATTAATTGTTCTCAACCCGAAGGCTAGTGAAAAACTCCTATAGTCGATGCCCGTAGAAACTCATGTTCTTATTTAGTAACTAGTACTAGTAGGGACCAGCAGATCTACCTTTTAAACAGTTATCCTTATCAGTAGGCCTCCGGTCGCAAAATCTGAGCGCAGTTGTCAGATTGTGTTTCGGGCTTTCTCTATAGAAGGCTGTGGCCAAACTCTGACAGCTTACAGCTACAATGTCAAATAGTTCTTTGTGATCTCTGCAGATCGGGCGATTTTATTGGAGAAATGTCAAACTTTGATCAGTTTTCCTGAAGAAATGGGGAAATTATGGAAAATATGAATACCAAGCTATTTTGCGTTGACTCTTCCTCTTTCGATCCGTATATTTACATCACGACCAGGATATCTGCGAAAAAAGTTTTATCGAGTTTAAAATTGCCCTTTTTGCCGAATTTTGTCGCGATTTTCGCGAATTTTTTTAAAATACTTCTACGTCGCCTATAGGATCGAAATTTCGCCCACGTACGAATCAATCATTCCTCTTTCCGGCCGTGTGAAAATTTCTTTCCTGTATCGCAGCTTCGCTACGATTTCAAGATTCTTCTGGACCCACTTTTTCGACAGATTACCGTTTTAGTATAATATAGAACCATGGCTACCACAACTGATCTTTTAGCATATTGGGACGAATTGAAATTCTGAACGTTACTACCATGCTGAGGTTGACGTGTGCCTCCTCGTTGATGCGTGACGTATTGCTCGGAGACGTACGTTTCTGATCCTATCGTTATCACGCGACCAAGCGGGCAACTAATCAACTTAATTCCGTCCGAATCTGCTGATCAAAGCGTGTTCATATTCGGAAAACAACAACCACATCAGCTCGTTCCCGAAGTTCACTGAACACCGGGATTAATTCTCGAGAGTCCGGACGGGATCGGGAGCGGCAAATTAATTCAATCCCAACTTCTGAAAAGAGGATTTCGTTCTTGTTGTGCTTCACAATTCACTCCTACTCCGCCAGCCCCGAGCGTTATTTCACCCGTGTACGAAACCCTTATTCCGATTCAATTAAAATAAATAGACCGCGGCGTGCTGAGATGTTTCATAAATTCCGGGGTTCCGGGCGTTACGAGCCGCGAACCGAGTTCCGGAAAAGCTGCAGTTCTTTTCGTCCGGGGCACGTCGAACGAACTTTTTTATCGCCGCCGAGGCAGCTTCTCGTTATCCGAGGCCGCCTTATTATTCGGTTAGCCGGTGAATGGGGAGTTTCCACCTACGATTTCGGGGGGTTTTTTGACAAACTCGACCCCTCCTATACGTTGATTTTATGAAACGAACTATTTTTCGAGTAGCTTAAACGACCGAGATCCTACTCCAGTTCCCGAAGCAACAACCCCTGGCTTCTAGATGGATCATTGATTTAAAAAGTTGCAATGCAGGTTGACAACCAAACCGGAGATCCAGAAACTTTGGTTATTCATCATTCAGTCGGTCATTTCGATTCCTTCGCGAATGACCCTGTATACACAGACACACTGCCGAAATTCGAAGGAGAAAAACAGACAGTTCCGCATATCCCTGTTTTCCATCATTACCATTTCCAGAACGCCGTCCTTACACACTTCACGCGACATATTTACCACCATCCATCATTCACGGCCCATAAATCCGCAGTCTCCCGGCGATCCTGTTCATAAATTTCACGTGAAGATTTTTTTTCGGCCGGGGCCCGTCCGGACGTCTATGCCGAGCGGAAGGGAAAATTGAGCCAGATATTCATTTCCATAGGAAAATACGTCCCGTCGCGTTTTCTCCGGGACATAAGTCCTGGTCACGCCCGTCGAATATATTCCCGGAATTTGACCTGTTATTGACTCTAAAATTGGAAAACGTTCGAACTCTGTCACGTACGGTTCATGCAGGGAAATGTCGAGATGCCGTTGGATATTCGATGATCTGTGCGATCTTGGAACGTTTCCGAGAGAGAAAAAAATTTGGTCGTGCAGCAACGATCACATCTGAAACGCACAGCAGGGTTCTCATAGCATTAGCAATGAAGAATACGCCGGAAAGGAATCTCATAAAATGAATATTTCACCCCATTGTTTCTCATCCTGTATTTCGCCAATCTCGGTTATTACAACTTTGTCGTCTTATTCGGGATAATCATTAAAGAGGAGGAACATTTTCTTTTCTTTTTCACGTTACTCAAGCGTCGAATTTAGTTATGTGAAAAACACCCCCTTAGCGATTCGACGGAAGAGCGGCTTTCCACCAATCAAGGGGTTTAAACTTTCAGATAAACAATGGAAATTGCAAAAATAATTTCCACATAACTTTCGAACACTCAGGGTGATAACAAAAAGAAATAATACACTTAAAAAAGAAAATACGACTTGTGGTAGATTTCAGGACTCTGGACTCTAAAAGATATATGGGCTTGCATGCAGCTTCCTACCAATACTCAAAATAAGCTAAGCATAAACAAAAGTGTCTGACCTTTTTCCTGTACCAAAAATCTTCAAACAGACAAAAAAACACAAAAACACGTCACCCACTCGCTTTCGCAGATTAATCTCACTCCCGATTATACCGGCGATACACGATCTGAAATAATTCTAAGTAATTTCAGAGATCTCATAATTTTGACTTAACACTCTTCAGTCCCCGTATGAGACTGACCTTTTCCAAAATGAAACCAAAACCTATGAGTTACCCTAGCACCGTCTTCCGAATAACTCCGAAACTGAATTAATTCTTAAACCTCCCTTAAAACCGTACCAAAAGAATATCAACCGAGTCAACTGAAAATCTTCCCGTTTAAGACTCCTGCAGTTACTTCTCAACTTCCGAATCAACCTTAATTTTTTTCGTCTCCATTTTGAGACCGTACTTCTAATCACTGAAATACCTACCCTGAAACCGTACTTCCCTAAGTTTCCGAACCATATTCGCGAGCACTGGCAACCTTCCCGTTTAAGGTTCCACCAGTCACTGCCCTTTTCGTCTCCCGAGCAAATTCGTTTTTTCGAAAAACAAATCGAATTAAAGGTTTTCCTTCGTCGATGTTTCAAAACCAATCAAATCAAAAACTCTTACATCTTCGTCTTTACAAACTAATCAAATCAAAGATTTTTTTCTGCTTCCTACCTCTCGTCGGTAGGGCCTTCTTGAGATAATGCGGTTTCCCATGCAACGGTTTGGGAAATGCTGTGTTGCCAAATCCCATTTCTGCCGTCGTACTCAGTTTAGGCAACCGATTTCGTGGGACAATTTTCTCTTTATCTCATTTCAATCGTCAACGTCGCGCCAAACCTCTTGTGTGGGCTTGATAAACGATTTAATAATTTTCTGGCACAGGGATATCAAATTTCAGAAGTCTACACTGATCAGTCAAATTATCACGCTTTTCTTCCTATTCAGGGTAAAACAAAGGGTGCCGAAAATACCGGTTAAATATTACAGGAAAGAAAACATTCAAGTCCCAATTTTCAAGACATATCTGTTTTGTCATTTCAAAATTCTCTTTCCTATCACAGTTACTCTGATGCCAAAAACTTCAAGAGGTTGTTCCTTTTGGGGGTAAAACTTCTAATGTCACTGATTAAACAAAGCTTCTCTACGATCTATAAAGTTCATTTCAGACGGTCCTCGCAAACTTTCCTTATGATAAATATCCATTATTCATCAACATCTCCCAGATCCAGACCGACTGGAATGAGGGAAACCCTTTAGAAAACGAATCAGTGACAAATTAATGTTGGATAACCCGAACCTGTAAACTTTTTCCAGGACAAAGCCCGTTTCACTCCAGCGTAAAGAACGGGCCCCGGTCCACAATAGATTCTGTCACTCCATCGCAAAGTACATGTTTGTCTCTGAAACTTTTAGTTAAAAAGCTTTCCCGCAATATCCTCCGGGAATACACACCCATTAAGGAAAATCCCAAAGTAACACATCGCATATTTTTTCTCCACTTTAGGACCGGCAACTTGCCGGAATTCGGAAGGTAGTATAACGTCGTCGGGTACTTTAAACTTCGCGGAACGAGTATCGGGAAAAAAACGGACCGGGCGATGCCGAATTGAATTCCCGTTTCGGGAATTCCCGGCGATCGAGAGCGCCCGATAACGGCGAGGTTTACGATGGTACGGGACAAAAAATAATTACAAGGGGACGTACTTCCACAAATCATCTCGTTTTTCCGTCGCCAAATTACGCTGACCCAGTTCTGCGGGAAACATTAATTTTCATCATGTGACCGGGCAATATCGAGCTCTGGAGTTTCAGACTTTCTTCCGTATATCCAGCGCCATCGGCGGGAGTTAATGTTTAAAACTTCATTTTTTAATTTTCGAAAAAGGCGACTGGCCCGTTGTTCTCGGAAATTTCGGGTCGAATGGTTCTGTCCGCTATAAAGTTGCCGGACATACTTTTTAAGGGCGGAGGGTGGCTTCATACAACATTCCTATCCAAATACTTTCACAAACCGTTTATGCACAGTGAAGATTATCGTGAACAGCATGTGAGTCTTGATGGGGAAAATTTCAGTTAACCAACTGAAGTGTGGTTCAATTTTATTAAGTTGTATTTTTCAAAATATAATCTTCCGAGTGAAAATAAAAATAAGGCTAGTGGACTGTATACGTATATAAAATTAATTGAAACCCAACACAAATGAAAGGATAAATGTACCCGAAGTAACAGAAGAAATATAGTCTTACCTATATCAGCAAAACAGGATTCTGTCGATGACTCCTATTCCAATATAAAGATTGATCGAGCTCGACAAACGAATATGGAATGAAGCTGACGTGAAAATCCGTTGTTAAAATGTCAAATTGTGCACACTTATCCTTGTGGTATCGTAAAATAACCACGCCACTGGTAACAGTTTTTTTTGTTAGAAATAATTCGCACAAATCAAAGTTTTGAATGAATGTAATTCGATTGAATCGAAATCACTACAAACAGCGAATCACAGGAAAAACTGAAAATTTTCGGAATTCACGAAAAGGAAGCAGAAAATCAGGAATTAATGGAAGCAGAATTATTCACGAAGTCAATCAGTGAACTGATATGAAATATATTAGAACAGAACAAATATGCGACATATGCTGCACTCCACAGCTGACGAGTTCTTCTTGTACATAAAGGATAATCCATATGGGAATTCCCCAGTATGGAAAAATTAATTTAATAATTCGAATTTTCAAAATTCAGAATGAATAATTCGAACCGTTCACTTAGCGCGAACAAGTCTTCAGTTCTCAAATCTGCGTTTTTATATGTACTAAGGGACCGTTATACTCTGGCCGACGGCACGCCCTCAATATTCCACCTGAAAGCTTGATTTTTTTCAATTCTCCTGGAATTTCAGACAGTTCTCTGCGATTTCACACTTTCTGCAACTCTTCTCAGTATTTACAGCATTTTTTTGCATTATTTAAGTGCCTATCCAAATGTATTTTTTTTAAATATCGAATTTTGATTTGTCGAGGGCACTCCAATGAATTTCCACAAAAAAAAATTGATGAACAACCGCCGAGAAGCGAATATGAAGTCAATTTTCATAGACTCTCAAATTCTACCGATTTTTTCATGCGAAAAAAAATTTCGAAGAGAAGGTGAAAAATTGAGGGCGTGAACTTGGAAAGATGAAAGGCACTTTTTGAATGGGGAATCGGTGCCGTAGCCGTCAGCCGGAGTATTACGGCCCCTTAACGATTGATTAGATAAACTCCGAAGTAGTTTCACTGTGACGCTTGAAGCAGACTATCCCAAGACCTGAGTTAGTCCACTCAGGTTTGAAAACATGCATTCATAATTCTGGAGGAGTCATCATAACTTTACTCCCTTTTTTAATTCAACTGTGAGGCCAGGGGTTTTTGCTTCAGACATTCCGTTTCCCCACATTGAGAGAAGACTCGGATCAACTTTCATATGGACCAAATCTTAACGAAAGTCCTTCAGACTCACTACTCAGGGTTGGTTTCAGTTCATTTCATCCTACTTCTAAAATATTTCTTGCCTTGTTAGGATGGATCATTACAGGCGTTATAAATTAGTTTCTACTCGCATAATTTGTTTTGCTCTTGTTTCGCTTCAGTCTGGAGTTGCCTGCTCTGCGAGGAGCAAAGGAATAAAAGGACTGGTAAGTAGGTATACGTGCAACACGACAAACGGATGTTTCCAAGGTAAATGAACCTCTTACAGCAGCTCGTTAAGAGCTGAACCATCTTCCACCGTGTAGACGACGGCGGTGAAATATGTTAATTGTGCGCTACCATATTTCGTTGCATTAACGGGATAAGTTAACGTTTAGGGAGTGCCTCGAGAAGGGAGAATTCGGGAAAGTCAAACAGGAATGGGAGATTTTCTAGCGTCGACTCGAGATTGATACGCTTCTTTATTATTCACGAAGTCAATCAGTGAACTAAATATGAATTATGAAAACGTAACAAATATGCGACATATGCTGCACTCCACAGCTGACGAGTTCTTCTTGTACATAAAGGATAATCCATATGGGAATTCCCCAGTATGGAGAAATTGATTTAATAATTAGGTCTTTAACCAAGTATTCTAGGTTGTCTTCTCCGCAACATTGCTCGACAATTCTCCGGCCTTCTGGTACAACTTGCCATATAGATATACCACTTACAAGATGGCGGATAAAACGGCTAGCTATCTGCCCAGTCCTTTAAGCTCCGGTGCTGAGTAATGTCTCGGTAAAACCGGCATTCGCTGCGACGGCTCCCCTAAGAGCCAATCCATTCGACTAACGGCCCTTTAATGCGGCCAATACATACCCTTCAGCGGATGCATTTCCGGATATACGGCCGCAAATGAAACAATCAGAGAAAATCAACCGCCGGAATTCGGCGAATAAATTCACGTTTTCGGGCGGGGAGACGGTCGTACAGCGGATGCGGAAACGCCATTCCTATATTGGATATTTTTTGCCGCGACAAAGACAAACGACCGCTTTCTTCGAGAGGAAATTAATGGTATGTTTACGGATGATTACCGTCCCGGTGTCGCTGTGACTTTTCGAGATCGATGCGACGTCGCATACGAGCCTCGTTCCGCCATACTATATCATCGGGTAAGTTCTATAAGATACGAAAAGTATCACCATAACTTGAATCCTGCGACGATTTATGCAGCGTCGGATTGAGTCCTCGGAACTACCAGGTAGAGCTTTGTTTATCGCACCGAACACCAGGCCCTTTTGTGCCTTTGTTACGTACCGCAAACCCATTTAACTTCACCAAAGACTCATTCTCCTATGAAATTGCGCTTGGTTGTGTTGTTTCCGCAAACCGAAATTGTCGGTTCCGTGTTCGTTTCAAATTTGTTTAATTTGGTAATCACTTCGTGCCGGATTTCAATCGGCGCAAAGTGAGATATTTCGTGTATTAATAGAAGGGGATTGTGACGATCATAATTCTCGAAATATGGGCAGAGTACAAAAGAAAATGGAGACTTTCTGACTGAGGACATTGTACATGAATTATGTCTAGAATTTTCTGAAGAATCAAAAAAATAAATGATATACAGGGGGTTGCATTTGAAATAAGAAAGTTGGTATTGGCCACGGTCGCATGGAACACCCTATATAACTTTATTTTCTTGAAAAATATGCGCATTTAAAATTACAAATCGACGTGTTCGAGCGTTTTTCCCAACACGTCCTCATTTATTCTTTATCAAATTTATTCCATTTGGCTGTTACACTCTGTATAAATGTATGTAGGATTTCACTCCCCATCAATTGTACATAATAATTGTTAAGTTTCTCTCATATTTCTGAATTTCGTGTGTGGGACGCTTTTTATTATCCCTAAGATAAGCGTGACATTTCTGATTTGCGTTTGATGACTTCCATGTGTGAGCTTTTCGAGCTCTGAATGTGAAACCTTTGTCTTATAATTGAAAGGAATCCTTAACTGCAATACTATATTTAGCAGTTGTAGGTACCATTTCCTAGAATGAGCTCGAGTGTTTCTATGTAGCTTTTCATTCCTAAGTGGTCCCATGATAATTTATGATAACACTCGGCACTTGTTCATTTCATTGGCTTAAGTCATATGAAAAGTAACACCTCCTTTCTCAAATGCAAGTTGGGGGCGGAACCCGGGATTAAAGTTAAGGGCATAATTGGGGTAGTGAGGTCAGTTGATAGTTAATGATGAGTCGGGCAGTTGATAGACGGAATTAGGTCTTCAAGACGTTATAAGATCAATTCATTCGTTCGGCGAAAAGACGTTATTTATCTCGCGAAGTTCAGTGAATGCGGATGAATCGTAACTGAGCGTGTAAAGTTGTCTAGTAAAATAATTAGTGTTTTAAGAAGTATAATCTAGTGTTGATTATTGTATAAACTCTGTAAATAAACTGTATATAGACAGTTTGGGTTTTATTGGTTCTTGAGAGAACTACAGGAAGACGATAGACGTAAAATATGGGTTGGGCAGCCAAAGCAAAGGTCATATTCCTAGACGACCGAAAACAAACCTACATGTATGAATACCTCATTCGAAAGAAGATTCCTGCAACAGCGAAGACAATTTCCAGTCTCCAAAGCCGAGAAGAATCTAGCTACAGCTTACAGGATCAAAAAGATTTCGACAATATTCAGCTTCACGAGTCGATACAGCAGACTTGAAGGCAATCTGACAAGACCGTAACGTCAGAAGAAAACAATTCCTTTCGGCTGAGAGTTGGTTCAACCACTTCTCAGTCTCACACCCTCTCGAAAATATTCTTCGAATTCTCAGATGAAGAACTCAAGTGAGGTCTCACAGTTTTCGTAAATGAAGAACTCCATCCATTAATCTCCGCTTCTCGTCCCGCAAATCTGGCAATCAAATCTACCCGGAAGAAACCGACTCGTAAAACACTGAGAAACAAACGAATACAAAACGGAACTTGAAACACACCGCCCATAACTCATCTCGGGCGCTGAAACTTCTGCCTTGAATCTTGCCAGCTTCATATTTCGTACAGTTTTACGTGATTTCATCGGCGGAAATTTATGGCCTCGACTCAGACACGTTAAACAAGGCCGATATTTCATTACGTTAACCGGTAATAACCGGATAATCCGACGTAATCGGTTTTGCCTGACAAGTGCAACAAGCCGGAGTCAAAGTACACACTCCGATTCGCGTCAGTGACGTTCGGCACTGAATTTGCGAGAGGTCAAAGGCGACGCAAAGATAATTTGGAGGCTATCGAACTTCGAGAGCAGGACTTGAATTAAACCAATGAGTCCTTGTGTGAAAAATTGATAGTCTAATTGATTATTACCTTTTTTTCGAATCTATTTATATGTCCCTTTCTTAAATCATTGAAGACTTACTTGCTCTACGTCTTCATGTGGTGATTAAGGCAATTTTCGAATAACATTTTTTTTGTATGTTAACACAAGCACTATAACTCTTTACATTCATGCGAGGAAATATTGAAAAATTCTTAGCCTACTAAAGAACCAAACAAAATTTCAATGGCAAAATATTTTATTACTCAACATATTCTCCTCCTTATTGAACACATTTATTACAGCGAACCTTCAACGTCTCTCTAGACCTTTCAAAAAAAATGTTCCTTCTTGCTCTGCAAACCAGTCCTCCACAGCATTTATTACCTCCTCGTTGGAAGAAAATTTACGACCTTTTATTTTTTTTCAGTTGAGAAAAGATATGATAGTCGGACGGAGCCAAATCTGGTGAATAAGGGGGGTGTTCTAGTAATTCTAACCCTAAATCACGAATTTTTTGCATGGCAACATGAGATTTGTGTACTGGAGCGTTGTCCTGTAAAAACAAAACACCTTTGGATAGCTTTCCGCGTCTTTTCTCTTTATTTTTTTCCTGTAGAGTGGTCAGTAATCTCCAGTTATTGTTCTAACTATATCCGAAAAATCGATCATGATTACTCTATGGCAATCCCAAAAAACTGAAGCAAGAACTTTTCCAGCAGATTTTTGGACACGAAACTTCTTAGGTCTTGGAAAACCAGAGTGTCGCCATTTTATCGATTGTTGCTTTGTTTCTGGATCGTGGAAACGTACCCAAGTCTCATCCATAGTAACAATTCGGTTTAAAAAGTCTTCATCGTTTTCAGATCGAGCACAGATCGAACGCGATGCTTCTACCCTTGCACGTTTTGTGTCAACATTCAAACATTTGGGGATCCATTTTGCATACATTTTTCTCATGTCCAAATTGACGTGAACTATATGATGAACGCGTTTGTATGAAATCTTCAGTGCTTCAGATATCCGTTTTAGCCCAATTCGACGGTCTGATAAAATCATGTCATGAACTGCATCGATATTTTCGGGAACTGACACAGAAACTGGCCTTCCCGATCGGTCATCATCTTCAATGGAAAATTTACCTTATTTGAAGCTTGCAGTCCAATTTTTCACGGTCGCATACGAAGGACATTGATCACCAAGGGTATTAAGCATATCTTCGTGAATCTGCTTACCTCTCAACCCTTTTAAATACAGGAAATTGATGATGGCTCGATACTCCAATTTTTCGTTTTCTACAATTTCGGTGGACTTATTTTTAAAAGCTTTTATTTAGTTTCACCTGTCCCGGTGTCTGTCTGTAATCAAATCTTGCAAGTTGAATATGACACACTTATGATCGTCCGATTGATTTGAAATTTGGCAGGTGTACATAATTCTGGTGACAATGCATCATGAAATGTTTTTTATAGAAAAAAACAAAATGGCGGCTCCAAAATGGCGGATGAGTTTTGTAATTATCATCCGATTCCATTCAAAATTAGTATCTGGGGGTTTTTGGGTTCGACAATGATGATTCTTCCGTCAAAATTGAAAAATTCAAGATGGCGGCTAAAATATGGCGGACGAGTTTTGTAATTATGATCCGATTCTATTCAAAATTGGTATCTGGGGGTTTTCTGGGTCGGAAATTACGATTTTTCAAAATTGAGGAATTCAAGATGGCGGCTTCAAAATGGCGGATGAATGTTGTTATTATAAAAGCTTTTTTAAAAATGATTTTTTTATTATAGCTTGTTTTTGTTGATTTATTGCGTAACTCTGGTTTACTTTTTCGACGTCGAACTCTATACTAACACTTCTAATAAGTTATTGTTCGTTGATATGGTATCGCAATATTTTGTTTATGCATGGAACTGATCTAGGCTAACTAGATATCTCGTATTTGGCTCTTTGTTCAAGTGATATTAATGCTACTGGCGCATTCACCAATTTGCATTCGTAAAAGTCTCGAACAAAAAACCATTGCACTAATAAACTTCTATAACGAAATTTCAAATGAGGTAAATCTATCTTGATAGGAGCCATTTGGTTTCATTTAGAATGCTGACCATCTTATAAAGTAATTGTTAGTTTTTAGGATTGAAATCGTCAGAGAACTATTGTTTTGAATGTCCGTATTCTTCTCATCTTAGTATCATTTTTCAGAAGAACGGTTTGTTTTTACCAGATCTACCTTCTGTTCAAAGCAATATCGCTTTGAATAGAAGTTTTCTATTCGATTCGAGCTCGCTTCATTTCATCCATACCAAATTGGATGTATTTCCTCCTTCATAACCTTCCTCAAATTACTGATTGATATTTTCCATCCAGCTTGAAGATTCAGATTTCAACGTTATCAGGGACTCAATCCAATTATTGGAAAACCCCCCTCAGGTATCCACGTTGTAAATATTGGTTCAACGAGAAAATGCCGTGTAATACTATATGATTCACTGTATCCGATGTACACTCACCCTATATACGGAGAGAAGGCGGTTTTGATTAAAACTCTCGAATGGATAATCCATTTTGGCCGATAACCGAATATTTGTTCTTTTCGTACGTTTGGAAACGAGGTTTTTTCACGATTTCCTAACAAATAAGCGTACGGGATATTCCATCAATAATTCAACAACGAATTCATCAACATCTGGCTCGGAAACATTTCAATAAAAAAATTTATTCGTTCCCAGGCTCCGAATCCATTTTATGCTGATTTAACTCGAGCGAAATACCTTGTACGAAAATTTTCATGATATCGGTTACACGAAAATAAGTTCTCCTGTACAAACAGCGGCTTCGAAAGGAAGGGAATGATTGGCTGAAACGATATTTCACACTCGATTCGCCCCTTTCGAATGCGTAAAAAATCCGTTATGAGGAATATAGAGCCTGTTTTTCGGCTTTTCCAGATGGGATTTGCGCTCCGGGTAATTCCAGATAAGTGCTTGGATTGGAAAATATCTGGAGTGTTTCTTTTCTGATCAATTCGCTCTGGAAATTTGTCGTTGAGAACCCCCTTTGTGGACGTATCGATATCGTCTTTAGAATAGCACATCGAAAGAACAGGGAATGTCGAAAAAATTTGATAGTTGGATCATAAGACGCATTCTGGTCGCATAATTCAATTCTAGAGATTTGGTGTTGGGTAGAGTTTCAGTTGACCAACTGAAGTGTGGTTCAATAATATTTTTTAAGTTTAATTTTTCGAAATATAATCTTCTGAATGAAAAAAAAATAAGACTAGTGGACTGTATACGTAGATATATGAAATTAATTGAAACCCAACACAAATAAAAGGATAAATGTACTCAAAATAACAGAAGAAATATAGTTACCTATATCAGCAAAACAGGATCCTGTCGATGACTCCTATTCCTATATAAAGATTGCTCGAGCTCGACAAACGAATATGGAATGAAGCTGACGTGAAAATCCGTTGCTAAAAATGTCAAATTGTGTACACTTATCCTTGTGGTATTATAAAATAACCACGCCACTGGTAACAGTCTTTTTGTTCGAAATAATTCGCACAAGTGAAAGTTTTAAATGAATGTAATTCAATTAAATCGAAATCACTACAAATTGCGAATCACAGAAAAAACTGAAATTTTCCGAATTCACGAAAGGAAGCAGAAAATGAGCAATTATCGGAAGCAGAATTATTCACGAAGTCAATCAGTGAACGAATGAATCATATGGAAACGAAACAAATATGTGCCACATGCTGCGCTCCACAGCTGACAGTTCTTCTTGTTGGGGCGAGTTTCAGTTAACCAACTGAAGTGTGGTTCAATTATTTAAATTTAACTTTCGAAATATGATTTTCTGAGTGAGAAAAAATATAGAGCTAGTGGACTGTATAATATATATGAAATTAATTGAAACCCAACACAAATGAAAGGATAAATGCACTCAAAAATAACAGAATAGAAATATAGTTACCTATATATCAGCAAACAGGATCCTGTCGATGACTCCTATTCCAATAAGATTGATCGAGCTCGACAATAGAATATGGAATGAAGCTGACGTGAAAATCCGTTGCTAAAAATGTCAAATTGTGCACACTTATCCTTGCGGTATTATAAAATAACCACGCCACTGGTAACAGTTTTTTGTTCGAAATAATTCGCACAAATGTTCTTGAATGAGTGTAATTCGATTAAATTAAAATCACAAAAAACTACGAATCACAGGAAAAATTTTCCGAATTCGCGAAAGGGAACAGAGAATTATAACTTACTGGAAGCAGAATTATCAACGATCAAAGTCAATCAGTGAACTGAATTAAATATGAAAATGAAACAAACATGCGTCATATGCTGCGCTCCACAGCTGACAAGTTCTTCTTGTACACAAAGGATGACTCATATGGGGATTCCCCAGTGGAGAAATTAATCTGATAATTCGAATTTTGAAAATCCAGAATAATTATTTTGAAACGTTCACGTTCAGCGTGAACACTTCTTGTACATAAAGGATAATCCATATTGGAATTCCCTAGTATGAAGAAATTAGTTTAATAACTCGAATTTTGAAAATTCCGAAAAATCTTCTGAAACCGTTCACTTGGCGTGAACAAAACAGGAAAAGCCTCCACGATGAGGGACGAAACTAGTTCCAAATTAACTGCCTTGATGAAATAAATGAAGAGAGCTAGATATGCTTTCATCATCAATGGTTTACGTTAATTATTTGACCGATAGTGAAGCGAAATTATATGAAAACGGAAACATATTGAACGCGACAACGCACATTTTTTCGGAAGCAAAATTGGATGCTTAGCATCCAGTGGTAATAAAGTAGTCTACCTTCCACCCAGATCAATTCTGCAGAATCAATATAAGGATCTAGAGTTCGGAACGAATTTTCAATAGTTTTTTTTTTGGAATAAATTCTGGCGCACTTGATTAAAATAATGATGTTGTGTGATTAACACTATGGATTGGAGAGCTTTCTTCAACTCATCCCGAGAAATTGGGCCAGATAATCTTGTCGTTGAATTACATTTGCGGTGGCTGTTGAAAATAAACCTTTTGATATAGAACATTCTCTGTACGATAACCATCAAGCCATAAACAATCCAAACTCCGAAAAATAGACGAACGTGTGATGAAAACGGTGATAAGAGAAAAATTGCACTTTTTCTGTTTCTAACATCGTTTTCCATTTGGACAAATGCGATCGAGAAAAGCTCAGTTCTTGTCGAAAGAGATTAATGGTTTCGACCTTCGACTGGTCATCATAAGAGCTACAAAATTTGTCTCCGACAAGGAAGTTTTCATCTGCTTCTAGCTACGATATACGCGACTCCCCTCAAAACCAATAATCTCCGACGCCGGAGAATCGAGACCATCACGAGTGGGGTCCATAATCAATCTTGCTCCAATTTCGTGTCGGAATTTGCAGAGTCAACCGCGACGAGGGCGAAACCGCATACTTCAGCCCGTCCCAATTACGCGATAAGGAAAGGGGTCGCCGAAAAACTCCCTTTTCCAGCAAGAAAAAATAAATGTAAAGTGTCGAGCATATACGGTGAAAAACCGGCCGCAAAAACGTGAAATATGGAAGCCATTTCGCGACACTACCTGAATATTTCTTCTTCTGGCAGACCTATGCGTTGGGACGAATTTTTTTATATCATCGTCCATTATCAACGTCGGTTGTCCCGTTGTATTCGCTGATTTTTTTCTCTACCTGGCTGCTGTCGAAGAACAAACGAGTAAGAATCCATTTCAAGCTCTCCCACTGCGAATTACTCCACCTAAAATCCTACAGCATCCATTCAATCAACCCGACTCCAAACCGTACAGATATTCATCACGTTCCTCCATTTTAAATCGCGTGATATCAATTGAGAAACGTGAGGTGTCCCCACTGAATCTTTCACGGCGTCGCATCGCGTCAAGAGACTCGGGTCGCCAGGTTTTTCTGGCCCCTGCGAGGTTTAAAAACATCAGGTCTGGGAAATTTTCGACCTTCGACCTCGACGGCTGTAGGGAGCAGGCCGAAAGACTTTCCATTCATGAAAAATGCATCATCCTGCCACCCGGGTGTCAGAAAAGGTCCTGCTAGTGGAACGAGTGGGGATTATGCAGGGTTGAACGTAGAGGATTGGGGCAAATTGACATTTTTACGAATGGAAATTTGCTAGAGATGCTCTAAGAAATGACTTTTTTTTATGTTGTGATTTTCACGAGAAGGAATATCCTGTAATGTTCAGAGGACATCGTGAGAACCAAGGTCAAGCAGGTAGGAATTGGTGTTCTTCTTGAATTTCTGGAGGTTATATGCCTCGGGGAACACCTCCCTAGGCAATGTGTTCCAAAGCCTCGCTGTTCGTTGGATGAACGAGTCTTTGAAGAGAGATGTTCTGCAGGTCTCCAAAGTTACCACGAAGGGGTGTGAAGACTTAACTTGACGGGTTAGTCTGGAAGAGACTGCCAGAGGAGGAACGACTGCTGATAATTCAGAAGAGCATCGCCCATGGAAATATCTATAAAATAGAGACAGATCGCCCACTTTTCTACGGTGTTCCAGAGAAGTGAGCGAGCTTGTAAGCGAGGCATCACCGACGAGACGAATTGCCCTTTTTTGTACAGAATCCAAGAGTTTTAGGGTGTGCAGCACTCCAAATATGGGAACAGTATTCCAGGACAGGTCGAATCTGTGCCTTATAGATCATAAGCAGCTGACCTGAGGTTGAATAGCTCCTGGCACGAAACAGAAAACCAAGTTTTTGGGATGCACTTTTAGCAATGGATCTCACGTGATTCTCCTAGGAAAGGTTACTGCCGACAGTAATGCCAAGCATCGAAATGGATGACTTCAATGGTATGGTCACTCCCGACAATTTTATGCTGGACACAGTAAGATCGGCTTTTCTAGAGAAAAGACATGCTTGTGTTTTGTTTGCGTTGAATTCTACCAAGTTATTAGATCCCCATTCAAGAATTGTTGCCAAGTCCATATTTATGTTGTTAACATTTCTTCCTCATTCGTTTTTGATTTGGCGGGCTGGTATTGGAACCTTAGAAGAAAAGGCGTATGGAGGGTGCTATCATCCGCGAAGCTGTGCACTGGACACGGAGTTGCTTGACTCTATTTACTGGATATTAATTGCAAAGTCGAAATCTCGTTGAAACGTATAGTTGGGTACTCCCGCTTCTGAGCGTGTTTTCCCTCGGATATCGACAAACTCCTAAAGGAAGATGAATCAAATTACGACATTATCGGATCATAAAAGTGCCGTTTCGAGTAATTCGCCTCCATATATCCACCCCTGACGGATATAATGTGTTAAACGTGTTGTTTGGAATCAAGGCCAACAAAATTATTCACGCCGGCCGGTCACCCCGAACGGCCAAATACAAAGGCCCGCACCGCGCAATATCTGTCCGAACTCAAATATTATGACATAATATATCAACATTAAAATGTCGTAGACTGGACGGTGGTAATTCGTCGAAATGAGCGGTCGGGCTGCAAGTGCTTTGTGATCGGGTAGAAACAATGCGCCGATACCTACCCCTACCTTGTAGTCATTAGGGATGATAGATCGGCGCGCGTCAATAAGGTACAAGTGACTCTTTTGTCGGTCCGCTTTCATAAATTTAACAATCGGCGGTGATGGAAATTGATTGGGCTTCGCGGAGTACTGAATGGTTCGTTATTGAAACACGCCTAGCCGTCCGACAAAGAGCTAACGTTATTCATCGAGTGGAACAATTGAACTTTTCGACTTTGTCGGTGGAATGCTGTTGACGGTTTCGAAACTCATACATTATTCCGCTAGGGAAACTGATATTCATGACATTTTAAAATTGGGCGTCGTCTGGTTAGGCCAACTGCACATTTAATTACACTACGATCCTAGCAACATGATGTCTAGTTGTTTTATTAGGACTTCGCCAGTAATAACCCTACCGAAGTACATGAAGCTCCACATTCTACAGTCATCAGTATTATGAAAATCTGATCCAGGGGTTTCAATAACTCATCTGCAGTGTGAAACCGAGGGATTTTGCTTTGGGGGATCACATACTTGGTCGTCCCGATCACTTATAAACTATAACAAGTTCCTGTTTCAAATGACGCTTCAGCTCTTTCAAGTAAGGCTAGCTTTGGCCATTTTTATTTCCGTTTTGAAGATATGCCTCAATCGTGTTCGACAAAAACTGAGGCAGAGAGATCATAAAAAATCATTAGAATCATTATGGAAGGTGTTTCAAATTGCATGTTTTTTTTAAGAATAAATAGAATATAGTTGACGCCTTGAATTCGTCTGGGTATTTTGACATTTGAAAAATTGGCTTCGTACAACATACAACAACGCGTTCAAATTGATGAATTACTTTATGAAAATTAGCGTTCTGTGAGAAGTGTTTTCAGAAAATTACGTGAATTCTATGGTTTACGTAATCCATCTGAAAACATTATTGGTCGAATTATTAAAAAATTTCAAGAGACCAGTTCGGTGGAAGACCAAAAAAGTGAAAAATACAGTCGTAGCGGTCGTTCACAAAAAAATATTGATTTGGTTCGTGAAAGTGTTGCTGAAGACCCTCAAAAGTTCATAAGACGACGTTCACAACAAGTTGGACTTAGTGGGTCCACAACATGGCGTATTTTACACAAGGCTTTAGCTGTGAAGGCATATAAGGTTCAAATAACACAGGAACTAAAGCCATTAGATCATTTAGAACGTCGTTCATTTGTCAATTTCATCAATGAACAACCAGCTCATTTTTCTCAAAGAATCATGTGTCCGATGGGGCACATTTTGAACTTGGTGGCTGTGTTAATTAACAAAATTGTCATGTCTGGAGTGAGGAAAACCCGCAAATTATTCATGAGGAACCTACGCACCCTAAACGAGCCACTGTTTGGTGTGCATTATGGTTAGGTGGTGTAATTGGACCTAACTTTTTTGAAAATGCTGCTGATGAAGCTGTAACTGTCAATGGTGATCGATACCGTAGGATGATAATCGAATTTTTGTGACATGAATTAATGAATATTGATCTAGTCGAAATTTGGTTTCAGCAGGATGGCGCTACATCTCACTTTGCAAATGACACAATTGATTTATTGAGACAAAAATTTCCTGGACGAATCATCTCCAGAAACGGTGATTTCAATTGGCCACCAATATCATGTGATTTAACACCGTTGGACTATTTTCTTTAGGGCTATGTGAGAAGCCAGGTCTTAAAGAATAATTCACAATCGATTCCTGAACTAAAGGATGAAATTAATCGTCATTAGTGAGATAGAGCCTCAATTATGACAAAATGTCAATGAAAATTTCAACGAGAGGGTGTATGTCAGTAGAGCTGCAAGAGGAGGCCATTTGGAAGATATTATTTTTTGTACATAAATGTCATTACTGAAAATTCAATTACCATTAAAAAGTTTATGAAAATGAATGCCAATCAAGTGTTTTATTTATTGAAAAAAAACGTGCAATTTGAAACACCCTTTATAACCTAAACTAGGGAACAACTGATGGTCTTCCCCGTATATCGCCGATCGATTTCAACTTGAGAACAAGAAGCCCGAAGAACATTTCAAAATGAGCAATCAGGCTGAGAACTCAGTCGATATTCCTCGATTGTCACGAAGAATTTCCATAGAAATGATCCCCTCCGCCTCCGCACCCCCGCACCAAGTTCCAATAATACAGCCGGATGAGCAAATACAGATAGAGAGACCGGTCGACGAGTTACAAACGCCCCCCCCCTAACGGCGGTTCAGCTGGGTACATTCAGAATATTCGTCCCACGACTGATTAGACCGATCCATATTTCGGGATGTGGACGCTTTTTTGTCACCTAAAACCCGTTTATCTTTGCCGACTGATTGAGTCAGCGGTTCCGGGGTTCGAAATCCGGCCATATTGCTTTGTTTCGCGGCGGTTGATTGAGGAGGGGGTGGGCAAAAAAAATTGGATTTTGACGGATTTGCGGGAAGGTCTCATCCTCCAGTTTGCTCAAGCGAACTGGAAGAGAAGAACAGCTTTTGTTATCTCACAAAGAAATTTAAAACCAGCCGAAATCCACATAGAGCCCATTGTTGATATTTGGTCCTTGGACTCCTTGGTATATTTAGAAGTTGACTCAAGATTCTTCATGGTAGGGAATGTTCGGATGTGAACCAAGACGAGTGATGGACGATTCCCCAGAAGAAAATAACCTCTTTCAACCATTCGTCCTCTGTTTACAGTGTCGTACAACGGACGCTATTCATAAATTCTGTACGAACCAACTGGACGAGCTCCCGGACCGACTGTTGACCATGAATTATCGCGTATTACGTAGAGGTGGCCTCGCAAGTGTTGAACCCCATTTTTCACAATTGTAAATGCGATTTACACGAGACAGTGAACTACTATACCAGTCAGAGCACTCAAAGTTTGAGCGATACAGATCAGCTTCATAGGTATTCTGCATGACTCGTGTGGGTAGTAGATCCTCAAGATCGAAAAACGACTTTGGATTCTCCAGTGATTACTTGGCGATGACAAATATGGTGTTTTTGGGGGGTCTTACCCCTTTGGCTTTTTTCACCAAAAAAGTTGAGATTTTCGAATTCTATTTCATTATGCCTAGAGATACTTTGGATAATGCTGATTAACAATTCCCAAATAAAAAGTGGATAAGATCATAGGAGCGGGAGCTATGGCGAGTTGAAATTTCGGATTTTTGAAAAAATGTCATTTGACAGGTCAAAATCTAAACTATAATAGATAGCGACTTGAATTTGTTCTTATCGAATAGAGCGCCCTCGAAAACCTACATTTTGATACCAAATATGTCCATATAGGTCCTCCTTGAGCCGAATTGTGATTGTTTTAGTTTTTGCATTTTTCATTTTCGAGTTTTGTTCAGACGCTCAGAGCACTCAAAGTTTGAGCGATACAGATCAGCTTCATAGGTATTCTGCATGACTCGTGTGGGTAGTAGATCCTCAAGATCGAAAAACGACTTTGGATTCGCCAGTGATTACTTGGCGATGACAAATATGGTGTTTTTGGGGGGTCTTACCCCTTTGGCTTTTTTCACCAAAAAAGTTGAGATTTTCGAATTCTATTTCATTATGCCTAGAGATACTTTGGATAATGCTGATTAACAATTCCCAAATAAAAAGTGGATAAGATCATAGGAGCGGGAGCTATGGCGAGTTGAAATTTCGGATTTTTGAAAAAATGTCATTTGACAGGTCAAAATCTAAACTATAATAGATAGCGACTTGAATTTGTTCTTATCGAATAGAGCGCCCTCGAAAACCTACATTTTGATACCAAATATGTCCATATAGGTCCTCCTTGAGCCGAATTGTGATTGTTTTAGTTTTTGCATTTTTCATTTTCGAGTTTTGTTCAGACGCTCAGAGCACTCAAAGTTTGAGCGATACAGATCAGCTTCATAGGTATTCTGCATGACTCGTGTGGGTAGTAGATCCTCAAGATCGAAAAACGACTTTGGATTCGCCAGTAATTACTTGGCGATGACAAATATGGTGTTTTTGGGGGGTCTTACCCCTTTGGCTTTTTTCACCAAAAAAGTTGAGATTTTCGAATTCTATTTCATTATGCCTAGAGATACTTTGGATAATGCTGATTAACAATTCCCAAATAAAAAGTGGATAAGATCATAGGAGCGGGAGCTATGGCGAGTTGAAATTTCGGATTTTTGAAAAAATGTCATTTGACAGGTCAAAATCTAAACTATAATAGATAGCGACTTGAATTTGTTCTTATCGAATAGAGCGCCCTCGAAAACCTACATTTTGATACCAAATATGTCCATATAGGTCCTCCTTGAGCCGAATTGTGATTGTTTTAGTTTTTGCATTTTTCATTTTCGAGTTTTGTTCAGACGCTCAGAGCACTCAAAGTTTGAGCGATACAGATCAGCTTCATAGGTATTCTGCATGACTCGTGTGGGTAGTAGATCCTCAAGATCGAAAAACGACTTTGGATTCGCCAGTGATTACTTGGCGATGACAAATATGGTGTTTTTGGGGGGTCTTACCCCTTTGGCTTTTTTCACCAAAAAAGTTGAGATTTTCGAATTCTATTTCATTATGCCTAGAGATACTTTGGATAATGCTGATTAACAATTCCCAAATAAAAAGTGGATAAGATCATAGGAGCGGGAGCTATGGCGAGTTGAAATTTCGGATTTTTGAAAAAATGTCATTTGACAGGTCAAAATCTAAACTATAATAGATAGCGACTTGAATTTGTTCTTATCGAATAGAGCGCCCTCGAAAACCTACATTTTGATACCAAATATGTCCATATAGGTCCTCCTTGAGCCGAATTGTGATTGTTTTAGTTTTTGCATTTTTCATTTTCGAGTTTTGTTCAGACGCTCAGAGCACTCAAAGTTTGAGCGATACAGATCAGCTTCATAGGTATTCTGCATGACTCGTGTGGGTAGTAGATCCTCAAGATCGAAAAACGACTTTGGATTCGCCAGTAATTACTTGGCGATGACAAATATGGTGTTTTTGGGGGGTCTTACCCCTTTGGCATTATTCACCAAAAAAGTTGAAATTTTCGAATTCTATTTTATTATGCCTAGAGAGACTGTGGACAATGCTGATCAATGATTCCCAAACAAAAAGTGGATACGATCATAGGAGTGGGAGCTATGGCGAGTTGAAAATTCGGATTTTTGACAAAATGCCATTTGACAGGTCAAAATCTAAACTATGATCGATAGCGACTTGACTTTGTTTTTATCGAATAGAGCAGTGTTTTTCAAACTGTGGGTCGCGACCCCCAGGGGGGTCGCGAAGCTTCTGTAGGGGGGTCGCCAAGAGTCGGGAGAGCTTCAGTAATAGAGGGTTGTGCTTGTTTCGGATTAATCATGGAACACTCTCATTTCTCCGAGATATGAATTTTTTTCATCATACTTAAAAATCCCCCAAATCTCCAAACCTATGGGCTAATAAACTATGGGGTCTTCTGTATTCAATTCTTTTGGCATTCAAGAAACACATATATTCGAATCTGATCGATGGAACACTCTCATTTTTCATGATCAACCCCCCAATTATCCAAACCGGGTGGCTTAAAAACGACGGGGTTTATTGTATTCCATTCTTTCGACATTCAAGAAACACATATTCGAATATGATTGTCGAACACTTTCATTTCGTCGAGATATTGATTTTTTCCATCATTTTGCATAGAAAACCCCTCAAATCTCCAAACCAGGGGGCTTACAAACTATGGGATTTATTGTATTTCATTCCTTCGGCATTCAAGAAACACATATTCGAATCAGATCGTGGAACACTCTCATTTTTTCGAGATATGAATTTTTTTCACCATTTTTCATAAACAACCCTCCAAATCTCCAAACCTGGGGGCTAACAAACTATGAGGTCTTTTGTATTTCATTATTTCGGCATTCAAGAAACACATATTCGAATCTGATCGTGGAACAATCTCAGTTCACCGAGATATGAATTTTTATTTGGTAATTATTCATAAACAACCCCCCGAATGTAAAAACCTGAGGGCTAACAAACTATGGCGTTTATTGTATTTCATTTTTTCGTGATTTAAGAAACGCATATTCGAATCTAATCGTGGAACACTCTCATTTCGTCGAGATATCCATTTTTTCATAATTTTTTATTAAAAAACCCCCAAATCTCCAAACCTGGGAGCTGACAAACTATAGGGTTTATTGTATTTCATTCTTTCGGCATTCAAGAAACGCATATTCGAATTTGAAAGTGGAACACTTCCATTTCTCCGAGATAAGAATTTTTTCATCATTTTTCATAAACAACCACCCAAATCTCCAAACCTGGGGGCTTAAAAACTATGAGGGGTATTGCATTTTCTTCTTTCGTCTTTCAAGAAACACATATTCGAAATCAATCGAGAAACACTCCCATTTCGTCGAGGTATGATTTTTGTCAGAAACCATCCCCAACAACCCCCATAACTCGGGGGGTCGCGAAACATTTTCTCATACCAGGGGGGTCGCATCATAAAAAAGTTTGAAAAACACTGGAATAGAGCGCCCTCGAAAACCTACATTTTGATACCAAATATGTCCATATAGGTCCTCCTTGAGCCGAATTGTGATTGTTTTAGTTTTTGCATTTTTCACTTTCGAGTTTTGTTCAGACGATCAGAGCACTCAAAGTTTAAGCGATACTGATCAGCTTCATAGGTATTCTGCATGACTCGTGTGGGTAGTAGATCCTCAAGATCGAAAAACGCCTTTGGATTCGCCAGTAATTACTTGGCGATGACAAATATGGTGTTTTTGGGGGGTCTTACCCCTTTGGCATTTTTCACCAAAAAAGTTGAGATTTTCGAATTCTATTTTATTATGCCTAGAGAGACTGTGGACAATGCTGATCAATGATTCCCAAACAAAAAGTGGATACGATCATAGGAGTGGGAGCTATGGCGAGTTGAAAATTCGGATTTTTGACAAAATGCCATTTGATAGGTCAAAATCTAAACTATGATCGATAGCGACTTGACTTTGTTTTTATCGAATAGAGCGCCCTCGAAAACCTACATTTTGATACCAAATATGTCCATATAGATCCTCCTTGAGCCGAATTGTGATTGTTTTAGTTTTTGCATTTTTCACTTTCGAGTTTTGTTCAGACGATCAGAGCACTCAAAGTTTAAGCGATACTGATCAGCTTCATAGGTATTCTGCATGACTCGTGTGGGTAGTAGATCCTCAAGATCGAAAAACGCCTTTGGATTCGCCAGTAATTACTTGGCGATGACAAATATGGTGTTTTTGGGGGGTCTTACCCCTTTGGCATTTTTCACCAAAAAAGTTGAGATTTTCGAATTCTATTTTATTATGCCTAGAGAGACTGTGGACAATGCTGATCAATGATTCCCAAACAAAAAGTGGATACGATCATAGGAGTGGGAGCTATGGCGAGTTGAAAATTCGGATTTTTGACAAAATGCCATTTGACAGGTCAAAATCTAAACTATGATCGATAGCGACTTGACTTTGTTTTTATCGAATAGAGCGCCCTCGAAAACCTACATTTTGATACCAAATATGTCCATATAGGTCCTCCTTGAGCCGAATTGTGATTGTTTTAGTTTTTGCATTTTTCATTTTCGAGTTTTGTTCAGACGATCAGAGCACTCAAAGTTTAAGCGATACTGATCAGCTTCATAGGTATTCTGCATGACTCGTGTGGGTAGTAGATCCTCAAGATCGAAAAACGCCTTTGGATTCGCCAGTAATTACTTGGCGATGACAAATATGGTGTTTTTGGGGGTCTTACCCCTTTGGCATTTTTCACCAAAAAAGTTGAGATTTTCGAATTCTATTTTATTATGCCTAGAGAGACTGTGGACAATGCTGATCAATGATTCCCAAACAAAAAGTGGATACGATCATAGGAGTGGGAGCTATGGCGAGTTGAAAATTCGGATTTTTGACAAAATGCCATTTGACAGGTCAAAATCTAAACTATGATCGATAGCGACTTGACTTTGTTTTTATCGAATAGAGCGCCCTCGAAAACCTACATTTTGATACCAAATATGTCCATATAGGTCCTCCTTGAGCCGAATTGTGATTGTTTTAGTTTTTGCATTTTTCATTTTCGAGTTTTGTTCAAACGCTCAGAGCACTCAAAGTTTGAGCGATACTGATCAGCTTCATAGGTATTCTGCATGACTCGTGTGGGTAGTAGATCCTCAAGATCGAAAAACGCCTTTGGATTCGCCAGTAATTACTTGGCGATGACAAATATGGTGTTTTTGGGGGTCTTACCCCTTTGGCATTTTTCACCAAAAAAGTTGAGATTTTCGAATTCTATTTTATTATGCCTAGAGAGACTGTGGACAATGCTGATTAATGATTCCCAAACAAAAAGTGGATACGATCATAGGAGTGGGAGCTATGGCTAGTTGAAATTTCGGATTTTTGACAAAATGCCATTTGACAGGTCAAAATCTAAACTATGATAGATAGCGACTTGAATTCGTTTTTATCGAATAGAGCGCCCTCGAAAACCTACATTTTGATACCAAATATGTCCATATAGGTCCTCCTTGAGCCGAATTGTGATTGTTTTAGTTTTTGCATTTTTCATTTTCGAGTTTTGTTCAGACGCTCAGAGCACTCAAAGTTTGAGCGATACTGATCAGCTTCATAGGTATTCTGCATGACTCGTGTGGGTAGTAGATCCTCAAGATCGAAAAACGACTTTGGATTCGCCCGTGATTACTTGGCGATGACAAATATTTCTAGTTTTGTTCAGACGCTCAATCTATACCACTTCGTCTCTTCTCTGCGTTCCACCCTGAAAATTGTCCTCGTAGACGGAGAGGAAACGTTTGGAATTAGGATACATTGAGGAGCTGTGTTATCAGTAGCAAACCTGCCGAGTTGTGATGAAGATTATTTGCACTTCACTTTAGGATTTTTACGAAATCTATATTTACTCCATTTCACACTTATCCTAGATAAGGCCCATCCGGGACAGGTTTCCAATAACGCGTCACCTCGAAGCTTTCCTATTTTCCCGTAGATAATCTCGTCCGATGTGACGGATTACTCGTGCTGTAGGAAACAAAATAGGGTGCATTCGTCCGGGGAACGGGTAATAAATATTCAAGGAACGGTTCCTCTCACCGACAGGAATAAATCAAAATGAAGAGCGGTGTAATATTTCAATTTAAAAGTACATACGAGAGACGACGTTCCACAATAATTCATGTCGGCTGTCTTATATTGCCACTCTACCTGGACATGGACACGACAGTTTTCAATCTGGGATGTATACGACGATGAGATATATTTCGGCAGAGGAAATACAACTTACTTATATACTTCCCTATTGATCCTGCTGATCTTCACCGATTGAATCGACCAAGTAAAGACTATCAGGATTGTCTACGTTCAGCATCATTCCATTGCAGTTTAAGAATGGTGAAAGAAATACTCAAAGAATAATCCCAGCACTCAATTAGTTCAGAATGATAGGGTTCAAATAAGAATCTATATCCATTATTTCGGATGGTACAGGATGGGCACAATTTCTGAGAGTCCAGAAAAAGGAATCGCTTTTCTTTGAATTCACAAAACACGACAGTAAGTGATAGTTCCGCTTCCATTCTATCTGTCGTAGTTCTCGCAGTTACGCAGCATCCATAAACCCTGCGGAAGAAGTCGAACAGAAGGGCAGTGGCTCCCGCGGGGGATCGTCGCCGTGGGAATTGTTGTCCACTCGAGCGACCTTAAAAAGGTTCATGTTTCTTTTATACGTGTCAAATCTGCCGAATAGCCTGGACGGTTACCGTTAAATCCTTTTTTAGACCGAACCTCGTAAAATTGCCAAAATCGCGAGTTTTATGAGCGAAGTGAAACGTCGAGGTCTACTGGGGTTTGGGGATGTTGAAAAGCAACTTGAAACTCGGCCAAATCAGGACGGGTCGAGCGGATCCTATCGATCCGCGTTGGAACGGAAGAGAAACTTCGGGAATCTGTTTGATGGAGTCGCGTTCGCATCGTATACATCTCCGGTATAGATTTATCCCGTCGCCTCAATGCGGAATCCTCTTACAAAGATAACCGAAGCTGCATCGGAGCCGGTCCGTCGCAGAGGACGCCGTGCTTAAAGCGGCCCCTAGACGGTCAATCATGAATGACAGTCTGACTGAACAATAAGATTGTCAATCCTGCCCTCAATCTTGAAGCCCCTACACATATTATTCAAACTGACAGTCTGATTGAAATGACTTCAGCTCAGTTGGAAGTCAAACACCAAATAGAACGCTTCAAATTATTATTAGTATAATGTCTCCAAATGAAAAAAGTAAAGAAAAGGCTTGTTTGGCCATTATCCTTGCATTGGGCACCAAGAAGACAATAAAACGTCTTTCACTGGCATTTGGATTTATTTCTTTATATATGTTGAGGAATTTTCCCAATGCAACATTTTTTATATTTATTCATGTAACTGGGATGGGATTTATTCCACAGTTCGGGGAAAGATTCATAAACACTTATGAACCTTCGAAGGCAGTTTCGATCGTCAACCCTTTGGGGCAACTCAGCGAAATCCTCGTTAAAGTTTTGCGAGCATCCGTCCTCCATGATTGCATTAATAAGACAGGAAAAGAATGAAAGAATCAGTACAGTCTCCCCTCCACTCAACGTGATTGAACCTCGAATTTCAAAATATTTGAAAATTTTTTATTTTTTTATTTATTTATTTATTCCTGACCCTTAAACAGCATATCTGCTGGTATCAGAGTCTACATTTACATTATTAGTTTTTTAAACAACAATAACCCTTAACGAAATTCTATAAATTTTACACAAAAAAAATATTCGTTCAAAATACATAAAGACATCACTGAAGTTTAAGATACTGGCTGAGGTCATGGCACATTTTTTTTACACTTCTATTACATACTATCTCTATTGGTAGTGAATTGAACACATTAATACCCTGGTATATTGGAGAACTCTGCCCGATACATGTTCTTGCAAATTGGTTCCTAAAATCATTTTTACTTCTTACATTATAGTCATGCTTTTCGTTAACTACACATAAATTGGTCTGTGTTCTCAATAAGTTATTCTTCATTTTGTAAATTAATTTAGCTTGTTCAAATTTTTTTAATTTATTTATATTTAATATCGAGGTATCCAGATATAGTTGAGCTGTTGGCGTAAGGAAATTCAAATTGTAAATGAATTTTATCGATTTGTTTTGTACTCTCTGAACCTTCTCCAACATATATTTTGGAGCATTTCCCCAACAGGGAATTAAATATCTCAGTTGAGATTCTATAAAGCTGTTATATAATAATGCTCTCGAAGATTGATCCAATAAGTAAGAACATCTTTTTATCGCTCCCACCATTGGAGATATTCTTTTTGATAAATCTTCTATATGTGACCTCCAACTCAACTTATCATCCACAGTTAGACCTAAATACCTATATTCTATCACAGATTTGATCTTTGTATTATTGATTGCAACATTTATATCACAGGTTATTTTGTTTTTTTGGTTGAACAGCATATAAACCGTTTTATCTATGTTAATACTTAGTTTGTTATAGCACAGCCAACCGAAATAAAGCTCGAGATCACAGTTAATATAACATTCAAGTTGCCTCAGGTCATGTGAGGAAAGCACAAGCACGGTATCATCCGCAAACATAAAGTATCTTGATTTAAGTTTCACAAATTTTAAGCTATGAACATACATTAAATATTGCAGTGAACCCAACACTGATCCCTGCGCCACACCCACATGTAAAGTTTGCTCATCACTGTTGTGCCCATTCACTGACGTATAATGTCTTCTATTTATTGAATAGGACTTTAAAAGCTGCTGAGACACACCTCGAAACCCCATTCTTTCCAGCTTATTCATAAGATGTCCTATATCGACCGTATCAAACGCCTTCTGTAGATCTATAAAGACTGCAACTACATATTTATTTTGATCCAGTTCCTGCGTAATGTAGTCTAACAAATCCACCGTCACTCCCAAGGTGCTGTTGCCTTCTCGAAAACCATATTGATTTGTGTCAAACTTGAAATTCTTCTGTATATAAGTTGTTATTCTTTTCTTAATTAATTTTTCTAAAATCTTAGAGAAGGTGCTTATTATAGAGATAGGCCT
Source organism: Adalia bipunctata (assembly GCA_910592335.1). NCBI lineage: Eukaryota > Metazoa > Arthropoda > Insecta > Coleoptera > Coccinellidae > Adalia > Adalia bipunctata. The sequence goes on along the minus strand of OU342949.1, from coordinate 73,606,985 downwards.
ATAGTTATTCATATCTTCTTTTTTTCCCTTCTTGAAAATAGGTACTATCTTAGCTGTCTTGAATTCATCTGGAAATTCACCTTTTTCAAATACGTCATTTATAAGCTGAACTAGAGTGTTCCCTATGACTGGAAATAGTTTAATGATATCCTGTTTTGTGATGTTATCATTTCCTGGGCTGCAGTCAGTCCATTCGTCATTCCATCAGTATAGACCTTACACCTTCAATCGGAATGTCAATCTTCGCTCTGATTGTCATTCCGAATGATCGTGTAGGGGCCCTATTAGAATGAACAGAACGAAAAGTGTAGAAATTCAAAGTACAGGATTGAAGGTCAATGCAGTTAGGAACAAGAGGAATACCGACAAAAATCAACTCCGAAAAAGGGCCCCATTATACTCGAAAATATCACAGTTGTCGCGTAGTGATTACTTCCTCTTCTACTATAGATATTGGCTCTTTAACTTGTCAAGTTTGTCAGCATCCTCTTTGATAAACGTCACCGACTGCTGTCAAGTTCCCAATCAGAGTGTTTATTCCTCATGGAGACAAATTTCTTTAACATTCTTCACCATAACATTCTTCGGTATAGACTTGAATGCCTGGACCTTTCGAGCCATAACACCATAGTTGACACCGCACATTTCTAAATTGGAAAAGATCACCAAGTTACCCTCGCAGTTGATGAAGGAACACGGCTTGGAGATATCGAGATCAAAACCCCCGGAAGCCGATTGAAAACTTTCGAAATTATGCCCCATTCTTCCCGAACAATGAGCCCCGCAAAAGGCTGACCCCATTCGTCCCCCGGAATGCAATATCAAAGCGGATCTTCCTCTCTCTACGAACTTGATGGAGCGAAATTTCAGAGGATCCGAAAATTGTCTTCTCTCGAGCGAATCGCCGGACAATTTTTCCCTTGTCGATCGGCCTTTGGAGGACGCTTCGCATATTTTACATACCGAAATCGGGGATTTATATTAGCTGGCGAACGTATACCCCCTTTGTGATCCTCCACGAAGCCTCAACAGAAGTAGCTGCAAAAATTGGCCATTATGCTCTACCAACGAATAGGAATTATTCTAATTGGGCATAAATGGACATATCGTGAAGGCTCTTTTTGAAGAAAAATGCATAGGTTTGTTTTCGGTTGTTCTTAATTTCGTAACACAACGAAGACAACATCGATCTGGGGTAAATATAGGACATTAAGACATCCATAAATTTAAAGTCCGGTTGCAAACTGGCGGAATCGCCGGTTCCAATATACGAAATTGCAAGTTGGCGGATGCGACGGTTGATCTACAGGGTGGCCAAGAGATTGACGTCAAAATGAAAAAAACAGGTTCCTCGTGTCATGGGCTGTTCGAATCACCCCCATGTATGTTATGCGATTTTTCACGGTTTTCGAGTTATGAATTTTTTCATGAACTTCGAGAATTTTCTACTTGACCATCTTAAAAAAGATATTGAAACAAAAGTACAAGACTTCTCTGTGAAATTTATTTTGTAACTTAATCTCCATGAATTGTACTTTTATACCTGAAATAACCAGATTCGTAACTTTGATAAAAATTATGGAAATGTTGGTCTCGAGTGAAAAAGTTCCGTGAATTGGATTATGATCTGAATTTTTTAATCAAAATTAAAAATGTAAAAAGGCTAATTCACGGTTTCTCAGTATGCTTAAAAACTGCGCTCAACAGTCAGCTTTTAGAATCATTGATAAAAAAATGGTACTTAACACTCTACTTTTGCTAGAATTAGCCTCAAAGTCATCGAGGTGGAAAAAATTAAAGAACTAGACATTTACTACAAAATTATTTTGCGCCATTTTAAGATTTTTCTGATGAAGTTATGATAGAAAATGCTGAAAATTAATGAAAATTAGCTGTAGATGTTGGTCAAGAAAAGTTCTAGATAAAAAAAAGAAAAAGGTATGGCAATAATTCACACATCATAATGTAAATAAAAAGAAATTTATTTATAAAATTTACAGTATGTTTTCAAAGTGGCCACCTCCAGCCTCAATACACATTGTACACCTTCTTAGAAAATTTTCTTTTAATCGCATAAAACCTGCCCTGTTCTCTCTTAGGACACGTTCGGCTTCTCTTAACTTCAGTCGCAGCTCGTCTTCACTCGAACATTCTCGGGCGTAAACAATTTCTTTGAAATAACCCCAAACGAAAAAATCCATGGGATTAAGGTCAGGTGAACGTGGGGGCCACTTGATTGGTCCGCTGCGTCCGATCCATCTGTTCGGGTATCGTTTTCGAGATACAGAGAACTTTTAATTTTTTTCAAATTTTTTTCTCTTAGTATCTACACTTTATTTCTTTACATTTCAAAACATAAACGTTCAATTTGATGTGTCAAAACTGACACTGAATTCATTCACCATCGCTCACTGAACTGAATTTTATGATGATTTGGATTTTTCCGAGGCTTTCGAGAGAATCGTTCAAAATTTTTTTTCTCGAAATCGGTAGCAGATACGACAAAACTACAAGTGACCAAAAAGTTCAGTTTAACAACGAAGCTTCTTCTTAATTTTTTTCAAATTAACAGTTGCTTACCAAAAAAAAGTTCTGGAGGAAAACAGGTGATAGTGTTCCAGAAAAAATCACCCTGTATATTTGCTATCGAAATTGCCATGTTACGTGATGAGAACGCTCAAATGTAACGTCTATGCCAAATTTCAGTTGAATATCTTGTGAAGTGTAGATACTATGAGAAAAAAACTTGAAAAAAATTCAAACATGTTTATGGGACTTTTTTTTCTTAAACTCACTTAAGGAATCTCCGCTTTTCGTTTGTACGTTCAATTTAGGAACACCCTGTACTTCGTAAACGCGTAACGAAGTAAAAGAATGCTGTACACAGTCGTTCACCTCAGAGTGAATACTCCACAGCTGTAAATTTCGGGTTTATCTGTCATATGTTACTGAATAAACTCTATTCTATTCTATCTAGTGATTGAAGCTATTATAAAGAACACTTGTCGATGTGGAACAAACTCCTGAAGCTTTTACCGAGAAAATCCGACAGGTTTGTGGCCCAGGTATAGGTTCACGACGAAATCTAGATCACGCAGACTAATAAAAGCGGGAAATGAGATTTTCTGTCAGAGTAATACACGGGGTGGTTGGTTAAACCGTTGCGCAATCACGAGTAACGAGAAACATCGCCACCTTCTCATTCGCGAACCCTGCGATTTCGGTGTCGTCGAGCGCCATTGTTGATTTACTTCTTGTTTGCAGGTTCACAGGGTGTGGTGGTTACGTGACGGAGAACGGATCCTGAGCAACGCAACCTCGGGCATCATAGTCAGCAACCAGACATTAGTGCTTCAGGTGGGTAGAATGTAAATCACGTTTAATTTCGTTAGTTCCGGGCCGAGAGCGGCGTTTTACCGCGCCGCGGCCGGTCCGGGAGCCGTTTTTGCCCGGCGCGGAATCACATTACGCCGAGCAAATATAATTATGATCCCGTGAAAATGGCCCTGATTTTCTGTCCGTCGGGAAGTTTGACCCGCTTTTTGTTCGACCGGTCTGGCCGATTGCACGCTCCGGGAAATCGTGAATTTTTCAGCGATAGATAGACTCTTCTGGTTGATAAGTTTTAATGAGCTAAATAGGTCTTCACACATCACTCAGGAAGGTAAAGCTAGAGAAGATTAGCGATGAAACACAGAAAAGCAATTTTCATCTTTTACCTTCGATCACAGCCTTCTATAGAAAAAGCTCGGAACACAATCTGGCAACAGCGCTCAGATTCCGTGACAGGAGGCCTACTCGTATACGAATACAATAACGCACATTGTGGAAATCTCAAATTTATTCTACAACTGAAGGTGTTCTCAATTTTTATCAGAATTATGCATGCATTTGTTATCCACTTTCAACGTTTTTCTTCAATACAGATGTTTTCTCCCAGCAGGAATAAAAAAAGATGATATTATCAGATTTTGAATGTATTGGCTCCATTCTAAAATCAGTTGTTCTCGATCAATTCTAGTGATCAATAGTTTTTCTTTCGTTTGATTTTTTACACTCGATCGCTATGCAACGCGAAACACGCAATTTGACCCAAGAGGAATGTGCCCAAACGGTAGTTTTGCGAGAAGAAGGGTGGACATACACAAGAATTGCAGAAAGGTTTGGAGTTTCCCATACAAGTGTGTCCAGAATGTTGCAGCGATTCAGGGAGACAGGTATGAATGTCCGAAGACCAGGACAGGGTAGACCACGGGTAACAACTGCCATTCAAGAACGTTACTTGAGAGTTTCTTCGTTGAGACAACGGTTTGCAACCGCTCGCCTCCTTCAAAATCAGCTCGAGCAAATTAGCACTCAGACAATAAGAAATCGCCTCAGAGAATATGATTTAAGGCCTCGTGTCGTGGCAAGAGGCCCAGCTCTTACCCCAGCCCATCGAAGGGCGCGTTTGGATTTTGCGAGAGAGCATATCCATTGGGAAGAGGCCGATTGGGAAAGACTTCTCTTCGCAGATGAGTCTAGATTCTGCCTCTACCATTGTGATCGACGTTCCCTTGTATACAGACGTCCACATGAAAGATATGCTCAGTGCAATTTCCTGAATACTTCTGGTTTCGGGGGAGGATCGATTGTGGTATGAGGTGGAATATCTTTGACTTCTCGCACAGACCTAGTGGTCGTTGATAATGGAGCTATGAATGCTGATAAGTATATAAGGAACTTTCTTGAAGAGCATGTAGTGCCATTTGCCCCATACATTGGTGAAAATTTCATTTTTATGAACGATAATGCCAGCCTCCATCGTGCGCGCATCGTTCAGGAGTACCTTGAAGAGGATGAAGTCTCTTGAATGGAATGGCCAGCAAGAAGTCCAGTTCTCAATCCGATTGAGCAGGTTTGGGACAACCTCAATAGAAAGCTGAGAAGTTCAGAAAATCATCCAGCTACTGTTAATGATTTAGGAATCCAACTCGGATAAATCTGGGAAGGATTAGATCAGAACATTTTAAGATCACTCATTTTGAGTATGAACCGTCGTTGCCGAGCTGTAATTAACGCAAGGGGTGGAAATACCAAGTATTAAATCACTTATCAGCATTTCAGTATTTTGAAAATTATTCATTTCTCTTCTTTCACATAAGATTCGGTGAAATCCTGAATTTTTCTTCCATTTAATGTGTCTCGTTTCGTTCAAAACCTTCCCGAGAGAACATAAAAAATAAGTTATAAAGTCAATGTAGAGTTAATTTTCATTAAAATTGAGATTTTCAGAATGTGCGTTAATTTTTTTGCGCAATGTATGATTTTTGAAATCTTATGGACCCCGCTCGGTGTTGCCATCAATCGTGTTCCAGGTTCCAGGCTTCCTGTATAGAGGGTTGTACTTCCACCCAGACAAACGACCCCTCGATCGTTAGTCGAGTTACTCTGATTCAGATCGTAGAGTCATCTGCCTGTAGTTGATCACGTCGGCGTAAATGAAGACAGAGTTGATTTTCGCCGCACCCTTTGTGGCAGGCGGCGCGCCGCAGCTTCGTTGTTGCCGCCGTTATAATCAAATTTTTCGAAACACACTGCCGTACGCCGGGGGTAACCCGTCGGGCTCCAATTCCGGAATCGATTCGCGGCGTACAGTCAATAAAGGTGTGATTCGATTCTAGCAATCACATTACCCGGTTGCGATGTAGAATTTGCGGCGAATATGTTTGAGTTTGCCGGGTCTAATTCTGATATGTGTACGAATTGCCGATGGTGTTTGCGTATGGAGGCCTTCTCGTTGCTCCGAGGCAAGATTTGTCTCCTCTAAAATAGCTACGCTCACGTTCGGCATTATTAGTCCTCTTTGTAACGATCCTAGACGTAAAGACCTGAACTGCGCCATAGACTAACGAAATATACTCATTTCACGTCTGTCTATGACTTTGGCGAATGCCTACCTGCGGCTTTAGCCAATTTCAGGAAGAGACAACTTTTGGTACAAGTCCAAGCAAGGTCTTCAACGATCTTCCCTTCAATTCTCATGGCCGGAGTGCTACCCGTTCAAAAGATGTCCATTCCTGGCGCCTTGCCCTGTATCATTGTTTCAACTTTCCTCCCGAATACTTTCCTCATTAGTTTAATTGCCCCTTAAATAATCTGCGGCCGTTTCGCCATCTTGAAGAAATTTTTCCGGGACGTTTCCGGTCCCGACTCAATTAAATGAAAGCGACTTGTAAACTTCCGTCCACTATCCAATTCCCGAAAAGACAATTCCGATCCGCGAGCGAAAAAGTTGATACGATTTTCAATTAGTCCTTTTAGCAAATTGAAGCGGGCCCCAGGGAAATCTTGGCCGTAAAGGGGATGGACCGGGGGATGCTCGTCGTTATCCGGACTCTTCGGTCGGCCTTTTTCCATCTTACGGTATTGGCGGTAACGTATGGAGCTTTGAAAGCGATGCGGAGCACTAAATTCGAATTATAAAAACATCTTGGAGGAAAAATACTTCATTATTTCAGCTCAGGGAAATCACACGATCGACCTTTTATCAATAAGAATTCCAGAATTAGGACAACGAAATACACTGCGCAAAAAAATTAACGCACATTCTGAAAATCTCAATCTTAATGAAAGTTAACTCTACATTGACTTTATAACTTATTTTTTATGTTCTCTCGGGAAGGTTTTGAACGAAACACGACAAATTAAATGGAAGAAAAATTCAGGATTTCACCGAATCTTATGTGAAAGAAGAGAAATGAACAATTTTCAATTTACTGAAATGCTGATAAGTGATTTAATACTTGGTATTTCCACCCCTTGCGTTAATTACAGCTCGGCAACGACGGTTCATACTCAAAATGAGTGATCTTAAAATGTTCTGATCTAATCCTTCCCAGATTTCTCCGAGTTGGATTCCTAAGTCATTAAGAGTAGCTGGATGATTTTCTGAACTTCTCAGCCTTCTATTGAGGTTGTCCCAAACCTGCTCAATCGGAATGAGATCTGGACTTTTTGCTGGCCATTCCATTCGAGAGACTTCAACCTCTTCAAGGTGCTCCTGAAGGATGCGCGCACGATGGGGTCTGGCATTATCGTTCATAAAAATGAAATTCTCACCAATGTATAGGGCAAATGGCACTTCAGGCTCTCCAAGAATGTTCCTTCTAAACATATCAGCATTCATAGCTCCATTATCAAAGACCACTAGGTCTGTGCGAGCAGTCAAAGATATTCCACCCTATATCATAATCGATCCTTCCCCGAAACCAGTAGTATTCAGGAAATTGCACTGAGCATATCTTTCATGTGGACGTCTGTATACAAGGGAACGTCGATCACAATGGTAGAGGCAGAATCTAGACTCAGCTGTGAAGAGAACTCTTTCCCAATCGGCCTCTTCCCAATGGATAAGCTCTCTCGCAAAATCCAAACGCGCCCTTCGTTGGGCTGGGGTAAGAGCTGGGTCTCTTGCCGCGACACGAGGCCTTAAATCATATTCTCTGAGTGCTAATTTGCACCTCATGAGTTTGCTCAAGCTGATTTTGAATGAGGCAAGCGGTTGCAAACCGATGTCTCAACGGAGAAACTCTCAAGTAACGTTCTTGAATGGCAGTTGATACCCGTGGTCTACCCTGTCCTGGTCTTCGGACATTCATACCTGTCTCCCTGAATCGCTGCAACATTCTGGACACACTTGTATGGGAAACTCCAAACCTTTCTGCAATTCTTGTGTACGTCCATCCTTCTTCTCGCAAAACTACCGCTTGGGCACATTCCTCTTGGGTCAAATTGCGTGTTTCGCGTTGCAAAGCGATCGAGTGTAGAAAATCAAACGAAAGAAAAACTATTGATCACTAGAATTGATCGAGAACAACTGATTTTAGAATGGAGCCAATACATTCAAAATCTGATAATATCTTCTTTTTTATTCCTGCTGGGAGGAAACATCTGTATTGAAGAAAAAGGTTGAAAGTGGATAACATATGCATGCATAATTCTGATGAAAATAATTATCATTGAGAACACCTTCAGTTGTAGAATAAATTCGAGATTTCCATAATGTGCGTTAATTTTTTTTGCGCAGTGTATATTGAGTAGCATTTTCACGGCAAACTTAGTAATTCTTCGGCTTGGTCTTTAGGGCGTCAGCCGCTTCAGCTCGGGCAGATACTGTTGCGAGGCAACGAACACAGAGGGCACCACCAAGAGCAGCCCCTTTCATCTGAAGGTGAAATTCGAGCCGATGTGTGGAGACGGAACAGGAAGGAAGGTCCTCGGGGCTGCCAAAGATGAGCCACTCCAAGTAGAATGCAAGGTAAGTGGAGCAAACGTTTTTAATCAGAGTCGGTTTAGATGTCGGCTCTTCCTCCTCGAGAGATGGGACCCGGATTATTTTCACGCTTTCCCGAAGAAGAAGAAGGAAAAGGGGGAAAGAGCGAGGAGAAGTAGGCCGTGGAATATACAGCTCTGCCGATTCTGGGAACTGACCGCCTCAAGCGAATTTATTTTATTGGGTCGATCTGGGAAAGGTCCCGCTTTTATCGTTCGCAGGATGCGGTAAAGAAACAGTTGATTTCGAAAATTGTAAAAACTGTTCATAATTTATTAATCGCAATATTCGGTTACTCAAAGAGGAACATACTGTGTTTTTTGACGATAGAATTACGCCTGAATTTTTCGCTTGTGTGAGTGTACATCAGAACCGAATGATGTACTTTTCGTCAGGCTGTTCTCGGGTCCTAATTCGATGAACAACTTTTATCGACTGCCGGCAAAGTTTCCTTCTCCGTTCCCTGGCATTACGCACCATTTGATGGATCGCCGCATTATGTCTTCGCCTGGGAAACAAATTGAAGAATAATATCCTGTTAGCGTCCCTAGGGAAATGAGCTGTATAAACTTTACCTCCGAAGGGGATTCTTAAGGGTTGTAAAGTTGGATAATCGATCAGACTGGAAGATCAAAAATTCATGGCTTAGATTAGTAATTTTGTGGATGGGCTGCTGCAGAACTGTGAGTCTGTGGTCGATACAACTCAATTCGACGAAAAATCGAATCGAAACATGACGATATTTTAGATTTTATCAGCACGCACCAAATGAGAATTTGTTGAAAATATACTGCTCCACACGAGTTAGGGATATCGTATTCAATCGTTTTTTAAAGTATGTAATCTTCGAGAAAATCGCTGTAAAATCATTTAAAAATCAATAACAACTTGAATCGATCCAATAAAAATCAGTATGAGACATTTCGTCGCCTTTTTTCTGAAGTTTGGTTCTTTGCAAATGCTTCATGAATGTTCTTATTTTGAAATGAAGTCAGTTTATCAACGGCTTCGATTTGAAACGAGTTTTCTGAAAATGCCAAGACGTAAATTAATAAAATCGCTGATGCTACTAGGGCTATCGGAATGCTACAGGGTGGCCTAACTCAGGTTGTTGTAGCGGAAATGCTCCAAGTCAGCCAAAATGTGATATCTCGGCTTTGGAATAGGTTCAGGGGGACAGGTTCCGTCTTGGAAAGACCAAGGCTTGGTGGGCGACGAAAAACAACACCTGCTCAGGATCGCTCCATCATCGTTTCGGCGAAAAAAACCCTACATCTAGGTGTAGAATGCTACGAAATACTCTTCAGAATGCAGATGTGGTCCAAGTTTCCATCGAAACCATCAGACGACGTTTGAGAGAGGTGAATCTAGGTTCAAGACGTCCATTAAGAAGAGTTCCATTAACACGTGACCATGAGCGTCAAAGACTGGAAAGGGCAAGGCAACATATCAATTGGAACGATTAATGGCGTAGTGTCCTTTTCGCTGATGAATCCTGATATGGACGATTTTCAGATTCTCGAAGAATAAGGGTATGGACAATCCCACGCATTCCCCGTAATCATCGCTATGTCCAAGAAGTCCGTCCATTCCGAGGGGGTAGTGTTATGGTGTGGGCCGGGATATGTTTCAACGGGCGCACTGATCTACACATTTGTCCTGGGGATATGACCGCCTATAGGGACTATAGGGAGCATGCATTGACAATGTTGTGCCAAATTTTCACGCTGCTATTGGTGAAACTTTTCGATTTCTAGACGATAATACTAGACCGCACCGTGCAGCCATAGTTGGGAATGCGCGCGAGGAGCTTGGTATTCCACATTTACCAATACCTCTGCACTCACCAGATTTGAATTGCATAGAACATGCATGGGATATGCTCCAAAGAAGATTAGATAATCATCAACCTACCCCAGAATCCTTAAATGATCTGAGGCAGCTTCTGCCCCGTTTATGGAACCAAATTCCTCGAGAAATGTTCAACAACCTCGTGTGTAGTATGCAAAGAAGATGTCAAGCTGTTATTGATGCCCGTGGAGGCCATACATTCGTATTGAAAGTCTTAAAATGCTTGAATTCTCTGGGAATAAAATTTCGTTATTTTACTCGATTTTTCCTAACTACCCTGTATACGCTGCAGACTTACAGGCTAAAATTAATTTGCAACTTGAATTCATATTAATATGAATTTTCATCACAAAAATCTTATTTTAACTATATTTTGTTGCAATTTCCCTAACTCATGTTGGAGCAGTTTATTTCGAGTAGTTTTCCATATAATTTTGATGGGGGTAAAGAAAGAACTACCCTGCATGCATAACTGAAACATAAACATGGTGAGAAATAATTTCTGTTGGGACCATTTCGCGTCTTATCGAAGTGGCTTAGCGGAATACTGATGAATGGGGTTGCTCTTGACGTTTATGTTTTATTAGGGCGCTGACATAGGTAGGTGGGTAAGCACCAGGGTCCTGGCACTTCCTTTCCCCCACCATTCAACGAGTTTTATTTATGTGGGCATACACCAGGAGCGCTGCATACGCTTTTAATAAGTTCAGCCGCCTGTAGACGGCGCTGTATATGTCGTTTCTTGTTTCTTTCGTTGTTTTGCAAAGATTATAATCTTTGGTTGTTTTGATTTCAGCGTTTGAGGTTTTTGGTTAGAAGAACATTGCTCTTGAACACGTGGAATTTTTGATAATTTTAAGTTAGTCAACTACAATAATATAGTGAAAAATGCCGTCGAGAATAAGGAAATGCTGTGTACCTGGGTGCAACGACGATGTGAGCAAAAGACATCGTTTTCCTAAGAGCAATCCAATTTTGTTCAAAAGATGGAGAGAAATTATTAAACCTCTGAATTGGCAAAATTTAACAGATGATCAGATGTCAGCAGGTATTATGTCTGCCATGCACATTTTTCTGAGGCTCATAGTTTGCCAGAATTTAGAAGGGGTCTTACAGTTGATGCGTTCTCTACTATAAATGTTCCTTGTAAGTTTTACAAGAACAATATTCATTTCTTTGAAATTCATCAATTGTATTGTTTATTTTAAAAGATGATTATGTTTCGTTAGATCAACCAACATATTCTGGAGCAATTAATGTTGACTGTTGAGGAGAACATAAGTGGGTTACTTCTGTTTATTTTGATGAGCCAACATGTTCTGATGCGATGCAGGTTACAGAGGAGGAAGCACTTAAAGGTTTGTAATATTATTCCAACAATAGGTTGTTTCTGGTAGTTATGAAGTCATACGAAAAAAATGATCCAACCATGTAAATGCTCTGGATAAAAACTTTTTTTTTTTTAGATGGAGATCAGTGGAATGTAATAGATCCTAACTCAGGTCAAGAGGAAGTTTTTTCAGATGTCACAAAAACTAAATCATTCCATCAGCAGTTAGTGCCCCATCAACTGTTGGTAAAAAATCTGCGGTTATTCCTCCAAGCGTAGCACTTTATAAAAGAAGTAAAATTGGAAGATGCACTCTCGTTTATATGAGTGGTGCAATTTGCAAGATTCTTCTAAAAAATAAATTCATTAAGGACTGTGAATCTTGTAGGAATAACCTGCTCAGAAATAATGAATTGGGAACAGATCTAGATTTTATTGATTGTAGAGAGTATGAGGTTGGGCATTTTATCAAACCAGGCAAATGCACTTCTTTCCTATTCACTCATTCATTCAATTATTTGTTTTATTTATTTTAATCCCTAGAATTTGCGAAACAAAAAATATTTCAAAATTACTTCAAAAAATCCTTTTAACAAATATCAATTTAAAAAATTATTAAATGCCCAACACACAACCTTGACGAAGTGATGTGTGAAACAATTGTTAGGTGTTCTTTGTTTTGGTGGTGTAATCAAATAAATAAAATTGCTAATTTAGGCGATTCAAAATTTTTCAAATTTCTCTGAACTAATCCAGACAAACACTTGATAGATCCAATCAAGGTGCAAGCCAAAAATTCTTTCGATTCAAGAAGGAAACGTAGGTAGAGAAATGCTCTCAAAATATTTTTTAAGAAATTAGGCTTATCAATTTATTTATTTATTCATCAACAACGATACCTAGATGCTCAACATCTGTATGTATCACATGCAATTATAAGTTTTTTACTTTAACAGAAAGAAATATGATTGATATGTAAGTTACAATCATTGAATAATTCAAATTTTCATGAACGAGGAGCAGATTTTGGATATGAATATATTTTGTACACTAGGTGCCTTTGATGAGTATAGAAGTCTTGTAGGATATCATCTGTCAACATCATATATTATTTTTTAAGGGTATTCATGTTGGACTTCTAATTTATATAGTGCCTTGTTGTAAAGTCCTCATTACAAAAGTCCGAGTATTGATTCCTCTAGGGCTTCTAAGACGAGACTGTTTGTTCTCAGAATGTTCCTACTACAGTAAATTATATGTATCAGATATTCATTTCCTATATTTATATATATACATAATTAGTTGACTTAATTTGGCTTAGCAGTCGGTAATAAAAGAAACACTCTTTTTTCCTAGTTTGTCAAGCTTTCGGCTTTATTTAAGCTCTCTTCAGGAGACGCTACAATATGTTGATAATCAGAAATGTAGAATTAAATTGAAATGTATACAACTTACTATATAAGTGAAAATCATAATTTTGTATTCGATTGTATCATTATGAATGAATAAACAATTATATTATTAACAGCAATTTTCTTTACTATTCAAAATTCCACCTATACTATTAGAAATTCATTCTCAATGTAATTTAGACAACTTCAACAAAATTGGAGTTTGTTGATTACATTGAAAATGAATTTCTACCAACTTCAAGATATTTTTTTACCACCAAGAACCCAAAGGCAAATTCAAATTTTCGCGCCATTCATCGATAAAGTAGATTTCTATATCTCTATTTATATACTGCTAAAGTTCTGATCGCATCCGCCGCGAAATAGCGCTCAACCATTTTCCGCCTATTAGTGGGGGGGTGTCGAATCTATATAATTCTTTAATCTATGGTAAGCACTCAGTTGCAGGCGACAGGCAGCAGCGAGTGTTTCAAACGTCCGCTCTATATTACGACGTCTTTAATCGGAATGAATTCTCCTCCAAGGAGTTACAAGAAGAACCTTGAATTCACATGGAACAATTCAGTTTTTGCCAATATGAGCAATTTCAGAATTATCAGTCAAGTTCCTTTCACTCAAAGAGTTGACAGTTTTGAATCGTTTATATTTTGCACAGAGATGCAATCATTACTATCCGATATTTTCGAATAACAAGTCTCAAAAGGGAAAACTTTTTAAAATGTTTCTCTATTTCAGTATTGTAATGAGTTCATTACAGTACTAAGAACAGTGCTGTAATGAATTCATTACAGCACTGTTTTTAGTAATATTTTTCGTTTCGTTGTTGTCAATAATGACTGCCGATCCTATCAATTTTCAACACACGTCAAGTTGAAAATGTCAATTTTCGTCAGTGAACCAACTGCCAAGTTGGAATACAAAAGTCACTAGGATGTATAATCTGAATTTTTCATTGAATTTCAACAGAAATTTGACTGAAATAGAGAAAATACCGTCTAATACTCGTTGCAGAATGCAATTCCAACACTCATGCGTTCGAAAACTCGCTCCTTCGTCGCTCGTTTTCGAATTTCGCATTCGTATTGGAATAGGAGCCCATTCTGCAACTAGTTTTAGAATATACTATTAATCATCTGGATCGAGGACGGAAGGATTAGATCCTCCGCCATTCTGTAATCACATTGATGTATGTATGTTTTCTGATACGTTCAGAAGGAAGACCAATGCTCAGGCACTTCTATTTCATTCTCTTGATCGGTATCTACCATTGTGGTTCAAATTTAAGGTCTCTATGTGTAGAAAAAAAATTGTTTAATCGAAAAAAATATAAGTTCTGATATTGAATTGAATTTTCTGAATGTATTAGGAAAATTCGCATCATCTACTGATGGTTCCTCAGATGATTCAACTCAGGATGATTGTTCTTCTGAATCGAATTATTGGGAAATCAGAAAGAACACGTCTTTTCTGGGTCGATAACGTTCCTCGCAGCAATTCAACGACCAAACATTGGCGTTCATTAAAGCAAAATACATCAATCTGCGACCGTTCTGGATTTCCTCATTGATACGAATTAAACCAACATCACGACCGCCATAGATTTTCATTTGTAGCTTGTATTTCAGGGCGGTCAATGGCGAACTGGAAAGGATCGGGCCATTACATTGAGATACGGCTTTCCTAATACCCGTTTTGTCTGTGAATATGGCTGTGAATTACCGGCATCCGCACTCTTTGGTTCGTCACTTTTGAGGTTCGCTATTTATACGGCTCGCGGTCGTTTGAATGGAAACGGGCCGATTCGAGAATAATTTGAGTAAATGGGCATCGGATATTTTGCGCAAAGGGAGTTGGTGATGTCAGTTGAATGCTGGTAATACGGATGTTTGGTAGGGATGAGGCCTATGTGGGATTTTGCGGCGATGTATTTGAACCTGGATGAATTCCACAAAATAATTATTTCCAGTTATATCATTCGAATCTTCGATTCCTTTGACTATGAAAAAAATGCTTCAGTTTTTATTCTTCAACAATTAATTTGATAATTCCAGTGTATATAATCCTAGGAGGTTCGAGCACGGGCACCATTTCTATCGAAAACCCCTCACAATAATGCTTCGTTCCGATGTCCACTATGCATCTCCGATAATTTGGACCATTTGTGCGTCCCGATCGAATTTCGGCTCACGTAATAAAAAATTCCCGGTATGCCGTACGTAATTGCGCCAAACATACCGTAAATATGTATCCGCCATAGCCTTTTTCCCGCAATTTTCGAACATGATGCAAAAATCCGGGGGAGAATTCGTTCGAATTTGTGAAACGTGTATGTGGTCATTGTTATCCGACCGTTTCATGCCGATATATTTATTTACATACATGCCAGTGCATTCATTCGGGACTTATCTGTTTACATCGCCGTTTACTGTGAATTATTGGTTTGCGGTACGCTTCAGTCCGTGGTCGGCTTTCATCCTCTTGTCGGATAGCAACAAAGCTTAAGAGGGGTCTATACCGTTCGACGTTCAGTTCAAAACGCGATTCGGGATTTCTCACGGTAGAGACCACCGATTCATATGGGGTTTTCACGATTTTTCAATTTGAAAAGTTCTTCAAGTGGGAAAGTTCATAACTTTTTTTTTTCGTCGAGTGAAAAAAATTGATTTTTTTTTTCGACGAAAAAAAAAAGTTATGAACTTTCCCACTTGAAGAACTTTTCAAATTAAATCATAGTGAAAACCTCATATGAATCGGTGGTCTCTATCGTGAGAAATCCCGAATCGCGTTTTGAACTGAACGTCGAATGGTATAGACCTCTCTTAACTCTATTGAGTAACATGCCAAGGGTTCGATGGTGAAGTAGTAGAACTGTTACACCTGATGCCAAATCTGCTAAACGCTGTCGAAAACTTGGATAACATTTTTTATGATTCCATGAATATTGCTAACACTTTGAACAATACTTCTCATACTTTGAACGATTGTTCCTTTGGAATCTGCATGTTTGAATGTTGAATGTTTCAATTTAACAGCTCCATTGGTCGTTTTAACTCGAAATCACCCCTTTGATGTTCTTCCTAAGCTCAAACTCGAGCATTCACCGTCTCTTCTTCCCATTGAAGCGTACGACGCCGAAAAACTGTTATCATTCATCAACATCGACTCGGATCGTATCGAAAAATTCCCGGATTTTCATCGACCCTCCCAAACTTCGTTTTCGCTTCGAAATTCGATCCTTTTCATCAGTTCCGTCTAATGAACTGCTCTCGAATATAAATTGCCTACAATTTAATTGTATTATATTCGGCATTCCCAACAAAAGAAAAGCTCCGGGCTCTGATATCCCAGAGACCGAATTTTCCGGGAGAATCTTCCCGCTCCTCGAAAAATATTTTCGTGAAATATGCCTTCGTTACGGTCCTAATTCGGGACTTATTCATTATAAGAGCATTAATTGGGGAATTGAATAGTAGAAGAAAACTAAGAATGCCGTCTCATTGAACCAATTCGAGACGATTTTTGATTCCTATCCAAACTTATGTGGATACTTCAAGTATGGTTTTCAAGAGTCTAAAAAGAATTCTAATTGGAGCAATGGCAAAAGTAAACTGTACCGATCAGAAAAAAAGTATCCTCACCGGAAACTATCGCGTTATCTAGGAAATGTTCGTCGTCATCACGAATGTCCATGGATCGGAAAAGGCAGACCGGAGTTTTAGAGTTCACCCAGTTTTTCCGGGAATCCAAGGCGGCCTCTTCTTTCCAATCAAGTTGTTATTTTTCAGTTCCGTTCATCCGATACGGCTTATCGAATTCGGAAATAAGTTCTGCTGCTTTTCCCGCCCGATCGAGGCAGACGCTTTTCCGCGTATATCCGTCGGATGGAAAACATTTATGGAAATTAGGTTCGTGACGTCGTTGACAGGTAAATTTCATTATGGGAGAACGATCCTTTTTTCATATTTTCCCGAGCTTTCGCTGAGATGCAAGGGGACGTTCATTTCCCGGAAAACCCGGGGGTTTTTTCTCTGTTCCAATAAATCCTTGCGTTTAAGGGATTTGAATCTGGCATTATATCTCGCTGAAAGTGGTCTTGTGTTTTATGAACAGTTAGTTATTCGTGAAGTACTAGTTTCTCGGATTCGATGAGTTCAAGGTGGTAGATGAATGAAAAAGTATGGGTAAGGATTCAATTCCTCAAAAATATCAATTTTGTGAGTAGTATAGCAAGCGGGGTCCTGGGACTGAGGATGGCCATGTCCATCCGGAGCCGAAGAACCTTGAGGAAATTAGCTGAAGAATTGGTCAATGACCACAAGGGATTGTAGAAGAAGATGTCACCTATCGAGAGCGGTAAAAAAAACCCTCGAGAGGTCAATGACCAATTCTTCAGCTAATTTCCTCAAGGTTCTTCGTCTCTGGATGGACATGACCATCCTCAGTCCCAGGACCCCGCTTGCTATACTACTTTTGTGGTCAATTTCTGGCAATATAATGGAATGGCAAAGTTCATATGTTTTGTCAGAAAGAGCGAGTACTACATCAGATTCTTCATACCGGGCTTGTACTCCATTCACTTCAATAATGTATACCGGTTGGCCTCGATTTAGATTTATCATGTTTTTTTCCTCAAAACTGACTTAAGTTGGTATTCGTGAAATGGCAAATAATTCTCAAAGACGTGTTACCAATGGTAATTTCTATTTAGTCTTTTTTTATTTTGTAAATAGAGTAAGTATTTCAAGTTGTGCAAAAAGGTATTTGAATGTCTTTTGTGGGTTTTTTTTTGGAAATTTCGAAAAGTGGGGAACGCCATAGGTCCGTCTGTACATTAAGAAGTTTTTCTGTCAGGTTATTTGTGTACTTTTATTCTTTTTCGAATGAACTATCACAAAGTAACGGACTATTCTGTCCGTTATTTTTCAGTGAAATTTCAACA
Organism: Adalia bipunctata; assembly: GCA_910592335.1. Classification (NCBI taxonomy): domain Eukaryota; kingdom Metazoa; phylum Arthropoda; class Insecta; order Coleoptera; family Coccinellidae; genus Adalia; species Adalia bipunctata. Next base: position 73,589,139 of record OU342949.1, on the reverse strand, counting down.
CTTGATTCTTGATTTCCGTACAAGAAAATAGCATAACTGAATCTTCCAACCATGTTTATATACGTGGAATACTTCCAGTATTGACAAAAAAAAGTTTCTTCAACATTCGCCAGGTCTTTGGAATTATTGAATTCGCATAACATTTTCTCAAATTCATTATTTCCCAAAGTGAATGAACATTTCGATAAATACGTAATTACTACAACTTCTATGTAGAAAGGACCACGTTGCTCATTCATCTGACAGGAAAATGACTATAACCTAACATTTTTGAAATATACACGGTGTCATGGAATATAATTTACTGTCATGCGCTATCGATATCGACTTTAACCCCAAACATAATCATATCACGTGACACTTTCTCAGCCTGTTGAAACTATAAACATTCCCTTCGAGGTATCGGTGTTCTATTATGATGAAGCGAAGCTACCTATTGTAGGTAGCTTAGGAAAGCGAGAAACCGTAGCGTAGTCGATCTGGAGATCCTCTCCTGACAATTATCGAGGATTCGTCTGAAGGGAGCGGGCCCGAAGCCAGATTTTCTGGAACAATATTGATTCAGCTAAGTAATTAGCCGTTGTGAGCTTTGCTTTCCATGCGGCCCAAATAATTCAACGATTCCAAGGTTTCCAAGAGAATATAGCAGCTTTTCGATGCAGTATATATTCCGGCTTATATCTCTTTCCCTAATCTCTGAATAGTGTTACGTTTCTCAGGTTAATTAAATCGTCCAAAGACTCGACGTTTCCAGATTGAACTAAACGTTAAGCGACAGGGGCGTACTTGGGATTGTTGGTAACAGAAGTTACAGAAGAATGAAAAAGTAGTTTTCCTTGTTCGCTGATTCCTGCTGAACTACAGTAGGTACTTATTACGATGGGATTTCCATCACTGTTTAGGGAATATCTTCCAGAAGGTGAAGCAGTATAAAGACCTCATATTCAGAGTGAGTTCCCATATTCCACCGAGAAAACAACATTCCGTCAGCCTTTCACGTTTCAGCAGAGATGATTGATGGCGAAGAAGTCACATGTTGTGCCATATTGTGTCAGCGACAGACACGTTGCAGAAAAGGCTTTCCATTCCATTCGATCTGTCGACATATTGCGCTTTACGGGCTTTTCCTATCGGATCGTTATTTGTAGCGATGGATGCCTACCAGGGACAAACGTGTTCGTCCTATCGATGAACAGGTCCAAACTTGTACCGTTTTTGTACGAATCTCCCGTCGAATATTCAATAGACGTGGGGTGTTGTACCATTTCTGAATTTCCTAAATTCTAAGCAAATAAAATGCACCGTTGCCAGACTACTTCATGGCTCATAACTTCACAACGTCTATTGTCGAATTGTGGAACTATGTTGAATGAAACTCATCTGATATTATTTTATAATTCTGTGAATGATGAATAGTAGTACGACTTCAAGCAATACTTTGGGCAATTCGCATCATTATAAATAGGAGGTTAGAATCATATAAAAGGTCCACCATGTTGAACTCTTGTTCTTCTGTGACCATCGAAGACATGCGATTCTGTGAAAGAAAAACTAACCTCCGAGAACGACAACAAATGGAGAGCCCTTCTTGCTTCTTACTGCAGCCTTTCACTTTTTAACTTCTGCTTCATTCTTGATCCCATTACCTTCTACTTTTCAATAGGTATTCTTTGAAATGGAGTTCCTCTTCTAGGAATCCGCCATTTTAGATTCTCTTCAAAAAGACGCTTCCTTTGTTCACTGGTACTGTACGCTTCTGCATTTTCAATAATACTGTTTCTCTTCACAGGATTCAATCTCATGTAAGCTTTTCTATTTTCTTATTGCATTTCTATTAAATATTGTGGAACTTTGTTCTACTACTGTTAATCCCCTTGGAATATTCGTATACTGTTGGTAAGGACTTCTACACATTTAACTATTCAATCAACATTATGGTATATGCATTGGAGTTGTTGCTTTCAGGATAATATTTCACGTACAACGATACTTGGTTTGGAGGCCTAGGATAAACTGTTTGTATCGTCTGTGTCAGGGAAAACATCTCCCACGAAGTGGCTTGAGACTTCCCCTGAGAGTTCTACAGACTAACCTTCTCAGAAACATAGCCTCGTCTTCGGGCCTTGGCGAGCCAGGCAAGTGAAGGAAGGATTGCTCCGATCTGGTTCCAACGTTCATCAGTCAACATAACGTAAAAGCCCCTTAACGACACAGAGAAAGATCTGCCCTTCTCATTCCTTTTCATAATAATTCTTCACCATAAAAAGGAGGAATGTTACAGCGTCGCTTATTTTTTGGCTCGCCGACCTAATTGAGGCATGTTATTGAACGATAGGCCGTTCCTCGGGACGGTTTGTGATGGTCCAAATGATTAAATGAAGGAGGTGAAGTTTTTTTTTAATCCGGTGAGGTTACAACCGCATCATACTGCTACGAGTACTTCAGAGTGTAAGGCATGATCGGGTGTATCAATGATCCACTTGAAAATGTGCTGTTAGACTACTTGAGGAAGGTAGATCTTGTTCCTAAGGCAATCTTCAATGAATTGTCCTAGCCACATTCATCATCATCAACTTGGCTTTCAAACTGTTTATCTCCACACGCAGATGTTGGGTGTTGCCACGTCGCATTTAATGTCTCGTGATGGAGACGGCTGCTGTACCTGTGGTATCGGAAAATGCGCCCGTTTTTACGGAACTCGTTCGAAAACCGCAATAAACAAAGCTCCCGCCGTTCGTCGCTTCGCAAAGTTCGAGGAGGCGAACTTTTGGGCGATATAAACTACCACAATAAAGGAAAACCGTGAATCTATCAGCCATTCGGAAACTGGAACCGGTGTTTCTTAGTGCGCTAGTTTCGAAAAGTTGCGCAGACTTGAACCGGATACGGGCGATAAATCGAAAAAGCACTCGGTTGCGGAGGAGAGAACGCCGAAGATGGGGAAAAGAACGCCGCCAACAGTTGGTTCGTTTCCCGGTCTCTACGTTACTGACTTTTGTATGCCATCATGTTCGCATTAGTTTGTCTCCGCGCCTAATTTATGCCCGGAGTTGCCGCTCCTGAAAATCCGATAGAAACTACCCCCTTTCTCCACATGGAGATTTGTTTTCATTGTTTTCGTATCAGGGCTTTCGAACGGATGTTTTCGAAACATTCATTTTCGCTTTCGATCTTCATCTCGGCCGAAATTATAAACGGCGACGAGGGGAGGACCCGAACTATTATTGGATAAGTTCGAAGTGTTTTTCGTTCCTTTCCACTCATTCATATTATTCAGCACCGTTCTGGCAATTCGAACCGATCCCTTTTAACCGGAGCCGACAAACAGGCCGAATTTCAAAGCCAACGACACGTGAGATGGCAACGGAGGTAGATTCCAAGCCTGAGCATGATGGAATCCCAGAAACAATGTTCCCGCATTCAGGTTCGGATTAGCGCGGACCTCCCGACCCATTTGTCACCATTATACGCTTGTCGGGACGGTGAATTGCGACCCCCAGGACCAGAATTCATGGTGTTCGTTGTTGGTTGTCGGAATTTTCACCTGTGTAATCATGGTGGCCGGCCTGTGAAGTATAATCCTGCATTATGTGGCGTTCCCCGTCGCTCGGCAGGCGCGCCTCTTGCATCGCAATGGATTCTGGTCCATATTCTGCAGGCAGCACTGGACGAATCGTCCTTGTAGGCGAGGAATCTTTTCCAAACTCTATTTCTTCCCTTTCAAAGTACCATCAGACGTAGTTTTTAGCTCAGCCTCATTTCTAATAACTTTGGAGATAAAGGAGGGGTTCGAAATCCCCCTGTATCTCATAAACGGAAAAAGTTATGCAAAATCTGATTATGCTTACTTGAGTTTCAGAAAAAGTAGGACAGGGACGTGAAAACCGCAAGGCTCTATCTTAAAGGGTCGTTATACTCTGACCGACGGCACCGATTCTCCGTTCAAAAAGTGCCTTTCATTTTCCCAAGTTCACGCTCTCAATTTTTCACCTAAGAGCTTGATTTTTTTCGAATTCTCTTGGAATTTCAGACAGTTCTCTTCGATTTCACACTTTCTGGAAGTCTTTTCAGTATTTCCCCCATTTTTAACATTGGAAATGTTCATGTTCGTATATTGCAGGCAAGTTACGAGTTTTCGTTCAAGGTCTACTGTCGCCAGTAGACCAAAAAAGCATTCGAAAGTTATCGCGTGATTTATTAACATAGATATTCTACAAGTTGTAGAATATCTTTGGCCTATTGGGCCAGCATACGAGAATCGGTGGTGACCAGTGAACCGCGGTGGGAGGTACGTTAAATTCGCTGCAACGTTGCCAGATTGGGCAAATATTCCTGTATTTGAAGGATAGATCATTGTTTTATTTCCTTCATTAGCACTTCGAGTTTTTATATATGTTGTTTCATCAAGTGAGTTCTGGGCCGCGGTGAGTGGTCCGTCAAATTCGCCGCAACGTTGCCAGATTGGGCAATTATTTCGGTATTTGAAGAATAGGTCAATTATAGTTGATCCGAGTACATATAGGATTCATGAATTTCAGTAAAAACTGAATCCTTCCATCTAAAGCCAATTTCATGAAAACCCAGATTTGCTAAAATCAAAATTCACTTCGAAAATTTTGGACAGGAATGACAGGATGGACCCAGCTTCATCCAATTATTTATATCTTCATTCTTTATTATTATATCTTAAGAATACTTACTTTAGAAAGAACATTTTTGTTTTAGAATACGGTGACAAGTTTCCTCTTACATGTTTATGTTAGGAATTAGGAATGTTGATTGTTTCTTGCAATTATTATTGCTTATTATTATTATTATTGAAAATACTATTTTATTTAAAGTTCAAATGCAAATAAATGTTGGTAATATTCACATGTGGTGTTATCATTTCCAATGTCTCTGATGGTTGCAAGGATTGCGAAATCTGTGAATTTTTTCATTTATTGAGTGCCTATCCAAATGGAATTTTTTTAGATATAGAAAATTGATTTGTCGAGGGCACTCGAATGAATTTTCTGAAAAAAAAATTGATGAACAACCGCCGAAAAGCTATTATGAAGTCAATTTCCATAGACTCCCAAATTCAACCCGATTTTTCCATGCGAAAAAATAATTTTTTTCAAAGAGACGAAATTGGAGTGCCATCAGGACATCCTTTAACTTCAATTAAAAAAAATCGAGCTTTTAGGTGAAAAATTGAGGGCGTGAACTTGGAAAAATGAAAGGCACTTTTTGAATGGAGAATCGGTGCCGTAGCCGTCGGCCAGAGTATAACGGCCCCTTAAATAACAAGCGAGAAACCTAGCTGTCTCACCCAAAATGGGATGCACTGTACAGAATAATGCTGATATCGTCGATTGAGTTATAATTCATTAATTGATATTGACAACTCCGACTGGTGGCATTCTGCCACCAGTATCACTTTTTGAAGCAATATTTGTCGATTTTAGGTCGAAAATCGAGGAAGCATGTTGAAACACCGAACGTAATCAATATGCGAGGCGCAGTTTCTCGTTTCGCGGCGAAATAACTTTGTTCGAGAGTCTCCAGCAGGAGGAAGGTAATAAAATATGGTTATTAAGCAATTTTCAGGTATAACGGAAGGAAGGGAGCTCGGCTGTTCAGAGTGATACACGTCATAAATCTTGAACAAGTCGCGAACTCGAGTATGCAGATTCTTACCTCGGAACATTTTATATCTTTTTTGACGAAATGAGAAGACGACGTTAATTTATATATGAGGGCGGTAACGTGAGACACCGCAGGAAAATTCTTCCAAACTTCGTACCGTATCGCTTCTCCACGAAGTTTGTATAAAATTGGGTATTTAAAATTCGATGAACGTCCTAGGGAGAGGCATTTTGTGAAATTTCACCTTGAACCGGCTATACAGGACGAGTTTTCGATTTGTACATTTTCCTAAACTGCAGAAACCTCTCTCCATGCCGAAAATGGGGCACAGAATGGACCTTCCGACGTTTTCCGCCAATTCGAATCTCAAATGAAAATTTTCCCGATTCCGATGTCCAACCCGGATCCCGGAGGAATCAGACTGTCCGGCGAAAACTACGGGAATAATCATTTCGCGCAGACGGAAAGTTGCGGGCGTGTTTCCCGAACTTTTCCGGGTCGATCTGCCGAAAGTTCGATCTCGACGTGTGCCCAAATTGAAATCTGCCGGATTAATGGAAAATTGCGGTCTTGTCGTTTCTGCTGTCGTAGTCGTGGAGGAAGAGCCTTCGCGGAAAATTGGGAAAAATTCCCGATAACACCCCGATACGGGGTTCGTCCTGCGAACGACGTACAGGAAAATGTTTTTATTCCTCACTCCCTTTCTCGGAAGCACAATGAAATTCTCATAAACATTTTTGATATGATGCTCATCGAAACGAATTCTGATTGTTTCTCTCCGTTTTCCAAAGGTCCGCTTTTGTTCGATTAATTAGTAGAAACGAAAACTGCAAATTCCTCAATTACCGTTTCCGAGAACTGCAGTTCGTAGAGGATCGGAATAGAAAGGAATCTGGTCAATTCGATGAAGCTTTCAGCCAGAGGGCCCGTTCCAGTCCAATTGTGCCGATCAACCTCCTTTTCTCATCGTTGCGAGTGTACTCACTTTCAATTCCGGGTTAATCACGACTGTTTGTTCAAAATTGGAATCCCATTTCGTTCGACGAATTTCTCGGAAGGGAGATGGTGAATTCCGGTGCAATATAAGAGTTGCTCTCGAGTTTTTATTTGTGCTTCAACTACTTAACCTATACTCCATTCACAATTATAAAATCACAACTCTGGCTTTCTCAAAATATTTTGTTGTTCCAAGTCAACACTATGTTGCCCTTTCTACATTCTTAGCGTATTTCTCAGAATGTATATTTCATTTTGGAGAACACAACAGGAAATTGTGAACAATATTCTACATATAAGGGAGTTTTTTGATTTATGATTGTGAAGATTTATCGATGTGCTTTGTTTTCATCATGATATTGTATATTTGTATGTGATATGATTGTGAGGGTACATAACATTTCTATTTCTAATATTTCTTTATTTCAAATAAATAACAGTTTTATTCATTCATCACAAAGAAAATGAACATAATAACTAAATTAACGAATTTGTTTACAGAGAAACTAATAATTTCGATTCAATAATAATTGAGTTTTGGTTATTTTTGGTTATAAATTAATAAGCAAGATTGTCAATTCCTGAAAGCTTTATAGATATACATTTCGTTTATTTGATCTTATGAACAAGGAGTAAAATATTCTGACTGTATAGTAATTTATTAGTTTAAAAAATATTCATACATTACTACCACAGTAGGTTTGTACAAATAAAATGGAATAGGTCAAACATATGCTTCACATTTATCATTTACCTGTTCTAAAATAAGACACAAACTCCTGGAATATGGAAAAAACCGATGTATTCTGGTTCAATATAGCCTATTTCTACTTTCGGCAAAGGAATGAAAGCTCCAGTGACACATTTCAATTCATCGGAATCTGAATTCACCTACCGTTGAATGCAATATAGTCATATTCCTTCTTTTTTTAGCTTTCTCGACGTGTTTTTTTTTTCTGAAACGTGAAAACGATCAACAATAATCATTTAGAGACCGATGATGGTCATCCAGAACCCGTTTACTTACGAAAATCGTGCAATTTCATTCTGCAAGTTCTTTCCTCATAATTCCTCGAAAATCCTACTTGAACCATATTTTCCGGTCGCTTTCGTTAGAAGATCCGTATAAGGAAGCCTTTTTTGTCCATTTACACATTCCAAATAAATTTTGAGCACCAAAAACGATACCGAAACTAACCAAACTTCTGGGGGACCGGAATTTCGTTTGAAATCTTCCTAAACGGCCAGATACCTAAAAAAACTTCGTTATCAAGTGTAAAAAGGTCGATTAGTACTTACTTTCGCTTTATTTATGCTTATAAATCGATTTTTGGTCCAATTCAAATTTGCCGTCCGTACTCACGACAAAAGTCGTGAAAAGAAAAATGACACTTGCACAAAATTTCTCATATCGAGGGGAAACTTCTTCTGGACTACGAGAAACGGAAAAATAGGCGATTTCCTATCGATATTTCGCCCCAAAATCGCCGATCAATTCGAACTAACAAAATGTGGAATATCTTGGATACTTTTACTTTGATGTTAACAAATAAACTGGCAACGTCGTTTTGTCATTAACGATATTCTCTTTACGCGCACAGACTTTTCATCAGGTGCGCCAACTCCTGAAAACCAGTAAAAGTTCTGGATAGAATATTTAGGGAAACTCAATGATAATGAGCTTATTACGGAGGTTGGGAATCATCCGAAAAACAAGCCGATACCTGTTGTAATTTCGTCGTATTTTGTAACTCGAGCGACGCAAGGGTAAATATTGATATGCCGAGTTTCGGAGCTAGAGTTCCGTCGTGAGTCATCGAATAAATATTTGTAGCGAGCGCAAGGGCACTCGCCGAACAGAGATGATGTCAACAGTTTGTTTTTCATCGACGGTGAAATGCGACTCGTTGGAAATTCGAATGGTTTGTGCTTGTCGCAGAGGCAAGCTGAATTATGTATCAGATGTTTGTTGTTGGTTGTGCAGTTGGAGGGATCATGTTGTCGATAGGTTGTTGGGGATACATAGAAAATTCGTACGTTGCTTGGTATTCAGATCCTAAGATGAATTTCCGGATAACCAGCTCTCACTTTCGAGATAGATTCTTTCTTGATCTTGCGATCGTTCATGGGTACAAATTTTATCCACTACTTCACAGACAGAAAGCGCAACTCGACCAAGTGGTCTTGTGGAGCAACACAATTTTTTCGAATTAGCTGTCCAAACTTGCGACAGCAGCAACAAGATTGCAGTGAATTGATGATTGGACGAAGCTTTAATGCGAAAATCATCCGATTTCCTCATTCAAATTCGTAGTAGCGAGAACAATCGCAGAACTCGATGAATATTGAACGTCGAACTTGAAGTTCAGTCTTTGCCTAGGCTGTGTCAACAACAGAGTCCTGAGAGCCATGTCCATTACCCTTTCAATAATTGATGACTGAATTCGTTAAATTAAGGATGGTTCGATGCCCTCGAAGGTGTCTGGACGTCACAACTGAATCCTTGAATGATGTACTTACTCGTTAGTTTACAAGACTTGGGCTCTTTGTATCCCAAACCTCTTCAATCATTCACATAAAAGTAGCTTGTGCGTGGTGAATAGGACCTTCCTAAGTCGTCCCTTTCAAAGCAACGTCTATGATGAGGGTGGATTGTTCGAATTTCAACAGCATGAATTTGACCGCCACAAAATTGACAGATTTTCAACAACTACACCTCGCAAAAAAATTAACGCACATTATGGAAATCTCAAATTGATTCTACAACTGAAGGTGTTCTCAATGATAATTATTTTCATTAGAATTATGCATGCACATGTTATCCACTTTCAACGTTTTTCTTCAGTGCAGATGATAAAAAAAATGATATTATCAGATTTTGAATTCTATTCTAAATCCATTCTAAAATCAGTGGTTTTCGATCAATTCTAGTGATCAATAGTTTTTCTTTCGTTTGATTTTCTACACTCGATCGCTATGCAACGCGAAACACGCAATTTGACCCAAGAGGAATGTGCCCAAGCGGTGGTTTTGCGAGAAGAAGGGTGGACATACACAAGAATTGCAGAAAGGTTTGGAGTTTCCCATACAAGAGTGTCCAGAATGTTGCAGCGATTCAGGGAGACAGGTATGAATGTCCGAAGACCAGGACAGGGTAGACCACGGGTAACAACTGCCATTCAAGAACGTTACTTGAGAGTTTCTTCGTTGAGACAACGGTTTGCAACCGCTCGCCTCCTTCAAAATCAGCTTGAGCAAACTCATGAGGTGCAAATTAGCACTCAGACAATAAGAAATCGCCTCAGAGAATATGATTTGAGGCCTCGTATCGCGGCAAGAGGCCCAGCTCTTACCCCAGCCCTTCGAAGGGCGCGTTTGGATTGTGCGAGAGAGCATATCCATTGGGAAGAGGCCGATTGGGAAAGAGTTCTCTTCACAGATGAGTCTAGATTCTGCCTCTACCATTGTGATCGACGTTCCCTTGTATACAGACGTCCACATGAAAGATATGCTCAGTGCAATTTCCTGAATACTACTGGTTTCGAGGGAGGATCGATTATGAAATGGAGATGGAATATCTCTGACTGCTCGCACAGACCTAGTGGTCGTTGATAATGGAGCTATGAATGCTGATAAGTATATAAGGAACATTCTTGAAGAGCATGTAGTGTCATTTGCCCCATACATTATTGAAAATTTCATTTTTATGGACGATAATGCCAGACCCCATCGTGCGCGCATCGTTCAGGAGTACCTTGAGGAGGTTGAACTCTCTCGAATGGAATAGCCAGCAAGAAGTCCAGATCTCAATCCGATTGAGCAGGTGGGACAACCTCAATAGAAGGCTGAGAAGTTCATAAAATCATCCAGCTACTCTTAATGACTTAGGAATCCAAGTCGGAGAAATCTGGGAAGGATTAGATCAGAACATTTTAAGATCACTCATTCTGAGTCTGAATCGTCGTTGCCGAGCTGTAATTAACGCAAGGGGTGGAAATACCAAGTATTAAATCACTTATCAGTATTTTGAAAATTGTTCATTTCTCTTCTTTCATATAAGATTCGGTGGAATCCTGAATTTTTCTTCCATTTGATGTGTCTTGTTTCGTTCAAAACCTTCCCGAGAGAACATAAAAAATAAGTAATAAAGTCAATGAAGAGTTAACTTTCTTTAAAATTGAGATTTTCAGAATGTGCGTTAATTTTTTTGCGCAGTGTAAGTATTAGATAACTGATTTTGGATACACTTTATAGCACTTTAATATTCAGACTGTCAAAAAACTATCTTTCACGTGGAGGAGACTTTCGACGTTCGTTGCGAAACCGGCAGTTGCACGACTCTCCTTAATGCCTCTAATTCCTCGATCTTATCTTGCAGGTGGACGCGGAGCCGGTGGCCAAGCTGTTCAGGTGGAGCTTCAACAGCACCCCGGGGATATCGAGGGAGCTGACGGAGTTCACGAGCGGCGAGGGGGGCAGCAGGCTGACGTACGTGCCCAAGATACCGGCCGATTACGGCACCCTGCAATGCTGGGGCCAGAACGACATCGGGACGCAGCGACAGCCGTGCACGTATCACGTCGTGCCGGCCGGCAGGCCGGACCCGCCCCACGCGTGCCAGCTGTCGAACGTCACGCATCTGTCCGTTTTTCTCGGCTGCAAGAAGGGATTCGACGGAGGTGAGTGGGTGCGGACCGCGTATTTCGTTAAACGGGAATCTCTGATTTCGAATTTGTCTCGGATTCGAAGCGCCCTGTATACAGGGTGAGTCTTTGACTTGTACATATATTTTAACTGAAGATTCTTGAGGTCAAAAGAAACCTTTTTTTCATTTTACATTTTTCCGAATTCGGCTCTGTTGAAAAGATATAGCCTTTTGAAACAAATATTGGACTGACTACGCCTCTGAAATGATCTCCTGGAATTGATGCAAAGTTAATATTTCTCGACAGAAATTGAGTTCATACATTTAGGGAATACTCAAGTACTAACCTTATTGGAATAAAATTGTTGCAAACACGATTATTTCAACAAATACAGTTTCATCGGACTATATCTGCATCTGAAATGCCACATTTCTCACACCAAAATAAGTTCCTTCTTCGATTTTTCTGCAGATTATTTTGTAAACACTAATAACTTATTCATATTTTCCTCGACACTCCCAAACAATATCGTGAAGAAAGACTTTTCATTCAGATCATCAGAATTTATTATTAAACAACCTAACCTAATCAATTTCGTATCGATTCTGTGAATGTTTGCACAGAAATTTCAAGAAGATGTTGTCAGCTTGCTGATATTTTCATTGAGGTTAAGGATTTTTTACGAAACATAGTATAAATCACGCATGCGTAGAGCGAAAACCGAAAGATTGGTTATGTGAAGGCCAACTATAAACAATAACAAACCAGAGTCTCTGAACAAACTGTAAACATTATGTGAAGTTCTGAATACATTCAGTGAATTATTGTTCTACTGTGATTATTAGGTGAAGTGAATTAGTATAATTTTTACCGTGTCGAGTTTATAAAATTCCGAGAGGATATTGTTTAGATAGAAACATCGACACAGATTATAAGGTATCATTTTATTTTTCATTAATTTCAATTCATTAAGAAGTTTGTATCGAGATTCATCATTCATGTCCGAATTTTGTATTTCATCGACATTTAACTTCAATATGGACCGGTAACTAAGAATTTTCCATAGAAACTGTGCGTATTAAATGCTCCTTGGTGTTCAATTTTATCTCCCAGATTCGTGGGATTTAATTATTGAAATATCTCGGCAAAGTCTATAAATATTGTGACAACATTGTGAACTCGTTTAAGGACCAGAAAAGGAATAATATTCGATGATATTTAATTCAGAGACGCATTCAGATTATTCTTGAAATTAATGATTTTTTCGTCAAATTTCTCCGGGTAAAATTGGAAATAACCCGAAAACGACGCGTTTTATTGAAAAAAAAATAGGAATAGGTACTTTTAGTTTTTTAAATGATTGATTCTTTCGAAAATATGAACCGTTCATCTTTTTAAAGTGGTTTTATGGTGTTTCAGCGTGTATTGATGAGTCGACTACCCTGTAACTTTTATACTAGTAGATATTGAATAGGTTTCGTTTCGATTGAGGAATATGCACCATGAATAGAGTAAAAACTCATCCAAAATTTAGTTTATTCGAAATAATGGTTCCTAAGATATAAACAGAAAATTGTTTTTTCATAGATTTTCGACACCCTGTATCTCCCAAACCAAACCGAGTTTTGAAAAATGGTATAGGAAAAAAGTGTTCCGTTTGATGAGAGTAATCTACAGTTAAAGTATGTGTACAAGTCAAAGACTCTGCCTGTATATTTCCACCTTTTCGAAAACCCCGCGCTTGTCAAAACCGCATAATTATCTGCTATTCCCCTGTAACCGATCGAACCTTTCCGCGTATCCAACGCGAATCCGCCATTTCGCTCTTTCAATTTTACCGCGCCCTTTTGTTAAACCGATAGATCGATCGCTCTTGAATTCGATTTGATGTAGGTACATTTATACCCCGGTAATATGAATTATTCACATCGCCCACGAGGAATTTCCACGAACCGGGAAATATGGCACCTCTCGCTCGGATGACAACCACCGCCGATACGTCTTTTATTGCTCGCCCGGAATTCCCCGAAAATGGCCAACTTGTGTTGAATTCCGGGGGCTCGGACCCGTTCGCGGTCTTCCACGTGTACCCATAGGCGGCTTTGTAAATCAATGAGCTTTACTCCTTTGTTCTGCGTACACGGAAGAAACTTTTCAATGAAATCCGGTCGTTCGTTCGGAGAATCATAATCAGGAGGTCCCGGATTATTACGGGATTTATTTCGGGTTTTGTTACGGGATTTCTCTTTAGTGGTGACTTGGTTTGTCGATAGCCTCGCCCTTGTTGTGTGGGTGCACCGTTTTATTCGGGTAATGATATCGAATATGCCATTCGTGCTCATCGAAGATACGTGATGTGAATGGGAACTGACGAGGATTTAATGGCTATTAAGGAAAATGGTTCTGTCGAATGATATCGTCAATTCGTCCCGAAATATCCACCGGATGATGAATAAGTCTCAGGAAGGTCTCACCTGAGATCATTGTTCACCCAAAAGTTGAGATTTTCTTAATCGCTCATATTTCGCACAAAGATGCTCTGAGCTATGACGGTCAACATGATATGAATAATTTAAGGAAGCGAGCAGCGGAAGCTGAAATTTGAAAGTTCTATTTTTGAATAAATGCCATTTCGCGGATGAAAATCATTTTCGAGTTTTGCTCAGACGCTCAGAGCACTCAAAGTTTGAGCGATACTGATCAGCTTCATAGGTATTCTGCATGACTCGTGTGGGTAGTAGATCCTCAAGATCGAAAAACGACTTTGGATTCGCCAGTGATTACTTGGCGATGACAAATATGGTGTTTTTGGGGGGTCTTACCCCTTTGGCATTTTTTCACCAAAAAAGTTGAGATTTTCGAATTCTATTTTATTATGCCTAGAGAGACTTTGGAAAATGCTGATTAACAATTCCAAAACAAAAAGTGGATACGATCATAGGAGTGGGAGCTATGGCGAGTTGAAATTTCGGATTATTGAAAAAATGCCATTTGACAGGTCAAAATCTAAACTATGATAGATAGCAACTTGAATTTGTTTCTATCGAATAGAGCGCCCTCGAAAACCTACATTTTGATACCAAATATGTCCATATAGGTCCTCCTTGAGCCGAATTGTGATTGTTTTAGTTTTTGCATTTTTCATTTTCGAGTTTTGTTCAGACGCTCAGAGCACTCAAAGTTTGAGCGATACAGATCAGCTTCATAGGTATTCTGCATGACTCGTGTGGGTAGTAGATCCTCAAAATCGAAAAACGACTTTGGATTCGCCAGTGATTACTTGGCGATGACAAATATGGTGTTTTTGGGGGGTCTTACCCCTTTGGATTTTTTCACCAAAAAAGTTGAGATTTTCGAATTCTATTTTATTATGCCTAGAGAGACTTTGGAAAATGCTGATTAACAATTCCAAAACAAAAAGTGGATACGATCATAGGAGTGGGAGCTATGGCGAGTTGAAATTTGGGATTTTTTAAAAAATGCCATTTGACAGGTCAAAATCTAAACTATGATAGATAGCGACTTGAATTTGTTTTTATCGAATAGAGCGCCCTCGAAAACCTACATTTTGATACCAAATATGTCCATATAGGTCCTCCTTGAGCCGAATTGTGATTGTTTTAGTTTTTGCATTTTTCATTTTCGAGTTTTGCTCAGACGCTCAGAGCAGTCAAAGTTTGAGCGATACTGATCAGCTTCATAGGTATTCTGCATGACTCGTGTGGGTAGTAGATCCTCAAAATCGAAAAACGACTTTGGATTCGCCAGTGATTACTTGGCGATGACAAATATGGTGTTTTTGGGGGGTCTTACCCCTTTGGCATTTTTCACCAAAAAAGTTGAGATTTTCGAATTCAATTTTATTATGCCTAGAGATACTTTGGACAATGCTGATTAACAATTCCCAAACAAAAAGTGGATACGATCGTAGGAGTGGGAGCTATGGCGAGTTGAAATTTGGGATTTTTTAAAAAATGCCATTTGACAGGTCAAAATCTAAACTATGAAAGATAGCGACTTGAATTTGTTTTTATCGAATAGAGCGCCCTCGAAAACCTACATTTTGATACCAAATATGTCCATATAGGTCCTCCTTGAGCCGAATTGTGATTGTTTTAGTTTTTGCATTTTTCATTTTCGAGTTTTGCTCAGACGCTCAGAGCACTCAAAGTTTGAGCGATACTGATCAGCTTCATAGGTATTCTGCATGACTCGTGTGGGTAGTAGATCCTCAAAATCGAAAAACGACTTTGGATTCGCCAGTGATTACTTGGCGATGACAAATATGGTGTTTTTGGGGGTCTTACCCCTTTGGATTTTTTCAGCCAAAAAGTTGAGATTTTCGATTTCAATTTTATTATGCCTAGAGATACTTTGGACAATGCTGATTAACAATTCCCAAACAATAAGTGGATACGATCGTAAGAGTGGGAGCTATGACGAGTTGAAATTTGGGATTTTTGAAAAAATGCCATTTGACAGGTCAAAATCTAAACTATGATAGATAGCGACTTTAATTTGTTTTTATCGAATAGAGCGCCCTCGAAAACCTACATTTTTATACCAAATATGTCCATATAGGTCCTCCTTGAGCCGAATTGTGATTGTTTTAGTTTTTGCATTTTTCATTTTCGAGTTTTGCTCAGACGCTCAGAGCACTCAAAGTTTGAGCGATACTGATCAGCTTCATAGGTATTCTGCATGACTCGTGTGGGTAGTAGATCCTCAAAATCGAAAAACGACTTTGGATTCGCCAGTGATTACTTGGCGATGACAAATATGGTGTTTTTGGGGGGTCTTACCCCTTTGACATTTTTCACCAAAAAAGTTGAGATTTTCGAATTCTATTTTATTATGCCTAGAGAGACTTTGGAAAATGCTGATTAACAATTCCAAAACAAAAAGTGGATACGATCATAGGAGTGGGAGCTATGGCGAGTTGAAATTTCGGATTTTTGAAAAAATGCCATTTGACAGGTCAAAATCTAAACTATAATAGATAGCGACTTGAATTTGTTCCTATCGAATAGAGCGCCCTCGAAAACCTACATTTTGATACCAAATATGTCCATATAGGTCCTCCTTGAGCCGGATTGTGATTGTTTTAGTTTTTGCATTTTTCATTTTCGAGTTTTGCTCGGACGCTCAGAGCACTCAAAGTTTGAGCGATACTGATCTGCTTCATAGGTATTCTGCATGACTCGTGTGGGTAGTAGATCCTCAAAATCGAAAAACGACTTTGGATTCGCCAGTGATTACTTGGCGATGACAAATATGGTGTTTTTGGGGGGTCTTACCCCTTTGGCATTTTTGACCCAAAAAGTTGTGATTTTCGAATTCTATTTTATTATGCCTAGAGAGACTTTGGACAATGCTGATTAACAATTCCCAAACAAAAAGTAGATACGATCATAGGAGTGGGAGCTATGGCGAGTTGAAATTTCGGATTTTTGAAAAAATGCCATTTGACAGGTCAAAATCTAAACTATGATAGATAGCGACTTGAATTTGTTTTTATCGAATAGAGCGCCCTCGAAAACCTACATTTTTATACCAAATATGTCCATATAGGTCCTCCTTGAGCCGAATTGTGATTGTTTTAGTTTTTGCATTTTTCATTTTCGAGTTTTGCTCAGACGCTCAGAGCACTCAAAGTTTGAGCGATACTGATCAGCTTCATAGGTATTCTGCATGACTCGTGTGGGTAGTAGATCCTCAAAATCGAAAAACGACTTTGGATTCGCCAGTGATTACTTGGCGATGACAAATATGGTGTTTTTGGGGGGTCTTACCCCTTTGGCATTTTTGACCCAAAAAGTTGTGATTTTCGAATTCTATTTTATTATGCCTAGAGAGACTTTGGACAATGCTGATTAACAATTCCCAAACAAAAAGTAGATACGATCATAGGAGTGGGAGCTATGGCGAGTTGAAATTTCGGATTTTTGAAAAAATGCCATTTGACAGGTCAAAATCTAAACTATGATAGATAGCGACTTGAATTTGTTTTTATCGAATAGAGCGCCCTCGAAAACCTACATTTTTATACCAAATATGTCCATATAGGTCCTCCTTGAGCCGAATTGTGATTGTTTTAGTTTTTGCATTTTTCATTTTCGAGTTTTGCTCAGACGCTCAGAGCACTCAAAGTTTGAGCGATACTGATCAGCTTCATAGGTATTCTGCATGACTCGTGTGGGTAGTAGATCCTCAAAATCGAAAAACGACTTTGGATTCGCCAGTGATTACTTGGCGATGACAAATATGGTGTTTTTGGGGGGTCTTACCCCTTTGACATTTTTCACCAAAAAAGTTGAGATTTTCGAATTCTATTTTATTATGCCTAGAGAGACTTTGGAAAATGCTGATTAACAATTCCAAAACAAAAAGTGGATACGATCATAGGAGT
Source organism: Adalia bipunctata (assembly GCA_910592335.1). Lineage (NCBI taxonomy): Eukaryota > Metazoa > Arthropoda > Insecta > Coleoptera > Coccinellidae > Adalia > Adalia bipunctata. Next base: position 73,571,457 of record OU342949.1, on the reverse strand, counting down.
GGGAGCTATGGCGAGTTGAAATTTCGGATTTTTGAAAAAATGCCATTTGACAGGTCAAAATCTAAACTATGATAGATAGCGACTTGAATTTGTTCCTATCGAATAGAGCGCCCTCGAAAACCTACATTTTGATACCAAATATGTCCATATAGGTCCTCCTTGAGCCGGATTGTGATTGTTTTAGTTTTTGCATTTTTCATTTTCGAGTTTTGCTCGGACGCTCAGAGCACTCAAAGTTTGAGCGATACTGATCTGCTTCATAGGTATTCTGCATGACTCGTGTGGGTAGTAGATCCTCAAAATCGAAAAACGACTTTGGATTCGCCAGTGATTACTTGGCGATGACAAATATGGTGTTTTTGGGGGGTCTTACCCCTTTGGCATTTTTGACCCAAAAAGTTGTGATTTTCGAATTCTATTTTATTATGCCTAGAGAGACTTTGGACAATGCTGATTAACAATTCCCAAACAAAAAGTAGATACGATCATAGGAGTGGGAGCTATGGCGAGTTGAAATTTCGGATTTTTGAAAAAATGCCATTTGACAGGTCAAAATCTAAACTATGATAGATAGCGACTTGAATTTGTTTTTATCGAATAGAGCGCCCTCGAAAACCTACATTTTTATACCAAATATGTCCATATAGGTCCTCCTTGAGCCGAATTGTGATTGTTTTAGTTTTTGCATTTTTCATTTTCGAGTTTTGCTCAGACGCTCAGAGCACTCAAAGTTTGAGCGATACTGATCAGCTTCATAGGTATTCTGCATGACTCGTGTGGGTAGTAGATCCTCAAAATCGAAAAACGACTTTGGATTCGCCAGTGATTACTTGGCGATGACAAATATGGTGTTTTTGGGGGGTCTTACCCCTTTGGCATTTTTCACCAAAAAAGTTGAGATTTTCGAATTCTATTTTATTATGCCTAGAGAGACTTTGGAAAATGCTGATTAACAATTCCAAAACAAAAAGTGGATACGATCATAGGAGTGGGAGCTATGGCGAGTTGAAATTTCGGATTATTGAAAAAATGCCATTTGACAGGTCAAAATCTAAACTATGATAGATAGCAACTTGAATTTGTTTCTATCGAATAGAGCGCCCTCGAAAACCTACATTTTGATACCAAATATGTCCATATAGGTCCTCCTTGAGCCGAATTGTGATTGTTTTAGTTTTTGCATTTTTCATTTTCGAGTTTTGTTCAGACGCTCAGAGCACTCAAAGTTTGAGCGATACAGATCAGCTTCATAGGTATTCTACATGACTCGTGTGGGTAGTAGATCCTCAAAATCGAAAAACGACTTTGGATTCGCCAGTGATTACTTGGCGATGACAAATATGGTGTTTTTGGGGGGTCTTACCCCTTTGGCATTTTTCACCAAAAAAGTTGAGATTTTCGAATTCTATTTTATTATGCCTAGAGAGACTTTGGAAAATGCTGATTAACAATTCCAAAACAAAAAGTGGATACGATCATAGGAGTGGGAGCTATGGCGAGTTGAAATTTCGGATTATTGAAAAAATGCCATTTGACAGGTCAAAATCTAAACTATGATAGATAGCAACTTGAATTTGTTTCTATCGAATAGAGCGCCCTCGAAAACCTACATTTTGATACCAAATATGTCCATATAGGTCCTCCTTGAGCCGAATTGTGATTGTTTTAGTTTTTGCATTTTTCATTTTCGAGTTTTGTTCAGACGCTCAGAGCACTCAAAGTTTGAGCGATACAGATCAGCTTCATAGGTATTCTGCATGACTCGTGTGGGTAGTAGATCCTCAAAATCGAAAAACGACTTTGGATTCGCCAGTGATTACTTGGCGATGACAAATATGGTGTTTTTGGGGGGTCTTACCCCTTTGGCATTTTTGACCCAAAAAGTTGTGATTTTCGAATTCTATTTAATTATGCCTAGAGAGACTTTGGAAAATGCTGATTAACAATTCCAAAACAAAAAGTGGATACGATCATAGGAGTGGGAGCTATGGCGAGTTGAAATTTCGGATTTTTGAAAAAATGCCATTTGACAGGTCAAAATCTAAACTATGATAGATAGCGACTTGAATTTGTTTCTATCGAATAGAGCGCCCTCGAAAACCTACATTTTGATACCAAATAAATATGTCCATATAGGTCCTCCTTGAGCCGAATTGTGATTGTTTTAGTTTTTGCATTTTTCATTTTCGAGTTTTGTTCAGACGCTCAGAGCACTCAAAGTTTGAGCGATACAGATCAGCTTCATAGGTATTCTGCATGACTCGTGTGGGTAGTAGATCCTCAAAATCGAAAAACGACTTTGGATTCGCCAGTGATTACTTGGCGATGACAAATATGGTGTTTTTGGGGGGTCTTACCCCTTTGGCATTTTTGACCCAAAAAGTTGTGATTTTCGAATTCTATTTTATTATGCCTAGAGAGACTTTGGACAATGCTGATTAACAATTCCCAAACAAAAAGTAGATACGATCATAGGAGTGGGAGCTATGGCGAGTTGAAATTTCGGATTTTTGAAAAAATGCCATTTGACAGGTCAAAATCTAAACTATGATAGATAGCGACTTGAATTTGTTTTTATCGAATAGAGCGCCCTCGAAAACCTACATTTTTATACCAAATATGTCCATATAGGTCCTCCTTGAGCCGAATTGTGATTGTTTTAGTTTTTGCATTTTTCATTTTCGAGTTTTGCTCAGACGCTCAGAGCACTCAAAGTTTGAGCGATACTGATCAGCTTCATAGGTATTCTGCATGACTCGTGTGGGTAGTAGATCCTCAAAATCGAAAAACGACTTTGGATTCGCCAGTGATTACTTGGCGATGACAAATATGGTGTTTTTGGGGGGTCTTACCCCTTTGACATTTTTCACCAAAAAAGTTGAGATTTTCGAATTCTATTTTATTATGCCTAGAGAGACTTTGGAAAATGCTGATTAACAATTCCAAAACAAAAAGTGGATACGATCATAGGAGTGGGAGCTATGGCGAGTTGAAATTTCGGATTTTTGAAAAAATGCCATTTGACAGGTCAAAATCTAAACTATGATAGATAGCGACTTGAATTTGTTCCTATCGAATAGAGCGCCCTCGAAAACCTACATTTTGATACCAAATATGTCCATATAGGTCCTCCTTGAGCCGGATTGTGATTGTTTTAGTTTTTGCATTTTTCATTTTCGAGTTTTGCTCGGACGCTCAGAGCACTCAAAGTTTGAGCGATACTGATCTGCTTCATAGGTATTCTGCATGACTCGTGTGGGTAGTAGATCCTCAAAATCGAAAAACGACTTTGGATTCGCCAGTGATTACTTGGCGATGACAAATATGGTGTTTTTGGGGGGTCTTACCCCTTTGGCATTTTTGACCCAAAAAGTTGTGATTTTCGAATTCTATTTTATTATGCCTAGAGAGACTTTGGACAATGCTGATTAACAATTCCCAAACAAAAAGTAGATACGATCATAGGAGTGGGAGCTATGGCGAGTTGAAATTTCGGATTTTTGAAAAAATGCCATTTGACAGGTCAAAATCTAAACTATGATAGATAGCGACTTGAATTTGTTTTTATCGAATAGAGCGCCCTCGAAAACCTACATTTTTATACCAAATATGTCCATATAGGTCCTCCTTGAGCCGAATTGTGATTGTTTTAGTTTTTGCATTTTTCATTTTCGAGTTTTGCTCAGACGCTCAGAGCACTCAAAGTTTGAGCGATACTGATCAGCTTCATAGGTATTCTGCATGACTCGTGTGGGTAGTAGATCCTCAAAATCGAAAAACGACTTTGGATTCGCCAGTGATTACTTGGCGATGACAAATATGGTGTTTTTGGGGGGTCTTACCCCTTTGGCATTTTTCACCAAAAAAGTTGAGATTTTCGAATTCTATTTTATTATGCCTAGAGAGACTTTGGAAAATGCTGATTAACAATTCCAAAACAAAAAGTGGATACGATCATAGGAGTGGGAGCTATGGCGAGTTGAAATTTCGGATTATTGAAAAAATGCCATTTGACAGGTCAAAATCTAAACTATGATAGATAGCAACTTGAATTTGTTTCTATCGAATAGAGCGCCCTCGAAAACCTACATTTTGATACCAAATATGTCCATATAGGTCCTCCTTGAGCCGAATTGTGATTGTTTTAGTTTTTGCATTTTTCATTTTCGAGTTTTGTTCAGACGCTCAGAGCACTCAAAGTTTGAGCGATACAGATCAGCTTCATAGGTATTCTACATGACTCGTGTGGGTAGTAGATCCTCAAAATCGAAAAACGACTTTGGATTCGCCAGTGATTACTTGGCGATGACAAATATGGTGTTTTTGGGGGGTCTTACCCCTTTGGCATTTTTCACCAAAAAAGTTGAGATTTTCGAATTCTATTTTATTATGCCTAGAGAGACTTTGGAAAATGCTGATTAACAATTCCAAAACAAAAAGTGGATACGATCATAGGAGTGGGAGCTATGGCGAGTTGAAATTTCGGATTATTGAAAAAATGCCATTTGACAGGTCAAAATCTAAACTATGATAGATAGCAACTTGAATTTGTTTCTATCGAATAGAGCGCCCTCGAAAACCTACATTTTGATACCAAATATGTCCATATAGGTCCTCCTTGAGCCGAATTGTGATTGTTTTAGTTTTTGCATTTTTCATTTTCGAGTTTTGTTCAGACGCTCAGAGCACTCAAAGTTTGAGCGATACAGATCAGCTTCATAGGTATTCTGCATGACTCGTGTGGGTAGTAGATCCTCAAAATCGAAAAACGACTTTGGATTCGCCAGTGATTACTTGGCGATGACAAATATGGTGTTTTTGGGGGGTCTTACCCCTTTGGCATTTTTGACCCAAAAAGTTGTGATTTTCGAATTCCATTTTATTATGCCTAGAGAGACTTTGGACAATGCTGATTAACAATTCCCAAACAAAAAGTGGATACGATCATAGGAGTGGGAGCTATGGCGAGTTGAAATTTCGGATTTTTGAAAAAATGCCATTTGACAGGTCAAAATCTAAACTATGATAGATAGCGACTTGAATTTGTTTTTATCGAATAGAGCGCCCTCGAAAACCTACATTTTTATACCAAATATGTCCATATAGGTCCTCCTTGAGCCGAATTGTGATTGTTTTAGTTTTTGCATTTTTCATTTTCGAGTTTTGCTCAGACGCTCAGAGCACTCAAAGTTTGAGCGATACTGATCAGCTTCATAGGTATTCTGCATGACTCGTGTGGGTAGTAGATCCTCAAAATCGAAAAACGACTTTGGATTCGCCAGTGATTACTTGGCGATGACAAATATGGTGTTTTTGGGGGGTCTTACCCCTTTGGCATTTTTCACCAAAAAAGTTGAGATTTTCGAATTCTATTTTATTATGCCTAGAGAGACTTTGGAAAATGCTGATTAACAATTCCAAAACAAAAAGTGGATACGATCATAGGAGTGGGAGCTATGGCGAGTTGAAATTTCGGATTATTGAAAAAATGCCATTTGACAGGTCAAAATCTAAACTATGATAGATAGCAACTTGAATTTGTTTCTATCGAATAGAGCGCCCTCGAAAACCTACATTTTGATACCAAATATGTCCATATAGGTCCTCCTTGAGCCGAATTGTGATTGTTTTAGTTTTTGCATTTTTCATTTTCGAGTTTTGTTCAGACGCTCAGAGCACTCAAAGTTTGAGCGATACAGATCAGCTTCATAGGTATTCTACATGACTCGTGTGGGTAGTAGATCCTCAAAATCGAAAAACGACTTTGGATTCGCCAGTGATTACTTGGCGATGACAAATATGGTGTTTTTGGGGGGTCTTACCCCTTTGGCATTTTTCACCAAAAAAGTTGAGATTTTCGAATTCTATTTTATTATGCCTAGAGAGACTTTGGAAAATGCTGATTAACAATTCCAAAACAAAAAGTGGATACGATCATAGGAGTGGGAGCTATGGCGAGTTGAAATTTCGGATTATTGAAAAAATGCCATTTGACAGGTCAAAATCTAAACTATGATAGATAGCAACTTGAATTTGTTTCTATCGAATAGAGCGCCCTCGAAAACCTACATTTTGATACCAAATATGTCCATATAGGTCCTCCTTGAGCCGAATTGTGATTGTTTTAGTTTTTGCATTTTTCATTTTCGAGTTTTGTTCAGACGCTCAGAGCACTCAAAGTTTGAGCGATACAGATCAGCTTCATAGGTATTCTGCATGACTCGTGTGGGTAGTAGATCCTCAAAATCGAAAAACGACTTTGGATTCGCCAGTGATTACTTGGCGATGACAAATATGGTGTTTTTGGGGGGTCTTACCCCTTTGGCATTTTTGACCCAAAAAGTTGTGATTTTCGAATTCCATTTTATTATGCCTAGAGAGACTTTGGACAATGCTGATTAACAATTCCCAAACAAAAAGTGGATACGATCATAGGAGTGGGAGCTATGGCGAGTTGAAATTTCGGATTTTTGAAAAAATGCCATTTGACAGGTCAAAATCTAAACTATGATAGATAGCGACTTGAATTTGTTTTTATCGAATAGAGCGCCCTCGAAAACCTACATTTTGATACCAAATAAATATGTCCATATAGGTCCTCCTTGAGCCGAATTGTGATTGTTTTAGTTTTTGCATTTTTCATTTTCGAGTTTTGCTCAGACGCTCAGAGCACTCAAAGTTTGAGCGATACTGATCAGCTTCATAGGTATTCTGCATGACTCGTGTGGGTAGTAGATCCTCAAAATCGAAAAACGACTTTGGATTCGCCAGTGATTACTTGGCGATGACAAATACGGTGTTTTTGGGGGGTCTTACCCCTTTGGCATTTTTCACCAAAAAAGTTGAGATTTTCGAATTCTATTTAATTATGCCTAGAGAGACTTTGGAAAATGCTGATTAACAATTCCAAAACAAAAAGTGGATACGATCATAGGAGTGGGAGCTATGGCGAGTTGAAATTTCGGATTTTTGAAAAAATGCCATTTGACAGGTCAAAATCTAAACTATGATAGATAGCGACTTGAATTTGTTTCTATCGAATAGAGCGCCCTCGAAAACCTACATTTTGATACCAAATATGTCCATATAGGTCCTCCTTGAGCCGAATTGTGATTGTTTCAGTTTTTGCATTTTTCATTTTCGAGTTTTGTTCAGACGCTCAGAGCACTCAAAGTTTGAGCGATACAGATCAGCTTCATAGGTATTCTGCATGACTCGTGTGGGTAGTAGATCCTCAAAATCGAAAAACGACTTTGGATTCGCCAGTGATTACTTGGCGATGACAAATATGGTGTTTTTGGGGGGTCTTACCCCTTTGGCATTTTTGACCCAAAAAGTTGTGATTTTCGAATTCTATTTTATTATGCCTAGAGAGACTTTGGACAATGCTGATTAACAATTCCCAAACAAAAAGTAGATACGATCATAGGAGTGGGAGCTATGGCGAGTTGAAATTTCGGATTTTTGAAAAAATGCCATTTGACAGGTCAAAATCTAAACTATGATAGATAGCGACTTGAATTTGTTTTTATCGAATAGAGCGCCCTCGAAAACCTACATTTTTATACCAAATATGTCCATATAGGTCCTCCTTGAGCCGGATTGTGATTGTTTTAGTTTTTGCATTTTTCATTTTCGAGTTTTGCTCAGACGCTCAGAGCACTCAAAGTTTGAGCGATACTGATCAGCTTCATAGGTATTCTGCATGACTCGTGTGGGTAGTAGATCCTCAAAATCGAAAAACGACTTTGGATTCGCCAGTGATTACTTGGCGATGACAAATATGGTGTTTTTGGGGGGTCTTACCCCTTTGACATTTTTCACCAAAAAAGTTGAGATTTTCGAATTCTATTTTATTATGCCTAGAGAGACTTTGGAAAATGCTGATTAACAATTCCCAAACAAAAAGTGGATACGATCATAGGAGTGGGAGCTATGGCGAGTTGAAATTTCGGATTTTTGAAAAAATGCCATTTGACAGGTCAAAATCTAAACTATGATAGATAGCGACTTGAATTTGTTCCTATCGAATAGAGCGCCCTCGAAAACCTACATTTTGATACCAAATATGTCCATATAGGTCCTCCTTGAGCCGGATTGTGATTGTTTTAGTTTTTGCATTTTTCATTTTCGAGTTTTGCTCGGACGCTCAGAGCACTCAAAGTTTGAGCGATACTGATCTGCTTCATAGGTATTCTGCATGACTCGTGTGGGTAGTAGATCCTCAAAATCGAAAAACGACTTTGGATTCGCCAGTGATTACTTGGCGATGACAAATATGGTGTTTTTGGGGGGTCTTACCCCTTTGGCATTTTTGACCCAAAAAGTTGTGATTTTCGAATTCTATTTTATTATGCCTAGAGAGACTTTGGACAATGCTGATTAACAATTCCCAAACAAAAAGTAGATACGATCATAGGAGTGGGAGCTATGGCGAGTTGAAATTTCGGATTTTTGAAAAAATGCCATTTGACAGGTCAAAATCTAAACTATGATAGATAGCGACTTGAATTTGTTTTTATCGAATAGAGCGCCCTCGAAAACCTACATTTTTATACCAAATATGTCCATATAGGTCCTCCTTGAGCCGAATTGTGATTGTTTTAGTTTTTGCATTTTTCATTTTCGAGTTTTGCTCAGACGCTCAGAGCACTCAAAGTTTGAGCGATACTGATCAGCTTCATAGGTATTCTGCATGACTCGTGTGGGTAGTAGATCCTCAAAATCGAAAAACGACTTTGGATTCGCCAGTGATTACTTGGCGATGACAAATATGGTGTTTTTGGGGGGTCTTACCCCTTTGGCATTTTTCACCAAAAAAGTTGAGATTTTCGAATTCTATTTTATTATGCCTAGAGAGACTTTGGAAAATGCTGATTAACAATTCCAAAACAAAAAGTGGATACGATCATAGGAGTGGGAGCTATGGCGAGTTGAAATTTCGGATTATTGAAAAAATGCCATTTGACAGGTCAAAATCTAAACTATGATAGATAGCAACTTGAATTTGTTTCTATCGAATAGAGCGCCCTCGAAAACCTACATTTTGATACCAAATATGTCCATATAGGTCCTCCTTGAGCCGAATTGTGATTGTTTTAGTTTTTGCATTTTTCATTTTCGAGTTTTGTTCAGACGCTCAGAGCACTCAAAGTTTGAGCGATACAGATCAGCTTCATAGGTATTCTACATGACTCGTGTGGGTAGTAGATCCTCAAAATCGAAAAACGACTTTGGATTCGCCAGTGATTACTTGGCGATGACAAATATGGTGTTTTTGGGGGGTCTTACCCCTTTGGCATTTTTCACCAAAAAAGTTGAGATTTTCGAATTCTATTTTATTATGCCTAGAGAGACTTTGGAAAATGCTGATTAACAATTCCAAAACAAAAAGTGGATACGATCATAGGAGTGGGAGCTATGGCGAGTTGAAATTTCGGATTATTGAAAAAATGCCATTTGACAGGTCAAAATCTAAACTATGATAGATAGCAACTTGAATTTGTTTCTATCGAATAGAGCGCCCTCGAAAACCTACATTTTGATACCAAATATGTCCATATAGGTCCTCCTTGAGCCGAATTGTGATTGTTTTAGTTTTTGCATTTTTCATTTTCGAGTTTTGTTCAGACGCTCAGAGCACTCAAAGTTTGAGCGATACAGATCAGCTTCATAGGTATTCTGCATGACTCGTGTGGGTAGTAGATCCTCAAAATCGAAAAACGACTTTGGATTCGCCAGTGATTACTTGGCGATGACAAATATGGTGTTTTTGGGGGGTCTTACCCCTTTGGCATTTTTGACCCAAAAAGTTGTGATTTTCGAATTCCATTTTATTATGCCTAGAGAGACTTTGGACAATGCTGATTAACAATTCCCAAACAAAAAGTGGATACGATCATAGGAGTGGGAGCTATGGCGAGTTGAAATTTCGGATTTTTGAAAAAATGCCATTTGACAGGTCAAAATCTAAACTATGATAGATAGCGACTTGAATTTGTTTTTATCGAATAGAGCGCCCTCGAAAACCTACATTTTGATACCAAATAAATATGTCCATATAGGTCCTCCTTGAGCCGAATTGTGATTGTTTTAGTTTTTGCATTTTTCATTTTCGAGTTTTGCTCAGACGCTCAGAGCACTCAAAGTTTGAGCGATACTGATCAGCTTCATAGGTATTCTGCATGACTCGTGTGGGTAGTAGATCCTCAAAATCGAAAAACGACTTTGGATTCGCCAGTGATTACTTGGCGATGACAAATACGGTGTTTTTGGGGGGTCTTACCCCTTTGGCATTTTTCACCAAAAAAGTTGAGATTTTCGAATTCTATTTAATTATGCCTAGAGAGACTTTGGAAAATGCTGATTAACAATTCCAAAACAAAAAGTGGATACGATCATAGGAGTGGGAGCTATGGCGAGTTGAAATTTCGGATTTTTGAAAAAATGCCATTTGACAGGTCAAAATCTAAACTATGATAGATAGCGACTTGAATTTGTTTCTATCGAATAGAGCGCCCTCGAAAACCTACATTTTGATACCAAATATGTCCATATAGGTCCTCCTTGAGCCGAATTGTGATTGTTTCAGTTTTTGCATTTTTCATTTTCGAGTTTTGTTCAGACGCTCAGAGCACTCAAAGTTTGAGCGATACAGATCAGCTTCATAGGTATTCTGCATGACTCGTGTGGGTAGTAGATCCTCAAAATCGAAAAACGACTTTGGATTCGCCAGTGATTACTTGGCGATGACAAATATGGTGTTTTTGGGGGGTCTTACCCCTTTGGCATTTTTGACCCAAAAAGTTGTGATTTTCGAATTCTATTTTATTATGCCTAGAGAGACTTTGGACAATGCTGATTAACAATTCCCAAACAAAAAGTGGATACGATCATAGGAGTGGGAGCTATGGCGAGTTGAAATTTCGGATTTTTGAAAAAATGCCATTTGACAGGTCAAAATCTAAACTATGATAGATAGCGACTTGAATTTGTTTCTATCGAATAGAGCGCTCTCGAAAACCTACATTTTGATACCAAATATGTCCATATAGGTCCTCCTTGAGCCGAATTGTGATTGTTTTAGTTTTTGCATTTTTCATTTTCGAGTTTTGCTCAGACGCTCAGAGCACTCAAAGTTTGAGCGATACTGATCAGCTTCATAGGTATTCTGCATGACTCGTGTGGGTAGTAGATCCTCAAAATCGAAAAACGACTTTGGATTCGCCAGTGATTACTTGGCGATGACAAATATGGTGTTTTTGGGGGGTCTTACCCCTTTGGCATTTTTCACCAAAAAAGTTGAGATTTTCGAATTCTATTTTATTATGCCTAGAGAGACTTTGGAAAATGCTGATTAACAATTCCAAAACAAAAAGTGGATACGATCATAGTAGTGGGAGCTATGGCGAGTTGAAATTTCGGATTTTTGAAAAAATGCCATTTGACAGGTCAAAATCTAAACTATGATAGATAGCGACTTGAATTTGTTTTTATCGAATAGAGCGCCCTCGAAAACCTACATTTTGATACCAAATATGTCCATATAGGTCCTCCTTGAGCCGAATTGTGATTGTTTTAGTTTTTGCATTTTTCATTTTCGAGTTTTGCTCAGACGCTCAGAGCACTCAAAGTTTGAGCGATACTGATCAGCTTCATAGGTATTCTGCATGACTCGTGTGGGTAGTAGATCCTCAAAATCGAAAAACGACTTTGGATTCGCCAGTGATTACTTGGCGATGACAAATATGGTGTTTTTGGGGGGTCTTACCCCTTTGGCATTTTTCACCAAAAAAGTTGAGATTTTCGAATTCTATTTTATTATGCCTAGAGAGACTTTGGAAAATGCTGATTAACAATTCCAAAACAAAAAGTGGATACGATCATAGGAGTGGGAGCTATGGCGAGTTGAAATTTCGGATTTTTGAAAAAATGCCATTTGACAGGTCAAAATCTAAACTATGATAGATAGCGACTTGAATTTGTTTCTATCGAATAGAGCGCTCTCGAAAACCTACATTTTGATACCAAATATGTCCATATAGGTCCTCCTTGAGCCGAATTGTGATTGTTTTAGTTTTTGCATTTTTCATTTTCGAGTTTTGTTCAGACGCTCAGAGCACTCAAAGTTTGAGCGATACAGATCAGCTTCATAGGTATTCTGCATGACTCGTGTGGGTAGTAGATCCTCAAAATCGAAAAACGACTTTGGATTCGCCAGTGATTACTTGGCGATGACAAATATGGTGTTTTTGGGGGGTCTTACCCCTTTGGCATTTTTGACCCAAAAAGTTGTGATTTTCGAATTCCATTTTATTATGCCTAGAGAGACTTTGGACAATGCTGATTAACAATTCCCAAACAAAAAGTGGATACGATCATAGGAGTGGGAGCTATGGCGAGTTGAAATTTCGGATTTTTGAAAAAATGCCATTTGACAGGTCAAAATCTAAACTATGATAGATAGCGACTTGAATTTGTTTTTATCGAATAGAGCGCCCTCGAAAACCTACATTTTGATACCAAATAAATATGTCCATATAGGTCCTCCTTGAGCCGAATTGTGATTGTTTTAGTTTTTGCATTTTTCATTTTCGAGTTTTGCTCAGACGCTCAGAGCACTCAAAGTTTGAGCGATACTGATCAGCTTCATAGGTATTCTGCATGACTCGTGTGGGTAGTAGATCCTCAAAATCGAAAAACGACTTTGGATTCGCCAGTGATTACTTGGCGATGACAAATACGGTGTTTTTGTGGGGTCTTACCCCTTTGGCATTTTTCACCAAAAAAGTTGAGATTTTCGAATTCTATTTTATTATGCCTAGAGAGACTTTGGAAAATGCTGATTAACAATTCCAAAACAAAAAGTGGATACGATCATAGGAGTGGGAGCTATGGCGAGTTGAAATTTCGGATTTTTGAAAAAATGCCATTTGACAGGTCAAAATCTAAACTATGATAGATAGCGACTTGAATTTGTTTCTATCGAATAGAGCGCTCTCGAAAACCTACATTTTGATACCAAATATGTCCATATAGGTCCTCCTTGAGCCGAATTGTGATTGTTTTAGTTTTTGCATTTTTCATTTTCGAGTTTTGCTCAGACGCTCAGAGCACTCAAAGTTTGAGCGATACTGATCAGCTTCATAGGTATTCTGCATGACTCGTGTGGGTAGTAGATCCTCAAAATCGAAAAACGACTTTGGATTCGCCAGTGATTACTTGGCGATGACAAATATGGTGTTTTTGGGGGGTCTTACCCCTTTGGCATTTTTCACCAAAAAAGTTGAGATTTTCGAATTCTATTTTATTATGCCTAGAGAGACTTTGGAAAATGCTGATTAACAATTCCAAAACAAAAAGTGGATACGATCATAGTAGTGGGAGCTATGGCGAGTTGAAATTTCGGATTTTTGAAAAAATGCCATTTGACAGGTCAAAATCTAAACTATGATAGATAGCGACTTGAATTTGTTTCTATCGAATAGAGCGCTCTCGAAAACCTACATTTTGATACCAAATATGTCCATATAGGTCCTCCTTGAGCCGAATTGTGATTGTTTTAGTTTTTGCATTTTTCATTTTCGAGTTTTGTTCAGACGCTCAGAGCACTCAAAGTTTGAGCGATACAGATCAGCTTCATAGGTATTCTGCATGACTCGTGTGGGTAGTAGATCCTCAAAATCGAAAAACGACTTTGGATTCGCCAGTGATTACTTGGCGATGACAAATATGGTGTTTTTGGGGGGTCTTACCCCTTTGGCATTTTTGACCCAAAAAGTTGTGATTTTTGAATTCCATTTTATTATGCCTAGAGAGACTTTGGACAATGCTGATTAACAATTCCCAAACAAAAAGTGGATACGATCATAGGAGTGGGAGCTATGGCGAGTTGAAATTTCGGATTTTTGAAAAAATACCATTTGACAGGTCAAAATCTAAACTATGATAGATAGCGACTTGAATTTGTTTTTATCGAATAGAGCGCCCTCGAAAACCTACATTTTGATACCAAATATGTCCATATAGGTCCTCCTTGAGCCGAATTGTGATTGTTTTAGTTTTTGCATTTTTCATTTTCGAGTTTTGCTCAGACGCTCAGAGCACTCAAAGTTTGAGCGATACTGATCAGCTTCATAGGTATTCTGCATGACTCGTGTGGGTAGTAGATCCTCAAAATCGAAAAACGACTTTGGATTCGCCAGTGATTACTTGGCGATGACAAATATGGTGTTTTTGGGGGGTCTTACCCCTTTGGCATTTTTCACCAAAAAAGTTGAGATTTTCGAATTCTATTTTATTATGCCTAGAGAGACTTTGGAAAATGCTGATTAACAATTCCAAAACAAAAAGTGGATACGATCATAGGAGTGGGAGCTATGGCGAGTTGAAATTTCGGATTTTTGAAAAAATGCCATTTGACAGGTCAAAATCTAAACTATGATAGATAGCGACTTGAATTTGTTTTTATCGAATAGAGCGCCCTCGAAAACCTACATTTTGATACCAAATATGTCCATATAGGTCCTCCTTGAGCCGAATTGTGATTGTTTTAGTTTTTGCATTTTTCATTTTCGAGTTTTGCTCAGACGCTCAGAGCACTCAAAGTTTGAGCGATACTGATCAGCTTCATAGGTATTCTGCATGACTCGTGTGGGTAGTAGATCCTCAAAATCGAAAAACGACTTTGGATTCGCCAGTGATTACTTGGCGATGACAAATATGGTGTTTTTGGGGGGTCTTACCCCTTTGGCATTTTTCACCAAAAAAGTTGAGATTTTCGAATTCTATTTTATTATGCCTAGAGAGACTTTGGAAAATGCTGATTAACAATTCCAAAACAAAAAGTGGATACGATCATAGGAGTGGGAGCTATGGCGAGTTGAAATTTCGGATTTTTGAAAAAATGCCATTTGACAGGTCAAAATCTAAACTATGATAGATAGCGACTTGAATTTGTTTCTATCGAATAGAGCGCCCTCGAAAACCTACATTTTGATACCAAATATGTCCATATAGGTCCTCCTTGAGCCGAATTGTGATTGTTTCAGTTTTTGCATTTTTCATTTTCGAGTTTTGTTCAGACGCTCAGAGCACTCAAAGTTTGAGCGATACTGATCAGCTTCATAGGTATTCTGCATGACTCGTGTGGGTAGTAGATCCTCAAAATCGAAAAACGACTTTGGATTCGCCAGTGATTACTTGGCGATGACAAATATGGTGTTTTTGGGGGGTCTTACCCCTTTGGCATTTTTCACCAAAAAAGTTGAGATTTTCGAATTCTATTTTATTATGCCTAGAGAGACTTTGGAAAATGCTGATTAACAATTCCAAAACAAAAAGTGGATACGATCATAGGAGTGGGAGCTATGGCGAGTTGAAATTTCGGATTTTTGAAAAAATGCCATTTGACAGGTCAAAATCTAAACTATGATAGATAGCGACTTGAATTTGTTTTTATCGAATAGAGCGCCCTCGAAAACCTTCATTTTGATACCAAATATGTCCATATAGGTCCTCCTTGAGCCGAATTGTGATTGTTTTAGTTTTTGCATTTTTCATTTTCGAGTTTTGTTCAGACGCTCAGAGCACTCAAAGTCTGAGCGATACTGATCAGCTTTATGGGTATTCTGCATGACTCGTGTGGGTAGTAGATCCTCAAGATCGAAAAACGACTTTGGATTCGCCAGTGATTTCTTGGTGATGACAAATATGGTGTTTTTGGGGGGTCTTACCCCTTTGGCGTTTTTCACCAAAAAAGTTGATATTTTCGAATTCTATTTTATTATGCCTAGAGAGACTTTGGACAATGCTGATTAACAATTCCCAAACAAAAAGTGGATACGATCATAGGAGCGGGAGCTATGGCGAGTTGAAATTTCGGATTTTTGAAAAAATGCCATTTGACAGGTCAAAATCTAAACTATGATAGATAGCGACTTGAATTTGTTGTTATCGAATAGAGCACCCTCGAAAACCTACATTTTGATACCAAATATGTCCATATAGGTCCTCCTTGAGCCGAATTGTGATTGTTTTAGTTTTTGCATTTTTCATTTTCGAGTTTTGTTCAGACGCTCAGAGCACTCAAAGTCTGAGCGATACTGATCAGCTTTATGGGTATTCTGCATGACTCGTGTGGGTAGTAGATCCTCAAGATCGAAAAACGACTTTGGATTCGCCAGTGATTTCTTGGTGATGACAAATATGGTGTTTTTGGGGGGTCTTACCCCTTTGGCGTTTTTCACCAAAAAAGTTGATATTTTCGAATTCTATTTTATTATGCCTAGAGAGACTTTGGACAATGCTGATTAACAATTCCCAAACAAAAAGTGGATACGATCATAGGAGCGGGAGCTATGGCGAGTTGAAATTTCGGATTTTTGAAAAAATGCCATTTGACAGGTCAAAATCTAAACTATGATAGATAGCGACTTGAATTTGTTGTTATCGAATAGAGCACCCTCGAAAACCTACATTTTGATACCAAATATGTCCATATAGGTCCTCCTTGAGCCGAATTGTGATTGTTTTAGTTTTTGCATTTTTCACTTTCGAGTTTTGTTCAGACGCTCAGAGCACTCAAATTTTGAGCGATACTGATCAGCTTTATGGGTATTCTGCATGACTCGTGTGGGTAGTAGATCCTCAAGATCGAAAAACGACTTTGGATTCGCCAGGGTATACTTGGCGATGACAAATATGGTGACGCATTTTTCTCGATAATCAATCCCTCAGTTCGATCCACGAAAAATAATCCCCGCCTTTCACGATTCCAGGTCTGAAGCAACGCTTCACCATGATCCTGAGCGCGAAGGACAATCCGGTGGCCAACATGTCCTCCGTCACGACGCCCGACTTCCACATAACGAACCTGGAGCCCGACCAGGAGTACGCGATCTCCGTGTCTTCCTACAACAGCAAAGGCTGGTCCAAGCCCGGCGATCCCATCAACTTCAGGACGCTGCCGGCGCCCGGCCTGAACGAGCAGCGGCGGCTGACGGGCCCGGACGGCCAAGGACGGGACGGGACCGGGCCCTGGCTCTACATCACGCTGGCCGCCGCCTCCACCCTCGTCGTCGCGGGGACGGTCGTCGTTATCGTTTTCGCCGTCAAGAGATTCAGGGTGAGTGAGAGAGAAAGGAAATTTATATTTTAATGAATCGCTGTAGTTGACGATGTCAGTTTTTTATTTGGTGAGTTGAGGTCGAAATCTGCGAAAATATACAGGGTGTCCTATTTAATTCGGAAGAAATGAAGGTATTTTTGGTGAAATCGCAAGTACAACAGTAACAAAAATGTGGCATCAGTTGACTCATAAAGGATTTTCCAATAGAAGGTGTTATTTTGAATAGCCGGCTATTTCGGTAGATGTCACTTTTGAAGCTGCCATTTTTGACAGCTGACAAGTAGAAACTACGCCAGAAACGATACACGCTTCGACAACGCATTGAAATTATTAAAATTCGCTAAAAAAATGGTGAAAATTCGGCAGAGACGGTTCGTAAACCTCGAACATGTATAATGTTTTATTTGATTGATTTTGGATTCACCAAGTTCCTTTTGTAGGTCAGAATAATACAAGAATTGTTTCTCTATAAATTAAAGAATTTATTATTTTATACAAAAATACAATTACATACAAGAATGTTGATCCTACCTGTAAATCAAAGAAACAACATTCAATGTTATTATTCACAATGTTAAAATTTGGATTACACTGTTTTCAGTAGGTCTTAGGTACAGTTAATGGATAAAGAATAAATTGTGTCGACTCCGTCGATTTCCACATTCATACATTTATTGAACTGATTGACCTAATTGCTCGCGTAAAGCCATTGAACTTAAGAGATATACAGGTAGGTATTTCTTACACATTTTTGGGTCGTCGTAAAGCACCTTGTCGAACAGCAATTGGTGAAGAATTTGAGCTGTTGGGGCAAGTTACTGATGTGGAGAATGAAACCCGCGCACGTCGCTCAAGAACAGCCCAGAATATTGCTGCTGTAGCCGAAAGTGTTGAAGAAAACACAGATTCATCCATTCCTTGTCGTTCTTCGGAGTTAGGCTTTCCGCAAACGTCATTACACCGTATTTTGCATAGAGATTTGGGTCTTAAGGCTTGTAAAGTTCAGTTAACACAAGAACTCAAGCCGTCGGTTATCAACAACGTCGTGTAACTGCTGATTGGGTCCTTGAAATGCATGAAAATGATCCGGAATTCCATCGAAAAATCTTCTTGAGTGATGGGGTCACATTTCCACAACGGTAGCTTCGTCAACAAGAAAAATTATAGCATCTGGGGCTCAGAAAACCCAAGAGTTAGAGTTGAACAACCTCTCTATCCTCGACGTGTTCGGTTTATTGTCTAGCTAGCGGGTCATTGGACCTTACTTTTTCGAGAATGGGGCTGGAGTTACCGTGAAGGGATTGCACTATCGAGAGATGTTTAATGATTTTTTTTGCTGGTTTTGGATGGTATTGGACAACGTTTACTTTCAACAAGACGGCGCTACGTGCCACACAAGCAACGAAACCATCGATATTTCACGAGAAAAGTTTCCGGATCTTGTAATCTCCCGAAGAGGTGATCGCTGATCAGTGATCACAATTGGCCACCGAAAGCTTGTGATTTAACACCTTGCGACTTCTTCCTTTGGGGCCATATGAAAGAGAAGGTCTACGCCAAGAGCCCAGCGTCGATTCAAGACCGCAAAGATGGAACTCGTGAGGCTATCGAGGACATAGGGCAGCCACTTTGCGATTTGGTTATGGAAATTTTCATGAAAAGGATACGGTCCTGTAGCCGTGGTCGTGGTGGTCGTTGGCTGATGTTATTGTCCATTATTAACGCCGTACCTTCCTCTTTGTATATAAAACAGAGTTGTTGGTTACACCATTTATAACTCGAGATCGGATGGACTGTTTGTTATGAAACTTAATTTATGGATTCTTCTATGGCCTGGTTATTATAAAATACATTAAAACTCTGAAAAATTCGATGAAAAATTTGCTTATGTAGGAAATGCTTCTCCTTCTTTTGAATAAGGCCACTAGGTGTCGCTACGGTTAATGGCTCTTATCTAGACTCGTAGTCGTGAATGTCATACGTACACCTCTTATTGGTAAACCCTTTAGTAGTCTAACAGAATACGAGTTTGTATCGGCCATAAAGAATTTGCGCTTTTATTCGCAGCAAATTACAAACGGAAGGGGTCGTTTCAAAACGCAATTCTTGACCGTCGGCACTCGCATGTTCTTCTATTCAATTCCGGCAGTGCGAGCGGCCGCAAAAACGTAAACTGCGCGAGATAATGGTCCGATGATAAGGTAATAACAACGTCAATTATAACTGAGTTATCCAGCCCGAAACCTCCCGGAGATCCACCGGTTTTCCCGAGGCAAATATGATAACTCCCTCGGTCCCCGCTTTAATTATCGTCGGGTCTCGGCCCCCGGGCCAGTCGGCCCCTTTTTTCGCGGAAAGGTCAGCCTTAATTGCGTGCTCAGGTGTGCCGGTTCACGGCGGATCTCTGATGTTCGGTTCCCAAAAGGAACCTAATTTTCAACTCGGAATGAAATTTTCGCTCTTTTGCAAACAGGAGAAGACATTCGGCGCAAAAGTGCTGCAATGATTTTAACAGTTTCCTTATCGTAAATACTCCGCGGAAAAACCTCAAAAACCGACTCTGACATCGTGAAAATCTAGCATAGTATACTCCATTCACAATTATAAAATCACAACTATGGCCTTGAAAATTGGACACATTCCACTCTGTATCGAAGTTATGACGTTTTTCAAAATATTTTTATGTTCCAAGTCAACACTATGTTGCCCTTTCTACATTCTTAGCGTATTTCTCAGAATGTATATTTCATTTTGGAGAATACAACAGAAAATTGTGAACAATATTCTACATGTAAAGGAGTTTTTGGATTTATGATTGTAAATATTTATCGATGTGCTTTGTTTTCATCATGATATTGTATGTGATATGATTGTGTGGGAGCATAACATTTCTATTTCTAATATTTCTTTATTTCAAATAAATAACAGTTTTATTCATTCATCACAAAGAAAATATACATAATAACTAAATTTACAGAGAAACTTATAATTTCAATTCAATAGTAATTGAATTTTGGTTATAAATTAATAAGCAAGAATGTCAAATCCTGAAAGCTTTATAGATATACATTTCATTTATTTGATCTTATGAACAAGGAGTAAAATATTCTGACTGTATAGTAATTTATTAGTTTAAAAAATATTCATACATTACTACCACAGTAGGTTTGTACAAATAAAATGGAATAGGTCAAACATATGCTTCACATTTATCATTCACCTGTTCTAAAATAAGACACAAACTCCTGGAATATGGAGAAAACCGATGTATTCTGGTTCAATATAGCCTATTTCTACTTTCGGCAAAGAATTGATAGGAATGAAAGTTCCAGTGACACATTTCAATTCATCGGAATCTGAATTTTTTTTTTCAGCTTTTTCGACGTGTTTTTTTTTCTGAAACGTGAAAACGATCAACAATAATCATTTAAGGCCGGTATTATAAAGGCCAACCGAGGATTCAACCGTTGCGTCAACAACCAAATTCCTCACTATCTGGTAGTTGGAGCACGGTCTCTTAGAGGCCGATGATGTCCATCCAGAACCCGTTTAGGTACGAAAATCGTGCAATTTCATTCTGCAAGTTCTTTCCTCATAATTCCTCGAAAATCCTACCTGAACCATATTTTTTGGTCGCTTTCGTTAGAAGATCGTATAAGGAAGCCTTTTTTGTCCATTTACACATTCCAAATAAATTTTGAGCACCAAAAACGATACCGAAACTAACCAAACTTCTGGGGGACCGGAATTTCGTTTGAAATCTTTCAAAACGGCCAGATTCCTAAAAAAACTTCGTTATCAAGTGTAAAAAGGTCGATTAGTACTTACATTCGCTTTATTTATGCTTATAAATCGATTTTTGGTCCAATTCAAATTTGCCGTTCGTACTCACGCCAAAAGTCGTGAAAGGAAAAATTGACACTTTCTCATATCGACGGGAAACTTCTTCTGGACGACGAAGAACGGAGAAATAGGCGATTTCCTATCGATATTTCGCCCCAAAATCGCCGATCGATTCGAACTAACAAAATGTGGAATATCTTTGAAACGTCTAATACAGTGTCTATGTAGTGCGTATGCTCTGAAAACTCTTTCTCTTGTAATGTTAACATCTCAATAATTCATTCCCAGAGAAACATATCTTTCATGGGAATAAATAAACTCGATAGAATCCAACATCTCGGCTCGTCCTTTGAAAGACTCGAAAGATTCTTTCACTCCTTTCTATCCGGGCACGTTCCTTGTTCCTTTTGAGGTCAGTTCGAATTCTACCAAAGTGATGAATGTCGGCGGCATCCAGTATCAGTTTTCAGAGCAGAACGGACGCCGGGTTGGGTCCGGAGCCAACCGGAAGCATTCATATTGAATGAAACAAGTCGATGTAGTTGCGATGTTGGCTTGTACCAACTTTGTACCTCGCGATCGGAATCGGAACTTGATCAGAGTTGTTTGGACACGCCCAGGGCAATTTGTTCCCTGAAACAATACGTCTAGTTTGTGGGCAATCCCTAATTGGAATTGTTTATGCACGTAGAGTTTGGATTGATGGCTTTCGAGTGTCAGGAACGAATTAAGAACTGGTTACATTCATGTACGAATTAATGTACACTGCGCAAATAAATTAACGCACATTATGGAAATCTCAAATTTATTCTACAACTGTAGGTGTTCTCAATGATAATTATTTTTATCAGAATTATGCATGCATATGTTATCCACTTTCAACGTTTTTCTTCAATACAGATGTTTTCTCCCAGCAGGAATAAAAAAAGATGATATTATCAGATTTTGAATGTATTGGCTCCATTCTAAAATCAGTTGTTCTCGATCAATTCTAGTGATCAATAGTTTTTCTTTCGTTTGATTTTCTACACTCGATCGCTATGCAACGCGAAACACGCAATTTGACCCAAGAGGAATGTGCCCAAGCGGTAGTTTTGCGAGAAGAAGGGTGGACATACACAAGAATTGCAGAAAGGTTTGGAGTTTCCCATACAAGTGTGTCCAGAATGTTGCAGCGATTCAGGGAGACAGATATGAATGTCCGCAGACCAGGACAGGGTAGACCACGGGTAACAACTGTCATTCAAGAACGTCTTTTGAGATTTTATTCGTTGAGACAACGGTTTGCAACCCCTCGCCTCCTTCAAAATCAGCTTGAGCAAACTTATGAGGTGCAAATTAGCACTCAGACAATAAAAAATCGCCTCAGAGAATATTATTTAAGGCCTCGTATCGCGGCAAGAGGCCCAGCTCTTACCCCAGCCCATCGAAGGGCGCGTTTGGATTTTGCGAGAGAGCATATCCATTGGGAAGAGGCCGATTGGGAAAGAGTTCTCTTCACAGATGAGTCTAGATTCTGCCTCTACCATTGTGATCGACGTTCCCTTGTATACAGACGTCCACATGAAAGATATGCTCAGTGCAATTTCCTGAATACTTCTGGTTTCGGGGGAGGATCGATTATGGTATGGGGTGGAATATCTTTGACTGCTCGCACAGACCTAGTGGTCGTTGATAATGGAGCTATGAATGCTGATAAGTATATAAGGAACATTCTTGAAGAGCATGTAGTGCCATTTGCCCCGTACATTGGTGAAAATTTCACTTTTATGGACGATAATGCCAGACCCTATCGTACGCGCATCGTTCAGGAGTACCTTGAAGAGGTTGAAGCCTCTCGAATGGAATGGCCAGCAAGAAGTCCAGATCTCAATCCGATTGAGCAGGTTTGGGACAACCTCAATAGAAGGCTGAGAAGTTCAGAAAATCATCCAGCTATTCTTAATGACTAAGGAATCCAACTCGGAGAAATCTGGGAAGGATTAGATCAGAACATTTTAAGATCACTCATTTTGAGTATGAACCGTCGTTGCCGAGCTGTAATTAACGCAAGGGGTGGAAATACCAAGTATAAAATCACTTATCAGCATTTCAGTATTTTGAAAATTGTTCATTTCTCTTCTTTCACATAAGATACGGTCCTCGCACATATCCTCCGAAGTTTGCCATTAATTCTTCCACCGTTCAAATATGCGATAACAATTTCATTTCAAGGATGACTGCTCGTTTCACTGTTTATCTTCCACTTTGCGAATAGGATTCATTCCTAATTTTCAACTCGTCGAGTTTACTCTGGCTGTGATAAACTAACCGGTTCACTAAATGGGAAGCAATGACGAGTAAAGAGGAGTATTTGACAAAATTGGTTGATGGAATTGCTCGCGAGAAGCTGCAGGAAAAGGATCTGGTGATATCGATCTTAGGAGAAGATGAAGGGAACGGGTATTTCGGAGATATAAAAAAGGTGAAAGTGATAGGAACAAACGAATCTCTAGAAATGATAGTGAAAGTGTCGGTAAGATCTGACGAAGCTAGAGCTGTGATCCCAGTGGATGAAGCGTACGACAACGAACTACTCTTCTACAAAGACATCTTCTCCGCGATGGGAAAACTACAAAACGAATTTGGAAATCGGAGTATGTTTGATTCCGTTCCAGAATATTACGGATGTGGCGAGTGCGAAGACCAAAGTTATATAGCGATGGAAGACTTGACGGCGTCTGGTTTCGGCATGTTCGACTTGAGGAAGGAAGTCGACGAGGAACACGTCGAGATTATCTGTCGACTTTTCGGGAGATTTCACGCCCTCTCTTTCGCATTCAAGCATCTCAACCCTGAGCTGTACGAAAGTTTGGTGAGCGAGCTCCAGTCTGTCCATTTAGGTTTTCTGAGATACAAAGGTGGGTTTTTGACGCAGTGCGCGTCCGTCATTCGATCGGGCCTTGATCAGAAAGGTTGGACCAATAAGATCGTCGATTATTACGTTGAGAACATTGAAAAGACGTACAGGAATCTCTTGTTGGCGAGTAGTCAAGACGAGTATTCCTGTCTAATACATTACGACGGATGGATCAACAATTTCATGTTCAAATATAACGTGAGTAAAGAAAGGAAAGTTATCTCGCGATAACTTAACGAAGTGTTGTTTTAGGATTCGAAAGGGATTAAAATTCCCACGGACGCGAAGTTGTTCGACTGGCAAACTTGCAGTGTCGGAGCACCGGCTGTAGATTTGTCCATAGCCCTCTACTCCATAGCTTCCAGAACCGTGTTAGATAACCTGGACAAATACTTGAGACTATATCACGAAGCTTTCGAGGATTCTCTTTCTTACGCGGGACTCGAGGTGGAAAATATCTACCCTTTCCGGGTTCTGGAAGAACAATGGCGGAAATACAGCGAATATGGAGTTATCCGAGGACTGCTGGTGCATAAGATAAGACTGAACGTTGGGAATGCGACTCGGAGTTTCGAAGACGCCATGAACGCCGAATTCGACGTTGAAGAAATGCGGAAGTTGTTGGATGATTTATTGGAGCACCTGCAGAGTATCGGAGTGTTTTGAAATGTTCAATTGTGAAATTCCGAATTCAATTAATTTTGTAAAGAAAACGATGCAGTATAAAGCGTGTTTATTTCAAATTTTCCCGGAAAAAAAGTAGGTACATAAAGATATGACGAAAATTAATCATAAAGGAGGGCATTCAGAAGTAAAGGTCAGTTTGATGATGTTCTGAATATTATTCTTTTAGCACTCTTTTTCCTATAGGCAACCAAAAAAAAGACTGTGTATGTTTAATTATTCAAGGCGAAATCAGAAATCTTGTTGAAATATTTCATTTCTTGGGAAATCTCATTTCAACCAACGAAAAACTGGATGTTTTATTAGCTCAATGAAAAACTCTGGCAGTGAATAAAATACAAGAGCTCTCTTGGAGATAAGAAATGGACTGCTGTACCAGTTTCTTGTCGCTACGAGAATTAGAAATAAAATGGACGTATAAAAAAGAAATAAATACCACAAAGTGAACATTGTAGGAAATGGTACTTACGGTTGGCCTGACTGGAAGAGATGTATCTGCTGGCTGTCTGGTTTCGTGTAATGCGAGGGTATATGTCCGTTGAGGGTTGCGAGCTTAGGCGTATCGAGGTTGCGACTATATAGTGGCAGAGTAAAGTTGTACTGAGCAGGTAGAAACGGATGTTTCCGGGATTCTCGGTGAACCACAGAAAAAGTGGTTAGAACCATAGACCGGCTTTTCTTTGTAACCGACCAGGAAAGCCCATTCCAGTAGGGAAGTTTGTGGTATTAGTGAACGAAAAATATGAATTTGGAATAGGCAGATTAACTCGATTTTTTTTTTTTAATGAACACAAGTCCGATTCGCTTCCGCTCAGAACATTTTTATTCTCAAATTAGAACTGTGTTTGGATTTTGAACATTGTTTCAACCTTCTTCAACAATGAAAAATAAAAAGAGACTATAGAATCTGTTTGAACTGTTCAAATTTAACTTGAATTCAAGCCTCATCTCGAGGAATCGAATATGCATATAATGTTTTATTGGATTGATTTTGGATTCACCAAGTTCCTTTTGTAGGTCGGAATAATACAAGAATTGTTTCATACAATTACATACAAGAATATTGATCTTATCTGTAAATCAAAGAAACAACATTAAATTTGGATGACACTGTTTTCAGTACAATTAATGGATAAAGAATAAATTGTGTCGACTCCGTCGATTTCCACATTCATACATTCATTGAACTGATTGACCTTATTACTGGCGCGAAGCCATTGAACTTGAACAAGAGATATACAGGTAGGTATTTCTTACATGCAGTTTCTCGACGGCTGAGATTTGGGTTGTTTCTCATCTAGTTACCTGCATTTCAGAATCTATCAAGTAATTGTTGATGAGATTTGATTTCATGTGCACCAACAAATGAAAACATAAAAGATTGAGGTCTGGCGGAAGAGGTGGCCATGCCCTTTGCCATTTTCAGGAAATGGGGAACTAGCTGACCCTCTAAGTGGGGATGCACTATGGTGTTCTCGTTGGTCAGCCCACTTAAAAATTGTATCTTCTGAACAGCCTATTCGTTTTCTACGCCATTCATCACGATCAGACATAATTAATTCCTCGTCTTTTCGTTCCAGGTGGAGAGCCCCGCCAGAGGCAGGAACCCCCAACGAAACCCCAAGCAGCGCTGCGTGGAGGAGTTACCCCTGGACCCCCGCGTGCCCCCCTTGTACACCGACGCCCTGACTGACGACAACAATCCCGATCTCATTCCTCCCACAAACGGTGAGTCTAATGAGACGTTGCAACGTCCTGGCGACGGCGAGGGGTGTGGGTTCTTACCGCCGAGAACCGGTTTACACGTGCTACGTTAATTGCCGAAACTCCGCGTTCAGTTGTTTCTCCGTCGGCTTAGCTGTTTAAGGTTTAATTTTGTTCTATTTCAGGACGACGCGTATCTTTAACCGCGAAAGCACAAATAATAAAGGGAGAAAGCGGAATCTGCGTCTTCCTGCTTTCCGGGAGGGTACTCTACCTCTAAGCTACCAGTGTGTATGATACTCTTTCCAAATAAAGCTACTAACTGACAAAGAAACTGCAAGTCCCAGAAGGAGTTGCTTTAATTTTTGATTCTTTTCCGGTAAAACATAGAAAGTATAACAAGGAGTAAATGATTAGATTCTGGAGAAGAGAAAAGGGTTATCTACACTCCACAACAGGTCCTGACAATGATGCAATAAGATGGTCTATTTCTTCTTGAGGGATACCATCCCACCCTACCTTTACTCCATATCTCAGAGCCGCCAAAATCCGTGGGGGTTGCGGTAAATTTCGAAGCCTTATATCCATGGTGTGCCAAATATGGGCGAAAGATCAGGGGATCTGGGCGGCCATGGCGATAGATTCACATGGGTCGCTTCAAAAAAGTTTAAACTAACTCTGGCAACATGAGGTCGAGCATTATCTTGCTGGAATATTGGATTCTCGAGCCGGTTAAGGTAAGGAAGAACATATGGCTCTACTATTTCTTAAAGATAACACAGCGCTGTCATGTTACCTCGAATGCAGACTGAAGGTGACCTACTTGCATGTGCAATAGCACTCCATACCATAACGCCTACTGTCAGGTGTACATGACGCTCAACATCAAACTGAGGTTCTCGTCTTTCTCCCCGACGTCGTTTAACCCTTCTTCTATCATGTGCACCCAAGGAGAATCCAGATTCATCAGAAAAGACGACCTGATGCCATTCCACATGACAACGTTGTCGTTCTCTGCACCACTCTAATCGTTGCCGGCGATGCTCAACAGTCAGATGATTTTTTTCCCGAAGGTCCAATTTTTTCGATTTTCAAACGTTCGTAAAGCAAAAACTGTTCTCTTCACGAAAGATCTGATTGGATATTCTCAATCTACGCCCTCGTATTAGTAGATGGGGTGATTTTCAAGTCGATCGAAGCAAAAAAAATTTTTTCGAAAAATCGATATTTTTCCATACATCTCGCCGATCGGTATGAAATTTTCACCGTTTATTGATTCGATGACGTAGATTAAGAATATCCAAAGAGATTTTCTCTGAGACTAATAGTTTTTTGAATATGGTCGATGAAAAATCGAAAAAATTGGACTTCGCGAAAAAAATCAGAAAATTCAAACCCTTCGTCTGAGGTATAAAAGAAATACACCATTTCATTCTCAAAGAACCAAAGTATTACCAAAAAAATCAGCTCCTCTCAATTCCTATTTTTTCAGAAGTTACGTCACTCCAAAGTCGACCAATTTATCGCAAATTTTTCTCTCAAGCTCGAATATTTCCCGAACCAAAAATTTCTCGGGAAAACTAATTAGCGCATCGCGATCTACGACGAATTAGTGAATGAAATGACCCGGGTCGATATACTAAGAAAAAAAATTTTTTTTTCGGATCTCGACCTCTCGGCTACGCCATCTTAGGTCATTTTCAGACTGCCGTATTTCCCAGAAAAATCGATTTATACAGATGCTGATTTTTTTGCATATAGATCGGTCCCTTGTGAATCGAAAAAAACAATTTTTATCCACCAGAGTCTGACAGTTTAGATTAACTGATTTTTTCCCGAAGGTCCAATTTTTTCGATTTCTAAACGTTCGTAATTCAAAAACTGTTCTCTTCACGAAAGATCTGATTGGATATTCTCAATCTACGCCCTCGAATTAGTAAGATGTAAGATGATGCTGCAGTCCTAAAGAACTTATCCGGCGGAAAACCATTCGGACAGTTACAGGATGGCCCTATTCTCCTAACCACTCATCAGCCAAAGATCGAGTTGTCGCAAATCGGTCTCTAATGGCCATGAGTTTTGGACGTCGATCTTGAAGTTCATTTGTGCCCCTTCGACGTCCGGTGCCTACTCCTCTTCGATTTTGGGCATAATCAAACCACGCTTGACAAGATCTCATAACAGTAGTTGGATTTCTTTTCGTACGGTTAGCGATTTCTCGAAATGACAACCCCGCTTCCCGTAGACGAATCCGACCTCTTTCAAATTCACTTAGCTGGCTATAAATTCCGCGTACACGTGCTCTAGGTATTTTAAAAACAACTAATCATCGACTTTGGATCTCCTCGAACAGCTGGTTTGTTGTGAAATTGAAAATATTTGCGAAAAACGACTACGATATTTGAGTAACAAAAAATGTTTTCATTACACCGCACTGAAAACCCTATCATGACATGTAGATTTAGAACATCGAAAATGACTCTTTTCCGTGCGGCCGCACCGCAAAAAGTTTTACGGTGCGCTGAGGCATAGATGCATCCTATGATTCCTATGCTGGAGACACAGAGCAACGATTGCGTGACAGTAGATGTCAGTGTTTTGAATAATTATTGTTTCACAATATCGAAATGCTTTCTGCTGAAAATTTTTCCCGTGTTATTGTTTTCAGAGAGGTGTAATGAAAAATATCGTTCATTACACGTCCAGAAAGGCTTTTTCCGTGCTTGCGCGAGTTCCCGTGTTCGGCTCCGCCTCACACGGGAACACATCGCGCGCGCACGGAAAAAGCTCACTTTCTGGACTGGTAATGAAATATACTTTACCTTTTATACACGATTATTTTTCCAAATTTTGATCATTTACTTCTTGCAGTTGCAGTTTCTTTGTCATCATGTTAGTAGAATTATGAAGCGAGAAATGAATATTTCTGAAAATAGTTGTCCTAAATAGTGGCAAAAAGTCAGTGGACCAGGCCGCCTTCAGAATAGTCGGTTTCAGCGATTTTCCGTTTCTCCTGATCCGAAAATCCCCGGATCGGTTTTCGAGCGTCGTTCATTTCAAGTTCCCAAGATGGAGGAAAGTCGGTAATAATTCCGGCAAACGATTATGACCATAATTTTTCGAGGTTGCCAAATGGCGAGGTTATATATTTTTATGGAATCCAGCATTTTTATCGCGACCCGGGAGGATTCAGGTAGCAATATATTCTGGATGGCTCTCGATTTTGCATTCACCTACCTAGCTTTCGCATCTGTACTTCATGGGCTCGTGATATTCAAGAATCTTCTACGGAAAAAGTTTGTTTATCGCAGAATGAAATCAGAGACTTTTTTTCGGCGTCAACAATTACCTCTATTCGGAGACCCGTTTCCGGGCCAGCCGTAACGCGTAACCCCCAATTTTTTTTCTCCCCCGACCTGCTCAATCAATACAGAGACCTTCATTCATCAGCCTCATCAACGAATCCGCTCGTGTTTCTGATTAATGACGCGGAAAAATCGGCGATGGGATTTCGACGAATCGAAGTTTATCTTCCGAGCACCTCGCATCTCCGCTGCCCCCGCGTCACCGCCACCTTCGATCGACCCCCCTTGGTGACGATTAGACGTTCCCGTTCGCCTGAGGGGGGTTGGAACGGTAAACACTGGCGGATCGTGGCCGGAATGAAACGGGGTGTCGTCGTGCCGCGCGGGGCGGCGATCGAAGGCCCCCTGGGATATCACTTATACGGCCTTTGTTTTTATTTTCGCCCCGGCGATTTATGGGAAGTTCATGGACTGAATGAGGATCCGGCGAAGGCGCTCGGAATTTAAAGCAAAGGGAGCGATGGTGTGAAGGGTACCTTATATTGGGGTTGCGGAAAAAACTCGAAAGAAAACCGAAAAACTATCGTTCACTTCGTATAATTTTATTTGAAAGAAAACCGTTCAATTTCCAGAATGTTATAAACTTCATTTCGCGTCAAACATTGTCTGTGCCCTTATTTCGCGTGGAACCGTCTTCACTTACTTTTATTGTTTATAACTGAACAATTGATTGTTTTGACCTACTTTATACTAGCCACATTTGGTTTTATTCAACAATAAGGCCGAGGGTTTTGCTTTGTGGGCCAACCACCTGTTGGTTTCTTCTTCGGTTTCCCTTTCGAGGAAATGGCTTCGAGACTACTTCTACATTCTACCGTTGTTTTGTTCGGTAAAAACAGAGGGGATGGCCAGATTTTGGAAAGTGAATGTAGAAAATGGCCTCTTGACCTAAGTAACTTTCTCAGTGAATCGCTATAGTCTTAAGGGGACGATATACTCTGGCCGATGGCTACGACACCGATTCTCCAATTAATCAGTGTTGGATATAGTTTCAGTTAACCAACTGAAGTGTGGTTCAATATTATTTAAGTTGTATTTTTCGAAATATAATCTTCGGAAAGAAAATAAAAATGAAGCTAGTGGACTGTATACGTATATGAAATTAATTGAAACCCAACACAAAGGAAAGGATAAATGTACCCGAAATAACAGAAGAAATATAGTTACCTATATCAGCAAAACAGGATCCTGTCGATGACTCCTATTCCAATATAAAGATGATCGAGCTCGACAAACGAACATGGAATGAAGCTGACGTGAAAATCCGTTGCTAAAAATGTCAAATTGTTTACACTTATCCTTGTGGTATTATAAAATAACCACGCCACTGGTAACAGTTTTTTTGTTCGAAATAATTCGCACAAATGAAAGTTTTGAATGAATGTAATTCGATTGAATCGAAATCACTAGAAAACGCGAATCACAGGAAAAACTGAGATTTTCCGAATTCACGAAAAGGAAGCAGAAAATTTGGAATTAATGGAAGCAGAATTATTCACGATCAAGTAAATCAGTGAACTAATATGAATTATATGAAAATGAAACAAATATGTAGGTAACATATGCTGCACTTCACAGCTGACTAGTTCTTCTTGTACACAAAGGATAATCCATATGGGAATTCCCCAGTATGGAGAAATTAATTTAATAATTCGAATTTTGAAAATTCAGAATGATTATTTTGAAACGATCACTTGGCGTGAACAATGGCCAACCAGGATACTTCATAAGAGTGAATGGAATATACATGGTCCTGCGATACCTCGACATAACGGAGGAATCGGAAACAAGATTTCTTCCTCCTTTCATCTCCTCGACCCTGCCGCATCCCCACAAAGTAAACTTTTGGAGTTTCCACCAAGGATATGGGTCCCAATTTGCATGAAATTACCGACGCCAGTTTGTTGGCCGTGCGAGCTGGCGGATCCCGTCCGAGAAGAGTAAAAATTAATGCGGATCCGGTAGAAATGAAATCAGGATCTAGAGAGGGGGTGGGAGGGGGGCGGTTGACGCGAACGAAACCCGCAAACATCGCAAACTTTCGAACGTGCGGTGGAAAAGTTTCCGTATAAAATCGCTATCGAGGTTTATTTGCATAAATGAATGGGCTCGGTGAAAAGGATGGCGCGCGCGCCTGATGTCGAACTATTCTTCGAATGAAAGGGATGCTGTGTTGAGGATTCCGCTCCATCGGGCCACCCTCGTTATGACCGCGACACTCGCGTACTCGTCAACCGGAAGTAACGCGAGTGAAAACAGAATCTCTATTTCTTCCCCCGTATTTAAAAAGGGGTTCTCGCCCTCTCGTCTCGCTTACCTCCCAGATACTTCTTCTACTAATTCCACCACAAAACTGAAGTATTAAATATATCGGGTGTTTTTTTAGAGTGATAGAATGTGTGATACAACTTTAAATTGAAATAAAAACATATTACAAAGCAGTGGCGGTTCTAGCGGGTAGGCCGGGTAGGCCCGGGCCTACCCAAAAATTTCATATTTATTCTAGTGGACCTACTCGGCTTTGCACGGGGTGGTGTTACTGACTTAATTCCTGAACCGGGCCTACCCAAAAAAAAAACTGGGCCTACCCAAAACGAAAATCCTGGAGCCGCCCCTGTTACAAAGTCAATCTTTCTCGAACTCAACCAAAAAATTAATAAAATATGTCCTGGTCATCTTTCTGATACACCCTGTATATTCCTGAGAGGTACTTAAGCATTGAGACTTTGGATTTACAGAATACTGTACCGTGTAAGGAGAGGGAATGGAGAAACGGTTTTTTGTTACTGAATGGCGGATGCGAAGGTTCCAGTGAAAACGTGCCATTACCTTCTCTTTTGAGGTTATGTAAAGTCATTGACTCATGATGATGAACCAGAAACAATAAAGGCTTTAGAAGCCAACATACGAGGATATATTGAAAAATTCTTAGCCTACTATAGAACCAAACAAAATTTCAATGTCAAAATATTTCATTAATCAACATATTCTCCTCTTAATTGCAGAAAATTCACGACTTTTTAAAGTTTTCTTCAGTTGAGGAAAGAGATGACAGTCGGACGGAGCCAAATCTGGTGAATAAGGGGGGTGTTCTAGTAGTTCTAACCCTAAATCACGAATTTTTTGGACGGCAACATGAGATTTGTGTACTGGGGCGTTGTCCTGTAAAAACAAAACACCTTTGGGTAGCTTTCTGCGTCTTTTCTCTTTAATTTTCTACCGTGAAGTGGTCAGTAATATCGAATAGTAATCTCTAGTTATTGTTCTATTCTTATCCAAAAAAATCAATCATGATTACTCCATGGCAATCCCAAAAAACTGAAGCAAGAACTTTTCCAGCAGATTTTTCGACACGAACCTTCTTGAAGTCATGGAGAACCAGAGTGTCCTCATTCCATCGATTGTTGCTTTGTTTCTGGATCGTAGAAATGTACCCAAGTCTCATCCATAGTAACAATTCGGTTTGAGAAGTCTACATCGTTTTCAAATCGAGCACAGATCGAACGCGATGCTTATACCCTTGCATGCTTATGGTCAACATTCAAACATTTGGGGTCTTGGGGATCCATTTTGCAGAAATGTTTCTCAGGTCCAAATTGACGTGAACTATATGATGAACGCGTTCATATGAAATCTGCAGTGCTTCAGATATCCGTTCTAGTCCAATTCGACGGTCTATTAAAATCATGTCATGATCTGCATCGATATTTTCGGGGACTGACACAGAAACTGGCCTTCCCGATCGGTCATCATCTTGAATGGAAAATCTCCCTCTTTTTGAAGCTTGCAGTCCAATTTTTCGCGGTCGCATACGAAGAACATTGATCACCAAGGGTATTAAGCATATCTTCCTAAATCTGCTTACCTCTTAACCCTTTTAAATACAGGTAAGGTACTTGATGATGGCTCGATACTCCAATTTTTCGATTTTTACAATTTCGGTGAACATCTTTCTTTTTAATTTATTGCTTAACTCTGGTTCACTTTTTCGACGTCGAACTCTACACTGACACTTCTAATAAGTTATTGTTCCTTGATATGGTATCGCAATATTTTGTTCATGCATGGAACTGGTCTAGGCTAACTAGATATCAATACATCCTCGTAACTCGTGTTTTTGCTGAAATAAGGACTGAAGTATTCGTAAAAGTGGTCCAAAATTGGTCTGGTCGAATGCGGTTCTTCAGAGCTAGTCGTGATGGACAAATGCCGGAAATTATTTTTGAACCATAAATGCCATAAAATTCTCTTCCAAATAAAAAAATTGTCTTCAATCTTGATTTAAATATGTTTTATTACAATTTAAAATTCAACACACGATATAATCCGGTATTTTGGCAATTTGTTTCTCCTCCCATCAGAGAGTGGGTGTGACTAGAAACCTAGATAGAAACTTCTAACGATGCGATAAAGTCAATTATTATTCACGCTGTTATCATCAGACGGGGCGAATAGAAATCGAGCCGTATAAACACGTTTAACCGGGCGGGGGTAATAATTGCGATTAGGGAAAATGTTGAACAAGGGGTGTAGATGTGATTTCCGTCCAGTCCTAAACCGCCGGTTCGCCTCAGGTTTAATGAGTTCCAACCACGCTACAACGCTCTAGTCGGGAACTGAACACTCGGTTACGATATTCATTGGATTTACGATCACGTTCTCGACACTCGACTTCGCGACTAGGTCCGGGAACAGAAGATTGAGCATCCGACGCCATAACGCTCGAATCGAAGATATTACAATTTTTTTGGGATTTCATCAAGTATTCACACGTCGAATTTTTGGCAGTTATAATGGAGATTAACTGAAAGTATATTGTCAATGCTCTTGGACTTAAAAATTCGGGAAATGTCAAACATGTAGATGTAGATTTTCGAAAACACAGAGTTTCCTATAACAATTTTCTGTCGACCCAAAAATCCAAACGCAAACAGAACCCCACCCTTGTACGGAGCGATATGAGCGAGACTCTCAGATGGCGCCAAGGTAGAACACGGAGAGCTGAAGTTATTCTGGGTTATTCAGTTCGTATGCGGCGTAGACCAACAATTTTTTTTGTTAAAATAAAGCTTAATCATTTCTCTAGAATGTGTATTACTCGCTTTTCCGTTTTTCTTCGTATATTAGGAAAAAACCTGGTGAGCAGTAATTTCATGAAGATCTGGACAAACGATTTTCTTTCCATGATATCTCTGTCAATTCTCGGGATAAATTTATGAAATTTTCAGTTAACATGCGGAATAATATTTTCCAAGATGTGTATTTTTCGATTTTCCGTTTTTCTGCTTATATAAGGAAAAAAACCTGGTTGAAAATATGACCAATAAAGTTCTCAATTTAAATTAATTTAAAAATTGAGGGAGCAATAAACGAAAAAACTGATCAATACACATTCTGGAAAATATTATTCCGCATGTAAACTGAAAATTTCATACATTTATCCCGAGAATTGACAGAGATATCATGGAAATAAAATCGTTTGTCCAGATTTTCACGAAATTACAGTTCACCAGGTTTTTTTCCTAATATACGAAGAAAACCAGAAAAGCGAGTAATACACATTCTAGAGAAATGATTAAGCTTTAATTAAAAAAAAATTGTTGGTCTACGCCGCATACGAACTGAGTATCATGGAAATTAAAAGCCCAATTTTTGAAAGGAGCTCGCGAGCTCGGACGTGAACCAGGGCCCGTATTCTCGACAAGTGATCTTTCGGTGCGTATACGTTTGGTATACATAAATACAATACAGAAAACGTATACGCACCGAAAGATCACTTGTCGAGAATACGGGCCCAGGTCCCCTTATGGGCCTACCACACGCTCAAGCTTCACCACAGTTTGGCTTGCGCAAACCGGCTTGAACACTGAGGGAAACTGTATACAATTCTCCCAACCACACGCTCAGTGTTCAGTGTTCAAGCCGGTTTGCGCAAGCCAAACTGTGGTGAAGCTTGAGCGTGTAGTAGGCCTATTAAACTGTTCTTATTCATCATGGCGTTAGGCGTTTCTTTCGTAAATGGCGAAACGAAATGCCGCCGTCCGGTAGATACGTAAAGAGATAAATGGACCAGTCGGGGAGTGCATAGTGCATCTCGGGTAAACCGGCGATGCATCAGGGTCAGCGTATTCGAATGCGTCTAACGGAAAGACCTTCCACAATCGCTCTTGTTTCATGCATCGTTAGTGCCGCCATTCAGAGTTCCAGGCCGGATCTGAAAAGGGAAGAATGGCGGCCCAAATTGCCCCTTAGTATGCATGACCATTTAACCGAGTGAGAGTTAACCGAGGAAAAGTTCCGCCGGATCGAACGATTTTCGTGCAAGAAGTCGGTCGGGAAATTTGCATTTCGAAATAGATAATTTCTGTTCTTGAGAACTCGGAAAATCCCGAGGCGGCCTGCGAGAAAATTGTCCTTCGATTCGCGTGGACCGGGCAGGACGATTCGATCACGTTCGAATTTTCCGGTGCAGCGCTGCCGATGCGAAAAAGTACAGAATCCAATTTTAGCGAATATTCCAGCTTCAGTAGGACGTAAGTCTCAAACAAAAAGGTTGCGAATTGTATTCTTTTTTCAGTACTTTGTAATTGTCCCCTTCAATATCTTCATGAACCCCACTCTCGATATTTACGTTGAACAGATAGAGCGTTTGATATTTTCACGATTAATTTTCAACCTCCCTTTATATTGAGCAAAGTTCCGTCCGTCGCGTCGTCGGCTAAAGCAAAAGAATATTAAATGAAATGATTTTCCGGTGCCGCTATGAAATCAAAATTATGCAAATCCCGTCATATATTCTCGTGAGCAACTTGGGCCGTGCGGATGGATGAGCACTGTACATCGTTTTTACGAAGGGTCGTAAGCTTTTGATAAAAAACGAAAGTTCCGGAAGAATGGCTAATCTCGTTTTATTCAAATTTATCCCAGTCGATCTCTCTCGTCCCTGCTCCATATTTCGTCGACGATCTAGGACGCGAGCACTCGGGCATGAAATTCTGACCAAGCATTTCAACCCCCTTTATTCTTCGATAATTACGACAGGAACTCGATAGTTGCAACTATCGTTCTGCAGCAAAACGTGTTGGGTAGAGTTTCAGTTGACCAACTGAAGTGTGGTTCAATATTATTCAAGTTGTATTTTTCGAAATATAATCTTCTGAATGAAATTAAAAATAAGGCTAGTGGATTGTATATGTATGGGAAATTAATTGAAACCCAACACAAATGAAAGGTCATTCATTATTCAATCATTCATTCTTCAATCATTCATTCATCAATCAATTATAATTCATTCATTGTTCAATTCTTCATTGAATCATCAATCAATCATTCATTCTGCAATTATTCATTCCTCAATAATTCATTCATTGTTCAATAATTTTTCAATCACCGGTGTTTTTCCTTTCAGAAAGTCTGCTGGACTCTTCCCTGACCCCCTTCATAATATCGGCGAGGCCGTCGAGCAAGAGGAACTGCGCGACGCAGATGCCGGTGAAGCCGTACCACGTGACGTGGGCCCCCATCTTGCAGTCCCGCAACTGTTCCACGCAAACGCCCCCTCCGCACAAAGAAAGCTCAGTCTAGTCTAAAGAAATACAATCCAATCAGAAGTCTCGGTATATCGGGACCAATACCACCTGTGATACTTGTGAATATCTCATATTTTTAAGCATTAACTTTATCAAAACAAAAAAAAACTATACTGTTATATTAACAATGTTATTATTGTTTTCGTTCCGTTTTCTTACTGATCGATAAAATATCATTCGTGTGAAAATGATTTGTTATGATATGACTGTATTGTTTCGAAGATACGACTACGAAATTAAATGTTTTTCAAGTGTTTTCTAATTATTATCATTTCGGCAGGAGCTTTTCCTCTTCGTCTTCAACTTGCAAGGTAGGTATTTGCGGAATACATTCAGGATATCACAGGATTGATGACAGGTTGTATTTTTTCAAAGGCCCTCGGTTGATTAAAACAACAGTTCACAAAATCATCAAAGGCGCAGAGAAAACTTGTAATTGAATGAGCTCTATCGTAAATTGCAAAAATATTGTGAACTCATTCATACAAACCGTCCTTCATTGCTGGTAATGAGAAACAAAAAAATAATAAAATCCATATTTATTTACACATTCAAATTTTACACGATCATAAAACAATTAAAGCCAGTTCGTCACTTTTTCAATAGCCCTGTACAATTTTCTCAATTCTGCATTCTTCTCGATCTTCTCCCTAATAATCCAGTCCACCTGCTCACCTCGTCTTTCTCTGCACACGACCTGTCTCATCATTGCTTCCAACATTTCATGACAACAATCCATGGCGAAGTCTAGCGGTGTCTGATTGTTCCAACACACCGCGATCATGCTGGCGTCGTTCTGCAGGAGGATACGAGCGTAATGAAAGCTGCTGAATTCGCAGGCGAGAAGCAGGGCAGTTTCTTGCCGAACATTTTGGGCGTCAATGTCAACAATCTTCGGGATGATTTTAGAAGCCACGGCTTCGACATCCTCGATATCCAGTTGGGAACTTCTGAGGGCGAGAGTGTGCAAGCAGTTGCTGCCGGTGCTGTCGATCAAGTTGGGATTGGCACCCATTTCCAAAAGTTTTAGGATCACTTTCACCTCTTTGAGATTCCATTTGATCAACGATTGTAACAACGTGGAGCCAAGACTGTCCTTTGCGTTTATGTTCGCGTTGTGTCTGACCAGTTCCTCCAAACACTCCAGTTTATTCGGGGAACGCAAGATTAGATGGATTGGTCTGTATCCGTCTGTGCCTTGCATCTCTGTGTCTGCTCCTCTTTCAACGAGCGGCCCGATTAAATGGTAGTGGCCATTACCCACGGCCATGTGGAGAGGTCCGAAAAAATCCCCATTCGGTTGGTTCACATTAGTCGTGTAATCGAGAATATCCAGAACTTCGTTTAGATCTCCTCTTTTCGCAGCTAAATGGAGGACGGTGTTGCATGAGACCAATTTCACAGGGAAAGGCATCTTCAAAAGGAATGGTCAGTTTTATAACAAAGTTTATCGATTTGATGAAGAAAATCGTCCGTACAGAAATTGGTTGTTTGTGGACTGTATTTAGGTACTGGAGTTTTGGGTATTTTCAAACGAGAAATATATCTAACGAAACCGACGAGGGTACGACAAATGGCCACTGGCCAAATCAGAAGAGGATTAAAAAGAATGAGTTACCAGATTTGATCTTGGGACATTCATTTTTCCTTATTCAAACCACAGAGAAAAAAATATACTAACACCATAGAGTACGAATTCCTCTTTGTTAACTCAAAGACAGAATATACACCGCTCTCATAACCTGGTCGGAAATATCCGGAACTAACTTAAGTGTGGTAAAAATGAGTAGTTAAAAGACGCTTGGGCATCGAAGGCGCTCTCGCTTGAGTAATTGCGAATGCTCTAAGATATTGTTTATTGATTTCAGCGACCTCGAAAACCTACATTTTGATACCAAAGTCAACCATTTACCCCCCATATAATATTAATTTTTTTTGTTTCAAGTATTTCGCTATTTCTTTTTCGAATTTTGTTCACAAGCTCAGTCCGTTCAAAGGTATATATCGAACCGACTAAATATGCGCCTAATGTCAATTTCATTATTTTCCCGCCATAAAATGTTTATGGGAAGCCATATTTATAAATTCTAACGACATTTTTATGCGAAACTGTGGCGCCATCTGCAGCCACATTTCAGAAAGAAGCATTCATGTGACACCTACTGACCCTACCGTCGTGATGTGGAACTAATATAATAGAGCAACCTGCGAAGTTCGTGTGAAATCTATGGCCAAGTTTGGAAACTAAACAAGACAGAAGCCTGTACTTATTTCAGCAAATACCATCAACTTACAGACGAATGTTCTGAATTCCGTGTTAGAGAAATGATATAAGTTGTAGGTATATATTAAATAATATTGTTAATAAGTATTTCACCAATTAGAATTGTAGCTGACCTCTGATAAGAACTATTGAATCATAATTCAACCAAAGGAAGTCCCAGTTCCATCAATTTCGAAAAATCCACAACAGATGATGCAGCTTAAAGTAGTTCATTTTGTCTAAATAAGATATTATTTTACAAACCTTTTCTCATATTCTCCTTCTGTTAACTCTCTCTTTTATCATACTTCATTTCGTCAACCTTTAAACTTGTCTACCTCTTGAAGCAAACTTGATCTTTCTTCAAAATGCATTTTTTTTAAGCTTTAAGCCATATTTTCGCGTGACAATATTTTAAAATTATTTCGTCCGTTTTGAAATATTCGTGTTGAAGCGTCGAACTGGTGACGTCAAGCACCAAATGGTTCGAAATAATTTGCAGCGGTTTGAAAGCAGGTAGTGGAATAGTTCGAACTGAAGTTTGAAGTTTGGAATCAGCTGATTGAAAATGAAATGTTTTTGAAATAGTTTTAAATCGTGATTGACGCGAAAAAATGGCTATATTTTTTTAAAACTCCAAATACAGTAAAAGTATTGGTCTCAGAGTCTACAGATTTTCTTACAATTGAACAGTGATAATAGCCAAATAAAATATCATAGAAATTTAATTATTGTATCTGTATAATTCAATGAATTGTTGAAAAATCTGTAGAAGAATTTCCGTGGAAATTACAATCAAATAATACCAAATTATTAGAAGGATGTGAAATAAAAAATCGTTTATAATGAATTTTTATTGATACAAAATCTTAATAATAAGTATAAAAATATATTTTAAGTATCGAGAGCTACCAACTTCATAAAAAAGATTGATTATGTGAAGAACACACTCTCCAAGCTCAATTTTATGTACAATGTTAATTGAAGCAACACAAATAATTATGATAGAAAATTGGTCATAATTTTTCACTTTGTGACGAGAATATCAGTGACAATTGATTACCTGTCAAAATACTCATTATTTTACAACAAATAATCGTCTACTTTCAATCTTGAGAAGATAATCAAGTTTATTCATAATTACGCTCATTATAAAAATAGTATAGTGAACATTCTTCGTTCTGCTATAATTTTTATTTTAAGAATAGAAAATTACGTATTCTTTTCGAGAATCAAACTTCTAAAAATAGTAGAAGAATCTTGTCTCAAAACTGAACATAAATCGAATAATATATCACAATAAATTAATTTCCTAAATTTCTGCATACCCCAAAGGATATTTCTTCGATATGTGCATTTTCAGGCATCTCATGTAGCTGAAAAGAGTATCTATGAGGGCTAAATTGACAACAGACTGCGGAAGCCAGCCTTTTAGGTTGGTGTTCAGAATGAACGTTTTTCTGCATTGATTGTGGTTCTCTCCTTCCTCCAGCAGAAAACAGGTTACGTTTTCGCCTCTGAAATATAGAACGAGTTGTGACAGAGGATTCGCAGCATGTTTTGAGTAAAATTCAATACAGGTCCCTCGATCGATATCCCGGAAGCCATTTTTGGCAGGTTATTCGCACTCACCTGACGTATTTGCCGTTTTTTTTGGGCACACTCGGATGTTGAGTATGTTTCGTACCCAACAAAAAGGAGTTGCCCGACTGCGTCCAGCGTCTCAAACTGACAAAATCCCTGCTCGAGACCAAACCTCCGGCCCCAGGTGCTGCCAACTGATAAACGATGTCCGTCTTGTCGTCGATTATCTGAATCCTTTGAGCTTCTAACAGAGCGGTATTCCACCTTGGAAGATTCTCCACTTCGTGATACAACTCTTCCAGCATGTTTCCAGGGGACGTGTTGAAAATTCCCTGAAATGTTCACTCGTTCACCTTATTGAGACACTCTGTATCTGTATTATTATTATTATTATTATTATTATTATATAATACGGAAAATATTCTACAAAAAAATTGAAATGAGCTCTTCTTATTCAATGTTTCTTAAATATTTTCCATTGATTTGCAGTAGATGTCGCTCTGAATTTCGTTCACAGTTTTTTCTACAGAAGAATTATAACGGATAACTCACGGATATTTTGAAAATGGTGTGACCGCTGGGTAAGCACATGGAGTAGGCAACTGTATCGTCGATTTCTCTCTCCATGCACCATCTT
Source organism: Adalia bipunctata (assembly GCA_910592335.1). Lineage (NCBI taxonomy): Eukaryota > Metazoa > Arthropoda > Insecta > Coleoptera > Coccinellidae > Adalia > Adalia bipunctata. Next base: position 73,529,761 of record OU342949.1, on the reverse strand, counting down.
TCTGAACCCAGCATCTCCTTGCATTCCTCCATCAAGTCCCGGGCTGCCATTTCGTACTTGCTCATCTGAAAAACGCTCAACTATGTTTCCGAAAAATTCGCATCGAACAAAATTAGCTACCTGTATTCCGGGCATTATCGAACTTTTTTATGTAAATATATTCTCGTTTCTTACAACGCGAAATTCGGAATGTGATGTTTCTTGTCTGGCTTTTTCTAGCAAATGAGAGGAGGGAATATCGGATGTTATATACGTGCATGTATAGGGGCACATTATAATTTCAAATATCTATTGACTACCCTTATAATGCAGACAGCAGACTCCACTGAATTGATTTATGAAATTCACGTTGAATACATTGATTAGATTAGCATGTATAAATATACGATGTATATTATACCGTTTGTGGCAAAATTACACTTTCATTACTCAGGATTTCTCTCCTGATGTCTGAAACAAACCAATAAAGAAATTCTGTTCGTATAAAATAATTCTGCGTTGAACTTTTCGTCAAGAGCAAGTTTTAAATATATTGTTGACGAACAGAATATATCAGAACGATAATGAGCGAGAAAACTCAAATTTGACGATTGGGAACTAGAATTTCATATAGTTCTGGCTACTCAAAACGGACAAAACTTCGCATCTAGCTTCAACTCGTCAGTCTCTATCTAAATGCGAAATTTCATGTCGATTGAATGCGTAGTTTCGAAATTATCATGTAAATAAATCATCGAACGACCGTGTTTATGGAACCCCTAGTCGGACTTTGCCCATTAACGAAGTCGACCTCGTCATTCGAGATTCAAACATTCCCAGAATATTTCAAGGTTGTTCCCTTCAAGTTATCGTGTTCACGCCAGATTCGCATTTGCCAGTCGAAGATACCAAGAAATTTTTTTCGAAGAAAAAATCATTGAAAGCAGCTGTCAAAAAAACAAATTGCAAGTTATCTGTGATGTGTCAAATATAGAACGTATAGTAAGTTCTATGAATACACCTCATCATCTATGCTACAACCACAGACCAACGTGCTTGAACATCGACAATCGATGATGCGCATAGAAAATTTTCTTCAAGAAACGTCAAATCAATCAAATCTTTGAATCCGAATATTCGAAAACTGAAGAATATTTGTTAACGGAAAAACGTTAAGCCGCACACGACAAATCCGTATGTGTTGTAGTTCGGGACCATAAGACTTTTCCCATATTTTTGAGTGCTCCTTCTTTTTTTTATTGATTCTGACTATACAGATGAATAGCTTTAAGAAAGTTCATTGAATTGTTGAAGTTTGCTCCTTCTATTTACACGAAAGCATATCATTTTTTAACCATTTTTTAACGTTTCGTTAGAATAGATTCCACGTACCTCATCCCTCGTGAATTCACATGGTGGGAATCTGCCTAAGGCAGGGTTCTCGTCCAGCCTCAACCTGTACAATGATCCCTCCGGAGTATTCATGGGTGACTGAAAGTTGTCGATGCTTTCTGTGATCCTAGAAGGCGCCGCTGCCCTCAGATAATGCTGAATAAGCGGCGATCTTTCATTACTTGCATCTGAAAATTTTGTTCAATCTGTCAGATTTAATTATTGTTACTGCAAGATGGATTCCAGAAAAAAATCAATAGATTATGCAGTACAAGAAAAGATTAATTATTTCATCGAAATTACTTACTAACAATTAGGTGATTTGCACAGGACTCCTGCGGTATAACTCTATAATCGAAAAACCAAGCTTCGCCCCATGCTAGTATAAACGTTACTAAGATTGAAAGAACCTCAAAGACAGGTTGCGGTGTTTGTTGCCACTAAAAAAATATTTTTTTAGTGGGAAAGGTATATTTTTCCATTAAATAAATTCGAAAAAAAAACACTTACATTGTAAAAAAAAACTTTAGCAATGCAGAACGCACTAGTGGCAGTAGTTGTTAGCTAAAATAAGAAATGAGTTGATAATTTCCAATCGAAAAGATATGAGAAGTGGAATAATGCTGTGAATATATGTCACAGAAGACTCCGACATTACCGATATTATAAGCTGGAAAATAATTTATATAAAAAATTATTTCAGTGTATGGAGTATGTAAGTAGCAAAATGAAATGATGTGAGAATTAGTACTAACAGAAAAGATGAGAAGAAATACTCACAAAGATAATAATCCAGTGGTCTATTTGTAGAATACCATAAAAAACCAAGAGTAAAATGAATCGACAGATGGCTAAAAAGAGAACATCGAAAAAGGAGGTTTTTATGTTGAAATGTATGATTTGAAAGTCTAGAATCTGCCAAATATTTTTCCCTTGTAGCTGAAATACTTAATTTCAATAAGAAATATTCCAATCATTGAAAAATATCAACTCTCAGTCAGTATTTAACAAATTATCATTGAATGAATGAACTTGAAACAATAAATTGGGCATAGCTCGAAACCTGTTCTTCATGCTAATGAGTTATTTTTAATCAAAATTATGCAGAAATTTAACAAATCAAGATCTCAAGTGAAACCTTGGAAATTCAAAATATTATTCATATCAGATTTTTATTTGGTTCCTGTTCATTTTATTCTTTGAAGTGAACTAATAAAATATTTTACCATGACACATATCAGCCACATAAGTCCGACAAAAAGTACATCGAATGTGATATAAAAACAGAAAAACCTCCGTACACTAGACATTTTTCCTTCAAATCTATACCCCCTATACAAAGCATCATTAAGCAAATATTCATTCTGCAGCGATGGTACTGTATTGACACTCACAGAATGAGCTGGAAAAAAAGGTTAAATACTTCATTATTAGAATAAAAACTGAAATATCAAACAAAAGGACAGACTGAGAACTACCTGAAGAAGCTTTTTTAATTGAATAAACTCACCTAAATCAACAGCGGGTGTGGGATTTATTGGGCTAACATAATAGTTTCCTTCATTTTCAAAAAATTGAGATCGTGTTGTCATTTCTACTTGGTGAATAAACTTATTTAATGTAATATTCGAAAAATAAAATTCTATTTCAAATTATTCACAGATATATTAATTATCTAAATATCAACAAACTCTATTTCACATTGTTCATATTGCTGGATACCGGTTATATAGATAGTTTAGGCACTGTTTGAAATAGGATCCCATTGAATTATCGCTGACGATTGCACTTGTTCTCCAATCGGAACATAAGCCCCATAACAAAATTTCCATTTATTGGATTTTAATATTAAGAATACGGTCTATTAGTGTGACGTCACCACGTCATGAAAGTTGACTGAGGTCAGGGATCTGAATCCAAACAAAGGGATTTTAGTTCAGTAATTATGAAGAAGTTTCATTTATTTTATAAATAAGAATATTTAAAGAAAAATTCGATATATATGGAATGATCCGACCAAACGGGATTAATTCCAGTAAGTTTACAGCCTATTTCATCTATCAGTTTTTGAAATATACCGTTTTTATTAGTGCGAACATAACCTTTAAACTCGTACGTGTTTTATTTCTAGCGAATTTTTTCAAAGATAGTAGTATAAACCAGCTCCAAACACCAAAGAGCATCCATAGGAAGAGCTTTCTTCAGTTTTGACAATGCATAAAATGAGCTATTCAGCTTTTTAAAAACGTTATATACATGATATATCCACCGAAGATTATGATCAACATGGATCCCAAGGAATCTAACAGATTTCGTTGGCACCAGAACTCCCTTAGAGTGTTTATATAAATATGATATGTAGTTATACAGAATAAATTCTTTTAAATATAGTACATTAATTTTAAATTGCTCAATTGTCTTTATTATGGTAAAAGGTATTGTGAAGAATAACAGGCATTTCATATATTTTTTTTATTCCTCATTAAAATATTGCTTGACCTCTTTAATTAAGGGACATTGCAGGTTGGTCAAGGCTCCTACTGTCTGAAATACTTACTCAGCATAAATCCTCGGGGTCTGAGGGATATAATGAAGGATTTTGAACACCTTCATCCTTACGGCCCTCTACATGTATTCTGGATCTTGCAATCGTTTCTGCATGGCAAACCTGTTCTGGGGTCAGTTGGGGTGTTGTCAGAAAAGGGGGCAAATTCAGGTCAACACCTGGTGGCAGTATATCGCGTATCAGGAAACCTTTATCTGCTAAAATGAGATCTCCAGGTACCAACTGATCTAAAATTCTACAATCTTGAACAATTTTTTCGTCAGATGTTGACCCTACATATAATCCCGAAATATAGCTAAAGAACCCATTTGGAGCAAAATCTATGAATAAAATAAATGATTATGTGACTTGTTACATAAACATTCAGAAATTTTTCCTATTAACCCCTTGAAAGTATTTCTCTGCTCGTAGGAGCTGAATGTTGCCTTCTGTGCAGCCAATTAGAGCACCATGGATATTCTTTTTACAGCAGTAAATATTTCTGTTGGAATGGGTTCCCACACAACGACGAAAGAGGGGACGGCCAAAGAAGACTTGGAATGAGGGTGTTATGAAAGCCATGAGTTCCAGAGACCTAAGACAAGGTCAATGGAATGACAGAAAGGGGTGGCGAGCAGGCATCGGACAACGTCGAACGACGTTATGACCCCGATTATTATTATTATTAAATATTTCTGTACAGTCAAGAATTATCCTGTAGTTCGTGAAAGTACTGAAACAGTTCGAAAGACATGACCTATTTTTTTCTCTATCTGGAATTTTTTTCATCAGTGTTCGAAATAATAACTTTTGCAGAACATGTACCCAAGTTATAATAATGTTGGAAACTGCCGAATGAGAAATATTAAATCTGTGAGCTAAATCCAGCTGAGGAAAATTGTGCCTCAGCTTTATCAAAGTTGAAAGCAATTGATCCTCTTTATTTAATATCTCTACATTCCAACTGTGGTAATAATTAATCTTTAGATCGCCCAGAAGCCCAAGTATACTTTCAAAAACTGTTGTGTTCGGCAGTCCAGTATAGAGCAAGACTAGATTCTCTTTGTTTCGTATAGAATGAAAGGACATCTTATTCTGAAAATAAGAGAGCTTAGCCTCACACTCTTGTAGATCATGCTTCAAAAAATAGTTTTCAGTCTCCAGCAGAACTTTAGAGGTGTTACTTAAACATGTTTGAGGCTCAGGTTTGCCATACCGAAACGATTTAAAATTAATGTGACCATATGTACTATATTAAAAAGAATTTATTCTGTATAACTACATATCATATTTATATAAACACTCTAAGGGAGTTCTGGTGCCAACGAAATCTGTTAGATTCCTTGGGAACCATGTTGATCATAATCTTCGGTGGATATATCATGTAGATAACGTTTTTAAAAAGCTGAATAGCTCATTTTATGCATTGTCAAAACTGAAGAAAGCTCTTCCTATGGATGCTCTTTGGTGTTTGGAGCTGGTTTATACTACTATCTTTGAAAAAATTCGCTAAAAATAAAACACGTACGAGTTTAAAGGTTATGTTCGCACTAATAAAAACGGTATATTTCAAAAACTGATAGATTAAATAGGCTGTAAACTTACTGGAATTAATCCCGTTTGGTCGGATCATTCCATATATATCGAATTTTTCTTTAAATATTCTTATTTATAAAATAAATGAAACTTCTTCATAATTTCTGAACTAAAATCCCTTTGTTTGGATTCAGATCCCTGACCATAGACAACTCACGTGACGTGGTGACGTAAGCACTAATAGACCGTATTCCCATGATAATCCAAATAATCAGAGATGATAATAATAACAAAGAGTAGATGATACTCTTTGATAATAATCTTGTCACCACAGGTCATCACAGTCTATGTCATATGATAATAATAATGCTAAAGCCACACTGTTTTAACACAAAGTCACAGCTGTCTTTATACAAGCCATGAAACCAGTCAACATGGCAGCACTGATTGGGATTTTTTCAAATAAGAGGTAATGCTCGTTGAAATACCTCGAATCACCTATATTTCAATAGGATGAAATACTAATTATTTATGTAAAATCAATAATAAACCAACTACTTTGTAGTAGTAGCATTGTTTAAACAATGGTAGTAGCTAATAGCCCTCTCCCAGTGCTGCCACGTTGTCGCTAGTTACTGGCTTGTTATAATGACGGCTCTGAATAATCAAATTGATCGATTTATCAGGTCAATCGAACTTTTTACCCATCCCTGACGCGTGTTGAGCAAAAAGTCAAAAAAGTGTTAACCTGAAATTAGTTCATGTTTATACATTTTATAAAGCATATGCTTCGGAAAAAATAATTCTATTGACTTAAAACTAGTATTATATTTCATTCCTACTTGAATTTTAAAATGGGAGATTCAGAAAAGTTGACATCTGCAATGGGAAATGTGGACATAACCAAGCAAGACAAAGCTGAAAAGGCATGATTCTTTATACATTTTTCGATAGTTAAAGAAGAACAATGATTAAAATTTTTAAGTCGCATAGGTCTATTTTATTTACTGTTCGTCAATCTTATGCTACTTTGGTTTGTACCACCTTATTTCAAAATAAAATTAGTTGTTGCATCAGCACCTTATTTTTCATGCAACTAGTTTGATATTCATACTGGTCTTTGCAGGCTAAATTGAAGAAAGATAAGAAAGCAGCAACTGGCGGTGGTGATAAAACAACGCTGAAGGAACTGAATCCTTCTCCTGATTATATCAGTGATAGATTGAAACTATGGGATAAACTTAAAGTAAAATATACTGAAGAATTAGCTAATAAGCCTCATGACCCAATTAAAGTTACCTTACCTGACGGAAAAGTTGTTGATGCTGTATCTTGGCAGACAACTGCTTACGATGTAGCTAAAGGGATAAGGTATAATTTGTTCGCAATATACAGCTGGTATGTCATTACATGTTGACTGTTATTCCAGCCCAGGGTTGGCAGATAACTCTGTCATTTCGAAAGTTAACGGGGTTCTCTGGGACTTAGACAGGCCTCTAGAGGAGAGCTGTAAATTGGAACTCCTCAAATTCGATAATCCTGAAGCGCAAGCTGTGTTTTGGCATTCCTCTGCCCATATTTTGGGCGAAGCATTGGAAAGATTGTATGGGGGCTGTTTATGCTACGGGCCACCTATTGAAAATGGTTTTTATTATGATATGCATTTAGATAACAAAAGTGTAAGTACAAATTTTTTATTCAATATCACAAAGTCCTAAGAATACTGTAACAGATCCTGGATATTTGACAATTTCTTTGACAGCTGTCAAAAATATTTTGACAGTTGTCATAAATATGACAGCTGCCAGAAAAATTGTGACAGCCGATTTCTTGAACAGGAAAATGTGAATCTTTCTAAGAGCCTATGCTGCGACTGATTTTCAATTTATAGGTCACTGCAGGAGATTTTCCAGCAGTCGAAGGGCTCATGAAAAATATCGTGAAAGAGAAACAACCTTTCGAAAGGTTGGAAATGACGAAAGAGGACCTTCTGGAAATGTTCAAATACAACGAATTCAAAGTCAGAATTCTGAATGAGAAAGTCGATACGCCCACAACAACTGTATACAGGTGTGGGCCTCTAATCGATCTTTGCAGAGGTCCTCACGTCAGGCATACCGGAAAAGTTAAGGCTCTCAAAGTTACCAAGGTAGAATCGACCTGCATTTAAATGAGTTTCTCCTTTTATTTACTGTGGGGTTTCAGAATTCCTCGACTTATTGGGAAGGTAAAGCGGACGCGGAAACTCTGCAGAGAGTTTACGGAATAAGCTTTCCCGACCCCAAACAGCTGAAGGAATGGGAAAAGTTGATGGAGGAGGCCGCCAAGCGTGATCATAGGAAACTTGGAAGGGTGAGAATATTCGTCTTCATTTCATCGTTGTTTTTGTGATCGTGTCCTTGATGTGTTTTAGGAGCAAGAATTGTTCTTCTTCCATGAGTTATCGCCGGGGTCTTGTTTCTTCCAACCGAAAGGTGCCCACATTTATAACACCTTGGTGAATTTCATTAGGAAGGAATACAGGAAAAGGGGCTTCCAAGAAGTTGTTACTCCGAACATTTTCAATGCCAAGTTGTGGCAGACTTCTGGACATTGGGCCCATTACGCGGTGAGTACAACTCCTTAACACAGAGCAAAACAAGTTTTTGAAAGATGCCTCTTATTTATGTCTGAGTTGTCACGGTTTAAAATTCCCATTCTGTTGATTTATGGATTTCGACCTTGGCGCCATGGTTTTTTGTTCCAATGATTCATGGTTTTTGGTAATTTTTGTACTCAAATCTTCAACCTTTTGAAAGAACATGTAAATATAGCTTCATAAACTTTGTCCCACAGGAAAACATGTTCCAATTCGACGTCGACAAGGACACCTTCGCCTTGAAACCGATGAACTGCCCCTCTCATTGGTAATATCGCCCCTTAGCGCGATCCCATTAATCCTCACTCTTCCCCGTAACTTTCCAGCCTCATTTTCGACAACCGCACCCGTTCATGGAGGGAGCTGCCCCTCAGGCTGGCGGATTTTGGGGTGCTCCATCGCAACGAGATCTCCGGCGCCCTGACCGGTCTCACCAGGGTGCGTAGGTTCCAGCAGGACGACGCCCACATTTTCTGCACCCCCGAGCAGATCGGGGACGAGATCAAGAACGCCCTGGATTTCCTGAAGCACGTCTACGGGATATTCGGCTTTTCCTTCAATCTGGTGCTGTCCACCAGGCCGGAGAAGTACTTGGGGGAGGTGGAGATGTGGAATCAGGCCGAGAAGGTGAGTCGAACGGTTTTTCTGATTTTTCAAGGTCAAAACGATCGAGGAATTGTGGCGCTCCGGCATAGAGGGCGCTCTCGCTTGAGTAGTTGCGGCGCTCTGGCATAGAGGGCGTGCTAAAAAGAACTTATGTTTTATGATTTATGAAATGCTTCTTACGGGTTTCTCGTTTAGGCGTTTGAACACTTTTCTTGTAAATGTTTAGGCTTTGGCGGACAGTTTAGACGCTTTCAACGAACCATGGACTCTGAATCCTGGAGATGGAGCTTTCTACGGTCCCAAAATCGATATAACCGTGACCGACGCCTTGAAAAGGCAACATCAGTGCGCTACCATTCAACTCGATTTTCAGCTACCCATAAGGTTCAACCTTTCATATGTAAGGTGAGGTTATTTGAGCTCTTTTCTCTCAGTGTCTTTTTTACAGTCGTCTCGTTTTGGTCAATTTCGACTTGAATTGTCAATCACTTTAGGTTAGGAGGGCTGTTGGAAGTTTTTCCTTTTTCTTGCAACGTAATGAAACAAAACACACTTGATTTCCTCTACTAGACACCTAAATTAAACTCTTCAATAAATTGTGCATAGACAACAACACTCATAGAGGTCTCTTTAGGTTATGTCATAGAACATCTTATAGAATAGTGTGGAGTGGGGTATTCATAGACTAAGGCACCGGCTACATCGCTCTATAATTGTTCCCAAAGGGTGTCCGGATGAAGTGATTCTCACGAGAGCAGATTGTCTTAAGACCAGAAGTTCAAATAAAATAGTGTTGTCCTTCGACTCAAAAGAGCAATAAAATAAAAGGATATAGGTAATGGAATTATTTTAATAATTCACGATTCAAGTCGAAATTGACTTAACTCTTTGAAGCACATAAAATATCCATTGAAATGCACCCTAGAAGCACAGCCATATTTTTTTAGCTAATTTTGTCTTATTTTTTCCTTAGTTTAGTTCAGGGGGATATATAATAAAACCATTGTTTAAAGAATTTGAACATTGATAAAACATAATCTGCCTCTGTTCATAGAAACACTATGCCATAACGTCTGTGAATAACCATGCAAATCTTGAAAAGACCATTCAATAAGTGGTTTATTTTATCGACCACCATGCATGATTGGTCTAGAAATATGTGGTATTTACCGAGTACCACCATGCTCGAAAGAGTTAAACGAGAGGGTCACTATATTCAGCTATACAGGGTGTCAAATTTAAAAGGAAACAGAGGTCTCTCCTAGTAGAAAATCAAGATCAAGTGTCCTGAATGATTTTATCTAACAAATGGTCGAATTGAGCCCCGCCAGCTTCCATACAATGGAATAAATTTTGCTCCGATTTCCGTCTTACATTCTAAAGCATTTCCAGGGTAATTTTTGTGGGGCCACTTAGAATCGGAAATTTATGCCTCAGAAAACGCCAGGGAGTTGTTGACGAATGTAATCGAAATTTATACCATTGTATGGAAGTTGGCGGGGCTCAATGTGAGTATATATCAGATTGAATCATCCAGGACACTCATCCCGTTTTTTTTGAACAAATTTCCTCCTGTGTGGTCTCTCTGAAATCCGGGTGAATTCGACGATATTTCATTTTGAAAACCGAATCAAATCTCACTGAATTTCTCGGTCTTAGCGAGTCCGGCGAGGCGAAACGGCCCGTGATCATCCACAGGGCCATTCTGGGTTCCGTAGAGAGGATGATCGCCATCCTCACGGAATCGTACGCGGGAAAATGGCCCTTCTGGCTTTCCCCCCGTCAGGTGATGGTCGTGCCCGTCGGGCAAACCTACGACGACTACGCCAGGCAGGTCAGGGATCAGGTGCACGAGGCCGGATTCATGGCTGAGGTGGACACTGACGCCGGCGACACCATGAACAAGAAAATCAGGAACGCGCAGTTGGCGCAGTTCAATTACATCTTAGGTGAGTGATTTTACGGCGTTGTACTACCGCAAAATTAACTAAATCACGAATGTCGAACGTAATTTTGGAATTGTCCCCCAATTTGAGGTAACAAACACCTGAATTTCTTGCCATAATTTATTCGCACGAAATAAAAGCGATGTTATGTTATGAAAACTTGCATTTTTGACGGTTGGCGTAGAAAATAGAGATTGCCGGATGCTCTTCACCTTGTCATGTATCAGAATTATCGAACCGTTTTCTATGGTGTGCGTTTTTGAATGCCACAGCTTCCAATGAACAGTAAACAAGGCAACACCGACTGAGGGAGACTACTGAACTGTAGTTCAGTTTATTTCTTGATGGATTTTCGTTTAAATCGACAGTTGTAATTGGGAAAAGTCGATATTTAATTAATTTTAATTTGACGTAATTTCATTGTAGTTGTTGGAGAAAAGGAAAGATCTAACGGAACGGTGAATGTGAGAACAAGATCCAATGAAGTACATGGCGAATCTACAGTCGCGGAACTGATTGAGAAACTTAAAAAGCTGGTCGATCAACCTGAACTCGAAGCAACAAATTCGAAACTTTAATGTAATTCGAAACAACAACTAATCACGCTTAAACCAGTGTTAGGTTAATACTACAACTCTATGTGAATTAGGGTAGTTATTTATTATTTTCGAGGTTCGTGTTTACCTGAATAAATGAATTTAAAAAAAGTTTTGTTATTTCATTTTCGCCATCTTTGAAGAACTGTTCCAAAGACTGCAGCGGAACAACGAAAAAATTTTACGTGTATGTTATTTTCGCAACTAAATTCGCAGCAACTTGGCCAAAAAACGGATGTATCAGAACAGAATATCCGGAAATTTTATTGTTGTCAAAAAATTCATATTGATATTGACATTACGAGGACATTCAATATTAATCACAATAGTTCATCGGATATTGTCACTGTATGGGGATACCATATTATGTGACAATATCCGATGAACTATTATGATTAATATCGAAGGTAATCGATGGAATTCAAAGTAAATTACTGCGAATTCTACCATAAAAATTACCTTCTTTTTTCAGGAATCGAACCACAAAACTCGCAAAAGTTAATTTTTTCGGGATATTGTTCTTCTAAATTATTTTACAGCTATAATTTTGCTCAATTTAGAATAGACTTGATTATTCGTACCTTGCACATCTGGATCAAATTTGAAAGTATGGATTTCATTAAAAACATCTGTATTTTATTTCAGAACATTTATTTTACCAATTGTTTGAAATACACATGACAAAATTATGAATATTATATGATATTGAAGAACGCTGCAACCAGACGTGACATTTACTTCTTCTCTTGACTGGGAAACCATGCTTGACAAGCTTCACTCGCGATTTCACACATGGCAGAGAGTGCTTTGCTAGCTTCATACTCTGAAAAAAGATAGGTTCTATATAATTCAAACTTTCAGTCTTTTATACGTTTAAAAGCTACATCATTTAGTTTTATAAAAATTCGGATTTCTTTGCTTGCTCGAGATTTGAAGGAAATAAATCGTTCATCACAAAATAATACTCTGAAAATGATCATTGTTCTCAGATACAAAAAATTTATAGTTAGCTTTTTATACTCACCAACTGCAGTACCACGTTTTCCAAAGATGGAACCATTGAAAGGTGGTTTTCTGTAAGTTGCCTCTACAATCATTGCCACGAAAGCGACAGAAATTACGACGAATACTGTTAGAAAATTGAAGGACATGTTGTTCTGAAAAAAAAAATACTTTTTATCATTTCATCATAAATTATGTTGACCATTCCATCGGTATTTTGTTGAACAATTTGTCAAAAGGAAAAAATCGAACAGAGCTTGAATTTCATAAGATCGTCTAGTTCGTAAATGGGCAAAATCCGACCAATGGCTTCAGGGTTATTAATTTTTCAAATTTCATTTTCCATATACCTACTCAATCGAAGATCAAATATTTGATCGTGATGAAATTTGATAGTAGGCTGTAGATTAACGACTTTAGAGTGTAAACAAAATTTCGTGAAAATCGTGTTATCAGAAGAAGAAAAAAAGTTTCGAAAATAAAATTATTTTCGGAAATGATCGAGAAATATTTTGATGAAATTTCTTATGTAGGTCGCAATGAAATAGATAAAATAAGATACCCAAAAAATCGTTATCATGGTGCCCTTAGAAAATGAGAAAACTGGACCGCCCTCGCTACGAATTTGGACAAAGACAAAAGTTTGAAAATACACATAACAAAGAACAAATAGAGAAATACTCACCCTGTGATGTTTTGACGTTGAGATTTCTTCTTATTCTGCTCTGCTGGAAAGCTTGAACGATATGGCAGTAAAAAGCCTGTCAGGGTTTATATACGTTGTTCTGGGGCATTGAGAGTTTGTATTGGCGCATGCACGCAATTATCTCCTGCTAAATGGATTTGCCACACATTTTACCTTCTAATAGAAAAGGAAATCTAATAACATACCCCGAATTTCCCACAGGATTTTCATCGGGGTGCCGTCCTTGATGGATATTGGCGACAAAATAAACTCACAATGTTTTCATCGAGTCAATGTTCCGTACTGTTATGTTTTCCGCAGAAATTTCTCCATTTTTGAAAAAATTCATGGTAAGTATCTACACATTATCAGTTATTTTTTATTGAATTCTGCATCCTCGAATACCCTATGTTTTATTCATTCGGTGCTTAATTTTCTAGTTTGGTTCACAAGCTCTCACCATTTGAGTAAAGAGTATTTTATCCTGAACATGTTCAATATGAATGATTCTCTCAGACTTTGTCTACGATGATTCTAATACTACTATCAACTTCATTTATCTTTATAAATGGATCAAATCGTATACAATGATCTTTTGTTTCCCCAGAAAATTTGATCGAACCAAGATTCTAACGCTCTTAGGGAAGTAACCAGTTCAGCCTAAAACTATTCAATTTTCAGAATTAAATATTATTTCCTTTGTAAATGCTGAATAACCAAGTCACCATTGATGTCACTAAACGACTTAAAGGGTCCCCAAATGAAAATAAAATACGGTGTTGCCTGGTGTTACTTGATGGCTTGATATGAGGTTTTGAACACTAGATAGTTTTCGCTACAGTGACTCTTGTTAGAGTCACTGTAGTTTTCGCAAGACACTGCGACCACCTGCGTGTTTTCAGATAAAAAATTAGATTAGATAAAAACAGACATCATGTCGAAATAATATTTCTCTTGTTTGAGTAGTCCAAAAACAAGAAGTTGCATTATTTTTGTCGATGTGGCTCTATGGTTTATATTTTCCAAAACTTAACCACTTTTCGTTTGACGTTAAGACAGGTTAAGAATTCATTTACAAACCCGGTGTCCGAAGTGATTTCTTGAGTAATTTCAACAAGTTCTTCTGATCCCAGTATTTGCGAGTTATTAATTAGTGTCCCAGCCAAGCACGGTTTTCGTAATATTCATAAACTAAGTTTTTGGAGTATTTAAAATATCAATTCCGTAAGCATGTATAGCGACAAAATGAGTAACCGAGGAAGAAGAGGCAATGGCAACGGCGGTGGAAGTTATTCCCGAAATTCTGGTAATGGAAGTTATTCCGGAAACGGTGGTGGTGGAGGTTATTCCCGAAATTCTGGTAATGGAAGTTATGCCGGAAACGATGGTGGTGGAGGTTATTCGGGAAACGGTGGTAATGGAAACTATTCCAGAAATTCAGACTTCGAGAAAACCACCATAAATATACCAACACACATGGTAGGAAAAGTTATAGGTGAGTGAAAACTGATTTATTTTTCCATATCCCAACGATGTTTTATAAAATTTATTTGGTCATTAGTAAAGATCAGTGAAGGTAGCATAAAGCAGATAACATTGAATTGAATTGAAAATGACTGAATTCTTGAAGTATTTGCTATTCGAAATGTTTAGGTCGCGGTGGAGCTAAAATCAAGGAGATTCAGAGTGATTCTGGAGCACGAGTTAATGTCACGAAAGATACTGAGGGGGATCAAACAATTGTTAGAATTACCGGAAAAACTGAAGAAATCGAGAAAGCAAAGGAGATTATCGAATCCTTGACCAGCGACGTGGAGAGGTTGAGTTTTAATCCTGTTTCGTACGATGAGCAGCAGCAAGAGGAAGAGAACCCAGAAAATGTAATATACATAAACGGCTGGAAGACTAAGAAGTACGAGAATAAAAACATCGATTGGCAAGCTGTTGTTAAAGACAGTGTAAGTACTTCTACTTGTGCTAATGTTATCATTATTGAGTGAAATAAACTAACTTTATTTTCAAGTTAAGCTGAATTTTTCAATGATTTCAGGAGAGAAGAAACAGGGAAGAATTCGACAGCCTGTATATAATCGTGAAAAATTTCTATCAAGAGCATCCCGAAGTGACAGCCATGACAGAACAAGAAGCAAACAAGTTCCGTTTAGAAAGCAATAACATCGTCGTCAAAAGGGTGTTTTCCGAGGAAGACACCGACATCAAGAATCCGTGCATAAAATTCGAACACGCTTTTCATCAGTACCCTGAGATATTGGAAGAAATCAAGAAGGCAGGCTTCGAGAAGCCGTCTCCGATCCAGTGCCAGGCGTGGCCGGAGCTCTTGAGCGGTGAAGATCTGATAGGAATCGCCCAAACCGGTACGGGAAAAACCTTGGCGTTTCTGCTTCCCGCTTTGATACACATAGAGGGACAGACGATCCCTAGGAAGGAGAGGGGAGGGCCTTCCGTCTTGATAATAGCCCCCACCAGAGAGCTGGCACTTCAGATCGAGAGAGAAGTGAAAAAGTACCATTACAGAGGGATCTCATCGTGAGTAGTTTTTTGATTATTGCGGTTGGTTTGGGATGCGAAAGTTGATGTTTAAACGGGGATTACTTGCAACTAATTAAAATTCTTTGAGAAATCTGATTCACATTCGAGTTTATTACGATTGGATAATTTTCAGTTTCGATTAAATGATGATCAAATCCTTGTCCTAGGGTAAGTTTTGATGATTGAACATCTTGTTCTAAGGTCTCAAGAATTAACTCTTACCTATCAATGAGGACAATCGAGGCATTTGTCTGATATCAAATTGAAGATAACGATAATATTGGTCCATGACTATATAAAAAAAAATTTATAAACCATCATTTTCATCCATAAATCACATTGACATTTGAACAGATGGAGAATATTGGATTTGTTTCGTGGCGGCGCCGCAATGTCAAACTCGCCATTTCTATGTTTCTTCCTTTCATCGATTTGATCGATTCATTTTGATGTGCCAACAGCATAGAACTTTTTTTCTATAAGTTCTATGGTCAGCTGCAAAAGTCATTAATGACCCGACCACAGAATGGCATTTACATAAATGAAAGTTATATACCTGCCCTCAAAACTGATAGAAATCAAAATGTCAAGCATATAGACACATTTATGCTTGAAACTGCCATGTGCCGATCTTGATTTTTATCAAAGCCCAGCTTCAATTCTCATTTGCTAATAATTAAATAATTCATATTGGAATATTAGCACAGTTAGGTATTCTGTGATATTAGATACATGTGATCTATGATTCATTAAACTTCAATCTGACAGCCACAGAAAATATCATTAGAAAACTCAAATTCCTGTGAGAGAGAATTCTATGAAATGTGATAATGGGTTTAACATCTGTGATTATGTATAAGAGAAAGAGTTAACGGTAAGTAAACAAATTTTTTCCGGACTTTCAAAAAAAAGTGTGGCTGCTCGCCGTTGATTGTATCTTTTATACTGTAAAATGTAATCTCTCTTGGTTCAAATTGAAATAAGATTAGAAAAATGGGACATTGAAAGCACCTTTATGTATACTCCATTCACTTTTATAAAGTATCGCGGTTGGCCAAGTTTTAGCTTTATCTAGTTTTTTTACCTGAAAAAATCGCAGGTTGGCACTTGTGAATGTCAATGAATAAATTTCGGAGACGTTGCCAACGTTTATTTTTCATTATTAATTATCAAGCCTGGAAACTAAGAATGCCGAAGGTAGTTTCGAAAAAGCAGAGACAAAGTATCAGGAAGTGCTATATAGAATTGTAGAATTGAAATCTGCGCATTCTTAAAGTAACCCTGATAATTTTCTTAAATTCATTATTTTCCCGAAGTAAATGAACATTTTGTTAAATACCTAATTACTACGACTTATATGTAGAAACGGCAACTTTGCTTGTTCAACTGACAGAAGAATGACTATAACCTAACATTTTCAAAATATACACGGTGAAATGTGTCAGAATTCCATGGCCAACCGGTATACTTTATAAAAGTGAATGGAGTATAGATTCGCATTCGACAGTTGGAGAAACCAATTTGAAGATATTTTTTACAGATATCGAAAAACTGACAGAAACAAATGAATACGATCCGGTAATATTACAATAAAATTCTACAGCCAAACGGCAAAGATGCGAAAACCGAGAATGAATCGTTGTTTTTTATTTATTTAGTAGTAACAACAAACACTTTTCAACCTTACTGCAGGTTCGAATCAGATAAATTAGCGTTTCCTTCTTTTCAGTATTTGCATTTATGGAGGAGTAGATCGTAAAGCGCAAATAAGCGCTCTGAAGCAAGGAGTGGACATCGTAATTGCCACCCCTGGACGTATGAATGATCTTGAAGAAGCAGGTAATTCAAAGATTTTCATCGACATGTTGCCAGGATTTTCACAACTGCGATCGATCATCGATCACTAAATCCTCATTTTCGTCCGCAGGTCATTTCAACATAAAATACATAACTTACGTGGTGATAGACGAGGCGGACCGCATGCTGGACATGGGTTTCGAACCTCAGATCCGCAAGATCATGTACTCGGTCAATCCGAACCGACAGACCGTGATGACGAGCGCCACCTGGCCCGATTCAGTCCGCAGACTCGCGACCAGTTACATGGTGAACCCCGTTCAGATCTACGTCGGCTCTCTGGACCTGGCCGCCACTCACACCGTCACCCAAGTGATCGAAATGGTCGAGGACGACTGCCACGCCAAGATGGACACTGTGAGTGCTCAACTCAACCTTAATTTTCGCTTTTTAGCTTTGATTATGCTTCGTAGTTCTGTAGTTTTGGGTACTCCCGCTTTTGAGCGTGTTTTCCCTAAAAATACGTGACGAAGCTCGCAATTATAAGGTGTTTGGTCAAGGAAGGTGTAGTTTGGGAAGTTATCGGTGAATATTTCTTTGCAGCTGCTGGAATTCGTGAGAGGCATGCAACCGAACGATAAGATCATCGTTTTCTGCGGTAAGAAGGCGGTCGCCGATCACGTGTCGTCGGAATTGGCGCTGCAGCGCATCCCTTGCACCTCCATCCACGGAGACAGGGATCAGTGCGACCGGGAACAGGCCGTTCAGGATATCATGAGCGGGGACATCAGGATACTCATCGCGACCGACGTGGCGTCCAGAGGATTGGACATCGACGATCTGACGTGAGTGAATCGAATTCGACTTCAAGCGATGATGACTTTGTCGTCTTGATTTCTGGAACCGTTTATATGAGCGGTTTTCGGTGAAACGGTTGTATGAATTGATTTTCTTTCACAGTCACGTGATCAATTTCGATTTCCCTAAAAACATCGAGGAATACGTACACAGGGTCGGCAGGACTGGGAGGGCAGGAAAAAGGGGTAAATCCATAAGCTACGTGACTAAAAGCGACTGGCACCATGCCAAAGAGTTGATTGCATTGATGGAGGAAGCAGGACAGGTAATTTAAACATTTTAACATCGTAATAATCAACTTGAAAGAAAATGTTCATGTTTTCGAAAGTATCAATTTTTTTACTCATTCTTTTTTTTTTTTCAGTATGTTCCGGAAGAGATTTACAGCATGGCCGAGCGATACGCGGCCATGATAGCCAAAAGGAATTCCTTTGGGGGTAGAGGAGGCGGCAGAGGGGGAAGAGAAAGTAGAGGAAGAAGATGGTGAAAAATTACATTTATCGTTCTATCTCATTTCCTAATTTTCTAGGGAAGATTATTTTTTATTTGAGTTCTATTATTTTGTTTAATATTTAAAACTGTTGGAAACTATTCTAAATATATTTTGGGCGGAATACTTTGGTTTTCTTTCGATTATTGCGATTGGATTTCATTGAAATCGAAAAGTGGAAATATGAATTTCTTAATAGAAAAAGTGTTGTTGGTTACACCATTTATAACTTGAGATTGGATGGACTGTTTGTTATGAAACTTCATTTATGGATTCGTCTACGGCCTGGTTATTATAAAATACATTGAAACTCTGAAAAATTTGCTTATGTAGGAGATGCTTTTCCTCCTTTTGAATAAGGCCACTAGGTGTCGCTACGGTTAATGGCTCTTATCAAGACACTGTAGCGTAGTCGTGAAGGTACTATATTTGATATTATCGCCACTAGATGCCGATGTATACAATTAATCAGATCAAGAAGCGGGTAAAGATCTCAAGTTGGAAGAATTTTTACCGAACGAAATGTCAAGTAAATCGGATTGTGACGATCAGCATCAATCGTGAGTTGTCCATTTTCATCTTTTCTCTTCTGAAATGTTTTTGATTTATGTTTGGGTAATAAATATATTTGCGGAAATAACTGAATTCAAAATTGTCCATAATTAGTAATTGGCATATTATTTTTGTATTTCTGTTTTGTGTGACATATCTATGGAAAAGATGACATTTGACAGAACTTTTATTATGCCTAATTTATCTCCTGCTTGTTTATTAATAGAAAAAGAGTTGGCGAACTGCAAAAATGTAACTTTGAATTGAACTCTAACACAAATGGACCTTGTGGATATCTCTAACAGCCATGAACAGAGTGTTCGAGCTCGACAAACCAACATGGGATGGAGGATCCTTGTAGTTCCGTTGCTAATGATGGATGGTCCAAAAATCCATGTTTGAAATTTTTCGATAACGTAGTTAATTAGTAATTAATTAATGAAAGTGACCAATCAGCAGCGTTCTACTGAAAAATAAGTAGGCAGTGGGGACGCGAGAGTGAGATGCCAGAGCTGCTGCCGGCTTTTCAAGCAGTAAATCGAGACTGCCTTCCCACTCTCGCGTGCCCACTGCCTACTTATTCTTCTGTTGGGCGCTCCGGATTCGTCACTTTCATTATTTAATTACTAATTAACTACGTAATCAAAAAATTTCAGACATGGATTTTTGGGCTTAGAATATTTTTCACTTTCGATCCCCTCAATGGGGTGCGCGACTTCTGGGACATTCTGTATATGAAAATTCGGGGTATATCTTTAAAAAGATTAAACATATCAACGAAAGAACGTACTCATGAGCGGTACAATCCGTTCAACCGCGGTCGAGATGTGGTGGAAGATGTATATAACCTCAAAAAAAATCGTTTTTGTTTGTCTATAGTCGAAGCCTTTATTTAAAATTTTAAAAATGTCTAACAAAGACAGGTATAGGGATACACAGTCAATTTCTTCAATGAAATCCGCAAAAGGAGCCCCGTAGAGAATGTTTGCTCTCTTTGAGGATCTCAACCACGTATGCTGTATCTTTGTCTTCCCTGCAATCTCCTTCTTGGTAAATGTCCATCACTGGCCCTGATTTGTCGGTCTGAAATGACAGACTGAGATTTCATTACATTCATAAATGATTCCACATTATTATCATTTCAAAATTAGAGAAAACCGGGATCTCTGCCGTGGTCCAAAACGAATTTCACGTGATTTTTTGCCTACAACTGCAGTAGGCATCATATTTCGGTCGGAGGTTGTAACCCGACGATTGACTGCTCCGAATTTCTAGTTTTTTTCCGTTCGAGTTATCTTGCTTACGTTCGGCCGAACAGAATTTAATTGACCACGAATTTAGTCAATTGAGACCATTCTCGGCACAAAATTTGAAATAAAACCGTAGTTCAAGTAGAAAGAGCATTCGCAATTGAAAAAAATACGGAAAAGATTAATAACTACAAAAAGAATGTTTTCACTTACTTGACATGGACAAATGCAACCTTCCATCATCTTGATGACGTTCACCTGCTTGTAAGCCAGCTTTTCGTCACTCCTCGAACTGCTCCTAATGCAGCACGTCATTTCTAGGAACTTCAAGAGTATCGCGAGCGGGTAAGCGATGAAAAATACGACATTCAGGAAAAACTCTGTGTGCCTGAAAAACGCCACCATAAAAAACGACGAACCGCTCAAAAACGCCCAGACGTTTCAATGTATACGTACCTCGTGAGGACCTTCACGGTCCTTTCCCCCGTGTCGGGATGGACCGGCCAGCCCGCCTCGTCGTACACCACCTCTCTGCACGCCAGACATGGCTCCTGGTAATTGGGCAAGGGTCTAGGGAGATCGATGAGCATGCTAAGACCCCAACTGCCCACACACGAACAATAAAGAAGCCCAATGATCCCTTTAAGCAGACCTGCAGAATTTCATCCCTACATTAAACAGCTCAGCGGTTATGAAACTTCAATTTCAGTTGCGTTGCTTCATTCCAAAAAGATGTTGCCAAAAGTAATTTAGATTTCTACGGACTGGGGGAGAGCAACATTCGAAAAATGATATCTTCTAAAGTTGAAGGACAACTAGCTAAGTCCATCTCTTCAGAATATGAGTCACATTCAAATCGACAGGGAGTACAAAAATTAACAGAATATGCCATTCGAAAAACGAAGATGATAGCTATTTCCGGTATAACGGAAGTGACAAACACATATTTCAAATTATTGAGAATGAAATTCATGAAAATATCTAGAGAAGTTCTCCGTATAATTTTCGGTGAGGTAGAGATTAATAAACATGAAAGAAAAAGTAATAAAAGACAAAAAATAAAACAATACTCACCCATTAAAATTAGAATGAAGAGAATAAACAGAAGTATGCAGACCCAGTTGCAACAGCAACATGGACAGGGCCTTGTGCAACATTTCGACTGATAGGAATAATACCTACAGCAAGGTTCGTAGCAATAGTCCGTCTCTTGATTTTGTAAATATATCTTGAAAAATATAAAATACTACCTTTGGTTAACATGAAACTCTTGACACTCAACTGACGCAAGGGAGTCAAAATGAAACACAGAGTATAATAAAAAATATATTCGAGAAATGTACACAGTTAAATATTCAATATTTTACAATTCAATCTTTCCACCAGGGGAGTTACACCTGGTGATATTACGATGTCTGCGAATGCTCCTCCTGCGTTTCCTTTGGCGAGCTTTTCGGGATTCAGCACGACGCATCCTTGAATATTCTATTGAAAAAAAATATAACTGTTAGGTACACAATTATTCGTGTTCACATTTAGGACGAAATATCTAAATTCAGAAATTGAAATGAAACGTATTTTGTGAAAATATTACCTTGGCGAACGTCTTGAATTTGGACGGCAACAATAACATATGGGGCAGACAGTCCATCATTCCGTAGGCCTCCAAAAATTGATGGCTAACGCTGACTTCGCTGTTCGGTGGATACAAGGGGTAGAAACAGCGTTGTTGCAGAATATGCGAGGATAAACGGGCCAATGTATCGCTATTCTTGGCTCTGAAACGATAAAATCTGCTGGGTGACTTTTTCAATGATCACCAGGTATATTCAACCTACGTTACGACTTCCTCTTTGGCTATGTGATACATGACGTCTGTGGTCGTTACCCCCAACAAAAGGTCTTCGATTTTCAATATACACGGATCGGGGAAACATTTAACATTCTGGTAGTCTTGCTTCAATTTATACGGAGGTGTAGGAAAAACTTTCCCATGATGTACGTCTTTCATGGAAGCTATCACGACGATCTGAATGTCGGTGTCCTGCAGTGCTGCCGAGACGCTCTCGACGATATTCTCGAAGTATTCGTCGAACGTTCCCACTATATCCCCTTTGGATATCAATGGATGGCTCTCGTCCACGAAAGGCCCCATCAGGATCAGCACGTGGGGTTTTTTTTCCGACACGTAGTTGAGGAGGTCCCGCATGGGGTCGTAGTTCAAGTCTTCGTCCAGCGTGAACGGTCCAGCGGCCGCTATTATCCTTAATGTATCTTCAAATGGAGTTTTTTTCAATCACGATTATTGAGCGATTAATATACAGAGTGTGAATTTAATAAAACAGTGCAACATTGCATAGGTATCATAAAAATAATTGAAAATGGGTCACTCAAAGCACTGACGTGAAGTCAAGCGTATTTAAGCGCTTGTTCGTCCACCCTGTAGCTAGATTCGCATTTTCCTGTTCGAGAAACAATTTGAAAAAACTTTGACAGCTGTCAAAAAGTGACATGTCAAAAAATTGACAGCAAATGTATTTTTGACAGATGTCACTTTTTTGACAGCTGTCAAACTTTTTTTGAACTCTAGATTCGTACCTTGGGTGACCGCGGGTTCTGGGGGAGAGTCGCAGCTAGCATCGGTGTACAGATTCTCGACGATGAGTTTGCCCCCGCTCAGCATCTTCCCTTTAACCGCCACGATTTGTCCGGGAAATAAAGCCGCTCCCTGAACTTTGTCGACGTTCAAACTGACGTACTGACCAGCGTTTTCGGCCGTTCCCTCCAGCATTATGGATTGGGTATCCAGGTGGCCCTTGCCGTCCGTGAAAATTCTGCCGTAAGTGACAATCGGACCCTAAAAATGAGTCGATGTAGAATCCGTTTTTTAGGAATTCAAGAGGCAGCTTCGCACCATAGAATTTTAAATATTGTGCTTTGCACGCTATGAGGATCAATCATAGAACTCACATTATATGTTCTATGGGATCAACTTACTATGTGATTTTTCATGGTCATTTCGTTCGAGAACATACAATAATTCCTCTTCAGAATATTAGTTCCGATCCAGTTTGCTATACTATCCAAGCAACTAATTTTCTGCCCTAAGACTTCATACATGTATTTGGCATCGCTAGCAAGTGGCTTTCCTTCGTTCACGAGAGATATCGATACAATTTTTTTAGTATTGATGGGAGATCCTTCATCTTTTCCCACTTGCAGTTTTGTACGCAGCGAACTTTTTCTATCCGCATATTTGTTTGGGCCTTGCGTGCTATAACGATATTAACCAGATGGTAATTCAAGAGAAAGATTATGGAAACAACATTACCTGGATATTTGACTCTCCACCAATTCATCCAGGAATTGTTGATCTGGTAGTTCATCCGAAAACTCTACATTTTTAATTTCAATATCCTTGTTTGGTTGTTCCTGAAAATCATCAGGCACAAAATAACAAAAATACAAGTTTTGGGTACATATCCGTCCGACGAAAAAAATTCTTGATGAGAAACAAACATCATAAATAAATCTCGTTATTAATTCGCTAGCGTTTTATATGGCTCTGGTTGAGCGATCTGGATAAAATTTTGAATATTATGTAATTCTCCAGCTAAAGAGAGATCCGTATTTATATATCTTAGACTATGGTCTACGCCAACACCTCCTAGAAGAGAGGTGTTGGTCATACCCCTTAGTCATTTTTCGTCCAAAATTTTGAATTTTTCAAATCGCTCATATTTTGCGCAGAAATACTGTGACCTATGCTGATCAACATAATATGAATAAATAGTGGCGGCGATCAAAGGAAGGGGAGCTATGATGGTTTGAAATTTTATTTTTTGAAAAAATGCCATTTGACAAGTGAAAATCTAAACTATGATGGATAGAGCTCTGAAACATTGTTTATTGAACGGAGCGACACCGAAAACTTACATTTTGATACCAAAATCAACCATGTAGTCCTTCAGAGTCAAGAATTATTCATGATTTTGTTTTTCCAAATTTCATTTTCAAGTTTTGTTTCCGAGCACAGGTCTCTCGACCTGTGAGAGACCTTCTAGGAGGTGTTGTCTAACTGAGGTATTCATTAGATGTTCTGTGTCCGTATTCTCTCGCTTAACTCCGGATTGGAAATAGGTATTCTATGCATCTATGAAATACCGAACGCCGGTAATCACATCATAGAAAAAAACTCACTTTTCAAATTCTCTGAACAATAGTTCAGAAGTATTCAAGAAATTTGAGAAGATTTGGCAACATTTCCAACCCCATAATGAAAAGGAAAAAAAAAGGAATGGAACCAGCTACAATATGAGAATTTCATCTTATATAAATTCTTTCGGAATATCCACACCACAGCTGCTTTCTCTCTCCATTCATACCATAAAGGAAAAACTACACTTAAAAAATTCGGATTTTATGCAACTGTCATATCATGAATACAAACTGGAAGGTTTGACGGCAGGCTTCGAATATCCTATATTTGTAACGTCTTTTAACGAGCATTTGAGGCATATTCTGACCGTTCCGAAAATTTCGTCGTCGAATCTTATACAAACCTTGTCTTCAGCATTCATTTGATACAAACCAAGCGTTATCCCTAAAAATCGACGGCCTACTTGACCACGAATTTTTTTAAATTACGTTATAACAATTACGAAAAATCATACCCTGTAATAAAAATGTAATCTGTAATTGGATACACTCTTATCTACAAATAAAAAACAGTATACATTGATAAAAGTATATTTGTCAGCATTTATAAGACAGAACAATGTTCTTGGAATTCTAATACCTATTATGCTTTGATAAGTGAAAAATTCACACCACAACGATCGGTATTAATAATTCTAACATGGATACATTTTATTAAACACAAAAGAGGTCCCACTGCATCTTTGTTTGGTTGATTCAAAAAGATCTTCATAGGGCACTTGATGAGAGGAGCATTTAAGATAGACGAGTATGGATCTAGTCATGGTATCAAATGTACATGAACTAGTCCATCGTCGCCTTTCTGAAACACTCAACCGAGATGTATCCATCGCTCAACAATTCGGAAAAATTCGCCAAAGCATCTTTTCTCCTATCGAAGGACGGATCTCCAAAATCACTTTTAATGAGTGTGGATCTAGTCACTGGTTCGAACGTAAGCGAATTCTAGACCCAAACCCACTGAAAGAAACCCTTTCAGATCCCCAAATCTAGTAACAAAGACATCTTATTTAACCTTGTGCTGGACCCATCGCCAATTTGCAGAGTTTCAAATTGAAAATCCTTGTTTACACAATTTTCACCAAAACAACACCACGGAAACACAGAAAAGATAAGTTGTAGATGCGTAGAATACTAGAATCGACAAAATGCCGATCATTATTCATTCAAATTTTGAATTTCTAAACGGCTTCTTGCCTTTTTAGTAGCGTCTTATAAACCAAAGTGAAGCGTCTTTAACAGATTTTTTAACAATGGCCGCCAAAGAAGGGAGAAATAGCAACAACCTTGAGAAGTTGAGAAAAGTTTCAAGTTGTTTGCGCAGATGTTCAATTGCGACATACGTTAATACTTCCGTCTCTTTTCATTCGACCCCGGTAAGAGGAAAGTGGCAATAAAAATATGAACGTACGTCTGTGACCATATCATCTGAAGGAATTTTAAGACAAAGGCAATAAGATGGTGGTCAAATTGTTTTATATGTAATTTTTCGTATTTACAAGTGATATTTGGTGTACTTACATCTGAGCCCTGTGTTTTGTCTTCGCCGACGAACTGATTTACCTCGTCTTCGCTAAATTCGAATTGAGTTAAGGAACATGAACATCAGTGGAAAAGAAAGAATGAATTTACCTATATCAGAAAGGATACTTTCTATTTTCAACAGTATTCCTCTGAGGAGTCTTTGGAAATGGTTTTTCTTTAATCAATTTCTGTAATTCTTTCTTCTCCACCTTTTCTAATTTCTCTAAAGTAGGGCTGTCTGTACACATTGTTGAAGCTGCATAGGCACACCAAATGTTGCAAAATTCTTCAGGGTCCACTTCATATTTCTTGCACAAATCTTCACCTGAATTAAATATTTACTCTGTAAAAATTTACTCATGTCGATAAAGGGTGTAACATACATTTTGTTAGAACTTTGGGTTCCAACTTGAAATTCATGAATTCGAAACAAGCCACGAGTTCATTTTTCAAATCCATTCCAAAAAATTCGATTATAACTAGAATTAAGACACACTTGTTATTTGAATTTATTGAAAATCAGCGATCTCTCAACTTCCAAACATTCGCATTTACTTTTTAATCTTGACGTTAAAAAACGCGGGAAATACGATTTGGAATCATAGAATTCATAGAGGTTTTTTGTGAAACACATGATCCACAGCTGCCAATCGTAAGCCATGAAATACTATGTGGCAACGCTATTCTTTTTGACGCTTTGTACTTACACCGTTACCGTTAGTTGCTTAGAATAAAGTTATTTTATATTCTATGGTTAGTTGTTTCAGCTTTAATTTTACCAAAGTTCATATCAGAAATTAATCAGAAATTAAATGGGTTTTAGCCCTACTGGTCAAGACTCATGCATGAACATCAGCTTAGAGCGGTTTCTGTGTTCTGTGAGTATGAGCAAAATCCCGGAACAACAAGCAGCTTGAATTAGGTTTTTTACTCATTATCGAAAATACCTAAGCTTCCGCCACCATTTGTGCAGCTTCATCAGAGGTCTAAAATAATAAAAATAAAATTCTGAGGTTTGAATTTGACATATTATGATTTTCTGTGAATTATCACATGACTGATCAGTCACATATGAAAATCTGTCAAAGTTATTATCAAATCGCTCCTGAATTTTACCAAATCGTAGAAATCGAAAATCCAGTTTTCATTGAGACAGTTCGACTCAACAAGTGATACAATTACCCAATGTATATAATAAAAATTTCACACCCTATAAATTACTCCAGTGGGGGCTGAAATTTGAAAATGAGTGACAAAAATTCTGCCCAGCAAGGGGCTCAGCCCCTTGTCAAAATCGGACATTACATTTTGGGGCAAACCTTAGGAATTGGAACATTCGGCAAAGTGAAAATCGGAGAGCACCAACTGACCAAACATAAGGTAGCAGTTAAAATTTTAAATCGTCAGAAGATCAAAAGTCTGGACGTCGTTGGTAAAATCAGAAGGGAGATTCAAAACTTGAAGCTCTTTCGTCATCCGCACATAATCAAATTATACCAGGTGATAAGTACTCCATCAGATATTTTCATGATAATGGAGTACGTATCAGGAGGTGAATTATTCGACTATATTGTCAAACACGGTAAACTGAAGGAACAGGATGCTAGGAGATTCTTCCAACAAATAATATCTGGAGTCGACTATTGCCATCGTCACATGATTGTTCACCGAGATCTCAAACCTGAAAATTTGTTGTTAGATCATAACATGCATGTCAAAATAGCCGATTTCGGTTTGTCGAACATGATGATGGATGGAGAGTTCTTGAGGACAAGTTGTGGATCTCCGAACTATGCTGCTCCTGAGGTAATGTTGAGTAATTAGTATCAAATTACAGTCCAGTTGTTTTGGATTAGTATGCAGTAGTTTAAAATGGCTGTGATTGACCTTGAATTTGATGACTATCTGATATTATTTATACTGCATTCATCATTAACTGGAAATAATGAGGTCATTTCATTGAGGAATTTAGTATTCAGCTTTTCAGAATGTTCAGTATCTTAGGAGATGATTAATTTTGATTGAACTTATACTGCAAATAATTAAAAATTCATTTTCATAAAATCATTTTTGTAGATTGGAAAAAGTTGACATTTTCAACTTTGAATGGAGAGATTGTTCAGTAGAACATGTTTTATCAGTTTTTTCATTTCAGAATTTATGTAATTTTTTCTCTTGATGGTCCATTGGAAACAACCAATATGAAAATGAATATTCTGTTGATTATCTTCAGTGAAATATTGAATAAAAAATTGTGAAAGGATTAAGAGGATATTCTTGCTTTCAAAATAGTTGGATTTTGCAATTTCACTTTTTTTTTTCATTGAATGCAAATGTCTGAGCAATTTGTGAGTTTAAAGCATTGATGTAGTGGTATAATGGATTCAATTTTATAGGTTATTTCTGGTAAGCTTTATGCGGGTCCAGAAGTTGACATTTGGTCTTGCGGTGTCATTTTGTACGCATTACTTTGTGGTACCCTTCCGTTCGACGATGAATACGTGCCATATCTTTTCCGTAAGATAAAATCGGGAATATTCCCCATACCGGAATATTTGAACCAGTCCGTCGTCAGTTTGCTGTGTCAAATGTTGCAAATCGACCCGATGAAGAGGGCCACGATCGAGGACATCAAAAAACACGAATGGTTCCAGAAAGAGTGCCCGGCTTATCTCTTTCCTTCTCCAGTCGAACAGGATTCGTCCGTCATCGACACAGACGCCATAAATGAGGTATTTCGGTTGTAAATTTATGAGTTTGTTCGTTTGGAGAACAAAATTCGAAAACGCTTTCAATCGATGCTCTTTGCAGGTTTGCGAAAAATTCGGCGTCAAGGAAAAGGAGGTGCACAACGCGCTGCTCAGCGGGGACCCCCACGATCAACTCGCCATAGCTTATCACTTGATCATCGACAATAAACGTATCGCTGACGAGGCCGCAAAAGCGGAAATCAAAGATTTTTACGTGGCTGGTAGTCCACCTCCGGTCAGCATGAGTCCGACTCCGGTCGCTAGCGACGGCATCTCCAGCCCCTTGAAGCCCCATCCGGAAAGAATAGCTCCTCTCCGAGACAGGGTTATCGCCTCAAATCATGCTGCTTCTGGAGAAAGAGGGAGAGGTAACGGTTCCTTTAAGGAAATTCGTTAACAAAACTGACATATTTGCACAAATTTTTGTTTTTCTTATTTAATTATTTCAAGCATAATAAACTTTGGTTGGCAGCCCTTCATGACAGTTCGTTGGGAGTTGTCAGTGTCAAAAAGGGAACATTGAATATTCTAAAAACTCTGTGGTTGTTGACAAGAACAAAATTTTTGGCCTTGCACGTTATTTTCGTAGATCCAGGTGTCGCGAAGTGCCTCGAATAATCATGGAGTCATTTCTAAAAGAATTGACTGCTGCATGTTCCAGGTGACGCAGTCAAGAAAGCAAAATGGCATTTGGGTATACGTTCACAAAGCAAGCCGAGTGACATCATGATGGAGGTTTATAGAGCGATGAAAGCTTTGAATTATGAGTGGAAAGTGATCAACCCTTACCACGTTCGCGTGAGACACAAAAACGTCCTTCACGATAAATACGTACTTATGTCTCTCCAGCTCTATCAGGTAAAGATTAATTCGAAGGTTTTACTGATGATTCTGTATATTTCGAATTCTTCCGACAGGTGGATTATAAGAGTTACCTGTTGGATTTCAAAAGTTTGAGCACCGAGGAGGTCGAGACGAATCCGATGAACACTGCTGCCATGCTCGGATCCGTTCCGACGCCGCTTCAAAGTAGCACCCAATCTCTTTCTAACAAGAACAGCGGCCACCATACCATGGAGTTCTTCGAGATGTGTGCCGCCTTGATTATACAATTGGCTCGTTAATAAAGGCTTAGGAGCGTTGTTTTTTCTATAAATATTTGTTTATCTAGTCTTCTAGGGTTTGGAAACTTGTTATATCGACAATCGGGGAAGGTAAGTTTTCAAGAATGTTTTGGTTTATTTCAGTGGAGTTGTGTTCTGCGAAACGAGCTTTATCTAAATTTTATGTTGGTGTCCGTTCATATTTTATGCATTATTCTTTCAAAGTTTTATTGTTTCTGAATGTTGAAGACTTTGTACAGAATTATTCTCTTATTGTATATTTCTCCAATGATTTCCAATAAACGCGATAATTATTGGTAAGGCATGTGTGGTTATTTCAGAATATCCAGGATTAATTTTTTGAATAACGATTTGTACGACTTTAGGGCATCACCTCACATTTAATAATTATTTGTACAGTGACATCATCTCTTTTGTCTCTAAATCAAATAATCAATTTGTTGAAAGTCGACCACAGTATCACCTAGGAGCATAGAATAATTCTATGCTATCACTTTACACAGAGTCTCTGTGATCTGGCTTAGAAATGGTATTCTATGAAACTGAACCTCATTGACTGGAGCAAGGTCATAGACCTATAATATTCTATCAAAGATAGAATCAAAGATTCTATGTCTCTAGGCAAGTTCTACGAAAATTTCACTATTTTTAATGAAGATATTTGAAAGCAAACGGGGCTTGTGCCATATTGCCACGTTTTCAAATTCTGATGCAGCGAGAAGTAAAAATCAAAGAGTGCAAAACAATTATTTATTCTTTCTCCTTTCAGCCAACATTTCTAAAACTTTCGGTAACTGTTCCAATAACTCTTCTTCCGAAGCGGCGAAATTGCTTTCCACCCAGCAAGCCTTCAATTCGTACAGCACTACACCCATGAACTTGCCGCTCTGTACCCCTTTTTCCTTCAGCACCGAACCGGTTATGGGAAACCGCGGCACCGTCCAAGCCTCGAATTCTTTCAATTGGGGAAAATTATTGTATTTGAGCACTTCGATAATCCACGCTTTAGCGTCAGATTGCTTGGATTTACACATAACCAGTAACTGTTTGTAAGGTAACAACGGATCGTTGTTGGGTTTCGGATCTCGGTTATCGACGATGAAAAATGCCAAGTCCCTTTCGAAGGCGGAAAGTTTGAGTCTGAGATGGAGTTTAGCAACGTCGTCTACTGTTGATAGCAGAGAAGATAATAAGGTGATTGCATTCATTTTCTGGTGGCCGCTTCTTTTCCAAACCTCTTTCAATTCCTCGATATTAGGATTATCTGGAAGGCCTGAAAGCAATTTCACCTTATTTCCCATAAGAGAAGCTGCAAAAAGAATTTAAATTATACCTATGTAAGATGCTAAACCACATTCCACAATTTTCAACATTAAATCTCCAGCAAAATTTCCCTCCAAAATTTTCTTTAATTCCATCCAAATCCTCTCTCCAGATATATTTCCAAGGCCTTGCGCATTTTCTTTTATAGATTTCAGCGTCAATTCCTCATGTTTGTTAGGTTCTTCCGCTATTCTCCCATAAAACCTTGAAAAATAGAAAATCTATGGAAGTATAGAAGGGAAAACACTTACTGTGGAATGAAACATGACAATTTTTGGCCGAGACATTCTTGAATTAGTGAGAAGCGGCACTAAAATGGTTCTCACCTAAAATATCTCAAAATTCTGAGATAATCTTCTCGAATCCTTGTTGTGGCATCCCCAACAAAAGCCACCCTACGATTTTTTATATCTTCATATCCGAAAAAATAGTCAAATACAGTTCCATCCACACCTAAGGAAGACCACTGTAATAACTCACAAAAAAACGTTTCTAGAAATTACCTAAAAACATAGAATTTATTGTTAAATCTCTCCTGAAGGAATCAAGCATCCAGTCGGTTGTGAATTGAACTTCTGCATGCCTGCCATCTGTTAATACGTCTATCCTTAAGGTAGTTACTTCGAAATTTTCTTTATCGTTTATTCTGGGAGTTATTGTTCCATGTTTTTCCCCTTTTGTGTTGATCATTCTTATATTCTCAATCGTGAACATTTCTTTGATTTGGTCGGGAGTGGCAACTGTGGCGAAATCAATGTCCTTTGGTGTTTTACCCATTAGGAGGTCTCGAACGGCTCCTCCTGCCATTCTGATCTCATATCCATATTCTTTGAATAAAGAAATAAGAGATCGCAATTCTTCACTGAATAGCGAGTTAAATTCAGGAGAATCCAATTTCATTATTACCGGGTTAGACCGGCTCTTTGGGAGAGCCATTTTTCGTACGTAATTCAGATATTCCAAATTTTTAGAATGAGATACCTAGAACTGAATTTTGCTTGGAGAAATTAGAAAAATCGGCATGCGATTCTTACGTTTGATGAAAATTTTCTGCTTGTAGAGAATAAATACTTTGTAAATCCTCTTATCAACATATTTTAGCAGTTCATGTTACTTGGGTAATTTTCAATTTGTTGACAATGATTTTAGCGTAATGTTGAGGTTAGGTTATTTAACCTCAATATTTTTAAACCACAGAACAGGTAATATCATTAGGCTGGACTCCATGTATGCGATGTGAATTTATCATGACGAACACATGGATTCCTACCCTAATCAAATTGTAGGAACCATAGAACCCACTCTTCGTTTTATTTGTCTGTGGTTAGCGCCAAGTGACACTTGGCGAAAAAAAAGATAGATGTCAAATTGACATCGAGACCTTAAAAAATTTAGGAAAACAATTAATAAATATGAGTATTACGGAGGAAACTTATTTGCCAACGGAGGAAGAACTCACTGTTCAAGAAGTAAATCTATCGGGGCCTGTTCTGAAGGCATCTGCTTTCCACTATGGCTTGGCTTGTTTGAAGGAGAATAATGTATGGTTAAAATGTTATCTAATCATTGGACTGGCTTCAGTCTGATTTGTTCTCATTTTAGGAGTTTATGCTATGCAGAAATGAACTTAATGACCCAAGGGCTTGTATAAATGAAGGAAAGGCAGTTACCAACTGTGCTTTAAATTTTTTCCGTCAAGTCAAGAAATCTTGTGCTGAAGAGTTCCACCAATATTATACTTGTATTGATAAGTCTACTACAAATCAGACTTACAATCCGTGAGTATAAGTTGTCATTTGAGTGTTGGAAATTGATTTTTATCAAATATTTTACAGATGTCGTAAAACTCAAGCTGTTTTTGATACATGTATGAAGGATAACCTTAACTTGGAAAGGGCGCCTTTTGATTATTTCGCAAGGGTGCATGTCCATAAGACAGATAGAGCCAGACCACCAGTGGAACCTATTCCCCACTATCCTGATACTCCTGTGGCTTTACCACCAGATGCACCGAAACCGCCTGCCAAATACGGATCACGTTATCTGGGTTTCTGGTGAAAACCCATATTTTTATTATTGATTGAATGTAGTAAGATGTACATTGAGGATTTAAAGTAAATAATTACCATTGTTCACATTTATTTTTAAGGATCTCCAATCTCCCATATCCGTGGAAAGGAAAGAAAATACATACAAAGTAAAATTGAAATGTCTCCGTGATTTTGGAAAAACAAGTCTGATAGTATCAGTGTTATTGATTTTTGAAATTTTATTTGTTCAATATTTCAAATGTTACATATCCGATTTGTTTGAAATTTGGTAATAAGTTGAATAATATCGACTCCTAACTATATACTAAATTTAGCGGCGATCGTCATATTAGAAGAAAAAAAATTATTGAAAAAGAATTCTTTGAAATGTAAACAAATAATCCAATCACAGATAATGATCATTTGTCGTAAACTAACCTTACTTTCCCACCATAGAGCCACAGATAGAGCAGTGTTCGCAGTTCCGCCACCTTGGAGCGCTTGAAATGAAAAATGGTACTAAAAAATCGTGAAGAAACTGGATTTTGGGAATGGTTCCCTGAGATTTTTCATCGAAATAATTCTTATATTTAGATAGCAACAAAGAGGTATACTCTCTGCACGTCCAATTTTTTATAAAATTTCAGTTGGCATCATTGTCCGCAAAAAAATAAATTTTTAAGTGCGCAAATTAGTATTTTTTTTGTATTTTCGGTGATGTTCATTATATTTTGGATTTGTTCATCAAAGTGATTTGTCTCGTCTAGTAAAAGTTGATAATTGCCAGTTTTCATATAGGTTGGCTAATATGTCTTATTGATTGTGATCATACATGAGTCATCTGTTAGCCGATTGAACTAAATATTTTCTAGATATAAATTGTCTGATAATGTCATCTGGCCGGGATTTTAGGATACCGGAAGGCCCCCAGCCTATGCCCGCTATGGAATCAGAAGATGAAGAATCTTTTGTTGTCCTCGGTCAATCTTTAATGCCTGATGTAGATCTATCAGATCTATCATTTAACAACTTGGCATTGGAAGGCAGTAAGAGTTTAGATGAAGGAAAGAAGTTGATGAGTATGGCATTGTCCCAATTAGAGATGTCTACCATAAGTAAAGGACCTGAATTAGCTCAGGTACCCTTAAAAGTTTTCTTGAGGAAAGTTTCACGAAATTGTGTAAATTTATGTTTTTATAGATGAAAAGTTCGAAAGATGTTTGTGTTAGTTTGCCTTCAATTTCGAATAGTGCTTCTCCTGCAGATATTCAGGAGAAAATCGAGATGCTAATCGAGGAAAATGTCAAACTTCGAGGTGGGTGACTGGGGCATTTTCAAAGTATTTTGAGCGTTTCTTTAAATTTGTCTTGATATACTCTAATGAGGGTTAAATCAATGTTGTTCCTATCTTTCAGACATAATTTTGAAAAATAATGCAGCAATGGAATTCCAGCATAAAAAAATTGTTGATTGGAAGGAAGAGGTACACAACACTCATCAATTACACAAACAGAAATTTGCTGAAGCTAAAAATTACATAAACAGAGTGAGTTCGTAACTTAATTTGCAATCGCCCTTTAGCTTATTCTCATAATTTCCAGTTGGTAGACGAAAAAACCAGCTTGGCCTGCCAACTGGAGAAAAACAAAGAAATCAGGAGAGTGCAGGAGACAGAACTATTCGTCCTAAAAGAGGAACTGAAGAAGAATTCGAAACAGTTTAACCTACAAGTCAGGGATGATTCTCCGTCTATTGGTGAAATAGAAAAGAATTCTGCCGAATTGGATGCCTTGAAGAAGGAACTGGAGGAGACTGTAAAACAGAGAAATGAAGCGCACGAATTGAAGAACGAAGCCGTTGCCAAAAGAAACGAAGTGGAGGAATTTTTGAAGATAGTTTTCAGTCAAAAGGATGCTTTGAAGAAGGAAAAAGACGAGATGGAACAGGAAAAGAACAATTTTATCTCCGAACTGCAGCAAGAGTTGCAAAAAAGGGACGGTCTCCTCGACCAGGTAGGATTTCAATGGAGAAAATTAGAAAATGAAATAATTCCGTTACTCGTAGGTCAAAAACGATAGGAAAGCTCAGGATGAAAGTGCGAGCAAGAAAATTTCCGAGCTCACTGCAGAATTGAACGGTCTTAAATCGCAGATGGCCAACGCTTCTCACGTCAAGGAGGACCTGGACAATGTCCGTAAACAGTTGATGGCTTCCCAAGAAAACATAACTCGTTTGCTTCAGACCAATGGCGTCTTGGAGGCTCAGCTCACTTCGGAACAGGAAAAGGTGAAGGAATTGAAAAAATTGGAATCCATGAAGGACGACTTCTTTGCTCTTCAGCAACAGGTGAGTGAAAAATTCGTGGTGAAAATATTGTGCTTCAAAATGATGACTTCTGGGTGTGTACAATATTTCGGGAAGATAAGCAATTGAAAAATTCAGAAAATATTCGTTACCTTTGAAACACATCGATCAATTCGGCTGAAACTTCGAAGAGTTACCCAAAAAAATCGTCAGCATAGTGCCGCAGACAAAAATTGCGCGCTTGGAAAAACTCCGGGGGCAAAAATTGCGCACTTGGAAAAACTCCGGAGACAAAATTTGCGAGGTTGGAAAGACTCTGGGGACAAAAATTTCCGTTAAGAAAAGTTTTCGGGCAGGGGAAACTCCGACGAATAGAATATTTATTGGCGCATACTGGTTCCGTAATATTTAGTTGAACGAACTCCACCAAGGGAATATATGAACGCGATAGTTAATGCACTCGTTTCCTCACCACCCTGTCGGTAGAGTGCTCGGCGCGTTTTGTTTTAAAGTGGTATCCCCAGAAGGCCTACTCCACTTTGGGTCGAAACGCTCCAAATTTGATTCTAATAATCTGTTAATTAACAAATTAACAAAATATTAGAGGATCACGGAAAGGAAAAGTTTCAATTTAGTTCTAGCCTACGATTCTTCTCAAAGTCACACGGATGCGTACAGCATATGTGGGGTTAGGGGAACCATGCCATTAAAGCCCCTATGGCTCAAAGAAAACCGGAGATCCAGAAAGAAATATAACTTTTCCTTGTGTTTTTTCGATTTGGCGAACTCCGATGTGAATATTTTTTATTGTCGCACCCTTGTTTCCGCATTTTTTGGCGCATATTTTTAGCGCATTTTTGGCGCATACATGTTTCTGCGTTTTAGACGCAACTTTGTTTCTGCATTTTTTGGCGCTTATTTTTTCCGCATTATCCTTCTGAACGAATTCCTCCAAGGGAATATGAACGCGATAGTTAATTTACAGTTTTTTGGCGCTACATGTTTCGGCTTTTTGGGCGCAACTTTGTTTCCGCATTTTTTGGCGCATATTTTTTTCCACATTAACCTTCTGAACGTATTCCACCAAGGGAATATGAACGCGACAGTTAATGCACTCGTTTTTACACCACCCTGTAGGTAGAGTGCTCGGCGCGTTTTGTTTTTAAGTGGTATCCCTGTAGGCCTAATCCACTCAGGTTTCCGCATTTAGTGGCGAATATTTTTTTCCGCATTTTTTGGCGCATATTTTTTTCCGCATTTTTTGGCGCATATTTTTTTCCGCATTATCCTTCTGAACGAATTCCACCAAGGGAATTAGAACGCGATAGTTAATTTACTGTTTTCTGGCGCTACTTGTTTCCGCATTTTTGGCGCAATCTTGTTTCCGCTTTCTGGGCGCATATCTACTTTTTTCCGCATTATCCAGTTGAACGAATTCCACCAAGGGAATATATGAAAGCGATATTTAATGCACTCGTTTTTACACCACCCTGTAGGTAGAGTGCTCGGCTACTTGAACGAATTCCACCAAGGGAATATATGAACGCGATAGTTAATGCACTCGTTTCCACACCACCCTGTAGGTAGAGTGCTCGGCGCGTTTTGTTTTTAAGTGGTATCCCCAGAAGGCCTACTCCACTTTGGGTCGAAACGCGCCAAATTTGTTTCTAATAATCTGTTAATCAACAGATTAACCAGATATTAGAGTTTCGCGGAAAGAAAAAGTTTCAATTTAGTTCTAGCCTACGATTCTTCTCACAGTCAAATGGATGCGTACAGCATATGTGGGGTTAGGGGAACCATGCCATTAAAGCCCCTATGGCTGAAAGAAAACCGGAGATCCAGAAAGAAATATAACTTTTTCTTTTTTTTTCGATTTGGCGAACTCCGACGGTATTGTTTGTTGGCGCACTCTTGTTTCCGCATTTTTCGACGCAGTTCTGTTTCCGCTTTTTGGGCGCAACTTTGTTTCCGCATTTATTGGCGCATACTTGTTGTCGCATTTCAGGCGCATACTTGTTGCCGCATTTTAGGCGCATACTTGTTGCCGCATTTTAGGCGCAATGTTGTTTCCGCATTATCCAGTTGAACGAATTCCACCAAGGGAATATAAACGCGATATTTAATGCACTCGTTTTCACACCACCCTTTGGGTAGAGTGCTCGGCTACTTGAACGATTCCACCAAGGGAATATGAACGCGATAGTTAATGCACTCGTTTCCACACCACCCTGTCGGTAGAGTGCTCGGCGCGTTTTGTTTTTAAGTGGTATCCCAGTTGGCCTAATCCACTCCGGTTTCCGCATTAAGTGGCGCATATTTTTTCCGCATTATCCTTCTGAACGAATTCCACCAAGGGATATGAACGCGATATTTAATGCACTCGTTTTGACACCACCCTGTAGGTAGAGTGCTCGGCGCGTTTCGTTTTTAAGTGGTATCCCCAGAAAGCCTAATCCACTCAGGTTTCCGCATTAAGTGGCGCATATTTTTTTCCGCATTATCCTGTTGAACGAATTCCACCAATGGAATATATGAACGCGATAGTTAATTTACTGTTTTTTGGCGCTACAGGTTTCGGCTTCCTGGGCGCAAAATCATTTCCGCATTTTTTGGCGCGTATTTTTTCCGCATTATCCTTCTGAACGAATTCCACCAAGGGAATATAATGCACTCGTTTCCGCACCACCCTGTAGGTAGAGTGCTCGGCGCATTTTGTTTTTAAGTGGTATCCCCAGAAGGCCTAATCCACTTCATGTCAAAATTGGCGCATAATTGTTCCGCATTTATAGGCGCATACTTGTTCCGCATTTTTTAGCCCATGTGTTCTCTGAGACATTTCCCTTCCGTCAGAATTTTTGCGACATTGTTATCAATATACCTGAAATTAACCACCACCAAAAACCTTAAAAGTCACTCACTTAGATGCTTCAAACTGTTGATTTTCCGCTCTCGGTCCATCGATGGCTGAAGTTGGGAATGGCATCCATGAAATCCCAACTCAGCCTGAAAAGGCCAAGGGTTCTCTGGGACCTACCTTCTCTTCCACCTGAAAAAATCTGAAAGAAAGAAACGCTACCGCTAACTATTTTTGGCACATACACTCGTTTTCACACCACCCTGTAGGTAGAGTGCTCGGCTACTTGAACGAATTCCACCAAGGGAATATGAACGCGATAGTTAATGCACTCGTTTCCTCACCACCCTGTCGGTAGAGTGCTCGGCGCGTTTTGTTTTTTAGTGGTATCCCCAGAAGGCCTAATCCACTTAAGTTTTAGTATTTAGTGGCGCAAACTCGACATTTATAGGGGTCTACGGTCGCAACGAAAGCCTTTTTGCCTTTGGCGAACGCGATACTCATCATATTTGGCCGCTGTGTTCAGTTGGGCTTGTATACATACCTTCATTATCATGATTAAAACTGAATTCCCATTCAGTAAAGACCGAATCAATCGAATAAAATAATCCAAGTTAATCATAAATATTTAGTCATGGTCAAAAAGAAAGAAAAAAATTGCAGTTCTTGTATTTTCCGTTGATTCCAAAATGGATCTTTTCATTTGCCGAAATTATATTCCGTGAAAAAAAACACTCGATAAATAAGAGAATGTAACCAAAAATTGTAGATTTTCCTCTCTCCCAAATGCCTGAACAACATTAAGGGAAACTCGAATTTTCATTCGTTCCAGCTGTAAAATATCGCAATATCCCAGAAATTATTCGTAACTTCCAGTTGGAAAATCATTTATGAAAACGAAAATCCAATTTTTGAATCAATGAAATCCTCCAAATAAACAACAGCGACGAAAATCGAAAGGATTTTGGATCCCAGAAGTAAATCGAAATCTTTCAATAAAGAGCAATAAGAAAATTCCATTATTCTTCAGGAATAATTTTGCACGTCCAAATTTCAAAAAAAATTGTTTTTACCCACAATATTTTGGGGTTAAGTGATGAAAATCAAAGGGATTTTGGATCCTGAAAGTCACAAAATCTTTCAACTAAAAAAATTTCGGTATCAAGAGCAATAAAGAGGCTCGAATATTTTTCGAAAATAATTTTGCACGTTTCAATTTTCT
This sequence comes from Adalia bipunctata, assembly GCA_910592335.1. Taxonomy (NCBI): domain Eukaryota; kingdom Metazoa; phylum Arthropoda; class Insecta; order Coleoptera; family Coccinellidae; genus Adalia; species Adalia bipunctata. The sequence goes on along the minus strand of OU342949.1, from coordinate 73,489,987 downwards.
CACAATTTTCCGGTTTAGTGATGAAAATTAAAAGGATTCTGGATCCCAACAATTAAAAAAACCTTTTAATTTTGAAATTTCGTTATTGAAAGCTATAAAGGAGCTCGAATATTATTCATTAATGATTTTGCAGGATTAAATTCGTTGAAATTTTGTATGCTCCCATAACTTCTCGGGTTTATTGACGATAATCAAAAAGATTTTGAATCCCAACAGTCAAACAATCTTTCAATTTCAAAATTCCGGTATCAAAAGTAATGAGAAGGTTTGAAAAGTTTTCAGAAATAATTATGCACGTTTAAATTTATCAAAAATTTCAATGTACTCACAATTTTTCGGGTTAAGTGATGAAAATTAAAAGAATCCTGGATCCCAAAAATCAAACAACTTTTTAATTTTAAAATTTCGGTACTAAGAACAATAAAGGAGCCCAAATATTATTCATTAATGATTTTGCAGGATTAAATTGTATAAAATTTTATATGCTCCCATAACTTTTCGGGTTTAGTGACGATAATTGAAAGGATTTTGAATCCCAACAGTCAAACAACTTTTTAATTTTGAAATTTCGGTATTAAGAACAATAAAGGGGCTCGAATATTATTCATTTATGATTTTGCAGGATTGAATTCGTTGAAATTTTGTAATAATAATAATAATACTTTATTTGAATTGTACAACAATCAAGTCCAAATAAACAGATAAATATCTTAGCTCCCATAACTTTTCGGATTGAGTGACGATAATTAAAAGGATTTTGAATCTCAACAGTCAAACAACTTTTTAATTTTAAAATTTCGGTATTAAGAACAATAAAGGGGCTCGAATATTATTCATTAATGATTTCGCAGGATCAAATTCGTTAAAATTTTGTATACTCCTATAACTTTTTGGGTTTAGTGACGAAAATCAAAAGGATTTTGAATCACTACAGTCAAACAATCGTTAAATTTCAAAATTTCGGTACTAAAAGTAATGAGAAGGTTCGAATTATCAAAAATTTCAATATACTCATGATTTTCGGGTTTAGTAATCCGTTTTCTGCAAACACACACACTTATTTAGAGGCACAACACACACAAATCACTATCAATACGACGCACGAACCCGCACACTTCTAAAATTTTCGAAAATATCGACCCGAACTGAAGCGCGATGTTTACAAAACGAACTCGTAATGGCGAATGACCTGCCACTGTCGTCGACTCACCTGAACGTCCAGTCATGACCGTGATCGCGCCATTACGTGGGGATCATGACTCGACCCTTATACGGGGGCTGGGCAAATTGTTATTCGACCGCAATTGTTGTTTTCTGTTTTAATGTTGTTTTACTGTTGTTAATACGGAAAAATGTGATGTTTTTCATTGTTCTGGTAACTGGATTATGAAGAAATTGAAGTGGAATAATTTTTAGAAGTGGAACTTACTCAAATTTTCAGTATGAAATGGTTGATTTGAAAATCGACCTACCCCTTGTATACGGTATGAACGTCGAGTCAGTCTGTTGTGTAATCGTGACCATGACGAATTTTAACACGTCGCTGTCGTTCTCATTGAAAATCTCATAAGTGTGTGAATAAATCGTGTGCCTATTCGTATCGTGGGGGCCCCGATTCGCTTAGAGACCTTTCGCCTTTCGTTTTATTAAATTGTAAGTACCTGCATTATTTTCCTTAATTCGGATGTCGAATTATTTGGTCTTGTTGGTCTATTTTTCGTTGTTAGGAGTTATGGCATCAGTTATTCTTTTTGTTTTCCTCAATTCTCGAATGGATTAATATTAAATTTTCATTTTTTGACTTGTTAATGGAATTTTCGAATTTGGGAATGCTTTTGTACAGAAAATTCTCAGTAATTAGCATTGTTGCTGCTAGAACAATAAACGGAAATTTGGTTGTTGCATTCGAAAAGTGGAAGGATTTCAAAAGAATTGGAAATAAATATTACATTTTCTACTGAATTATCTTGTGTAGAAATGTACCTTTTACAAGAATTTGCATTCAAAATATCCAGAATTTCTAAGGAGAAGGAATATGGAGCAAACAGTGCATTCCATAGTTCAAAAATCCGAAGAACTGAAATATGTATTTTTACTTTCCCCATCATACAAAGCTTTTCCGAATATTCTCATTTTTCAACGTAGCCAATTTGGTCCAAAAAAAGTCCCAAAAGTTTTATTTACAAGCTAGATAGGACAAAAATTTATGTCAATTCATAAAATAGAAAAATATCTATGCGAAAGCAGTTTTAAAGAAATTTTTCACTTAAAATTCAAATGTGTCAGTAGTTTTTCTTCAGTTAGTTATTTTTGGAAAAATATTTATTCGAATGAGACATTCTATATATTTTTGTATACTCCCGTATAGCCTGAATTTAGCATTTGAAAACAACGGTAAATTCACGCTCTACTGAATAAAATAAAAATATATAGGATGTTCCATTTGAAAGAAATATTTTTCATGGAGTTATAGGAAACTTGATTGAACATAAATAAGTGCTTCCAAAAGAAGAATTTTCCCAAATTCATAGCTTATGTTACTGAAAAGTCCTGGGTTGCGATTTCATTCGAATGTAATTTCACGACAGCTGGAAATCTACAAAACCGACTTCGAAGAAGAGAGGCGTATGAAAGAAAACTACAAGGAGGAGAACAAGCAACTTTCCACTGACTTCCAACTGATTCAAAAACGTAACGGCGAACTGCAGGAAGAACTGGAGTTCCTGAAGGAACGCGGATGGGAATACGTCAGACACGAGCGTAGGACTTCGAGCACTTCTAAGGCTTCTACCGCTTCCAGTGCTCCCCCAGAGGTGAGCATTTCTATACCTATTTTATGTGAAATACCTTCGTTTCTGCGGTTAGCTGAACAGCAAGACGATACAGGTCCCCATTCGATAGTAACGTCGAATTCCGGAAAGATCGGTAGCTTCGATAGCTTAAAGGCGAGAGCACTTGCCCGGCGTTGTGGGACGCAGGTTCGATTCCGGCTAGTGGTAGAGCTTTTTATCTCGAAAATTCGTCTGCACGCCGTTGAAATTTACTCTTAATATTAAGTGTACCCCCAAAAAACTAGCGAAAGCTTCTTTAAGCGGGTTATTTCTTTTACGATTTTTTTGTACCTTTCAGTCTCCTCCCCCCTCGACATATGAATGTCCTATTTGTTTTCTGAAGTTCAGAACCTTAAAATTTTTGGAGGACCACGTATCTGCTTGCATCCCTGAACCCACGTGGATGTAAACTTCCCGTATGGGTAAATTTGATTGTGTCATTTTTGCAAAGCTCGTTGAATAAGAATAATGTAAGTTTGAAATTATTTTTGATTTCATTAGGAAATTGATGAGTGTGTGGATTAACAGAAAAATTGGGAATTTTGAAATCGATGGTTCAAAATTCCATTTATAATTGAATCTTTTTGAGATAAAGATGAAAACATAACTTGGTAATCGTTTCGTATAGTTTTGAAACATTGGAGTGAATTAAAACTTTGAATTCAGATTGTGTTTTTGAAAAATTGTTGATATCGTTTGATTTTCTATATTGCCTCGACCAAATTGTAGATCGATATGTTTTTCGTTCTTTGCAGACCCGATTCAGCTGTCCCATCTGCAATTTTGGCTTCTTGTCTTATCAGGCTCTCGAAAATCACGTGGATAGATGCATGAATTTGAGCGCAACTTTGCCGTAATTTTTTTTCGTTTCTTTGTTATTTATATTCCACGATTCTTCTTTTGCTATCAAAGTTGTCCTATAAATTTCATTATAAGATTATTAAGCAGTATCTATATTGTTGTTTTAGCGTTAGTTGATAATATTTCAGTTCATCGAATATGAGAGCAGTAATCTCTTTTCTTTATAATTTTCGACCTTTCAGACTGATCGTTTTTGCGACAATATTTTTCTTTGATTTTATTCGACATGATATTGGTGATATTTGAGTGATAATTAGTGTATTTTGGAAAATAATGTGTATGTGTAGATATGTAGGATATGGAATAAATATTTTCCTTTTCTGAAAATTTTATTCCTTCATCCCCTGTCCGCAATATAAATAAGAAAAAAAAAACGTTCCGGCGATTTACTTCTTGAATTAGATCTTTGCTAGTCCATTTCTCTCATAAATAAGAAACTTCACAGATCTGAAATGGTTATATTTTCAACTAGTTTATTAATGACAGCGATTAATGGTTGAAATATTTTAACGCGTGAGCGGAGCGAGCGCGTTAATGTTTAAGACCATTAATCGCTGAATTAATAAACTAGTTGATTACAAGATTTTTCAGTCGACCTCATCACGAATTGAATATGAATTTTGGATCGAAATAAATTTTTATTTCGCATAATAGACAAATTTGACATAATGTTCATTTCGATATACAGGGTGAGTCTTTGACTTGTACATATATTTTAACTGAAGATTCCTCTCATCAAACGAAACACTTTTTTCCTATACCATTTTTCAAAATTCGGTTTGGTTTCGAAGATACAGGGTGTCGAAAATCCACGAAAAAAACACTTTATTGTCCATATCTTCATAACCGTTATTTCGAATGAACTGAATTTTGATTGATTGGTTACTCTATTCATTGTGCATATTTCTCAATCGAAACTTATTCAATATCTCTCCTGGTATAAAAGTTACAGGGTAGTCGACTCATCAATACACGCAAAAACACCATAAAACCACTTCAAAAAGATAAACGGTTCATAGTTTCGAAAGAATCAATCATTTAAGAAACTAAAAGTATTCTTATGTTTTTTCAATAAAACGCGTCGTTTTCGAGTTATTTCCAATTTTACGCGATAAAATTTGACGAAAAACTCAAAAATCATAAGAAAAATCTAGATGCAACCCTGGAATTATAATATCACCGAATCGAAGATGTATTAATATTCTGTAATCGAATTCAAAATTAACAATGTTGTCAGAATGTTTTGTATAATTTTCATTTGGAAAGACGGACCTAATAAGTACTAAAATCTCTATGATGGATCTCTACATCGAACGCTTTCGATGTAGAGATGTGTGATAATGAAATTCCACAAATTTGGTAGATAAAATTGAATAGGTTGTAGCTGCCGACTCAGCTAATTGATTTTAATATATCATATTTTCATGTACGTATAAAATTGAGTTCTGAAGAGCAGGAAATTTCTCAAAGATCCTGATTGAAGTTCACAACCGAGTTTTTTTTCGAAATTATACGTCCAGTTTATGAAAATTCATTCGTTTGTCCATCCTTCGAGAAAATATTGAAAATAAATGTTAGTGAAATAAAAAACTCAGGTATATGAATCATGAATATCGATACAAACCTGCACGTATTAAATTAAAAGTAACGGAAAATAAAATATTACTTTTATACTTAATTAATCAGTTGCGGTGTTCCTATCTGAACAATGTCCTCTGCCATAATTCGCAAAAATCCTAACTGGGACAATGAAACAAGAACCAACTAGGCTGAAATTTTCAGCCATTTTACACAAAACAACACTAGTAAGTAATAATGCACTCCAAATCAGCCTGCAGATATTTCCTCAAAACTTCCACGAAAAAAAGCGTTATCTAAAGTTCGTGCCCAAATTACACGTTGAAAATCGGGTCGTGTAATAAATACATCACCCAAATTAATCGTCATTTAGCTGACCGAATCAGTTTTCATACCGAAATAAATTACGCGGGAAATGATGACTTCTGCGAAGCCACAGAGAATCACGAATAGGCGCTTTACGCGTGCGTCGTATATTTTTCCGCGGGAAGAAGGGATATGTCATTATGTATCTATGGTTACCTCATTTGGGATTTCACTTTATGCTGCCGATTAACCAATCACAATACATATTTCATATCGCACATGCGCAATAGTTCTCCGGAAGTTTGGCAGAACCACAGCCTTCTCTGTAGCTGTGGCTTCTGTTAGTTCTGTTGTGGCAGAACGCTTTCAAGGATTAAGTGCTATGGCATCCTACTGAGTTTATGTTGAGAGTAGTAAAATGTCACAACACACTAGATCATGAATTTATTTGTGCACACGCCAATAAATTATATGCTGTTTCCAAATGATGTCTGATCATATTCATAAGTGAAAATAATATTAATTCACTATTTATACCAGAAAGTTAGTCATGCTCTATCCCTATACTACATGAACATTTAAGAAATAAAACTGCTGTAAATCATTCGAAATGTTGAATAGGCAAAAAACAATTTTTCATAAGTTACTAGTTTCAATAGTTACCATATAAATGCTGATTTTGTTATGATAAAGTGATACTCACCTTACTAGTTTTCTTACAGGAATTAAAAAACGCACTGAATTAGGGACATTTTAATATCAAATTTAATTAATTTCAATAATTCTATCATGAATCTCAGGTAGTAATTCTTATATCTAATGTAATAACAATTAGGTATCCAGAAAGGGAGAGAAAAGGAGCTTCAGTCTATTGACGATCATCTTCCAAAACCCAAGTAATGTTGGATTGCACAGAGCACATATTTCCCAAGTTTGTGCTTCTTCAAATCCCAATGAATGATTTTATTTAAAAAATCCATATGTGTACATATGGATCATATTCCATGATTGTATGGCTGGATTGGCCTCTTTGGTATTTTTTAGGTCTAAGCAGGTTGGATGAACTTTTCAATCTTTTCTATCCACACAGTACACCAAGAAGGTATTATGCAATGTAGAGGATTTTTGCTTTTGCGGTATTTCATAGTTTATTTCTTCAAGCTACTTCAATTATCTTCAGTTTGATCGTATTGAAATTTCACAGCAACTAACATAATATGCATTTCATTAAAGCCTTCAATTTACTCAAAGATTCTAGATACCTCTTTGTTTTTACAGATATTAATCTGAAACGATTACATCTATTTCTTTGGGCATCCTGAAGTAATACACAGTGCCCGTTTCACAATACTGAAAAGGAAACTGTTATTTGCCATATAAAAATTTCAATATTTGATTACTTTACCGTCTGTCAGATCTTTTGACTTGTGTATTCAGCTCATTTTCTTCGATATTGATAGGTACACTAATTATCATTCAATGAATCAATCTCTGAATAAATTGACAACAGCGTTATCTCGTCCTCTAAAATATGTTTTGATACACCGTGTTTATTCCATCAGTTCCGGCAGTAATACATCATAATTCCGAGCTATTTCACAACTCAAATTAATATGATAATGCATAATGCAATTAATGCCTCACATACATTCTTATAACCCATTCTCTCGTTAGAGAAATTCTAATTTTTTCTAACCTCTAATTAGTTTCGACCAGAGATATCTCACGTCAAAGAGCAACCTCACGTCATAAGTTATGCAACAGAACTACCACAGATGATATGTGAAGTAGAAGAACTGAATAGAGGAAATGGTAATTTGAGAATTTTGAGATGGGTCGATTCCCCATGTAAAGGAAGGTGATCTATGGTGGAATTCATAGATATGTATTTATTTAGTAATGTCAGTAATGTTATCCGAAAAATTCCTTAGAATCAGAAATATTGGTAAACCTGGCAACGTACACGTCAAAGTTCTGTGAATTTTCTCAGAACATTTTATCGTTGGTATTTCTATGATTTTATTAACATTGTTTTGAAGGTTATAGCTTGATCAAACTCATTAATTGAATTGAAAATCACTATTTACAGGATATTTATGGGGATATGGAGAAAAATATGAACAAGTTATTAGTGTTTACAAACTAATCTTCAGGAAAATCGAAGAAGGAACTTAATTCGATAGAAGAAATTGGCTTTTCAATTGTAGAAGTAACCCTTCTAAACTAACTGTTTTTGATAAGAAATATCGTGTTTTTAACATTCTTATTCGAATAAGGTTAGTACTTGAGTATTTCCTAAATGTATCAACTCAATTTCAATCGAGAAATATGCTTTGCATCAATTCCAGAAGAGCTTTTCAGGAACGTACTGAGCCCAATTTTTTTTTTCAAATGGCTATATCTCTTTAACCGAGCCGAATTCGAAAAAATGGAAAATGAAAAAAAGGTTTCATTTGACCTCAAGAATCTTCAGTTAAAATATATGTACAAGTCAAAGACTCACCCTGTATTAATATTTATGCTCCCTATGGAACAATTCGAAAAATTTATAGAGGGAATATTGGACATGTTGTGACATTCTGAATAGTTTACATTTAGTTTTCATTTATACCATAACCTATGATATCCCATAAGGAACGTGTGGAGAAAGTGGAGGTTGAAGTATTATCTACTTTGCAACTTGTATCACCTGAAATTTCCTCTGCAGTCTCTATTTTATTCTGAATGGAGTTGTCAATATACCCTTCTGTGACAGAAGTTGATTTCCAACCAAGCTCGATAGTGCTCTGACTGAATATTTTATGTTCGGTTGCCATGACAATCATGCATTGATAAGAAAATAAATCATGCATTGAAATGGGTCATTAATTGACCAATCCAACAAAACAGCTGATCACCTTTTTTCAAGATGGCTGCTGGAAGAAACAAATAACAAAGATTTCTGAAATAGTGTTTCTCTATTATAACTACTATTTTACATGGCATAATTGAAGACATTGAAGTTGAAAATTGAGAAACCAACAGAAACCTCCCTGAAAAACGTACCTCGTAACTGAATATCCTCGGTTTGTTATTTGTTTCTTCCAGCAGCCATTTTGAAAAAGCTGATCGTGACAGATCGTTGGATTGGTCTATGGATGATTTCGAGTGCGTTAAAATCATAGAACTTATAGTACATGCTAGGAGCATAGAATTCTATGCTCCTAGGTACATGGAATGTTATTAGCCTTGCTGCTCAGCTTAAAATAATTGATAAACATCTCAAGTTGGAGGAATACCGAAATTTCCATGTTCCCATGGATACAACTTGTCATACAGAAATACTATGAATTTAATCGTCAAGATCCGATTCACTTGGCATTTCGGCAAACATTTCTGTGTTTCTGATCGGTGTGACAGGTCGTATCCATGGGAACATGGAAATTTGGAGATTCTTTCAACTTGAGATGTTTATACACTTTTTGTACTATAAGTTCTATGGTTAAAATGAGCTCTTATTCTATGGTCGACGGAAAAGTAGATTTTTGAGGTTAGTGCATTTTTGACAGAATGAAGACATGTGTCATCTCACTCAAAATATATCATTACCTATTTCACACAAAAATAGCGTCCCGACCGGGAAATATTGCGAATCATTCAGAAACGTACTAGGCCAAATATTACAAAGAAGAGTGCCGATTTGATCTACACCAGTGTTTTCATGCATCTATGGGCTTTTTCCTTAAAAATATCCCGTCAAGCTAAATAAAATTCTTAAAGATTTATTGGATTTAATGGAACCATTCCTACAATTCTGTACAACATGCTGCAGATATTATAAAATATAGATCAACCACATTTTTTTAGAGGTATCCCCAGTATGTCCTAACTTCTTCGAGTAAGCAGAACGGAAAAAAATCAACATTTAACGTTTCTTTCCGCTCGGATGTTTAGTTTTCAAATGAGAAATCAGGATCGACTTACTGTTGGTCACGAACTCGCACCAATAGCACTGCCTTGTGGTTAGATGCACGTTTTTGATGTGCACCTTCAAGGAGTACCTCCTGCCCGTCGTGTGGTCGCACAGATGGCACTTGTGCGGCTTCTTGTCGGTATGGACGGTGTTCAGGTGCTTCTTGAGGTTCTCGTTCAGACTGAAAGACGTGTCGCAAATGTTGCACTTGTGAAGCCTCAATCCCAGATGGACGTACTTGATGTGCTCCTTCAGGATGTTACTCCTGCTAGTCGCGTAATCGCAGAGGTGGCATCCGTGGTACCTGTTGTTCTTATGAACGGCACTCACGTGACGTTTTAGGTTGGCTTTGGAGCCCGTCGAAAATTTGCAATAGAGGCATTTGTGTCGCTTGGAATGGACGGAACGTATGTGTTTTCTGAGTTTCTCGATCGGGGACATCTGGACGCCGCATTCGCATTCGTATCTTTTCGGTTCGGGACGAACGGTTCGGATCGGTGCAGCCGCTTCCGATGGGTCGTAATCACATAAGTAGCCACCGAGTTGATCGCTATCGTCGATTTTAGGGTTGGTACGTCTGGGCGGGATGTCGATAAGCTCGTTTTTGTCTATGAATTCTTGTTTGTCGTAAACTTCGAACTCGTCCGTGAATTGTTCGACTATCTCCAATTTTGCTTCTCTGGCGGTTTCGAAATCTTGGCTATCCAGATTTTGAGTACTAAATTAACAGAGATGCACGATAATAAGTACGAAGATTCAGTTAAACTAGAGCACTATAAAGATAGGTATGCTAGATAGACCTGGCTCTATGGTTGATTGAGTCCAACCATAGACTCGAAAATTACAGACTCGCAACATTTTCATCGCCATCTATCGGGGTGATACAGCAACATAAACAATGAATTATCATGAATTTGACTATTAGATGCCGCGGCATTATTCTAACACCACGGACCTAACCTATTTCCAATGTTTTTCATGTGAGCATGCCGAAAAAAGTTATCACAAGATCCCTCATTCCGAAAATATGCTCAATAGATTACAGATTTCATTTCATTCGAAGGGATCTGTAATTTTCGAGTCTATGGTTGGACCCGAAATGGCGGTTCCCCTTTATAGAGTCTTAAGCCGGACTCCCACTACTCGTGTATTTGGCAAATATTTGCCACTTGCCTATATTTGGCATGTAGTGGGAGTGGTTCACTCGGCCAATACTTGTCAATCTTGTCATTCAAATTCGAAACTTCATCTACTTGCCAAGTACGCAAATAATTGCGTACTTGCCGAATACACGAGTAGTGGGAGTTCGGCTTTAGCTAAACTTGAGTCGAGACAAATATACATAGAGAAACATCGCAGTTGAACGATTTGAAGCTGATTTTAGTTGTAGTTCCTTCACCCGTTCAAGGGGGCAAGTGTGTAACAGAGAATCGAAAATTTTTACCCTCCCATCTGGCGGTCAGTAGCTGAACTATAAAGCACTATTTCCTGAGCCGAATGCGATGACGATCAGGAACAGAGTATGGAAATGTGGGATACTCAGTATTTCATCATGCAATAAAACGACAATCAATTTTGCCTATGATTCATAGAACTAGAGGAAAATAAATATACTACAGATTTCTGTGAATGAATAGCTAAAACATTATAGTTCCTTTAGTAGCAACTATATGTGCCGCCACTGAAATGTTGGCATCAAATCGTTCAAGGGCGATGTACCTCTATACTCCATTCACTTTTATGAAGTACATATACCGGTTGGCTATGGAATTCTGACACATTTCACCGTGTATATTTTGAAAATGTTGGCTTGTAAACATTCTTCTGTGAGTTGAACAAGCAAGGTTGCCATTTCCACATATATGTCGTAGTAATTAGGTATTCAACAAAATGTTCATTTACTTCGAGAAAATAATGAATTTAAGAAAATTATCAGGGTCACTTTTAGAATGCGCAGATTTCAATTCTAAATAGCACTTCCTGATACTTTGCCTCTGCTTTTTCGAAACTACCTTCGGCATTCTTAGTTTCCAGGATTGATAATTAATAATCAAAAATAAACGTCGCCAACCGATTTTTTCAGGTAAAAAAACTTGATAAACCTAAAACTTGGCCAACCGCGATACTTTATGAAAGTGAATGGTGTATATCTGTCTTGACCCAATGGTCAAGAGGAAATAACTTACTCGTCCCCAAAATCGAGATGTTCTTTTTTCGCAGCTTCAAAATCCATCTTTGGGGGATTCCGATCTGTAAAATTTTATTAATTGAGTAATACGTTCTGAAGTTTTCTCAAGGTAAGTGGTAGTAACGAGCGGATCCAGAGTTTTGGGAAAAAGCAGATGTTGGATCATTTTGAAAATTGGGTTTCTCCAATAATCGGAGAAAAGTGGAACATCCCTGTATATTATTCATATTTCGCGTTGCTATTGATTTCCGATCATTTTTGTTTAATACTTTCCTTTATATTTAAAGCCTATTGAAGAAATGAATTCATTGGCGTTTATCGAAGGTCATTTTCGAAAAATCGCAGTGCCTTTCGGAACACCTGTAGAGGGATCCTTTAAACGGCTGAAGACTTGAAAACTGTTCAGGAATTCGATGAAAAAAATTATACTACTTTTTGTTTGGGAAACCTCTGTACTTTTATTAAAAGTACGACTGAATATTATAATAATATACTCCATTCACTTTTATGAAATATACCGGTTGGCCATGGAATTCTGACACATTTCACCGCGTATATTTCGAAAATGTTAGGTTAGGGTCATTCCTCTGTCAGATACGCCCGCAACGTTGTCGCTTCTATATATAAATCGTAATAATTACGTATTTATCAAAATGTTCATTTACTTTGGGGAGAAAATGAATTTGAGAAAATATTATGAGAATTCAATAATTTCAAAGACCTGGCGAACTTTTTCTCTGTTAATACTGAAAATATTTCACGTATATAAAAATGGTTGGAAGATTCAGTTATGCTAGTTTCTTCCACGGAAATCAAGAAACGAGTGTTGAAATTTTACTGAAAAAGAATAGTCCTCTACATGGTGTTAGTTCATTCGAAAAAGGAATAAAAGTACTCGAATAACCCGACAGAAAAACTTCTAAACGAATAGACGGACCTATGGAATTCCCCACTTTTCAAAATTCTCAAGAAATAAGCCTACCGAAGACATTCAAATACCTTTTTTTGCACAACTTGAAATAATCCAGTATGAAAATGTAGAAGTATGTACAAGAAACCTGTGTCATAGTTAAACCTTAGAAGAACTAACTAGAGTAAATAGAAAATAGCTTTGACAATGCCGCTTGATTTTCACGAGTGCCAACCTGCGTCTGTTCTAGGGGAAAAAACTTGATTGATAAACCTAAATCATGGCCAACCTGCGTCAGTTTCAAGTGAAAGAACTTGATAAACCTAATCCAAAGAGTAGAGTATTTACTCTTTGCCTAAACCATGGCCAACCGAGATACTTTATAAAAGTGAATGGAGTATAGAAGAGAATTTCTATACAAAATCTAAATGAAATTTACTGAATGAAAATAAAAATACGTACAGCTGTAATGTTAAACCAATAACGAATATTGATAAAGAACAGCAAGTTATGTTAGCACAGCACAAAAATGGAAAGTTATTGAAACTTCTCAACTTACTGGATATGAAATCGATTTTTTCCAAGACTCGATTGAGGAATGTTTCTACATGTGGGAATTGTTTAAATTATTGTGACATATGTATAATTATAAGAACTAGTAGACAGACGACAGATGTTTTTTTATTTGAAAGACAGAAGGAGAATGTATTTTTTGAATAGTTGAATCGAGGAGATAAAAATAAACATCGATATCATGATAATAAAGACCATTGCGTATCTTTCTAAAATGTGCGTGAAAAAGTCCTTTAAAATTCTTGGCTTCACGTCAGTATTTTTATTGCCTATTTTATCTATATTTCAGAAACTATCCGTCAGATTTACTTGGAATTTTGCATAAACCTTAAGGTCATTTTCAAACCGATTTTTTTTTATTGTAGGGTGAATGAATACAGGGTGTATTTTAAGGTGAGGCTTTTCTTTTGGCAGGTGATAGAACTCATCAAAATAAAGTCATTTTACCGAAAGTTTCTCATAAGAAATGTTCAGTTTAAAAAAATTTTGGGCATCAATACCTTAATACCACTCTGGCGTGCATCTCTGTTCATCATACCAGGTTTATGAACATCCGCGAAGTTGGGTGATTTCCTAGCGGAAATCTTGTTCTGAACAACTATTACATTTTGTGTTAATTCACCATTAATTGAAAGCATATCAACAAATTCATTCGGGGCTATTCACTAAGCGAAGTTGTTATGGATAACGACGATTTGCAGTTGCTATCCATAACAGTGGCGTATCCAGGATTTCAGTTCGGGGGGGGCCCGGATTTCCCATATGAGGAAAATTGAATTTTAATACTATCCTATTTTTGCAATTTCGTTCCTGTGATTATATGGTTCGGGGGGGGCCCGGCCCCCCCTGAATACGCCACTGATCCATAACAACTTTGCTTAGTGAATAGCCCCCATTATCTGAATAAACGTGCAGACTCGGACTGGGGAATTTTCAGATTCATCTAGAAACTAGAAAATATTCTCGTTTCGTTTTCTCGAAACTGGGACATAATTTATATCAAAAATTTTTGGTAAAATGACTTATTTTGATGAGTTCTACCATCTGTCAATAGAAAAGACTCACCTTCAAATACACCCTGTAAATTGCTTAATGTTACGAGTACCTTCTCATAAAAGTACTAAAAGTTTTTTGAAATTGGAATTGGAGAAATTACAAAGCCTGAGAATTAACTTATCAAAACTTTTATTTACATTTTGAAATTTTCAACAAAATGTCTATCTCTTTAATGCTTTTTCCACTCTCTTCATCTTCTTTTTCTTGCTTCCTCCTAACTTTTTCTTGAACTGTTTGTTTTTCTTCTTGACATTTTTAATTTTCTTTCTCACCACCTCCATGAATTCCCTCCTCTCTTGTTCGAATTGCCCTTCGGCTCTTTTTTGTGTAGCTATTCGCTTCACAAAGTCTAAACCCTCTGAGAAAAGATAAAATTAGCCATGAATTTTTGATTACTGAAGCTGATTCAAAATTGTGAAAACGAAAAAAGTACAGAATTGGTTTACCTTGGAATCTGAAATCATTTTCCTGGAAAAAGAGAGGCTCTGTCCACAACTTTTTCGGTTTTGTTGGAGGTTGTGGACGTTTTTCTTCCTGTAACTTTTCAATCTCCTCTTCATCGTCGGATGATTCGTATCTGAAAGGATTCTTCACGTTTTCGCTCTGAAAAGGTGTTATCATTGTCTCTTCATCTTCACATTTGTCTTCTGAAAAGAAAGATTTCAAGACTTATATTCCAGTTAACAGAACCATTTCAAATTCGACACTTAAAATTCATATACTTAGCAGAGACTTTCTCTGTACTTAGATCGACAAATAAATATGTCTCACCCCTTTTGTTGCTGTCACCGCCAAACATTTCAGTTAAACTAAAACCACCACTGTTTCCCAAAGTTGTCTTCAAATCAGCATTTATCTTATAAAATGTTTCTTGCGATACTTCAGGGGCCGGTTTCTCATCAGCTTTCTTCTCTTTCTTTTTTGTCTCTTTCTTTTCCAATTCCTTTTTTTCATATTTAATATGTTCGGGATTTGTTGGATCATACCTTATATACCTCTTTCTTTTCCTACAATAAGGAAAATTATTATTATTTATTTTTTGAAACACTTGAATTATTTGAGCGGCTTGGACTCACTGGTTTGAATCTGATTTTCGAACTGGTACTTCATCTTCTTCACCCTCGAATCTGTGATCAAGAGCAAATCTGTCGTCACTTTTAATCTGACAGAAAGAAGTGTTAAATTGCGTAACACGATTTTCGATTACTTACCCTTCTCTCGATATTTTTTCCAATATCAATGTCGTCCTCTTCTGAATCTGACTGGAATAGATGAACCTTCTGAAATTTACTTTTACTTGGTTTCATATGGAAAGGTGAGCCCATTGTGTGAGTTACAAATAATAACAGACGAAAATAGAAGAAATCAACAGGTCTATATCTCGAAAAGATTAGGATTATTAAATTATATTTCAACACACTGGTGAATTGAACAGAAATAAATGGCTAATGGTCGCTTGAAGATACTAACAGTGAGAATGGCCTTTATCTATTCGCATTCCTGTCAGAACTGGCTTCTACTACCTGCTTCAGTGCTTCTTCACCATTATTGGTCTGTGGTAGCACGTGTACCGTGTACCTAACTCTGTTGCGCATGCGCATTAGGCCGAACATGATGTCAGCAGGTTGCTTTACAGAAGTGGACTTGTCCCAAATCAACTTTGGCCAGCAGTTCTTACTTCAACAGGCAGGATCAATAGACCAATCCAACAAAACAGCTGATCACCTTTTTTCAAGATGGCTGCTGGAACAAACAAATAACAAACATTTCTGAAATAGTGTTTCTCTATTATATCTATCATTTTACATGGCATAATTGAAGACATTGAAGTTCAAAATTGAGAAACCAACAGAAACTACCCTGAAACACGTACCTCGTAACTGAATATCCTCGGTTTGATATTTGTTTATTTCAGCAACCATTTTGAAAAAGCTGATCGTGACAGATCGTTGGATTGGTCTATACTAAAAAATCTCATGGTCAATTCACAATGAACGTAAAACGTAACAAAGACGTAAATAGCACCTAAACATAATCCGTCCATAAACGTAATGAAATATGTAATAGCATTGTTTAAGGAGAAGGAATCTGCGGACTCAAGCTCGAAAAGAAAACTACCCTCAACCTCAGTCTGAACATTCAGGGAGGCTCGTGAGATGTTTTTATTTATATCATCTTAAAATTTCCATACTCTTCAGGCAATTCAACCTACGACCTCTCTCAGCAAAGTGAACAACTTCAAAGCTGTTTTTGGTGTTAAAATTATGGTGAAACAGAACGGAATTTTCATCGAAAACCTCCCGGAGATCTAAATTTTCGTAATTCGGGGATGTGACCTCTTTAGAAATCAAGGGAAGAAAAATAGTAACCGCCAAGTATTCATCAAATTTTTTCGCATACGTGAATTGGTCAAATTACAAAGCCTGAGAATTAACTTAACAAAACATTTATTTACAATTTGAAATTTTCAACAATATCTCTATCTCTTTAATGCTTTTTCCACTCTCTTCATCTTCTTTTTCTTGCTTCCTCCTAACTTTTTCTTGAACTGTTTGTTTTTCTTCTGGACATTTCTAATTTTCTTCCTCACTACCTGCATGAATTCC
Organism: Adalia bipunctata; assembly: GCA_910592335.1. Lineage (NCBI taxonomy): Eukaryota > Metazoa > Arthropoda > Insecta > Coleoptera > Coccinellidae > Adalia > Adalia bipunctata. Next base: position 73,473,126 of record OU342949.1, on the reverse strand, counting down.
CTCCTCTCTCGTTCGAATTGCCCATCAGCTCTTTTTTGTGTAGCTATTCGCTTCACAAAGTCTAAACCCTCTGAGAAAAGATAAAATTAGCCATGAATTTTTGATTATTGAAGCTGATTCAAAATTGTGAAAACAAAAAAAGTACAGAATTGGTTTACCTTGAAATCTGAAATCATTTTCCTGGAAAAAGAGAGGCTCTGTCCACAACTTTTTCGGTTTTGTTGCAGGTTGTGGACGTTTTTCTTCCTGTAACTTTTCAATCTCCTCTTCATCGTCTGATGATTCGTATCTGAAAGGATTCTTCACGTTTTCGCTCTGAAAAGGTGTTATCGTTGTCTCTTCATCCTCACATTTCTCTTCTGAAAAGAAAGATTTCAAGACTTATATTCCAGTCAACAGAATCATTTCAAATTCGACACTAAACAAATTATACACTTTGATGTCTCACCCTTTTTATTACTGTTACTGCCAAACATTTCAGTTAAGCTGAAACCACCGCTGTTTCCCAAAATTGTCTTCAAATCAGCATTTATCTCATAAATTGTTTCTTGAGATACTTCAGGGGTCGGCTTTTCTTCAACTTTCTTCTCTTTCTTTTTTGTCTCTCTCTTTTCCAATTCCTGTTTTTCATATTTTTTATGTTCGGGATTTGTTGGATCATACCTTATATACTTATTTACTTTCCTACAATAAGGAAAATTGTTATTATTTAATTTTTGAAACACTTGAATTATTTGAGAGGCCTGGACTTACTGGTTTGATTCTGATTTTCGATCTGGTACTTCATCTTCTTCACCCTCGAATCTGTGATCAAGAGCAAATCTGTCGTCACTTTTAATCTGACAGAAAGAAGTGTTAAATTCGATATTCCATAACTCGATTTTTAATTTCTTACCCTTCTCTCAATATTTTTTCCAATATCAATGTCATCCTCTTCTGAATCTGACTGGAATAGATGAACCTTTTGGGATTTACTTTTAGTTTTTTTGTTATATCCTCCTTTTTCGTTAGTTTCATTATCGTCATCAGTAAATTTGATAATTTTACGCTGCGTAACAAATGTACTGAAAGCTTTTTTCTGTTGGTGATATGCCCTGATTTTTTCCTGAACTGCCTTCTTTCTTCGTGCTTCCGCCTCGGCTTGACGATCATCTAATTTTTTATCTTCTGATTTGTTTGGAAAAATTGGTCCTTTCCCGAAATCCCCGATTTTTAAACGACCGTTCACAAATTTAGCCCCTCCAGTTGCTTTCTTTAATTGAAGAAACTCATTGACTGGTTCCTCCTCTTTAACATGAGATTTTGTGATTTTCGCTGGAATTTCGTCTTCTTCATCAGAAGAATCTGAAGAACTCGATACAGCTTTTTTTCTTTTGAGTTTTTGTTTTTCAACTGGCTTTTTTGAAGCAGGAACAATTGCTTCTTCAGAGGACTTTGATGAACTTGATTTTGCCTTATTTTGTTTAATATGCTGGTTTTCATTTACTTTTTTCACGTCAGAAGTTTCAGCCGCAATTTTATCTTTACTTGTGATAACACTTTCACTTGGTTCATTCTTAGACAAATTCGATTCTCTCTCCCTCTTCAATCTTTCCAAGAAGCTTTCTTTAGCTATCTGTAATTTTACATATTGTCCACACCATGGAGTATCGGCAAATGAGTGAAAACCTAGCAAAATAATGGAGATAGAGCACTTGGTACAGTAAATTGACAAATTTTATAATATCAACACATTAATTTACTCACATTTCTGAAGATTATTTTCGTTTGTCGTTAAATTCACGTATGCGAAAAAATTTGACGAATGCTTGGCGGTTACGATTTTTCTTTCCTTAATTTCTAAGGAGGTCACATCCCCGAACTCCGAAAATTTCGATCTGATTTCGGGCTCAGTCACGGTCTCCGGGAGGTTTTCGATGAAAATTCTGTTTTGTTTCATTTTGCACGTGGGATTATCCTAATTTCACATTCCCCAACACTGGAAATTTTCAAGTTTATTTGTCGAATTTTAACCTATATTTGTCGATGTTGACAAAACAACCACAGATTCTTGGTATACATTGAACTACCCACAGATCATTCGAAATCGCCGTGAACTAGCATCAACTAGGCAACACTGCAAGAGTTGGTTTTTCAAAGTATTTTCAAGTAGAATATCTGTGACCACGAAAATTCTATGACAGTTTGACAGATCTGTCACAAAAGTCTGCTTATGATAAGCCACAAACTGAAATATGGCAACGTCGTATCTTACTTATCGCGTCTTTATTTTAACGAAATAAATTTTTTAATTGCCTGACTTTGAGCCGAAAAACGTTAAGGTTGGTCTAAGCGATGAAGAGTTTTGAAAACTGGATTATAAATTAAAACAACAAGATGTGCGATTTATTTTATGTGAAATAGCAGTGTAAAAAAAAACAATTTCAAAACAGATATTAACAAATATAAATACAACTGAATAAAAATATCCATCGAAAATAGATGGATACATTTCAAAAATAGAAAAAAACTGGTAAACAATTCAACAATGTTTGTGTATCGAGATTCTCAACAGATCTAACGGAAAGTATGAAAATTAAAGTGATTTACTCGTCTTCAGAATCGCTCATTATCCTGCGCGTTTTTTTCTTAACTGCGGTTTTCTTATCTTCAGAATCCGCAACTTTCGATTTCTTCTCTTTAGGTTCACTATCTGATTCTTCTCCTCCTCCTTCCTCATTTCGACCGAAACCGTATTTCGCTTTCAGTCTTTCCCTGATCATCAGTCCTCTGATCAATTTTTTCCAGTTGCCGTACACTCTCTTCTCGTACTTTTCTTGATCTTTCCTCTCTTGTTCTTCTTGCTCCTGTTGAGATAAATTTTCAGTATTTCACTGAGGACAATTTTTTGAAATTCCGGAAAAAGTTACACACCGAGCAGGGATCGAACCTGCGTCTTTCTGCTTTCCGGGCGGGTACTCTACCTCTTATAGCTACCGATGTGTACGATACTTTTCCCGGAATGGCTGTGAAATCCACTCGAAAATGTACTTACGATGTTCCACGCGGCCACCAGTTCGTCTTCGAACTCCTCGCAAACGACGAATCCGTCGTATACGGGGTGGCTCCAGCCGCCGTGAAAATCGAAGCCGACGATGGCGGTGGCGCAGTCTATGTTCAATCTTCTGGCCGTCTTGTTCAGACCCGGCACTGAAAACGAGAAAGAATGAAGTCGTGGCGGTGAATACTCTCCTTCGATCGCTCGGTCTCGAGCATCAACTTACGCCTGAGATGAACGCACTTCTTGGGCAGCATGCACTCTTTGAAGAGATCCACGTTGCCGAAAGCGTTACGAGGGACGTTGCCGTTTTCCGCGGTGGGCGGATCGTAGTCCTCCACCTGCCACGGACCGAATATCTCCAGGTTCTGGTCCGTTATCATCGTGTTCGATAACTGAAAGGAGCGATAATCGAAGTTAGGGCGTTTTTAGCTCGCATCGAAATTCGTCGTGATTTTCTGAAGGCCCTTTCGGGTTTTTTCGTCGGAATCGACGTGAAAAACGTACGACGTGGCTTCGATGACAGTTCCTGAAAATTTCATCCTTCTAACGTTGAAGGGCGAGTAGCTATGTCCATCTTTTTGATCGTCCCAAATTGAGAAAATTTGTCTGAAATAACTGCGGAAGCCCATTAAAATTCTGAGGGGAATCGAAAATGTGATTTTTCGGACAAACCTCTATGATCACTATAACTAACCTCAAAGCAACTGTCAACTAAGGCAATCCAACGACCTGTCAAATATTTTTGGGGTTAGCTCTGGTGGTCAGACAATGTGAATTTAGCTTAGTTGATGTCGATATTAAAAAACGTTTTTCTGTCCGAAAACTTGTTTTATGTGGACATTTTCTTTATATTTCTAGCCAATCTCACTCCCAGGATTATCAAACCAATGAAAATTATCAAAATTGAGTGCAAGTCGTTCGAATTGAGAGAATTTTCTCAAATATTTTGGAACACCCAGTGACTTACCAGGAAATGAAGGGAAATTTGGTCAACAATCATCAAGACTTGACAAAACCGAAGATAAGAATCAAAGTGAACCTTTCTTCGTATAAATAGAAATGAGCATATTCAGTTCATGGTATATCATGAAAATGTTAAAAAAGTTTTACATAAAACATGAACTGAATGCTGCATATTTCGGTATCCACGAAGAAATGTTCACTTTGATTTTGTCAATTCTTGATGAATCCTGACCAAATTTACCTTCGTTTCCTGGTTAGACACTCGATATGGGGAAAATACATCAAGTTACCAAAATGTTCAAGAAAATCTTCTTAATTTGAACGACTTGGCATACATTTACGGCTTTTTATTGATAAAAACGCACTGATTTTGATAATAATACATATAATACTGGTTCGATATTCCTGAGAGTAAAATTGACTTAGAATATCGGAAAAATGTCACCCTGAAACGATTTTCCAAGCAAATAAACGTTTTCAATATCTACATGAACAAAGTTGAATTCCCATTGTTTGACCTCCAGCACTAACCTCAAAGCAACTGTCAGCTGTCAATCAATTAGATTGTTCAATGAACTGCCAGAAACTATCAAAAGGATCAATTCTTTAAAGATTTTCAAAAGAGAAGTAAAAAATTTGCTTGTAAACCTTGAGCCCTACTCTATGCAAGAGTATAGATCAGTGGCGGCTGGTGAGGGAGGGCGGCGGGGCGCCGCCCTCCCTAGAAAAATGACGAAAATAGAAAAACAATCAATTTCTATATTACCTATTCGTGGTTTTCTCCTCGAACAGGATATGATTAAATTTAAAAATTTTTACCTAGCCGTAGCGACCCCCGTATTTCACAATTAAGAGCGTAAAGCCAAAGACGAACTTACGTTCGGAATATGCTGGTCTGCGGTGCTGGGCTGAATCTCGAACGCCCGAGCGATATAGCAGGTTGCCATGGCAACGGGACGCGTCTCCAGTGAGAACCACGCGCGGTTCTCAGTGACCATTCGAGCCGTTGCGCTGTGTTTCGGGCGTAGAAAGATGAGCCCTTCGAAGGAATAAATGGAGTCTAATGGAGAGATTTTGAAGGTGCCAATTGTTCCGTGTGGTAAATTCGCGTTGAGGATTTAAGGACTGACAATGAGGGGGTGTTTTCTAACGAAATTCTACTTAATTTATTTGAGTTTGCGAGAGAAATCGGCGACATTATTATATTTCAAATTTAGGATTGTTTTGCTTTTAAACATCATCTCTATGGTGATATTTTCTGCAATGCAATTCATATGGTTCATAAGCCCTGAATTTGGAATTATCGATATTTTACTCGCGGCCAGAAATAACACAAGAAAACGGGAACTTGACCGTTATCTTAGGTACTTTAAATTTGATAGTGTCGTACGGTTTGGATTCAACGTTTTGTGGAATATATAAAGTTTTGTTTTGATACCAATGACAGCCGCAGAAACTGAAATAGGCTTCTCTACTTTGAAATTGATCAAGTCGTTTCTAAATACGATGTCGGAAGAAAGACTGACGGCGCTCGCAATGTTGTCCATCGAACAAAATTTAGTTAAAGCCATTCCTGAATTCAACGAAAAGGTTAACGCAGATAAATTGCGACAAAACTCAAAGGATTGACTTTTATTTTCAGAAATAGAATATTGTTAAGTACCTACCTATTCAAAATCTATATACTTTTTTCAAGAGCGGATATAGCTATTTTTCCATTAAATTCGGTGCAAAACATTTAATCACTTCAAATAAACTATGAAACGCATTTTTTTCAGCACGAGGCTTTCGATTCTCATAGGGGGTATATCCCCCATTTCCCCCCCCCCCCCCCGTAAATCCGTCCTTTTTTATCTTGAATCAACGCCCCCCTGAACAAAATTATCACCAGCCGCCACTGGTATAGATGTAGATTGAAATAGTAATTTATCTTTCTTTTATAACACTATTCCATTTAATTTACTGTATATGTAATTTATTGTGTGTACAGATTTCTTTCCTTGGAGAATAAAGACTGTTTATTATTATTATTTATCAAAACAATGATACCGACTCAAAGATGTGAATCCTCTGAAGAAAATCCTTTTACTCGCTGCATTTAGGGCAATTGACCCACGTCCTCCGGCCTTTGTTGAATAATAATTATCGATTTCAGGGTCTGCTATAAATAAATAAACGGAAAAAAATCTAACCTTATCGTACTTGGGTCTCGCCTTCACGATCTTGTAAGGTTGCTCCTTCCGTTTGACGACTTTGGCCTGCTTCAACCAGATGTCCCTGGAATGACAGATGAACACGCAGTCTCTCGAATACACCGGCTCGTTTCTCACGAAACCCAAGGGGGCGGCGTTGGGCGGATACAGGGCCTCGAATTTCAACAGATGCCTCTCGAGCGCGTACAGCGGATGGTTTTTGTACCTGAAACGTAACCTGAAAATTCGAACACCCTGAAGATTCTCCGAAAACTCACTCTGATATCGTCGTTGGCAGCGGTTTCTCCTGTTGTTGTCTGTCCAATTCGTCGTCTTCTTCTCTGTCTCTGGCGTTTTTGGGACCCAAGAAAGGTTTCAAGGATTCCTCCCACCACGCAGCTTCTATCCTCAATTTTCTGGTTACCGTGTTGAAATTCTGGCAGTATCTCCTGGTGATGTCCTTCACGTGGCTCAGATTGTTCCACGCTAAAACGTACGAAACGGGGTGAGAGGCTCGAGACTAAAAGAAAAGCGACAAAAGTTTCAGAAATTCCGTTTGCAGCAAATTTATAACAATCAAATCAGCGTCCTTAACATGAAAAGGTGCAAAGCTGTAAATGAAAATCCAATACCTGCAAGATTACCGAAATTTTCGAAAAAAAATAATGAATAACTCACATAAAGTTCGTTAACGCAATGCGCCTGCCCATAAACGACATCCACGCTAATCCACTTCTCCTCCATCTCGAGGAAAACCTCCAACCACACGTCGTTACCCCTCTTCTTTTTTTCTTTCACAGCTGGTTCTTCTTTCTTCACCACCACTTCTTCTTCCGTGTACTCGCTGTCGCTTGATATCACTTTTCTGCTGTTTTTATCCTTCGGCTTTTCCTTCTTTTTCCTTATTTTCTTCACTACTTCTTTCGTCTGTACCCTTTTCTTAACCTTGGAGAAAATACAACTTTCTTTATCTTCTTTTTTTTTAATCTACTTCAAAGCTAACCTTCAGTTTTGGATAGAATTCATCGTCGCTGTCTTGATATTTTTTTCTTATCGGTTCCGGAGCGTAATCGCTGTCTTCGCTTTCAGATTCACGCGTTGGTTTTCGTTTCTTGACCATTTTGCTCCTGTCGATGTGTTTCTGTTCTTGTATTCTTCCTTTTATGAGATTCATTATGTCTTCTTTGATGTCCAAGGTCTTCTGTGGTGATTTCTTCTCGCTCTTTCGGCCTGAACGAAAAATTAGAGAAAAGAATAAGGATTTTTCTGGAAGGAACTAAAAGAAATATATTTGACCACTAGAAAAAAATAAAAAGGAAATAATTCTCTTGAAGAAACCGAGACAAAATGATTGACCAATGGAAGAAACTAAAAGAAAAATATGAATGAAACCGAAAAAAACTATCCTTTGAAACAACTGAGAGGAATTAATTAGCCAAAGAAGGAAACTAAAACTAGCACATTTAATTTCTGGAAGAAACTAAACGAAAAATTAATTAATTCTGATGAGAAATCGAGGAAAACATTCAACCTATAGAAAGTACTGAAATAGATATGATTAAACATATAAATACAACATTTCACAAATATCAATAATAAACAAAGCAAAAATGATACTGTTGGCAAAATTCTTACTTTTGGAAGATTTTGAATCCTTCAATTTTTGTAAATTAACTTTTTCTTTTCTATCCGAATCTTCTTTTTCCGATTTTTTTGGCGTGTCTTCCTCCGATCTCCTCTTTTTCTTTGGCGAAACGCCTTCGAAATCATCTTCAGAATTCGAGGTGTTCTCGACGTACGTAGGTTTTTTGACGCTTCTTCTGTGTTTTCTCGATTTGCAATCTTCATCTTCGTTGCTGGAACTCGATTTCAGATTCTTGAGATTCACTTTCGAGGATTCGGGTTTATTCGATACTCGATTATAGATTTCAGAGTAGAATTGTTCAAACTTATTGCCACTTATTTCCCTGAAATAAAGATCGATATTAACGGAAAAAGAGAGGCAATAAAAAATGTGCAGTATGGTACCATAAACAATGAGTAGATAGACCTTTTTATTGCTTACTTGGTCTTCTGCGGAGGCTCCTTGAATCCCTTGAAGTCATCAGAATCGTCCATGCCATCCAACTGAGGAACCCTTTTTCTTGTTTCTTTTGCTTTTGAGGTAGAAGATGAACTTTTTGAACGATGTTTACCCTGCTCTTCGTCTATCCTTTCCAAGCTTACCTTCAAGGTGCTGGCGCTTTTAGATCTAACATCCTGAGATTCCACAGAAGGGCTCTTCGACTTGGCCCTTGTAACTCTTTTAGATTCAGAACTTTTTTCTTCAGTTTTTTTTGATTTGCTCTTTTCTTCTGCTTTCTTTGATTTGCTTTTTTCTTCTTTTGTCGCAGCTTCCTCTTTGCTACTCTCTTTATTTCTCAGACTTTGTCTGCTTTTTGTTGTATTTTTAGTCTTTTCAGAATGATCATTCTTTTTATCACTCGATTTAATATCTTTGTTATTTGCTACTGAATCTTTTTGTGATCTTTTAACTTCCTTCCCATCATTTTTTTCAGTAGTTTTGCTAAGTTTGGAATCTTTCTTTTTTACTTCTTCTTCTTCATTCACTTTACTATCTTTTCGATCAATTTGCTTACTGCTCTTTTTCGTTTCTTTGAAATATTTACTGGATGATTCCTTTTCAGGTGCTTTATTATTTTCTTTCACTGAACTTTTTATCGATTTATCAATTTTGTCCTTTTTCATACTGTCTTCTGTTGTCTTTGCTTCTGATTTTTTCTTGGATGATTTCTCTTTTTCCTTTTTGATTGCTTGGGATGATTTAGTTTTTTCTTCATCCTTAATTTTCTTCTCTTGTTCTTTCGAACCAGAAGGGTTTCCCACAAAATGTAAATCGCTGTTGGGAGGCCTCAAAGATTCCACTTGAAGTGAAAGAACCAACCTACACTGTACTCCCAAAGATCTTAAGATAATGATAAATATCATGGCTAGCATTCCTTTACTGTAAGCCTCCTTATTTTCGATTTGGTCTTCTAATAAAGTTTCCAACGATTTATTCTCCGGAGTATTTTTTTCAGAAAGTTTTACGGTCTTTTTGTACCATTTTAAAATCTGTTCCAAATAATCCAAATCTAATCTTTTGGAAGGAAAGCTTTTTTCCGAAGGCATCAACGAGAGTCCCAGAGCCAACATATTTTGGTCGTTGAGGATATTATTCACGTAATTTCCATGCGCTATCCAACAAAGCAGATGGACTTTGTGAATAAGAAGCTGATTTTCCTTTCTTATTCTGTTCAAACGACGTTTAACAGCAGCAAGTAAATCAACGCCTGAAAGGAATTGATTCAATTTGAACAAAATGAAGAAAATCTTATTGAAAACATTGTCAGCTTCTCATTTGGAAAGTTTTTTTTGACTAAAACTATTGGAATACGAAGAAGACAAACTCCAAAAGCTACGTTTTTATTTGAGATTCATCAATCATATTGTTAAAAGAAATTGACCCTGACAAAAAGTGTCCGAACAATAATGTAGAAGCATTTACTGTAGAAAATAATTTTAGATAGATAGATAGATAGATAGATAGACATACCTTTCTTCCTCTTCATATTTGACGGCATTTCAACAGTTATCTGTAGCTCTGTATTAGGTATCAAAGATTCTTCGTTCTTAGGTTTCTCGTCGATTTCCTCCCAGTCTTCTTGTTCCGAATCAGAATACGGATCTTTTCCAACATTGCCGACCAAAGATGAAGCACTCTGTTCTCCATCCAACTCGTCTTTGGCGGTTTTAGATTCGCCTATAGCGAGCAAATCTTCGATATTGAGCGTCTCTTCCGATTTCTCTTCCTTTGTAACGTTTTCTTGTAGTTGTTTAGCTTGGTATTGTTCCACGCTTTTTTTTGCCTCCTCCATCTTCTTGGAGTAATCTTGCAACCTTTGAAAATTGAGTCTTGCGATTTCCTCTCCTTCTTTCCACGACTGATGATTTTCTTTCTCACTTTCGTCCGGTTCGTCATTAATGGATATTCGAGGTATAACGTTTTTTTGTTCAACATTTTCAGATACATTATCTTCATCCCCAGAAGAATCTGAATCTGAAAGCCTGGTAACTTTGATGTCTGAGAATATTTCTTTCTCGATTGCATCAAAAGGTACATCATCTTTGGATTTGTTGTTACTGTTGAAAAAAGAAGAATTTAAATCAATCTCACTGGCTGGTTTGAGGTAGTTTTCGATATCACTTTCACTGGATGAAGATGTGATTTTTCTTCTTTGTTTTTTAGGTGTTTTCGTAGATTTCGCTGTGAAATTTTCTTCATTATCACTGCTTTCTGAATTTGAATCAAGTCGATTAGTTTTTCTTTTCCGAGGTGTTTTCTTAGGTTTCTTCTGTACAAAGTCACTGTCACTGCTTTCAGACTCTGAATTATTCAAATTGCTTTTTCTTGGTGCCCTTGTAGGTCTAACTGGTTTGGAAGATTCTAATTCTAAAGGTGATAAAGGCTTTTTCATTGACCTTGTGGATCGTCGTTGCATCTTCTACAATAAAACAATGAATTCTTCGCAAATTTATAAATTGAAAATATAATTGTTTCGAATTCAAACTCCAACTTTCCTATCTCATTTTCTAGTCATAATACACAGTTGCGAATAATTGCGCAATAATGAGGAATTTTCATTCATGCACCAACAAGTTATGATTTTCTAAAGCTATTTCAAGAATTCCGTTTTGATACTTACAATTGAATTTCAAGAGATGCCGCCAAAAGTGAATGAAAATATTTTAGCGCGATTTTGTACGGTTTGAAATTTTTCACTTCAATTCTTCACCTGATATTTATAAACAATAACACTTTCATTGAAGAATATATGAAATATCTTTTTTGTTATTCTTCACTCTTCAGGAACCATAATAATTGTCCTTGAATCTTCAACGAAAAGGAAAGGAATAATTAGGTTAGTTTCTCATTCCCCAAAAACAGGGGCGTAACTAAGATTATTTCTGTATTCTGACTGTTTCGAGCTACTTATTTCATGCTAGGCATATTTTTTGTTCTAAATGTGCCGGGTATTCTGATTGAGCTTCCTGACCTAAAATAATTTCTTAGTTAATAATAAAACAACTGCGAAATGAACAACATAAAGAAGGAACCGGGCCTGGTTTTTTAGACTATTTTTGTTTGGCATTAAATTTGAGCACCGCTGCAATAGAACAGATTCTACGTTATAAATCGATTTTGTCAAGTAGAATTGGTATATCTAACTAGATGCAATAAGTTTAGTTATTATTATTTGCATTACGAATTTTAGAATGCGAATAAAATTTGAATTTACATAAACTCGCACTGCGTTTCAACTCATATTTGCAGTGGTTACAAATTTAAAGGGGGAATAAATTGTTAACAAAGGAAATAGAATGTTTTTTGATTCTGATTGTTAGGATATCGAAAGACAACTTATAAGGTCCTTGAGATGTTTAATCATAGCAACGACAGTGGACTGTGGATGAATTTGTATCCCTATTTCGTACTTGGGACCTCTGAAATCTCGTCAATAAAATTTTGACAACCTCCTGCATAATGCCGAGTTGTGTACACTCCAATCAGTAAGCGTCATCCCATCACGCATGCGCAATGAATGGGACGTTGTCACGTCGTACAAATTGGTGCAAATTCTGCAGATAATTGCATTGACTAGCAATGATAAATGGGGCAAATCGGCATAATTTTACTCATTAAATAATTCTGCTTAGGAAAAGGTAGTAAGGCTTCACGGCTGTATTTTATAGCGATGAATTGACCGAAAGCTTGCCTTGAACATATATTCGCGAAAAATAATTTCGAATTCACGAGTACGAGTCTCTTGAAATTTATCTGAATCAAATTCCACTGAATCAAATAAAACATTCTTTGCTGCAATAGTATTAGAATGCTGAATTTTCATGAAATTTCAACAGTTTATCAGGCCGGTACGCGGTATACATGTCCCCATATTTTGTTAAGGAAATTTCGGCCGGACATCTGACAACACCGTATTTTTATGAGACAACCCAGGGATCGCCATTTTCTAAGCGTCTGGTGATTGTTTGAGAAACGCTTTCGGGCTAGTGTTTTTAACAGGATAGTACCGTATATTTGGGCAAGTTGAGTTAAAATTACGAATTTGCACCGGCCGGCATGGGTGATTACCAAGTTACAAATGTGCAGCAGGATGCTATAGCAAGTGCTCAATTGGAAATGGGATCAAACCCGAACCTAGCTTTACGGCGGCCTTTTGACCCTTTGGCTCATGACTTGGAGGCTGGTTTCAGGTTGACGCGATTCGCAGATTTGAAAGGAAGAGGTTGTAAAGTTCCTCAAGAAGTTTTGAATAAGTTGGTAGAAGGGCTCCAGCAAGACTACAACACCGCAGCAGATCATGAACATGCCCACTTCATGCATATGGCCATTCCAAGAATTGGAATCGGCTTGGATTGTTCTGTGAGTATTAATTTTAGTTGATGAAATCCTTTGTTTACTCTTTCTTGACTGAAATGAAGAATCAACTAGATTCACTTGTTCATTAATCGTTACCTGCTCCAATAACAATGTTATCATTGAAAAATAAACAACGATTTAAGGTCACACCACTTCGCCATGGGGGACTGTGCTTGGTGCAAACTACAGATTTCTTCTATCCACTCGTGGACGATCCATACATGATGGGAAAAATAGCTTGTGCAAACGTATTGAGTGATCTGTACGCAATGGGAGTGACAGAATGTGATAACATGCTCATGTTGTTGGGAGTGAGCACCAAGATGACAGAAAAGGAGAGAGATGTTGTTATTCCTTTGATAATGAGAGGCTTCAAAGACTCTGCTTTAGAGGCTGGAACTTCTGTTACCGGTGGACAGACAGTTGTGAACCCCTGGTGCACCATAGGAGGTGTCGCCACCACTGTCTGCCAACCTAATGAATACATAGTGCCAGACAACGCAGTTGTGGGAGACGTTCTAGTTTTAACAAAACCTCTGGGAACACAGGTGAGTTGGAAAATTTGAAGGTTTTCTTGTGTGGGGTCTCATAATGTTGGTGAACTTACTAGCATTTTTATGTTTCAAGTCTTAAGCTGTATGACTAGGTTGCTCGGTGTTAATGTAGTGTACCCAGAATACGAACTGTAAATTCAAAAGAGATCCTGATATGTGGGATTTAGGTTATGAAATGAAGCCAGAATCACAGAATTACAGTTTCATTTCTATGTAATGTCTGCACAAGATGCATAGAATACCTGGTATGGATAATCTATGACATTTTTTTTACCAAAATGCGGTCAAAAACGGTTGCTATTGTTCTATGTCAATTTATGGACATGTAAAATTAAATTTTTGTTGGAAGCATAGAACTTATAGCAAGTCCTATGGTTGGAAGCATAGAACTTATAATGTAAGTTTTATGGTTGGAAGTCATTTTGTTTCCCTGAAACTTCAAATTCAGATTATTCTGTGAGTAAAGTTTCATTTTTTATTTGCTCAATTTTCCTCTTTCTGTCGATTGACCATAAAAGAAGGGTTTTGCCTCCAGGTTGCAGTGAATGCGCATCAGTGGCTCGACCAGCCGGAACGTTGGAATCGCATCAAATTGGTGGTGAGCGAAGAGGACGTCCGTAAAGCCTACCACAGGGCCATGGATTCGATGGCCAGACTGAACCGCATCGCGAGCAGACTGATGCACAAATACAACGCCCACGGAGCCACAGACGTCACGGGTTTCGGCCTGTTGGGGCATGCGCAAACCCTGGCTTCGCATCAGAAGAACGAGGTTTCCTTCGTCATACACAACCTGCCGGTGATCGCCAAGATGGCGGCCGTAGCCAAGGCGTGCGGCAACATGTTCCAGCTGCTTCAAGGTCACTCGGCCGAGACTTCGGGAGGTCTGCTGATTTGCTTGCCCAGAGAGCAGGCGGCCGCGTATTGCAAAGACATAGAAAAACAGGAGGGCTACCAGGCCTGGATTATCGGTATTGTGGAAAAGGGAAACCGCACTGCGAGGATAATCGACAAACCACGGGTGATAGAAGTGCCAGCTAAAGAATGATGAGTTGATTTTGTTGAACGACACAGAAATTTTCTCTCGATATGACTTGGCCGTTGATTTTATAACTGCTTCTGTCATATACTTGTAGGCGTACATCTAAAATAATTTTCGGTTCTTCCTGTTTTCCACGACCGGGAAATGAAAGTCGCGTCACGTGTATGAACATTGTTCAAAAGAATGTTTCGAATGAGTTAATTTTTATTATAGTTAGTTTGTATGGTACTACAATAAAAAGATGTTCATATTTGGTATTTTGTAAAGAGTTTTAATTACATGACTATTTAAGTAACTTTATATTTGATTTTATTTCCGAAATTCTTCACGTCATTCTATCCCAAAATTCACATTTTCACTTTGGACAATGCTGCTCAACCATACAACGGTAAGTGAGTGAACTTGCTTAAAAACTCCAAATAACAGGTCACAAGGAGACTGAAAGGTAAAATTTACAAAATATTGGAAATTAACATCTCTTTCCCGAATAAGTATCAAACTTCGATAGCTCTAATGTCAGAGCATCTGCTGGCAATCAACGAACGCAGGTTCGACTCCTGTGATGGGGTGAATCTTTTTCTGGAATACGAAAATTATGAAAAAAAAATTAAAAGCAGCGAATAAATTATCCTAATTCTGAATTTGAACTTGAAAAATATTTCGCCAGAAAGAAGTCAAATTATCACAGAACTTGGATCAACTGTGATCTCATATATGTGTTCTGTGAACCCAATGTCGGTTAGGTCAGAGAACTTTTATCTCTTGTCTTAGACATAGAATATTAGATTCTATGACTACTTACAACTTAGGTTAATTCATCCAAAACTTGTCAACTTCCCCAAAATTCTGAAAATTCTTCGGCTGCATAAAAATTTTTATAAAATATTGCAGATGTCTAAGAGAAAATTAGGAAACGAGAATGCTTCTTCAGGAAAAAAGGCCAAATCCAGCCACTGGTCGTTGGGAATTCTAGAAGCGGTAAACGATTCCAAAAATTTATTGAAAGAGGATTCCTCTACATACGTTATAACCGATAAGTATCCTAAAGCTAAATACCATTATCTTATAGTCAGCAAAGAGGATATTCCATCTATTAGTAAAGTGACAAAGAACAATATAAATCTTTTGCGACATATGCAGAAAGTGGCTGAAGAAGTAATCCAAGATATAGCAATTTTAGATAAAAATCACAATTTCAAAATCGGCTACCATGCCCAACCTAGTATGGCAAGATTGCATCTGCATGTAATTAGTGACGATATGAATTCAATTGCTCTAAAGAATAAAAAGCATTGGAACAGTTTTACAACCGATTTCTTTATTCCTTCAGAGAATCTGATTCGTAATTTAGAGAATGAAGGTGTTATTTCACTCCCATCAGATGATCAATGTAAAGAATATCTGAACAAAAGTTTGAAGTGTAACAAATGCGAATATTCACCTAAAAATATACCCGACTTGAAAAAACATATTTTGATTCATCTGAAGGAATAGTTCGGAATTTTATGAAACAATATGACTGCAACTTATTTTTCATCTTTAGACAATTCTGCATAGAAACAACCTGTGTTCAATTTTGTAATGTCTCATTCATGTTCGTGAAAGTCAGTAAGAGTCCAACATTTATAAAAATATTTTATCTTTATTTATTCCCATTATAAAATAAATATATAAAATTAAGTAATCATACAACAGACAGAATTTGTTATTGAGAGAAATAAAATTAGTCTGATGATGAATCAAGTATTGTTTTTTTCATAAGAATTTTATGATCGAATTATTATTGGAAAGGTTTAGGAAATAGTTCTAAATAAAATTAATGAGAACTACGAAAATAAATAACAATATATTTCATTATAAAACAATTTACAAATATTACAATTTCAGTTTTTTTGCATTATAATTGCTTTGATTAGCTTTTCTCTTCTTTCCTTTACTCAATGCCTTGGTATTCTTATTTTGCTTCTCCTCAATCTGCTCAAAGAAAGCTTTCGAAGTCTTTACCGTATCTGTACTCTGAACCATCTAGAAAAGAAGAAGATATAAATTAATGAAAAAAAACTCGAATTCCACCTTTTAAATTTCTCTCACCTTCTTAGTATTTGAATCCTTTGTCAACTGCTTCAATATCTCTTCATCTTTTTTCTTATTCTTCATTCCTGTCTTTTTTTCCTTCTCTGATTTTTCTGCATGTAACTTGGCATGGTATTTTTGTTTTGATTTTTTCTTTCTTCGTTCTCGTTTCTTGTCGGTGGAAGTTCTTTCACTCTTGCCTAAAATGTGGAAAGATTAATCATTAACTTGAACATGAGTTGAAATATCTCATAAACAAGAATCATCACCTAGAATATCCCCTTTAGGTTTTCCTGCAACTATTTCAGGTGGTAAAACGGGAGCATCACTGATGGCAAGTGGTCCAACTTCCTCAGTATTCAAAGCTGGAATGTTGCTCACAACCTTCAGTTCGGGAATAGCTGGTTTCGGTGTGTAATGATAATTGGACAAGGCATCCAGCTGTTCAAATAACGTCTTAATTGACTTTTTTATTTGTTTATGAGTTTCTGGCTCTTCTTCTTTTGTTGTTGTTTCGGGATTCACACCAGCCAAATATTCCTTCTCATAGATCTGAGCCAGGGATTCCTTGCTCTTTTCTTGATTTATGACCAATTTTTTTTTATATTCGAATGGTTCATCCACTACTTTTACCTTTCTCTCCACACTATCAAATGCTCTATCCTTGATCCTCTGGTTAATTATGTTTTCTAGTGTAACCGTAACTTGTCCAGTAACTGTGGGAGCTGGTCTAACATTTCGGTCAAATTCCATATGTTCCTCAAGCAGAGAATTTATTGGTCTACTGTCTGCTTTTATCTCTCCTTTCAGCGTCCAGGGTTTCTCAGCAATGGCATTATTTTCGATGTCTGCAATTCTTTTGTGTAACCTTTCTTGTCTAAGCTCAAAATTAGAGTACGGATTTTCTTCTTCTCCTTCCGACAAATCTTCCAGAAATGAGTTTCTGATTGGTTTCTTTTCTTCTTCATTTGCTCTGAAAAAATCTTTGAATTTTGCCACTCTTGCTCTGGAATCTTCACTTTCGTCCAAGTTTTCATCAAAGTAATCTATGTCTTCTTCATTCTCATCTTCATCGTCTTTTTCATCCTCATTATCGTCCCTTTCTTTCTCTTCAGATTCCAGGAATTCTTCCATTTCCTGATCAGTTTCATATTCCCCATTATCCATTTTGGGACTGTCCTTATCCTGGTCATCAGATAATTGGACATCTTCATCGTTTTCAATTTCAGATTCCTCAGAAGCATTCTCTACATCATCTTCAATCTCCTCAGATTTCATGGAACCTATATCTTCATCGTCACTTTCTTGTTCGTCATTCTCATCGGATGATTGATCATGTTCATATTCCTGTTGAGATATCAAGTTTTCCAGGTTCTTGACATTAACGTTTAAAACTTCGTTATTCTGAAGTTCTAATTGCTGCCATATCTGTTCATTAACTAGATTTCCAATTATCAATTTAGGAAGAGCATTCGATTCATCACTGGATTTATTGTGTTTGCTCTTAGTAAAATCATAAATACTCTTGATATATTTTTTAATTTGTGCAGGTTGAACATCACTAAAAAAACGTGTTATGAATACTGTTATTACTATCAAAATATTTAGTACCTACTTTAAACTTGCGATTTCGGCAAATGCACTCAAACAATTCTCTTTGGCTGGCATGATTCTGTACACTTATATTATTAATTATTAGAAAATTTTACTTGCTCAACAGTCATCACAGAACATCAACAATTAACCTTAAATTTTGGATCCCATAGAAAAAAGATGACACACACACAAAGAAATATTTTGAATCATAGAAGAATCGACTCCATACTATTCTGTGTATCTATAACAAGCCGTAATATGAAATTTGGCAACGCCGAACCTAAATTACAGATGTCAAACAGTCCTTTCGATTTTCCTGGAAAACGGCAAGAGTAGTCGATTTTTATTTGGAGGAGGCTATCTTTCGAGCACTCTAAACAGGGTGGCAACCCCCTCAAAAATCTTGAATGGTTGAGTAACACACCATTTCGAAGTTTACATTCATGCTGAAAATTTTTTTTGTTGTTCTGTGTTTTTGATCTGATATTTTCTGTCACTGACTGTTTGTTGTTCTGTGTTAATGAAACCGACGAAAAATATTTTGGTGATATAAAAATTCTCCAAGAACTTAATTTTTGTAGGGATTTGTTAAATAGACGATTGAATCTTGGAATATACTAATTTTAATTATGGGCAGTTACGCAAAGGCTGTAATGGTTGGTTACATATGCCGTTTATGTTCAGAACAGAAGAAAAGAGTGATTCACTTATATAGCAGAAAAGCAAAAACCCTACAACTTTTAGAAAAAATCAAATTACTTCCTATTACAGTAAGTAGTCAATGTATAAACTAGAAGATTTTGATTTCCTCGAAATATGTTTCTAGGTGCAAAAATATGATAATTTACCTAAAACTATCTGTGAAAGTTGCATTGAACGATTAGAGGTACAATATAAATTGGTTCAAAGAATTCGAAAAAATAATGTAATCCAGAGGAGTCACAGGATTTTTCATGTGAGTTTAATTTTTTTTACCAATGGGGCAATAGAAATCCAATTTGTTGTATTCTTCCAGAGTAATGGCAGATGTCCAGTTGAATGTCCGTTATATGGTACAGCAGATTCTTCATGGACTGAAGACGGAGACCCTTCGGGTTCTACTAGTTGAATTTTTACTCATATTTCCATGTATTATTTATATATTACTATTTTTCTATTATAATGGAGTTTGTTACAGGTGGAAGCATTTATTGATCTTTTATTTGCTGTAACAGGTTGAATATAAATATTCATGTAAATAAGGATAGTGTGACGGATTTTATGTGGTGATTAATGTATATTTAGCCTTCAGTTGTATACACATAAAAGCCCTATTTGGGTTCAAACTTATATACAGGATGACACAAAGTTAATGTTAATCTGGAAACAGATTCTTATGACAAATATGTGAAAAAATATAGTACGAAAGCCACCTTTAATCCAACATTTGTTGAATTTCAAAAGCCATTGTTCCGGAATTATCGTTCACTTTGGTCAGCCTGTATATTTATATATCAGGTTATGTTTAATTGATTAAACTGTGATTTTCCTTTGTCCGATACTCTGATAGAGCGGGACTGTTAGATTATCTGTGATACATCACTTGGCAGTTTATTTTGTTGGGAAATATTGATTGGCAAGGCTAAATTATACTGATTTGATGTTCTCTTTTGGATATAGAAGCAAATAATTTTCATTTCAA
This sequence comes from Adalia bipunctata, assembly GCA_910592335.1. NCBI lineage: Eukaryota > Metazoa > Arthropoda > Insecta > Coleoptera > Coccinellidae > Adalia > Adalia bipunctata. The sequence continues at coordinate 73,453,504 of OU342949.1, read as the reverse complement.
ATAAATCTGCTGTGGAATTTTTCTTTCTTTTATATATATGTATTTATTGTTGCTTATCATACATAATTTTTCTTCATCTGTGTGAATTTATGTAGAGCCCAAGGAATTTAGTTCAAATAAAATCTTTTAAAGGTCAATTGTGTTTGATTACCCAGAACAGAATATTGGCGTATTTTAAAAAATAGATATGATAAAGAAAAAACGCCACTGCTAAATCATTAAATTGAAAAAAAGATAATCGGGGCTATTCACTAAGCAAAGTTGTTAGCAACTTTGCTTAGTGAATAGCCCCGATAATCCATTCATGCATGCACTCGAAAAACATCACCCCCGCAGTCGGGGAAAAAGTGAATAATCTGACTCAGTATGTCGAAAAGATTATCATAGAGATGCATTAAATTCTGGTGTAAACACACCTTAAACAGTTTGCAGAACAAATCGGCACTCTTGAATCTTGATTGAAGTATTTGTTCTAGTTACGGAATTAACCGCAATATTTCATGTCGTGGCTGATTTTTTGCATATAGATTGATCCTTTGTGAATCGAAAAAAGCAATTTTAATCCATCCGAGTCGAACGGTTTAGATTTTCTGATTTTTTTCACGAAGGTCCAAATTTCACGATTTTTCATCGTTTGTAAATAAAAAACTGTTTTCCTCTCGGAAGAACTAATTAGATTTTCTTAATCTACGTCCTCGAATCAGTAAATGGTGTGAGTTTGAAGTCGATCGCAGGCAAAAAAAATTTTTCGAAAAATCGAAAATTTTTATATACCTTAGTATAGGATTTTTTCACAAAAATTCGAATCTCGCCCATCGATACGAAATTTTCACCATTTATTAATTCGATGCCGTAGATTAAGAAAATTCAAACAGATTTTCTCTTGGACTAATTGTTTTTTGAATTTGGTTGATGGAAAATCGGAAAAATTGGACCTTCGCGAAAAAAATCAGAAAATCCAAACCCTTCGTCTCAGGTATATAAAAAATAACCCATTTTATTCTCAAAGAACCAAAGTATAACCAAAAAAATCAGCTAATCTCAATTCCAATTTTTTTAGAAATTACGTCCCTCCAAAGTCGACCAATTTTTCGCCAATTTTTTGATCGGACTAAGTCCGATCGAAAATTTTGTTCTTCTCCTGTGACGCGTAGTTTGGGAAATAATCGGTTTCTATGCATCTTTTCATACAGCAAGGCTTTCACTTAAATTCTTGCCACCAGATGGCCCTAATGGAATTCGATTAGTACAGTGACTGTATAACCACTGTATCCAGCCACTGTATCGATTAGACTACAGTGACTCTATTAAACATTTTAATAGAGTCACTGTAGATAAGACCTCTTCGAGAGAAATGAAAAGCAGAACGAAAACTAAAATTCACTTTCGACGAGAATGTTAAACAAAATCATTGCCCTACAGCGGGGATTTTATACATCTCTTTTACGAATATTTAGATCAGAACTTTGTAGTAGTAAAATATAATAGTTATCATACATTACAATCAATCTCACGCTCAATTTTTATCTGTTGATACGGATTTTTGGAATTCATTCAGCTGTACCAGCTGATCTAATTGTTCTACTGAAAGATTTTCAGATAATTTTTCAAGTTTTTTCCTGATGTGTGAGAAATTTATCTCGAGTGGACCTCATTCATCCAGAGTTCAGTGATTGAATCAGTTGAAAAAATGTTGCCTCTATTGATATGCGAGTTTTTGTTAGTCAGTAAGTTAAGTTTTCGATTCTAGAACGAAATATCATTTGAAAATATACGCTGGCCTGCAAAATTCAACGTTCATCAGTATCTTTTTCTTTTTTTGATCTTTTCCAATGAATTTTATGTCGAGTCATAGGTAATTTCATTGATTCTATTTTAGCATATGCTACAGCAGCGTCCACCGACTGTCTACTTAAAGAATATGGAGAAAACAAAAAAGTATGCGTTTGCAATTCGCAGCACTGCGACTACAACCTGGTGGACATAACACCGGGTAAGGTAAACGTCATTAAATCAACAAGAGATGGCGCAAGGTACCTGAAAACCGTTCAAGAATTCGACACAGCGCAAAGCAATCCTAACATCGTAACAATAAATAAAAAAAGGACGTATCAAAAACTGAACGGATTCGGCGGAGCCCTGACCGACTCCACTGGCATAAACATTTTGTCGCTTCCGAAAGCAGCAGGGGACCATCTAATGAGGTACATACCCAATCGACAAAAACCATAACAAAATTCACATTATACTAACATGAATTTTGAAGAAATATCCCAACTATTTAGACAAGGAACATGGTGAATCATTTGAAAGGAACTGCAAATTGTCTTTCAGGATATCCCATATTGTACAGGGTGATTAATTTGAACGAAATGCATTTTTCACTATTTTTATTTTTTGCCGTAAATTGGACCTCTATTTTGCACACGAAAAAAACCTTATTCGAAATCTCATTTTTGAAATTTTATTCAGTGTAGACCTACCTTTAGCGGAACTGTGTAGGCAACCATTAAAGCCCATACTTGTATTAATGGTTGCCTATGTTGATAACAGTTCGAAGATCTTCTGCTCCGTTGGGCTTTTTTCAGATCGTATTTTACTGAAATGGGGTCCAAGTACAATTTGTGTCGGGTACCAATGGGTGGAACAGACTTTTCCACGCGTGGTTACAGCTATGACGATGGACCTGAGGACCCAAACTTGACCAATTTCAAACTGGCCGCGGAAGATTTGCAGTACAAGGTGAAAAACATCGATTTTTCTCATTTCATCCGCAGTATTGTAAATCAAATGACGAATAAATGAAAAATCTCTAAATCAATAACCTAAAATGAGGTTGATACAATTGCTTTTGAAAAATTGGTGAACTCCGAAACCATTATGCCGATTTGGCCCATTTGTTGAAAATTACACGAAAAGAAGCGCGAAAAAACTGTGTTAAAAAGTAGAATTTTTTTCAGATACCCTTCATGAAAATGGCTCTCAATTTGAGCCAAAACCACACCCAACTAAAATTCTTCACTGCCTCATGGATAGCCCCTAAATGGATGAAAGACAGTGGGGAATATACTGGGGGCTACCTAAAAAGAGAACATTACCAAACGTGGGCTAATTATTTCTTGAAATTTTTGGAAGAGTACAAAAAAAATGGGCTTGACTTTTGGGCTATATCCACCGGAAACGAGCCATTATTAGCGAAAATTAAACTTGTTAAAATACCCTCTGTCAATTGGGACTCAGAAAAAGCAGTGAGTTATGTGATTATGGCTTAGGAAGACATCCTCAATTTTTGACGAGCAGTTTATATCGTAGTTTCAGTTTTTCACAATTTTGTTTTCAGAGCGTATGGATTAAAGATTATTTAGGACCCACCATAAGGTCTTCGCGGTTTTCAGACATCAAAATAATGGCTATAGACGACCAGAGGTATTTCTTCGAAGACTACGTGAACAAGGTACCTTCAAGCTTATCTTCAATGTTCCCCCACTCCTGGCTACAAAGTTCAACAACAGGAACGTCTTCCCCCACTTTTAAAAAGAATTACAATTATTCAATTCAACACTTTATCTATGAACCAAAGAAGTCGAAAATATTCTAATGTTTGGCCATCTTTATATTTCAAGGTGATGGAAAATGAGACTGCCAGAAACTATGTGGATGGCTTCGCGGTCCATTGGTACATGGGTTCCCTCATTCCCCCGGAAGTTTTGACGAAGACTCACCAGACTTATCCGGAAAAATTCTTGCTCGCTACAGAAGCAAGCAACGGTAAACACTACTTGAGCAAGTGAAATTTCTTAAATAAAATCGTTCTTCGTGCATTTTTAGGATACATCCCTGGCCTCATCCACGTCGACTTGGGTTCTTGGGAGAGAGGAGAAAAATACGCAAAGGACATAATCGATGTAAGTAATGTCTAAAAATTATAGAAGCATAGAAAACCTGGTTATGTTGGCACTGATTAGATTTTGTTGGTCTGTGTTTTGATCTTAGACCATAGAAAGTTTAAGGATTCGATGCAATTTGACATGTAGTTCATGAAGACATCTGTCATCTCTATAAAAAACATAACATAACCTATTTCACGTGAAAAATAGCGCCAGGGCCGTGAAATATTGCGGATTATTCCAGAACTAGGACCCGATCTAGAACTTTCGGTCACGTTTTTTTAAGGGTCATTACAGCAGGGTTTCTAAATGCACCTATCTAAAAAGCGAACAGTTAAAACAAATCAACAGTTTTGTTAATTTCCGTTTAGAATCTCAACAACTGGGTAACGGGCTGGGTGGACTGGAACATGGCCTTGGATACACAGGGTGGACCAACATACATAAACAACGTCATAGATTCCGCCATCATAGTGAACGCCACAGCCGGCGAATTCTACAAGCAACCGATGTACTACGCCATAGGTCACTTTTCCAAATTTATTCCAGAAGGATCTGTGAGAATCGAGATGAAAACTAGTATGGACCTGCCTATGGTGGCTTTCTCAAGGCCCGAGCCAGATAACAAAACAGTATTGGTGATTTTGAATAAGTGAGTACTGCTATATTCTTGCAGCACGGTCGCTTTTTCCTCATCAAAGATCCGGTAAATTCAGAGAGAGACTCGAAAAATAAGGGCGGTTTGACCTATGAGCTGTATTCGGGAAATGCTCCCTCATGTACAGGGTGTACTGAGGCAATATCTGGGGAATACGGCGGGTGGGGTAGGAGGTCCCATTTGAGCGTTTCCAGAGGTTTCAACGGGTTTAGCAATGTGAGGCCGTGGGTTGTCTTGGTGTAGAATCACTTTATCGTATCTCTGCTCGTATTGTGGACGGTTTTCGCGCAGTGCTCGGCTCAGAGCACGAATTGAAGTCGATACCGTTCCCCACCATATGCAAAGCATAAGCTTCGCAGCGTGAATATTCGGTCGAGGCGACGGCGTATAGACATGACCGGGCATTCCTCATGATTTTCTTTCCTCTAGGTTGCTGTAATAGATCAATTTTTTATCACCCAACCACCAACCAAAAGTATATGGCGTTAAAATAATATTACTAATGTTTTGAAACAGTTTGTTCGCTGTATGCATAGAACTTATAGTAACAAGGAATGCTCTTAGCCTTCCTGCTCAGCTTAAAATAATGACTAAACATCTCAGTTGAAGGAACAGCGAGATTTTCATGTTTCCATAGATACGAGCTGTCACACAGAACAGAAACACAGAAATACTACGAAACTAATCGTCAAAATCCGATTCACTTGACATTTCGGCAAAAATTTCTGTGTTTCTGTTCTGTGTGACTGTGTGTATCTATAAAAACATGAAAGTCCTGCTGTTCCTCCAACTTGAGATGTTTACCCATTATTTTAAGCTGAGCAGCAAGGCTAGAGCATTCCATGTTACTATAAGTTCTATGGCCGTATGTCTAAGCGCTTATGACGTTTTGGATACGTCAAAATCGTCCAGCACTTACTGCTGGAGCCATCTGTTGACAAACACAGTGACACTTGTGGTGAACGAAACATTTCCCGAATACCGTTAATAGAAATGATAGCTAGTCTCAGTATAGTCTCTGTCGTTCCCTGAATTTTCCGCATCTGAGAGTGAACCACCCTATATAGCACATTTTTGGTTGATTCTGTCCATTTTGTAGGAATAACGCATATATACCCATCACTGTACAGGACGAATCGAAATATATCAACCTCTTATTAGAAGGGAAGTCTATCACAACGATTATTTACTGAAAATTCTCAGCGATCGAAAAACCATTGACACGTACCTGAAAATAACTGGAGAAGGCTTTCCATATCCAAGAAATACGAATAAAAGATGGTTCATAGGAAAACAATGTAATGTAATTGGACAATATACATAAAACAATAAAATTCTAATAAATATTGTATATCAAATTATAAATAACAACATAAATAAAAATGAGAATTATTGTTGATTCATTAGTGCTTCAGTTAAGGATTGCCGTCAGTTTATTTCGCGATTAAAAAAAAATCGGTAGAAAAAAAAACATAATAAGATAAATCAACGAAAACAAAACGTTTCTGTATGAAATATCGTTCTCTAGTTGACTCGATCTATACAGGCTGAGTTTTTGACTTGTACGTTCTTCTAACTGTATATTCTTGACAGGGACGTCGATAAATTTGTTCTTGGGCGGGAAATGGGAGAAAATTTCTTAAATTGCATAGGAAAGAAACTGTTTCTGTTTGTTGAGGGAAAACAGCAGTTGAAAAAAAATGAACAAATCAAAGACTCACCCTGTATATTAAACATCGTATTCTTGGTTGAACCTTCATCCAAATGTCAAAGTTGTGTTCCTTACTGGACAACGGCTATCACCAAATTCCACTCCAAAGTTTTAATTTGGAAAAGTAAAAGAAGAAATAAAAGAGAAAACATAAGACGCGAAAGATGCAGACAGGAAGCACCCAGAACCTCAGCACCGTCGTAAATTGAGACTAAGGCACCAAAAGATAATATCGTTAAGCCTGGCCATATCGAAAAACGAATTCTCAGGTATTGAAAAACATCGATTCGAGTATTCCCTAAAATTTAGTCTTCAGTCCATTTATTATCACCATTTTTTAAATCTTTTTTATCACTAGCGTCGAACATGCGCACGTCACCCTGCTCCTCGCAGAAGAAGTCGTCGTCGAAGGGGTCGTTCTCTCTGGCGAAGATGTTCACCGACTCCGACTTCTTCAGGTCCTGTCGCAGGATGCCGGACAGGCGCTTGCTCAGCCTGCTCGAGTGCTGGGCGAACTCGAAGCCGTCGCTCTCCTCGCAGGTCATCTCCTCCTTGATCACCGATATGGAGTTGTCCTCGGGATGGACCTTGTCCATCGAGAAGTCGTCCTCGAACAGCGACTTCGAGCGGTGCTGATACGCCCTCGGCTTCTGGTCCTTCTTCCGCTGCAGCTCGATCATGGAGAGCTGCTGTTTGAGTTTGGCCGTCTTCGGCAACATGGGCGCCTCCGGTTCCGCCTTCAAGGGAGAAAGAACGTCTTGGTAGTCTTCTTATTGCATTTTTTTAACAGTCACTCTTAACTATTCTTATGGGGGAGTGATATCTACCCTTTGCTGGGGTTCTAGGGTAGATGAGCTACTTCACAGAGGTTGGTTTCGAATTCACAGACTATGTTGATGAGCAGTTTCGATAGTAAGAGGTAAACCAAGACCACAGTATTCTCCACGCAAACGAAGACTTCAAGCTATGAAACCCCTCTTCCTGCATGGAAGAGGCACGTTGAAACCACTGCTGATGGCGTGCAGAAGTCTTGCTGGTAAGACTTGGGGCTGTACCCCTAAAATACTGCGATGGATGTAAGTCATGATTTCGAGACCTATAATCACTTATGGGGCAATATTCTGGCAAGCCAAAACAATCCAGAACACCACGAGGGACGAGGGTCAAAAGCCTAGCCGGTGTGTGCATCACTAGAGCTTTGAGAAAGTGACCAACTATGGCACTGGAGACTATCGCAGATCTCAACCAACAGCAGACTTTCCCAGTGAAGAAATGATCAGGAGACAAAGCTAAGAAGGAAGGAAGACTGGGAAAGGTAATCCAACAGATCTTCTAAAGACGTACCTTTAAATGGTACACATGTGGTTCTAAAACAACAACGGATCCAGGTGCCGGAATATTCGAGTCTGATACAGAAGCTCACCAAAGTTGGTGTCTTGTTTTGGCAATTGAAAGATGCGTAGAGATGGAGGCTGAGCTCTAAGCCACTTGAGAAGCAGAGGAAACGACAAGACCAATACTCCTGCCAGAGAAGAAGAGCGCCGACGTCCTTAATTGGTCCAAAACCTTTCTGCTGTATGGGAAACTGCACCTACGAGAGTTTTGGAAGGATGGCACCAAGAGAGAAAGACTCTGACGAAATGATCCAGAGCTGGATCATTCCAAAATGTTCCTTCAGCACAAATCTAAAAAGTATCTAGATCTGCTGCACCTCCTCGCTGGTTTCCTGACAGGGATCTGCCCCCTCGGGAAGTACCTAAAGAAAATGGGAACCCAGAGGAAACTGAAGATTGCAGATGCTGCGAGGAGGAAGGAACTGAACATCACCTGCCTCGCCAAGGCAGAAAAGGTCAGGAAGGCTGTATAAGCGATGATTTTACCTTTCTGAGACCATCCCAGAAACTGGAGTTCATCGGAACTCCGGATCTCTTAATGTCCACGCAGAAAAAGATTTCAAGCTATGAAACCCCTCTTCCTTAATGGAAGAGGCACGTTGAAACCACTGCTTACAAAGCAAGAAAGGAACTGATATCGTGCAGAAGTCTTGCTGGTAAGAGTTGGGGCTGAAGCCCTTAAATACTGCGATGTATGTACGTGATGATTTTGAGACCTATAATCACTTATGGGGCAATATTCTGGCTCGCCAAAGCAAGCCAGAACACCACGAGGGAATCCCTCGACAGGATAAGAAGCCCAGTCGGTGTGTGCATCACTGGAGCTTTGAGAAAGTGACCAACTATGGCACTGGAGATCATCGCAGTTCTCACACCAACAGCAGACTTTCCCAGTGACGAAATGATCAGGAGACAAAGCTAAGAAGGAAGGAAGACTGGGAAAGGTAATCCAACGCACAGATCTTCTAAAGACGTACCTTTAAATGGTACACATGTGGTTCTAAAACCACAACAGAACCAGGTGCAGGAATATTCGAGCCTGGTACAGAAGCTCACCAAAGTTGGTGTCTTTTTTTGGCAATTGAAAGATGCGTAGAGATGGAGGTTGAGCTCTAAGCCACTTGAGAAGCAGAGAAAACGACAAGACCAATACTCCTGCCAGAGAAGAAGAGCACCGACGTCCTTAATTGGTCCAAAACCTTTCTGCTGCATGGGAAACTGCACCTACGAGAGTTTTGGAAGAAGGGCACCAAGAGAGAAAGACTCTGACGAAATGATCCAGAGCTGGATCATTCCAAAATGTTCCTTCAGAACCTAAGCACAAATCTAAAAAGAATCTAGATCTGCTGCACCTCCTCGCTGGTTTCCTGACAGGGATCTGCCCCCTCGGGAAGTACCTAAAGAAAATGGAAACCCAGAGGAAACTGAAGATTGCAGATGCTGCGAGGAGGAAGGAACTGAACATCACCTGCCTCACCAGAAAAGGTCAGGAAGGCTGTATAAGCGATGATTTTACCTTTCTAAGACCATCCCAGGAACTGGAGTTCATCGGAACCCCGGATCTCTTCTTCTACCAGATTCCGCTAGAAATCTTCCGAGAAAAGATTTCTACCTCGATAAGTGTCGGAACATTCGACTCGTGACATTCAAACATCAAAGAACCGCCGCCTACCTTGAAATCGTTCTCGAACTCCCTGCTCCTCTCCGGCTGGAAATTGTTATCGAAACCCTGCTTCATCTTGGACGATTTCCTGGGGAAGGTGTTGGTGTTCTCCTCCGTCTTCGCCGCCTCCTTCTTCTTGCGGTTCTGCGCGGCGAACGGCTTCTTCAGGTCGGACGGACTGTTGTCCGGCAGCTTCTTGGCGGCCGGCGCGTCCGCGAAATCGGATTCGAACTGGGGTTTCGGGTACGGTCCGTGCTGTTTGTTCTTGTAGCCGTCTCTGGCGAGGAGGCCGGCGTCGGGTTTGTGTCTGTAGACCGGCGGTTCGGAGTACTGCGAGTCCCTGCTTCTGGACCGTCTGCCGCCCTTGTAGCGTTTGTCGCGCTCCCCGTCGCTGCCGGCTGGGAAATTCTCGATTATAAACAGTTTAAACTGCACCTTTTCCGTGTACTGACAGGTTAAGGACAGAAACTTTTGAAAGAAATGAGAATTTACAAAAAAAAATTGTTTCTAAAAACCTTGCTATCCACTTTCAACTAACTACCGTTGCTTTGTAACGGACATGAATAAGAGATTTATACTCAAGGGCAGAGGTGACCTTACTGTCCAGAAGTGGAGAGAGTTCGATTCTCACCAAGTTTTTCTTGAAACCAAATTTTTTTTTTATAAATTCTTGTATTCATCCAGGACATCCTGGTAGCCCATCAGCACAATTTTGGCCTTCTTAAGACCCCCATTTTTTTCGATAAAAATTCTGTAAGATTATCCCCTAGCTCACCCAGATGCCTGGATTTGAAGTCCCCGATCTTCCTCTCCATCTCGGACGCGCTGTTCGGTCTTTTCCAATTGCGCTTGGACTGCACGTAATGCGAGGGATGCGCGTCTTCCTTCTCCAACGGATACTCGTCTTCCCAGGGCGATTCTTCCCTGCTGTAATACCGGTCGTCGTGTTTTCTCTCCCTCCATTTGCCCGGTCCCGGCGGGGTGCTGGCGCTCGACCACCTGCCCGAACTGCTGTATCTTCCCGAAGGTTTGTCTGTCGAAAAATCGGTTCGAGTTGTAAAGAATGAGTATAACTTGAAGGTCGAATTGCGGTAGAATCAATTTCCTCTAGATCGTCTCTCTGGGCGATGTAACCACAACCCCCTATACACAAAGCCTGGAGCATGATAAATGGCAACACCACGCGGGGTCCGTAGGATTTCTAACCCCGCGCTAGAGTAGGCCCCCGGTCGCGGAATCTGAGCGCGGTTGTCAGATCGTGTTCCCGGCTTTCTCTATAGAAGGCCGCGATGTGACCCAGATCCAGATCAGTTTCCACTCACCGTGTTCTTCTTCTTCCCAATCAGGACAGCAGCGATGGTCCCTGTCGCTCTCCCTCCTTCTCCTCCGCCTCCTATCGTCGTCGTTCCATCTGCCTCTAGGCTCGTTGTCTAATTCCCTGCTACCCGCGCAAAATCTATCCGGTTCTCCCCTGTTGCCGTACTTTTCCGGCCGATGGAATTTCCTAGGATCGTCGTATCTGAAATGAAGTATTGGTAGATGTGCACTGCGACCTTGAAATCAATGAAGGTTAAGTTTGTCGCCTAACCTACATCGAGTATCCAGTTTTATCGTTCGCGAAAAAAATTGTTTATGTTCATTGATAATGTAAAAAATACGATATACAGGGTGAGTCTTTGACTTGTACATATATTTTAACTGTAGATTCCTCTCATCAAACGGAACACTTTTTTCCTATACCATTTTTCAAAATTCGGTTTGGTTTGGGAGATACAGGGTGTCGAAAATCCATGAAAAAAACACTTTTCTGTTCATATCTTCGGAACCGTTATTTCGAATAAATTGAATTTTGGATGAGTTTTTACTCTATTCATAGTGCATATTCCTCAATCGAAACCTATTCAATTCTCTACTAGTATAAAACTTACAGGGTAGTCGACTCATCAATACACGCTAAAACACCATAAAACCACTTTAGAAAGATGAACGGTTCGTATTTTCGAAAGAATCAATCATTTAAGAAACTAAAAGTATTCCTATTTTTTTTTTCAATAAAACGCGACGTTTTCGAGTTATTTCCAATTTTACCCGGAGAAATTTGACGAAAAAATCATTAATTTCAAGAATAATCTGAATGCGTCTCTGAATTAAATATCATCGAATATTATTCCTTCTCTGGTCTTTAAACAAGTTGACAATGTTGTCACAATATTTATCAGCTTTGTCGAGACTTAAATTCAAACGATGGAAAACGTTGATGTAGAGATATTTTAATAATAAAATCCCACAAATGTGGGAGATAAAATTGAACACCAAGGAGGATTTAACACGCACAGTTCCTATTGAAAATTCATAGATACCGGTCCATATTGAAGTTAAATATCGATGAAATACATAAGTCGGATATGAATGATGAATCTCGATACAAACTACTTATTAAATTGAAATTAATGAAAAATAATACGATACCTGATAATCTGTGGCGATGTTTCTATCTAGACAATATCCTCTTGGAATTTTATAAACTCGACACGATTAAAATTATATTAATTCACTTCACATAATAATCACATTAGAACAATAATTCACTGAATGTATTCAGAACTTCACATAATGTTTACAGTTTGTTCAGAGACTCTGGTTTGTTATTGTTTATAGTTGGCCTCCAGATAACCAATCTGTCGGTTTTCGCTCTACGCATGCGTGGTGAAATTTGGTGGCAAAGTCGATTTATGATGGAAACGGCAGAATTCATAGATATTTATACTATGTTTCGTAAAAAATTCTTAACCTCAATGAAAATATCAGCAAGCTGACAATATCCTCTTGAAATTTCTGTGAAACATTCACAGAATCGATACAAATTAGATTAGGTTAGGTTGTTCAATAATAAATCTGAATGAAAAGTCTTTCTTCATGAGATTATTTGGGAATTTCGAGGAAAATATGAACAAGTTATTAGTGTTTACAAACTAATCTGCAGAAAAATCGAAGAAGGAACTTATTTTGGTGGGATAAATGTGGCTTTTTAGTTGCAGATATAATCCGATGAAACTAACTGTTTTTGTTGAAATTATCGTGTTTGCAACATTTTTATTCCAATAAGGTTAGTACTTGAGTATTCCCTAACTGTATAAACTCAATTTCAATCGAGAAATATGAACTTTGAATCAATTCCACAGTATCATTTCAGGAACGTAATAAGCCCAATTTTTTTTTCAAATGGAAAATGAGAAAAAGGTTTCTTTTGGCCTCATGAATCTACAGTTAAAATATATGTACAAGTCAAAGAATCACCCTGTATACATCTAAATTTATATTCATGGCATCGAATACTACTTCGTGGCAGACGGGTTTCAGTACGTGAGAACCAATAAGGATGTATGCGAGAATTTGAGCAATAGAGCTGTTGACTTTCGGATCAAGTTTCCTCATAAAACCGAAAATAAATTGTATATCGAGACGGTGTCAGGGGACGACCTGGCTGGGGAGATGCCGAGGCAGCGTAAAGTTCAAGGCTAGATCGCGGGAGCTGCAACTAACCGAAAATCTCATACCGGGTGTCTATGGTTCGTGAGAAAAATAGATAATCTTGTTTAATCGACCACTCACTCGTACTCGTCCTCTTCGTCCCAACTGTCCGTAGGCCTCCTCTCCCTGTACCTGTCGAACTGCTGCTTGGAAGACCTGGACCACCCCGCCCTCTCGGCGCTCCTGCTTTCCCTCGACTCCCTCCTCTTCGGCTGTTCCTCCTCCCACGGACTCACGTCCCTCGAGCTGGACGAGTGGCCGCCCGCGACCGGACCTCCTACTCCGCCCCAACCTCCCTGTCTCCTCCTTCTCGGTCGCTCGTAGCACTCGTAGTACTCGTCGTCGTAGCTGTCCGTCGACCGTCGGTTCGACGAGCTGTACGGCACTGGAAGAAACGTGCGGTCACGATACGCAACCGGTCGTTCAGGTCGACACTTACGTTCCGGTTCCGCCGAAGTGTCCCACCAGCCCTCCTGGGTCTTCCTGCCGGCCTTGCGCGTCCATTGGTCCCCTCCGCTCTCCGAGTCCCCCTTTCGGTAGTCGGAAGGGGACCCGTTTCCGTCCTTGGAATCGCTGGACCAGGACAGGCCTTCTTCGCTCTGCACCGCCTGCTTCTCCCTCACGGACTCCTGCGGGGTGCTGGTTTGATCGAAGATGGCCCAGCTCTCTCCTTCAAGAAAAAACGTTCAAAAGTAGTAATTTTACACTTTAATATCGAAAATTACTCACCAGTCGCTTCGTCGTCCTTGGCCCCTGTTTCCGAGCTGCCCAGGATGTTGTCCACCTCCGGAGAGCTTCCGCTGATTATGTCGGACAAAGATCCGGAGTTCAGCCTCGTGTTGGTTTGGATGATCTCGGTGATGACATTGGATATCGGACTTTTGGAGGGGATCTTAAGCGGCGACTTCGGAGGACTCAACTTCCCACTTTTAACTTCTTCCTCTATTTTATCTTCCCCGATCTCGACCTTGTCCACCTCCGTCTTAACCTCCCTCTCTCCTATCTTCAAATCTTCTTCTTCCCCTTTCGCATCAATCAACTTGGCCTCAGTCTTCATCAGCTCTTCATCGACTATCTCTCTTAACGCAGCGTATCTGTCATCTGCCGATCTGGTGTCAGCGACTGCAGCCTTGACCTCCAACGGAGGAAAAACTATATTTTCCTCAATCCCCACCTCTTCGATTTCCTCAGGCTCGGCGTCTATCTTCGTCTGCTTGATCTCTTCGTTTATCAGCTCCCTAAAAACCGCGTACCTGTCGTAGCTCTCGTCCACGGAAATCTTAGCGTTCTCGAAATTGGTCTCGAAGTCTGCTTGGAAAGCCGGAAACTCCAAAGACGCGTCTTTTTCCTTCTCGCCACCCTCCGTGACTTTAGTCTTGGCCTTGATGACGTTCGAGAGGTACTCGGTAAGTTGCACCAAGGTCATATTGCTCAACTGGCTGGAGGGTATGTTCAGTTTGACGGCCAATTCGTTCAGACCGCTCAAGGTCAATTGACTCAAGGTTATGTCCAAACCTTCCAGGCTGTCACTCAAGGAACCCTTCAAGCTCGATTCTTTGACCTGCGCGGTTGAGTCCGACGAAACGGTTTGAGTGCTAACGGGAGATTTGTTGAGGTTAGTGGAGGGCAGGAGAAGGCTGTTGGTGAACTCCCCAGGTTTGGTGAACTGGATGGGAGTCAAGTAATCGTCTTCGAAGCTATGCGCCACTCCTTGCTTCACCGGTCTTTCCGGAGCTGCCGAATCGGTGTCGAACCTAGACTTCCTCATCGGAATAGGCAAAGCTGGGCTTCTCTCGACGGAAGAACTAAAACTGCTTGAAACGATGGCGGTGCTGTCTAAATACCCATACAAAGAATCCTCGACGTGCGGGGGTCTCGGTGGAGGTTTCACCATCAAATCGTTCGTTTGTTTCTTCGGAGGTAGAGGTGGAGGTTTGATCAGCAACAGCGCGGTATCAGGTCGAGGCGGAGGTTCCGGAGCGGTCTCATCCTTTACTTCCCCGTCTTTAGCACCCTCCGAACTATCTTTAAACTGTACATTCTTCATGGTTCCGCCGGTCAGAGACATGCTGCTTAAGGCTGAAGAGTTGGGACTTTTGGACAGAGGTCTGGTTAAAAACCCGACGTCGATCTTGGTCTTCTTGTATTCATTGAAATCTTTCTCGAAAGGATCTTGCTTGAATTCTGTTTCAGCGAAAGGATCCAAGGATACGAAAGGATCCTCTCCGAACGGATCCGTTTCGAAGTCGCTCAAACTCTTTGGCGTGGTGCTTAATTTAAAGCCCTTCTCTTTGATATCGGTCTGTTGCACCAGATCGTTGAGCACTTTTTTAGGAGGGTTTTTGAGCTCTTGAAAGAAATTTTTCTTATCAATATAGGGCTTACTTCTACCTGTACCTGAGGTAAAATAAAATATGAAACTAACTGAGGTGAAAAATTGCAAAAACGGAAACAACAAACACAAAGATCGATAGTAGTTTATATTTTATTTTATTTTACCAGAGATTCTGATCTTGGGTACCTACGGCAACAAGTCGAGTGTTCATGATTAAAGCAGCTGGCTGAATTTAAACTGAACGGTACCGTTTTCTCTCTCTTTGCATATTTATTTCTCTAGAAATGGATGAGCTGCCTATGTCAATGACATTTTTGAAGAATTTTCGAATTATTGGTCGTTGAACTTGAGACATTTTATATACTCTTGCTTAGAATGGATGAAAACTACAATCTTACATGAAATTCTGTATGTTCCACTACTATTTGTTTGAATTGAATCAAATCAAGTATAAGTTTTAGAAAAGATCTTATTTTTTAATTGGGGTTAAAGTTAACTCGAAGAATTTTCAAGAAAACTGGAAACTGGCATATAGAACAGGCAGAATGTCAAAGTTTATGAGATATTCAAATTACCTCAAAGTAATTTGAACTTCTATACAATTTTCTTATTTGTTCACTTTCAAACTTTCTCCAAAGCATTCTTAAGACAATTTTCAGATAAAAATACTTATTGAATTATTTGACAGCTGCCATAAAAATTGACAGCTGCCAAAATAATTTGACAACTGTCGAAAAAATTGACAGCTCTCAAAAAAATTTGACAGCAGCTGTCAAAGAAATCGTCCAAGTTAATGACCCTGTATAGTACCCATATGGCACTATTTCATTCAATACCACATAACCTCCGGAACATCAAATCGAGATTAACTAACAGGACCACATGCACAGGCAAATCATTACTACCGAATTTCGGGATGACGATTCATTGTCAACCAGGAGAAAGTTCAAACGAAGTATCATTCCAAACGATATACCATGCACAGCTACTTAGTATCACGAACACCAAACTAAGGGTCATGTCCAAAAATGGTACTTACCCAACGGATCTAATTCGGTGAAGACGTCGAACTGAGACAGAATTTCTTTTTTTGTCTGTTCCAGTTTCTCGTCTTTGATAGACTTTTGCGTCGTTTCCGATATCAACGTTGAATCTTCGAATAAGCTGTTAGACGGAGTGAACCATTCTCCGCTGCTCGGTTCTTCATGGCTGCTGCTGAAATCTCTATCGAGTAGCGGTTTTGCGTTAATAATGAAGGAGTTATATGAAAGTTATTCGAGATTTCTTATCAAAAGTTTTAAAAGTACTCACCTTGAAAATTTGAAATCTGTTGTTGGCATACTTGTGAACGAATAAGAATCAATACCACTTGAAGTGGCAAGACTGTCCCCAGTATGAGGAGTCTTAGGGCTGAACAAATTGCTTGAATCCGAAGCCCTGGAACCTCTTTCTTTACCAGACGAAGGAGGTGGCGGAAGTATAGGATTCTAAAATTAGGAGCGGCCCTATTAGTGCACTCAAACTGGGCCATTTTCTCTACAGAACATTGGTTTTGATAATGAATTTCAATGATTTTTTCCACTTTTCTGTGATAAAAATGATATTATCATAGAAATAGACCTATTTCTTTATAATCATAGAAATATAATATTATTTCATAGAAACATGTTATTACTTCTATGACAATATCATAG
Source organism: Adalia bipunctata (assembly GCA_910592335.1). Lineage (NCBI taxonomy): Eukaryota > Metazoa > Arthropoda > Insecta > Coleoptera > Coccinellidae > Adalia > Adalia bipunctata. Next base: position 73,436,631 of record OU342949.1, on the reverse strand, counting down.
AAATAGGGTCTTATACCTTGGTGTCTATGGATATTTTAACAACTTCCTATGAAAATGTTTGTCAGTGTTACCAATATTGAAAACTAAGGATTCTTTATTTTACTAACCGGAAAAGAGGTAAAACTGTCGCCAAATGGGTCATCCTTGGACCCGAAAGGTTCAGAAGGAGTGATCTTTTCCATCTGATTCAGTCCCTGCTGGAGGCTGTTGAGTTCTAATTGCAGATCCACCAGATTTGCTACAGCCGTACCGCTCATCTTAGACTCGGCAGAATTGGATGAAGTTTTAGAGTCCCCTTTTATGGCTTCGTACTTTGCGGGAAGTTCTGGAGTGACACTCTGGAAAAATTCATATGGAATATTCTTAAACAGAAAGAAAATTTATGTGAAATTTATCAAGGAGTATCAATATTACTTACTTTCGTACTTGAACTGTCTGAGAATAAGGGAGAATTGTATAAACAGTTTTTTTCAAGATGTTGCTTTGCCAACTCTATTTCTTTTCTCTTCAATGCAAAAACCACTTGAAAAAGATCTCTCATGGCAATGACAACCTGAAAAGAATTCAAAATCAGTGATTTAATTACAAAAAATTAATAAATATAGAAAAACTAAAAAAACTAAAATCAAATAAATCACTTTCAGGAAATATACATATTCGAAAATTTCAAAATATCAACACTTGATTTCAAAAAAAAATGTTACCTGACTAGCTGCTTTATCAGTTTTTATTCCAAAAAATCGGTGGCCTGTATCAGGTGATCCAAAAATGTAGCCAAAAGCCCTTGAATCTGTCATATCTTGGGCAATGAATGAAATCTTATGTACTGGGTGGTGATACAAGCAATCCTGTGAAAACAATCACTAATGAAGTTAACAATAATAGGATAAATCTTCCATTCAATATTGTTAATATTGCTTATATAGGATGTTAAATATAGCAGATAAACAAGGTTTATAATCACTTTACGAATACAATAAATTCTCATAAATTAATTGTTATGGTTCCTTTCATGTGTCTTCCTCTATATACACAAATTGAAAGCTTCAAAACAACCACACCCGATACAACATTCACATTTTTCATGCATTTATTTCACAATTGTGAGAACTTCTATAACATCTCTCACATGGAAACTATTGACTTACACCTGTTTTTTCATCTCTCAATCTCAAACCATCCAAAGCTATGTGAACTGTTATCCGTTGCTTATGTTCACCAGCAGCTCTGATGGCCATTTTAAGATCAGAAAGAGCCTCTTGGCACATTCTGTCTCCCCTTGCTTCGGAAACTTCCAGTATTCCAATAAGTTTCGCTTTGAAACATTGCCCTTCTCCTCCAAACCTTGTGGTCTCATGCTTGTCTGGAAGATACAAATAAGCTTATTTACCTTAATGTGATAATGTATTTTCAGATCACTGAGAAATATGTTTGGATAGAATCCACTTACACTTGAAGGGGCTAGTTTTCTTCCTCAAAGTTTGCATTTTTAATAATTTAGTCAATTTGAAAAGGCTAATTATTATCCAAATTTACAATACGAACCGAGACCGAAAAGATTGCATATTTATTTTCCTTGATATCCCTTTTGGAGTAATGGAAAAGTAAACGTTTTGGAGTTACATCTTTTATTGATTAAATTGAGGTTCATTGAATATAACAACTCTACACAGGGGGTGAGATGTAACAGGGGGTTGTATTTTCTATCAATGCGCATGGTAGGAGGTGGCGGAGAAGAGATTTATTGATCTTTTTTCAGATCCAGAGAAAACTCAAGATTTGGATTTTGTAATTTTGAGGTTAGTGGTACAATAATAAAATACCAAAATAAACAAATAAATGGTAATGGCAAATTGATGTTTTAAGAGTTAAGTGAAATGAAAAAGCTTGAATTCCTACCATCATTTTCGTCCAATTTTTTTGCACCCATTTTCCATTACTGGATAAATTGTTGATGAGCGGTCTATTTACCATGAATGATTAACCTTCAGGAAGTATTCATGAGATAACAGTTTATTTTATTAATCTCAGTTGACAATAAAATAACAATAAAAATTCAAATGTTGAATTTTATTCATTAAATTTCTTTGAAGAGGACATAACGTGTAAATGAAAACTCCAATCAAATAAATCTATTTATTTTCTTTTATATTGACTAAACCACAAACATCTTCCTCTTGAACTCTCTTTATATCCATGACAAAAGTTAATATTCAATGATATTATAATATGTACTACATTTGTTACTACCAAATATAAACTAAAGTTAAGTTTTTTCCATTTTCTTATCACACATGTCTTTGAATGGAACGTTATCCAATTTTACTGTTTCTGGTCGTATTTTTGCTTCTGTAATGAAAAAAATTAACTCAAAGTTGCGCAATTAAAAAAGTTCGGCATTTTATCTCACCGTATTTTCCAGGAGACACCTCAATTGCTTGTATGACAGAACTTTTCAACTCTTTTTTGACCTCTTCAGAAAATTTCAGCATCTGAAAGAGCAAAGGGGGTATTTTGATTGGAGCTATTAATTTTCATATGATAAAATGAAGCAATGGAATATTGAGTCCTGGTTTTAGTAGTACCTCATTAATCTTATTACTATCACTTATGTTCTTATTTTTCTTATATTCTTCATTTATTCTGAGCCGCACTTTCTGTAAGGCAGCTAAATCTCCTTCAAATACCATTTTTCCTGCTTTATGAAGAGATTTGAACGATTGCAGAACCTACATGGAAATATAATTAAGATAACGCATCCATTTTTTCGCTTCTAGAGTAATGAAATAAATTAGAAATATACGTACCTGTCTTTTCATTTTTACCTGTTCTTCTATTTTTGAATTTTAATTTTTTACAAAATCAAAATATAACCTAAAATTAATTTTATGAACCATAAAATGTAATGAAAGAAGTTCATATCTATGAATTTGAGATATAATTTTGGGTTATATTTTGGAAATATTTATACTTTTCTTGAAAAAATTGGATCGATCTTTTCTGTTATGTAGACAGGAAGGTGAAAATTGAACGAAATCGAACCTAAAATGAATGTGAGAAGAATCTATCAGGGTTTGAAAAATATAAGGTAGAAGAATTTAATTAGACCATCTCTCAGAAAAATGGATACGAAACCGATATTTCTAGATATTCGTCGAGTAGTTCATCTAAAACCGTTGACCCAAATGAAATAAATTCATTCAATAAGATATCTGCCGACTGGTGGAATGAAAACGGTAAATTCAAACCTTTGCATTCCTTTAATAAAGTTAGAGTACCTTTCATACGAGAGGGTCTTGTACAGAATGGAGCTGTTAAGAATGAATTGATCAATACATCAAAAGTACTCCAGGACCTAAGGATACTGGACGTAGGGTGTGGTGGTAAATAAATTTGCTTTATGGTTGAATAATTGTATGTGGCAATATACTTTTTAGGGGGATTATTATCAGTACCTTTGTCGAAGTTAGGGGCAAATGTAACTGGTTTGGATGCGGATTCTCAAGCAATTGATATTGCCAAAGAACATGCTTTGAAAAATAATCTAGAAAATGTGTCTTACATAGTTTCGTGTATTGAAGATCATGTGATAGATAATGAAGAGAAATATGATGCTGTGATAGCTTCAGAAGTTCTAGAACATGCATCAAATAGGGAAAGTTTTCTGAAGATTTGTGTGCAGTGTTTGAAGCCAGGAGGAAGTATATTCGTAACAACACTCAATAGGACACTGTTGGCTGATATTTTAGCCATTAGAGTAGCGGAGTGCATTAACTTAGTTCCTAAAGGAACGCATCAGATAGAGAAATTCACAGAGCCACATGAAGTACAGAGGATGCTGGAAAAATGTAAGTGATTTTCTCAATTTTTACTGATTGTGGGGAATTGTGTATGAAGTTGAAAATATTCTCAATGTTTCAGATAAATGTCAAACGGTAATGGTCCATGGCTTCATGTACGTATTTTTCACAAATACTTGGTCATTTACTTCTGATACTTCAATAAATTATGGTCTTTGTGCTTTGAAAATAGAGTGAACTGTGTATTTAAATAAAGTTGCTGTGTTATATGAAATTTTATTAAAGAGTTTTCAACATTTTTCTTTAGAATTCACTTATTTAAAGCATCTGATATAATTCTTTTCAGGTTCTTAGCAAATAAATCACTGGAAAATGAATTGTATAAAATACGGAAACCATTTTGACCCATTTCTTCGAAATTATTGTCATAAATCATTTTGAACATATATTCAGCTAAACTTTGTGGATTTGGTTCACACAAATAGCCGTTTTGACCGTGGCTTATCGTTTCTTTTGGACCCCCGCTGTTGCAAGCTATAACTGGTTTCCTTGCCATCATTGCTTCTAGAGGCACAATCCCAAAATGTTCATTCACTGGTGTGTATAGCAGGCATTTGCATGAAAGTAAAAGCTGCACTTTCTTGCTTTCCGAAGGCGATTTGAAATAAATTACATTATCCTTCAGTTTCAACTTGAGAGTTAGATCCTGAAGTTTATCGAAATAAACCTTGTTGATGTCTGATTTAGGATCGAATCCTCCCACCATGACCAGATAAACTTTTCTCCATATTGAATCGTCGATCATGAATCTCAAATTGCTCATAGCTTCAATAGCTAACTCTAGCTTTTTAGCTGGATGAAATCGATTGATTGATATGAATACCGTTGAATCCTTTGGTATCCCTAAAATGTCATCTTCAACTTTTTGGGATTCAGATGAATCCAATAGTTTTACGACTGAGGAAGATATAGTAGGATATAAGACTTTAACTTGTTTGTCAATATCAGGAAAAGTCTCTTTAAAAACTGATGCTGTATATTTGCTATTAACCAATGTTATATCGGAAGTCTTTGTTGCTTTGTATTCCATCCAATCTATTGGAGTTCTATAAATTTTTTTCAAAGTACTTTCCCTAGTGGTCGCTAACAAATCTGGATGATGACAGTAATATAAAACTTTTTTATTGAATAGTTTCAGAAATGGAATTGCTATCGGAATTAGATCAACTATGTGAAAATCCACTTCATATTCTTTTCTGTAAAATATGAGGTACGTCAACACCAAATAAATCATTTTTATATAAGCGCACAAGGCTCGACATCTACCAAATATGCTTCTTGGTATCCAATCCCCGAAAATATGGATTTTATAACGTTCGTCTTTCAATTCATCGAAACAATGATCTGAATCGAAGTGATTAACAAGAAACATAATTTCGTTTTCATCAACGAGAGCGTCTGCCATATCTATTATCAGTCTTTCAGCGCCTCCTATCCCCAAATCAGGATGAATAAAGGCTATTCTGGTACGCTTCTTGGTCTCCATACTTAATCTTTTTGTTTTCACATAACTATTCTCGAAAATATGAAAATTAGATTCCAAACTTCGAAAATTGCAGACGTCAAAACAGAAATAAAGGTTATAACCATTAACCACAGAACATTGTTTCATAAACAAATCAGTAGTTCAAAGCGATTGACAGAAGAATAGTGCTCTTTGTGATCATAACACAGATCATAATTGGATTTTCAGGTTAGTTGAAAATTGAAAAGCCGCTTGAATTTTTTGCTCATATCAATATTTATTATGGTTTCGTTGGAAATTTAATCTTCGAAAATTAACAAATATGTCCGAGAACAAAAACAACGAAGTGAATGATACTATTTGCAAAATGGTCAATTATCTGAGAGCATCAGTAAACACCTTGGAGGACGTTGTAACGCAGCCCCCTAAAACCGAATCAGTTCCCACAATTGATAAAACACCGTTGAAGAGGCCTGCAGCCAGCATGATGAACGACCAGGAAGTGGTAACCCCCAAAAAATTCAGAGGGGACCTGAAAATGGATTTCGAATATCTTGGATCCCCAAGAGAAATGAGAAGGCTTCGTTCTGATGTGTTGGATGCTAGGAATACAATCTTAAATTTAGAAAACAGGATAAGTCAAATGCATAATGTGCGAAAAGAGATGCAGGTAATATTTGACAACGAAAATGGAACTCTGAAGAAACAGCAAGAAGTGGATAGAAGAACAATCTTGGAACTAGAGAGTAAATTACAGCAGGTCCGCAGGAAGGAGCAAGAATTAAAGCAAGAACTTTTGACTGTAATAGTATTAAATATCTTGTGTTTGAACCCACATTATTGTATTCAATTTGTTGTAGATGAAATCCAAGTATGATAACTTGAAAATTCAAACTGATCAAAAAATGGAAGCGATGGAAAAGAAGGTTTGCGACGTGACCTCCGAATATAAGGCGAACGAAGGTCAGGAGTATTCTGAAGTTGCTAGCCTTAAAAGACAAGTTTTGGAGTTGCAAGATCGTGCGAGATCTGCAGAAGAAGATGCTGATGTACACAGAAAACTTTATGTAGAACTAGGTTGAAAGCCTTCAACAGAACAAATCAATTTGGTTTAACTTTCAAATTTTGTTTTCAGAAAAAGGATTGAGTGAAAAAAACTCAACAATGGCTGAGTTAGAATTGAAGAATGCAGAAATACGGAAACTACAATTACAGTTGAAAGAATATGAGTACATCAAAGAAAATTACTTGGAATACCAGGAACAGGCAAAGGTGAGAATAGATTTGATCTTTTATGTTGATAATTTGGATGATTAAGGCATAAAAATGTTGAATTGCCGTTTTTTAGACACAGGCTCGTAAATTATCTCAATACATTGATATGGAAAGGGAAACTCAAAAGCTTAAAGAAGAAAATCAAAGAATTAAAGATGAAATAAGGAACAAATTGGTTTTAGAAGAGGAGGTTCATGATTTGAAGAGTAGACTGCTAAAATACAAAGAACAGGAGTCTAAATTTTCTTCCGTTCAGGTAAATATCCATTGGGAACAAAACTTTTTTTTAGGATGTGTTCACATAACTTTTTATATGTATCTAGATGCAACTGGTACAAACAGAGATGTATCTGAACGAATGGAAGGCCGTGGCGAGAGGAATTCTGGAAGAATCCGAAGCAAACGATATGGCCTTACCGCATTTATTGCGATCTACGGTTGAACAACTGCAACAGAAGGAATTGAACCTTACGGACGAAAAAGTAAATCTGCAGTCCCAGTTGAATACAGCTCTACACGTAAGTAAAACTTATCCTGTTGGTATTTCCATCATTCAACATGTTAGTTTATACACCTGTCAAATTTGAATCACAGAGCATATAATATCATAGAAGAACATAAAGTGTTCTTCTCTGCATTCATCAGTTCTTAACAAATTGAAGCGAAATGATTACGAATTTACAAATAACAAAATATAAACACAGATAAAATATGGAAATCATTTTTTGAGTGAAGCTATTTTCGTATGTTTCTCTATTTTCTGTATTTCATTTGATATTGTGGATGTGGAAATGAATATTATAGGAAGCAAAAGTGGCCAAGGAAGAATTAGCAAAGAACCAGAAACTGCTCACCAAGTTGAGTGGCACTGACGAGCAGAAAAAGAATCTCATTCATCGTATGCAGAAAAAATTGCTGTTAGTTAGCAGAGAACGAGATAGCTACAGGTACGAGTTTACCAACATTACCAAGCACAAATCGTGAATCTCTTTTCTTAACCGTTCACAGACTTCAACTGGATTCGTACGAGAGAGACTTGACGATGACTGTAAACACAACGGCTTTAGGCACCCAGGCGGCTTCTCAAGTACAGAGCCTGAAGGAACGCGTCGAAAATCTCGAGAAAATAGTCACGGAATACAGAGATCTGGTGGCGAAATTGGAAAACGACATTCAGAACGCCGAAAGCGACTCCAGTTCCGGTAAGCTCGATTTAGAATAACTTTACGTGTTGGAATTGCAGGATTGTCTTTCAGATTTGCCCCCGATCAAATTGGAACAGTTATCCAGACTCCAGAGCGACGTGGAGCATTTGAAGCAGGAAAATACGCGTTTGAGGGAGAGGAAAGATCAGTTGGAAATCCAACTGGAAGAGTACATCGTGGGTAACGATACTCTGAGGGGGGGTAACGTGTACCACCTCGCCAACAATCCCCTGACAGAGTGTATAAATCAGAGGGAGGTTTTGATCGATAGATTGGAAGACGAGGTGAGTGAAAGGCTTTTTTAACTGTAGATTACAAAATTTAGCTTTGAATTTAACGAGGTTTAGGAAATTTCGAAAAAACTTACATGTAAATCTCAATAACAATAATAATAGAACTTTACTTTAACTTCGTTCCAAAGTTTGGGTATTATTTAACGGTTAGAATTAATGGTAGCAGTAGTGTACCTAAATTTATGTTTATTATACTGCTGAAGGCTCGAAGTGACAATGTTGCCGGATTGGGCGCGACATTTATAGCCCCACTACTGTCCATTCATCCCCTCCTCTTCAGATAGGTTTAAGACTGGTAGACAACCATGCACTATGAACAATAGGCGTCTCCTGTTTCCTGTTAATTTGTTTCATTGAAGAAGATGACACATCCATCCCAAGCGTTTTCCACAAATGCAGACTTCTCTGTGTGCTTCAGTCGAAAACTCCGTTGGTGTTATTTGATCCGTGTATGAATGCTCCTTTTAGGGGTGCCAATATAAACTTTTCCACAGCTGCAAAGTGTTCTATCAGTACGAGCTTCAGAAGGTGTTCTTTTTGGTCTTTAGAATTGGAAAACATCTAAAAACAAAGAAACGGAAACTAGGACAAGTCTCAAAGAGTGCCAAAGACCAAATTGATCCACTTTCTCAAGCTGTTCTAATTGGGATAGCATTCATGCTGTCAACTGAATAAAACAGAGAAGTCGGCAATCTCAAAATGGCTCACATTCAAGCCATTTTTTTTAATGAAAATGCATTTACTTTTGATCATTACCACTGGTTTAATATTCCTGGAAGTAGCATTGACTGAAAACGTCAAAATAAAACAGTTCTTCAAGCAAATGAACGTTTTTAACTAATAATACTAAATTTTCAATATTCAGCTACCATTGCTAACCTCAAAAAATATTTGACAGGTCGTAGCAGTCTAAACCAAGTGATTATGCAACCTGTAACTTCTTCTACCTTTGAAATGATGAACTTGAATATATTCATCAGTTTTACATAAAACATGAAACGAATACTGCTTATTTCGGTATCTACGAAGAAATGTTCATGATTTCTTATCTTAGATTTTGTCAAGTCTTGTTCACTGCTGACCAAATTTCCCTTCGTTTCCTGGTGGGACACTTGATATGTAGATAATACACAAGTTACACACAGTAGATATCCCAAAATATACAAGAAAATCCTCTAAATTCGAGCGACTTGCCCCTACGACTTTGACGCACATTTACGGCTTTTTTTTTAATAAAAATGCATTTAATTTTGATATTCCTGAGAGTAAGATCTACTAGAAATATCCAAAAATTTCCTCATAGAACAATTTTCGAAGCAAATGAACGTTTTTAATATCTACACGAACAAAGCTAAATTCCCAATGTTTGACCACCAGCACTAACCTCAAAAAATATTTGACAGATCGTTGGATTGCCTAATTATGTCACGTACCTCAAAATTCAAGTTTCAATGCTTGAATATCGAGCAAAAATTCAGGAAATACGTGCTGCAAATGCTATCAAATGACTAAATAAAAAAATTTTGGGAAATGTACTTTGACAGAGACTGTCAAGTGAGAGTCTACAAATTCGAACAAACGAAAGAAAATAGTGGGACAGCATGACGACTTAAGTCAATGACCTTTCAGGAAATTATCTTTATCGAAACGCCTCCATTTTGTAATTATCCCCGCCTCCCAGAACTGTCTAATTTTAGGTGGACAGACTGAAACGCAAAATAAAGAATATGGAGGAAGGAATGGAGAGTAGCAGATTGGCCGATATCTCCATGTCGACCAGAGAAGTGCAGCTACTCAAAGAGGAGTTAAAAAGCAAAGAAGCGCAACACCTTCAAATGAAGGAGCACTTCAAGTCCTCCATACAGGAATTTAGGGACGTGGTGTACATGTTGCTCGGTTATAAGATCGATAGGAACGCGAAGGCTATGTACAAACTGACCAACATGTACGCGGAGAGCGAAGACGATATTTTGTGCTTCCAGTTGAAAAAAGAGGGGGTTTTGCAATTGCTCGAAACTGAGTTCAGCTCGGGGTTGGGGGAAATGATCGATCTCCATCTGAGGCAGCAGAATTCTCTACCGACCTTTCTTAGTAGTCTCACTTTGACTTTGTTCGCTTCTAGAACGTTGGTGACTGAGCAGATCGAGTAGGTTTCACCACATCGGGTAGATAGAATGTTTATTTTGTACGATTAGAATTGAAGAATAAATTAACAAAACTGTGCTGGAATTCAGATTTCTCATTCCGTTAGTGTTAACAAGTTTATTTGTAAATTATAGAATTTTATATGATACAATTTAGTGATTAAACCATTTTTGGAGGGATCGTTTGAACGATTGTTCTCAATAAACTCAAATCAGTTGGCTTCTATTATTTCCTTACGTACGATTTTTTTTTCAAATAAATACACATACAATGTGAGGCGTAGTTATTGGATAATCACAGCGAAAGTCTCAAGGTTTTTTCAATTAAAAAAAAGTTGTAAACTCAAAAACCTTGATACTTTTACTTCATGATTTTCTGAACAGTGCCTCACCCTGTATGTACACATATTACAGATACAGACACTTCAATATGTGGGTGTATAATGGAATATTTCGACATGTAACCTAAAAATTTGACATTTTAAGGTTAACTTAGCGTAGGTAGTTGAAATGTACAAACAGTTGATGTAATGACATTGTATCTTGATGACATTAGATTTATAGTATTCTCACTAACGTTGATTGATTTCAATTCCATCTTAAACCTCCTGCTAAAATCATTCATTCGTGGATAAAAACGTAAGTAGCACTTTGTAAAGATCAAACGTGATTTTAAATGTTACATTTTTTATTTTTCAGGAGGATACTGCAGGTGTCTTCGTTTATTTGGAAGAAAATTGATGGTTTTTTGGTTGTCTCTGGGTTTCCTTGTAAAAATTGCTATTTTTTTAAAGATTGATCTATGTTTGTTTATGTTCATTAAAATGATGAAACACAGTTCGTTTTTTATTTCTTAGGATTTGAAATGATTTCAACAATATTAGGCATTCCAAACAACGTGATTATTCCACCACTGTTAACCTCAAAACGTATCTGACAGGTCGCTGGTTTGCGATAAATATGAGGGAATTTGATCTTATGAGTGAACTAGGGAGTTTTTATGATCTATGATATCAAAAAAATATCCTGAATTCACTTTATTTTCTTATCTTCGATTTTTCTCAAGTCTTGATGACTGCTGACCAAATTTCTCTTTGTTTAATGGTAAGTCACTCAATATGTGGAACCAAGTTACACACACTGGGTGTTCCAAAATATTCCAGAAAATCCTCTTAATTCGAACGACTTGAACATACATCTTTGGTACACATTTATGGCATTTTTTATTGAAAATACACTTAGTTTAAATATTTTTCACTAGTCTGATATTCATGAGAGTAAAATTGACTAGGAATATCAAAATGTCAACATAAAACAATTTATCAAGCAAATAAACGGTTTTGATGTCTACATGAACAAAGCTATTTTCCCATTGTTTGACCACCAGGACTAACCTCAAAAAATATTTGACATGTCGTTGGGTTGCCTATTTTGGAGGTTATGAAAGCACTGACCGCTTGTTCGGTTTTCTAAGCCAGCGCGGCCAACGATTCAGCTACTGAATCCGCCCAATCTTGCTTGATTTTCAGATAAAAGCAATTCATCGATATTCTAATGGCACGATGCTAACGATTTTTTTGGGTAACTCATTTACTCAATTTCGTTAATGTACATAAAGAATTTCGGAGGAATTGAACGATTAGTTTGGGACTCGGATACACCCAAAATTTGGTATTGTAGACCTTAAGGTGGGCGTTCAATGTAGTGTGTTTTTATTTCAAGTTGCATTTGAAAATGGTTTCAGTTTGAGAACTGAAATTTTGTGGGTAAACTCAGAAAGGATTGGAGTTCTTGATGGGATAATTGAAATTTATTTCATTTCAACAGTTCATTTTTTTCTTTCAAAAATAGAAGAAAATGAGCCAAGTCTTGCTTCTGTTTTATTTCAAACGAAAGACCCATGAAAATAGTTCAACTTCCGATTAAAAGTGAATCTACAGATAATTACGTTCAGAAAAACAACTTGAAATACGGAATTGGCAGAGAATGGCCAAATTCAAATTTTAGCGGGAAAAAGTTCCTGCTTTACCCACATTTTCACTAATTTCATAGTTCAGCGAGTTTCGCATAAAGAGCGCCATTGTACATTTCATTCAGAGAGATTTTCATAGAACCTTTAGAGATAATGTTAGTTCTATGGAGATATTTCATAAAATGCACGGTGGCGCCTCTATCGGATAAGCTTTCCTACTCGCTCTGAACGGCGACCTTGATACCAACTTTTAATCCTTTTGGATATGTGATTTTTGAAATATTGGGAAGGTCCAATTTCAAAAATGAATTACTCCGAAACCGTTGGATCGATTTTGCTCGATAGCGATTCATTGGGACTTCAAAAGCTGAAAATTTTCAATCATTTAGTTTATCAATGAATGTTTTGTGAGTGCAGGCTTCTCCATTATATGCAGTCGACAACACTTTTTTTTGTCCTTTTATCCTTGTAAGAATGCTCTTTTTGTAGTCCCGATGACAACTCTTCTGCAGGCGCTGAGAATTAAATTTGATCATCAATTTTCTAGCTTGATCGTTTTCTGCATAAAATTCGCCAATTTTGGCAACATTCAAACACAACAATTGCGCAAGAACATTTGGGGTTGTAGTCAGAGTTGAAAAAAAAAATCGAATCTCATTTTTAAAATATATTTTACTCAAAGCATTACATCATAACTTATCGTCAAAGTTTAAATTACCGCTTAATAAATCATAGGAATTCTCAGTAACAAACGCATCGCCTAAAAAACAAGAGATACGTTAAAATAAAACAAATGGACTAGAAATAACACTTGTAGTTGTCGCTGTTACGTCTTGCATTGAAACATTACCTGCTGTTGGTCGATACAAACGAAGTGTTTTTGACTTAAGACCTAAGTGATTGTGTTTTCGACCGAGAACTGCGAAATCAGTCCCAAAGTTCGAATGAACCTAAGCGTAGAAAAAATATTGCAACATTCAGTTCAAAAATTACTCTACGACCAAATCGGGCAAGGATAACCTAAAAAATTACTCTTGGAAAGTTACAATCGCAGTAAAATTCCCTCAACTCAATATTTACAAAATAATCTCGACGAGATAATTCAAGGCACTCAGATCCTCATCACTCAGTGATTTTAAGGCACGAATCGAATTTCGAAAATTATTTCCACTCTAAAGTTCGTATGTACAGGGTTGGTCAACAAACCGAATAACTCCCACTCTCACTGAGCAGGTTTTATATAAAGTGCTCCAGAAAACCCGCTTTCAATGAAAATTTGGACTTGGTAATTGAATTAAAATATTTTCAGGTTGGGGACACTGCTTCACCGGAAGTGAATGTCAAAAAATGACATTTTGCACTCGTTCAATGATTTTTTAGTTTTGAAAAAGTCTCCTAAACGCCTACAAAGGTGTTAACGATTTTTGTCTGCGTCATGAAGTTCTCAAGATATCTGGACTTTTCATTAACAGGATTTTATCAGAAGACAAAAAATTCATTTAAATTTTTTTTAGATACTCCGTTTAACACTTCCTGCATAAAAAATCACTAAGACGTGACCTGGAACCGATATTTCAGAACTCAACAAAAAGTGTCAAATGACATATTTGACATTCACTTCCTGTCGAACCGGAAGTACTACCAACCTGAAAAAAACTTCGAAAACTGCTGTATAACACCAGATCTGTTCGAAATGCACAAAGAGAACACAACATGGTTAAAATTTCCTAAATTCTCAAGTCTTAGTTATGTCGATTCACTGTCACGAAACCCGTAACGAAAAAAAATTAAAAAACATTCACTTGGTGGACCATAATTCCGAAAAAATCCATAAATATAAACACAGCTGTCCGACATCCTACAATCATTCGCTCAGTCTCTTTAAAAAAATTAGCTAAAATCATCGTCACACACCCGATCTATCTGTTGTCCTCGAAATTTATCACTTTTCGAATGCGATCGATCCGGCTTTCCGGTTTTTGCACGGTCGGGGCGCTGCTTTTGGTCACCGAGTCCCCGCTGTTGCTGTCTCTGTCCTTCAGCGCCGACTCCCTGGAGAACGGGTTGTAGTCTTGGGGGGCCACGTAGCCCTGAGGCTTCAGGTTCTTCGCCTTGGCTTTGTTGAACTCGCTCATGATTTCTTCGACGGATTTTCCCTTGACCACGGCATAGGAGTGGCGCCTGGCTATGCGGAGCATCTTTTCGCTGGTGCCGCTGCCCTCCAGCTTGATGCTGGAGGAGACGATGATCCTCCTGGTCACTCTGGCCAGGACGGAGGCGAACACTTTGAACTGGGGATGGGCGGTGGTCACGTTCTGCAACTTCAAGGACTCGTACACGGCCCATTGCAACTTCTGGAACAAAAAATTACGAACTGGAGGGAGAGTTTTCGGCTGCAAAGGGTAGAAGTGACGTTACCGGTTTTAACCCTTCAAATCTCCAACAGAAAATCACCAAACTCACCTTTTTGTTGGCGGCGCTCATGTCGCTCATCGTCTGCGAGTTCAGCAGGACGCTCTCGCTCTTGGTCCTGGTCAACGACCCGTCCGCCTTGGGGGCCCTGTCCGCGAAGCCGTACGAAGACTGGCTCCTGAAGAACTTGGGCTGATTGGCCACGTTCTCGTCCTCGTCCTCCCGCTTCCTCTTCTTCTCGAACGTCGGCTGGCTCTTGAAGGGGGACCTCTTGCTCGGCGACGGGAACAGAGACGTCCTGGCTTTGTTCGGGGAGGAGAACAGGGATCTCCTGGTCCCGCGACTCGCCAGGTCTCTCTCGAAAGAGGAATTCAGGGCGGACGTCGAATCTGCGGGAGGAGAAAAGGGGACAATTAAGGGATCCTTAGATGCTGCTTGTCTTCACTCACTGTTCAAGATGTTCCTGCTGAACTTGCTGTCTTTGTCGGGACTCTGGAAGAGGGCCCTCTTGGAGGCGGAGATGTTCGAAGAGCCGGGTCCGGCCATCAATTCCTTGAAGTCTCCAGAAAGTAAACGGAAGCGCATCCTCAGTTTCTTCTTGGCAGAGCTGCTCGGCGTCCTGCCGTTCATGGGACTGGCGGGGGATTTCATTGGCGTTTTCCTCGGGCTCTTCTTCGGGCTGTTCTTCCTATTGAGGAGTTCCAGTTTTCTGCGAAAATTACACTTTTTCGTTAGATTTCATTATTTTTAGGAACATTAATTCATTGAAATTGATGAACTCTACATATCGGGCAATCCAAATCATGTGACTATTCCACCAGTGTTAACCTCAAAACGTTTTTGACAGGTAGTAGCTAGTTAGTGGAGGAATTTTATTATTCTATGCATTTTATGAGTGAACCATCGAGTTTTTATGCTTTGTAATGTCCAAAAATATCCTGAAGCAACATCGACAAAGAAAATTTCACTCAATCGTATGATCACAACTTTTAGTATTGAGGGCTAGCAGAGATTGAAGAGGAAGTATTGGAGAAAGAATATTTATCAGAGCACTGCAACCTGTAACTTCTTTAACCTTTTATTTATATCATAGAACTTATAGTACATGGAATGTCATTAGCCTTGCTGCTCAGCTTAAAAAAATGAATAAACATCTCCAGTTGGAGGAATACTGAAATGTCCATGTTGTCATGGTTACGACTTGTCATATAAAACAGAAACACAGAAATACGTCAAGATCCGATTCACTTGGCATTTCGGCAAACATTTCTGTATTTCTGTTCTGTATGACAAGTCGTAACCATGTCAACATGGAAATTTCAGTATTCCTCCAACTTGGGATGTTTAGCCACTTTTTGATCTGGTAATAGCAATCCATGTACAAGTTCTATGTTTTATATTCGAATATTCATCAGCTTTTTTTTAAACATGAATTGAATACGGCTAATTTCAGTATCTACGAAGAAATATAAATAAATTGTCAATTCTTGTTGATTCCTGACCAAATTTTCCTTCGTTTCCTTGTTAGACACTTGATATGGGAAAAATACATCAAGTTTCACACAGTGGGTATTGCAAAATATTCAAGAAAAACTTCTTAATTTGATCGACTTGCACATCTGATTTGGCACACATTTACGGCTTTTTTTGATAAAAATGCACTTTATTTCCACTAGTTGGATATTGCTGGGAATAAGATTGACTAGAAATATGAAACCAATGACCCCATGAAACAATTTTTGATCAAATAAACGTTTTCAACATCTATTGGACCGAAAATTCCCATTGTTATTTGACCACCAACACTAACCTAAAAAATATTTGACAAGTCGTTGGATTAGGCAATCCAAACCACGTGTTTTTTCCACTAAATAACCTCAAAAAAATATTTGACAGGTCGCTGTCTTGGAGTAAATATGAGGAATTTTATCATCTAAGGCATTTCATGAGTGAACAAGTGAGTTTTTATTATTTGAAATATCATAAAATATCCTGAAGCAACAATGACGAAGAAAATTCCACTCAATCATATGATCACAACTTTTAGAATTGGGAGCCCGAAGAGATTGAAGAGAAAGTATTGGAGAAGAAATATTCATCAGAGCACTGTACCTGTAACTTCTTCATCCTTTCAAATTATATAAATTCAAATATTCATCAGTTTTACATTTTACATGAACTGAATACTGCTTATTTCAGTGTCTACGAAGAAATATTCACTTTAGTTTCTTATCATCGATATTGTCAAGTATTGATGACTGCTGACCAAATTTCCCTTTGTTTCCTGGCAAGTCACTTAATATGTGTATAATACACCAAGTTACACACACTGAGTGTTCCAAAATATTCAAGAAAATCCTCTCAATTTGAACGACTTGCACATCCAACTCTGGCACACATTTATGCAATTTTTTTATTGAAAATGCACTTAATTTAAATAATTTTCACTGGTCTGATATTCCTTAGAGTAAGATTGACTAGAAATACCAAAAAATTTCCACATAAAACAATTTTTTAAGCAAATAAACGGTTTTAATGACTACATGATCAAAGCTGGATTCCCATTGTTTGACCACCAGCTAACCTCAAAAAAATATTTGACAGGTCGTTGGATTGCCTAATTGTCTATTTCCAATGTCATAAAAGATTGTGGTTATGGTGAAACAGCGCAACCTCATAAAAATTGAATGAAATCTCAAAACTTCAGTGGCAATACCAAGATTTGCATATACCTATCGAAAAGATAAAGTAACAAAATGCCTGTTGACTTAAACACAGAAGAGAATCAATTTGAACTGAACCAGTCACAGAGTACCATCTTCCAAACGTCAATTCCGCATTACAGGATAAATTAAACGCTCATAATCTTTCAGTAAGAACGAGTATCGGTATTTCATGAGGGTACAATCTATAACTGCTACTCACTTGTAGTCGATCAGGATCTGTCTAGCTCTAGAGGCGGCGCTAGAGGAACTGCTCGCCTGCAGACTCGCGCTAGAGAAGGTTATCCTGCGTTTGGCCAGATGGCTCAGCCTCCTGCCCGGCGATTTGACCGCCCACATCGGTTTGACCCCCTTGCGTTTGCTCGGGCTCAAGTATTGGGTCTCTACTGCGTTGCAGGTTGATTGGGTCTCTGCTCCTATGTACCTCTTGCCGTATTTATCACATAAATGTTCGATTTCCTCCGACATTTTGCTCCTGTTGTAGCTGTAAAAGAGTTGACGAATGCAGTTGGCAATTTGGTCGCATTCAACTTTACTGATGGGCTGGATGAGGTTACAAAAAAGGTTATTGGAAAAAAACAATAATTGAATATTAAATATTGAAACTGCTATGGCATCATGAACTTTATTTACTTATTATTACTAAAATTATAGAAAATCTAAACTGCTATATTCTTGAATTGACTAATTCAGTCAGTTTCATTCTTCAAATACGGTCAAATTATGTTGAAAAAAAAACTTGATCACAGACTTAAAGTAAGCCCATAACATACGTTGCTATTTCCATTTTTCTTGGCTCTTGAAAGAAATCTATATAGAAAATCATTCTTGAAGATGAAAAACTATCAAAACTGCAATTATGGTCTCTCAATTATAAAAAAAATGGGAAGGTTTGATAGAATTGATAAATGGTGAGTACTTACTGCAATCCATGATGCCTTGAATACAGAATGTCCGGAAACTCCTTATTGATAGCCTCTTCATGGTTTCCTTCAATCAAAATCGAACTAGGGCATCCGAATGACGAATTGTGACTCCCATTCAACGACGCCTTCTCCTTCTCGTCACTCTTTTTTTTGGCCTCCTCTAAATTTTCTCTAGTCCAAAATAAATCCTTATTTGCTTCCAACTTTTTCAAGATATCGTCCAGTGTCAATTTGGTGATTGTCATGTCGGGAGGTGGGGGCACACCACTTATAGTCCTTTGCACCCTTTTTATCAGCCTTTGGTCCAATTTGTGAACAAACCTTTCCTCCATTATCTTAGGGGAAGGTAAAGGCTTGGCTTTGCTGCTTTCATCGTCCGAAAACAGGTCCGGACTGCCTACTTCACTAAATTTCCTTTTAAGGCATTTGCTTGGGGTTTTGAAAACTTCAGGTTCCCTTGAATTCTCCTTATTCTTCATGGAATTTCTACGAGGGGGCTTCACAATTTTGCTAGGTCCAGCTTGGTTTAAATCACAAACGCTCTTATTGGAATTTGTCAGAATTTTGTTCTCCATATTCCTCGATAATTCGTTTGAAGTTGCCTCTGTTTTGTTTGGTATTTCTTCAATTTTCATCATTTCATCATTTTTATCACAGGAATTTGTTAGTGATGGAGACAAATATATTTCAGCATTCCTATTTTCCAGAGTTGAGTCAACCGTGTTTCCATTTGGTTGCTCTTCAAGTGGAGATTCAGCAATTAGTGAAGCATTTTTCATAAGAATTGGGTTTTCTCCAATGAAAACAGGTAGATCTTCTATGTTGAACGACACTTCTGTGATTGGAATTGAACTTTTTTCTATTGAATCTTGTGCATTTACAGTGATGGATGTTGGTAAGGTACTTTCAATGAGAGATATAGTTTCTTCTGAACCAGCCAGAGCTGTTTCTCTTACTTCAGATTCCTGCAATTCAGAATCTGAAGGTCCTATCACATAAAGAGCTTTTTCCAATATAACATCAGACTGTTCCACCACAGAAGTAGTTCTCCCAACCACAGATTCACCATTATCTTCTGCTTTGTTGAGTTTGGTTTCTTCTGCAGCAGGGCCACTTTGTTCTAATACAACCGAATCTTTAATACTCACAGGCCTCTGTTTGTTGGCGATAAAGCCCAGAAAGAATGAATTGATCTTTTCATCAGTCGACATGAATTCGTTTGTAGAATTATTGAAACCGTTCTTGAACACTTGGTTCGATCTCTGCATAGGAACATTCTCATATCCGAAAAACGGTCCATCACTTGGATTGCTGCTTATATTATCTTCTTCGTTCAGAAGAGATGAAACAGATTCAGTTTTGTTGTTCAAATCGTAGTAGATAGGTTCGGCAATTGGAATTATCACGGAACAGGCGGAGCTACCTGAATCTGACTGAAAACTGTTGAATTTGGGCGCAGTGCGTTGGTCATTGTTGATAGAATTCACAAAGATGTTAGTAGATAAGTCTTCATAGTTCAAACAAGCTAATTCGGTATAGTTTTCGTTTTCTGCTGGTGCGTCGACAGTTTTATCGAGATCAGGACGTTCTAGCAGAGCATCTTCGCTAATGTAGATAGATTTTGGAAGAAGAGATTTCAGTATTTCAACAGACGAATTGTTCAAACTTTCCGTCACAGAATCAGAGTTGGATTCTTGATCCAAGTTGTTAGAAACATATCCACTATCGTTATTCATTATCAAATAACTACCGGATTTTCCCGAGTTAAAGACAACATCCATAGTTTGTTTTCATTCAGATATCGGAGTTCTTAAGGTCAAATCAATCCAAAACAACAATTATCAAAACTGTACTCACAATTTACATCGATGTTTATCTCAATCTGAATAACGAAATATTCTCATTGCATTCGAATCAGCATCTTGTCGTAATCTTCAAACATTTTTAGAAATAATGGATGAACGGCGTGAAAGTTCAACGTACTTTTTCAGTAATGTGAAAAGTGTAAAGCAACACAAACAGGTGGCAACTTATTCCAGGATCCAAGCAAATTTGTTTATCACTTCTCAATGCCGTGAAATAACCAGAAATCGGAAAGTTGAATAATATTATAATAAGCGCGCTAATAAAGTTTTGTTTTCACAGCTAGGTCAAAAACGTTACACGATTGACGTGACGTCTGATTTATCCGAAGTGCTGTATATTTCATCACAGACTGTGAATTCATCTTTTCTATGCTTCATTTGAAATATTCGAATTCCAAATAAAAAACGGAAAAAAGGATTGAGAGAATGATAAATTGATTTCATATTTTGATCGAATTATGCTTCCTCAATTCAGAATTCTATTTTAGAATGTAGAAATTTTTCATCCCATGCTTATCAACCGCACAGCCGTCAGTGTTATCGTAACATGTCTGTGTTGTCGTAATTACACCAGTGGCGTAGTGACCGAACAATTTTTGAATTTCCAATTACATATTTTTTAATGTTCAAATATTTAGAAAACAGGATACTCTCATTTCTTGTATTACAAAGGTTCGTCAATAATGATTTTCATCATTGTGTTGACATCTGCATTTTGAAGCAGGTTTTAATTTCAATACTCCAATATTGTTTTAACAAATATTTTATATTTTACTACTCGTAATGTTTTCTTCCAATATGGTTACCCATTTCCCATACGCGAGTATTCCTAGGAATTTGATCATTTGTAGAAAGTCGTGGATTGTGAACTTTTATTGAGGTGAAGTTTTGTGAAAGAGAGTGGTAAAACTTCACTGTATATAAGATCTCGAATTTCATCCAAAAATGCAGACCATTCTACGCCTCTGGACATGAAAATAAAACTCTTTGCTTTAACGTCACATTTGACATAACTGTCACATGAAATGAAATTTCAAATTTTGACATTGGGTTGAAATTGTATGAAAAAATCCAATTTCCATTTGGAAAAGCCAACTTTTTTATGAATAAGAACGTTTATATGAGAAATAATCCATCCAATTACCCAAAAAATTTGATCCCATATAGCCGAATAAAGATGAACCTGAACGTTAGACAAGTTAATTATTAATTTTTTAAGCACAAGAAGGTATGATTTAGAAATCTACACTGTGCGTAGAAGACATCTCAATAACTCATAATCACCACTCTGTTTCACGAAGTGATGAATAAGATGAATATTTATTAGGCTTATTGATGTATTGTGTTCGTTGTGGACCAATGGACTGACTTTGTCCTATTTATTACAGGATAATTTTGATGAAAATTGAATCATGTCTGCCAATAATCCATTGGAAGTCGTTCCTGAAGGAGTAAATCCAGAAAATAATGCAATAGGAAACGCCCCACTCATCGACATTAGAATAAGAAACAATCAACAAAGCCCAATATTTCACATAAGAGATAGATTGTTCCACACGTTGTTCTTCAGAGCATCTATAGCTTACGCTGCTGCATTTCCACCAAACATCAGACGTTTTATCGAGTTTTTTATCTTGTTGCAAGCACTGTCTTCTTTTTTTATACTGATATATATACACATAGCGTTCTCTAGAACTTCCTCATGCCTCCATAATGTGAGGGACGTTTGGCCCAGGGACGGTATATTGAGGGTGGAAATCATGACAAATCCCTCCCCGGATTATAATATTGAACACAGTTACGCCAGGGAACAGAAATTGAAACAAGGCAAGGCAGACGAGATTCCCAGTGTCTTGGGACTGTTGACAATTGATAATTTTATCAATCTTGAGCCTTCTACAGCTGAGCAAGTTTCCCAAGAAACCGAACCACTGGACCAGTCCCTACTGGGTGAGTAAACCTCGGATGGACTACAAGAGCAGTTTTGAGGTTGAGGTTAACATTTCGCTACTAACAGTTGTTGCGGCATTCATATTAACCTATAATTGGATCGGTAAAAGTTATTTATTTCCTGAAACAAATCTTGAACGATCAAATTGGTTAAAATCAAACTGAAGTATCAGATATTTCAAGAGTACTTTTTATTGTACATTATGGATTTATGAAAATTATCAAATAACCGTTATGAAAATTGTACATTATTCTATTAACTTGTTTAACTGATTTGAATGGCACACTCATGGTGTTGTTTTCTTTTGAAGTTACAGGTTTTGGTTAGTTTTGATGATCACATTGGCCATGAAGAATAAATAATTCATTTAAAACTTCATTTAAATAGTGAATTGATAGATGTTGGCACTAATTAGATCTTGTTCAAGACATTCTTTTCAGCAGAAAATCCTGTATTTGTCCTGTTTCCCTTTTCTCTCGAAAGGGGTCTCCCTATTCTTCCATGTCATTCAAAATTAATACATGTTTTGATCTTAGACCATAGAAAGTCTGAGATTTCGATGGAATTTTTGACATGTACTTCATAAATATAATGGAGACATCTGTCAACTCTCTAAAAACATGACATAACCTATTTCGCACGAAAAATAGCGCCACGACCGTGAAACATTGCGGATAATTCCGGAACTTGGCCAAATACTAAAATCTAGACTGTCGATTCGATCTAATTTTTGGTCATGATTTTAGTAAGGAGTCGTTACATCAGGGTTTATATGCATCTCTGTTTTTTGCCACTTGTTGATTCTTTTCAGTGTTGATCTTGTTTGGCTACTAATTTTTTTCTTCTGTCTAGGATTCCACAATGTTAACCAATATCCAGCTTTAAGAAAAAAAGGACCACTGGTTAACGTTACAAAAGTATCGTCCAGTATTTGGGACAGATTGGACGAAGCCACGAATTTTTTCTTCCCCAGCAGTACTCAGCATGTTTCCGAATATGCGAACCTGTCAGGCTCCCAAACTGATCCGAAAAGTGACCAGTTTGAAAGTCCCGACAGAGACAAGGATAAAGAAGAATTCGAAGATATGGGTAACGTCTTTATCGCAAAGTTGGGGGAAAAACTTTGAAATAATGGATTTTTTTTTTCAGTTTGGCCAGATGATCACTACATAGTCGAGTACTCGATGGAGTACGGGTTCTTGAGGCTGAACCCGTCGACTAGGGCCAGATTGGGCATTCCGGTTTTGATAGTTACTTTGGATCCGTACAAGGATAAGTGTTTCGGGGATCCGTTCAGTAAGATGATACTGAAGGAATTTCTGGGGTACGATGACGTTCTGATGGCGTCGATCAAGGCTCTGGCCGAGCAGGAGAACAACAAGGGCTACATGAGGTAGGTCGCTTGTGCCACCTTTTGTTAGTACGATTGATTTGAAAATATGGGGATTCCAAATGCAATATCACAAATTTTCTCTCTTTCAATACTTAAAACATCTGTTTTTTTTTTCAGAAACGTGGTCACTGGGGAACACTACCGGTTCGTCAACATGTGGATGGCAAGGAGTGCCTACTTTGCAGCTTTCTTTATTATGATCATTTTCGTAAGTACCCTTTCAGATTGCTTTTTCTATCTAATGGGATTTGTCGTATTTTTTTTAAATTCATTTTGTCCTGGCCCTTAAACAGCAAAAGGCTGTTATCAGAGCCTACATTTACATTGATATCTCTCATAAATAAATAACAATAATCTATATCAGCTTTGTAAGAAAAAAACAAAACATTAGTTCTTCATATACAAAGATTTTACCGAAGTTTAAGACACTCTTTGAGGTCATGGCACATTTTTTTTTTTATTAACATTGCATGCTATTCCCACTTGAATAGAATTGAAAACATCCTCTTCATTTCATTCTTGTCCTCTTCCTGGATTTCCGAACAACTTTTTGGAAAACTCTGCGTTTTCCAAAAAAAATAAGCAACTTCTACATGCCTTACTCCTGCGGAGTCACTTTTTGAATCACCCTGTATTGTTTCTGGAATCTATTTCATATGAAACAGTATTGTGAACATTCATAGAATCTTGAAATGTGTGTGAAAAGTGCCAATTATCGACGGTAGGTAGCGTCGTATAGCTTGGAGTCAGGGTAAAGAGGTCGAGCCATAGAACTTATAAATGGTGTATTCACTGATTAGATTTTGTTTCGCCAAAATAGAAAAGTTTCGTTGTTTCCTCTTCAGGTGGCGCTGTTCCACAAAGCATGGCTGTTTTTTATCAGTTATTTCAAATATTTGAATTTATTCTGGTGAACGTGTTGTGTTAATAGTCGATAGTTCTTCCAAGCAATAATTTGTGTTTATATTCTTGACATTTTGATTCAGTTCTGAGGAAAATACTTTCATTACATAGAAATGTCATTCTGTGGTCATGTCATAATTGACCTTGGAAGATCAGCTGTTGATTAATCAATCAAATGGACAACGGAAAATACACTGAAATGACATTGCGGCGCCGCCACGAAACATTTCTAATATTTTCGATTTGGTCGAATGCCATTGCATTCAAAAATTGACGAATGCATACACCATCTTAATGGAATGCTATTAAAGCAGGAGTTTCATGTTACCATGGATACGACCTGTCACAAAGAACAGAAACACAGAATTTTTTGCCGAAATGCCAAATGAATCGGATTTTGACGATTAGTTTCAATCGTGATTTATCAATTTCCATCTTTCTTTTTACAAGCTTTTATTTAGTTTCACCTGTCCCGGTGTCTGTCTGTAATCAAATCTTGCAAGTTGAATATGACACACTTCTAATCGTCCGATTGATTTGAAATTTGGCAGGTGTACATAGTTCTGGTGACAATGCATCATGAAATATTTTTTATAGAAAAAAACAAAATGGCGGCTTCAAAATGGCGGATGAGTTTTGTAATTATCATCCGATTCCATTCAAAATTAGTATCTGGGGGTTTTTGGGTTCGACAATGATGATTCTTCCGTCAAAATTGAAAAATTCAAGATGGCGGCTACAATATGGCGGACGAGTTTTGTAATTATGATCAGATTCTGTTCAAAATTGGTATCTGGGGGTTTTCTGGGTAGGAAATTACGATTTTTCAAAATTGAGGAATTCAAGATGGCGGCTTCAAAATGGCGAATGAGTGTTGTTATTATAAAAGCTTGTTTAAAAAAATGATTTTTTTATTATAGCTTGTTAAATTAAAAGCTTTTATTTAGTTTCACCTGTCCCGGTGTCTGTCTGTAATCAAATCTTGCAAGTTGAATATGACACACTTCTAATCGTCCGATTGATTTGAAATTTGGCAGGTGTACATAATTCTGGTGACAATGCATCATGAAATATTTTTTATAGAAAAAAACAAAATGGCGGCTCCAAAATGGCGGATGAGTTTTGTAATTATCATCCGATTCCATTCAAAATTAGTATATGGGGGTTTTTGGGTTCGACAATGATGATTCTTCCGTCAAAATTGAAAAATTCAAGATGGCGGCTAAAATATGGCGGACGAGTTTTGTAATTATGATCCGATTCTATTCAAAATTGGTATCTGGGGGTTTTCTGGGTCGGAAATTACGATTTTTCAAAATTGAGGAATTCAAGATGGCGGCTTCAAAATGGCGGATGAATGTTGTTATTATAAAAGCTTTTTTAAAAATGATTTTTTTATTATAGCTTGTTTTAAAAGCTTTTATTTAGTTTCACTTGTCCCGGTGTCTGTCTGTAATCAAATCTTGCAAGTTGAATATGACACACTTCTAATTGTCCGATTGATTTGAAATTTGGCAGGTGTACATAATTTTGGTGACAATGCATCATGAAATATTTTTTATATAAAAAAACAAAATGGCGGCTCCAAAATGGCGGATGAGTTTTGTAATTATCATCCGATTCCATTCAAAATTAGTAACTGGGGGTTTTTGGGTTCGACAATGATGATTCTTCCGTCAAAATTGAAAAATTCAAGATGGCGGCTACAATATGGCGGACGAGTTTTGTAATTATGATCCGATTTTATTCAAAATTGGTAGATATCTAGGGGTTTTCTGGGTCGGAAATTACGATTTTTCCATATTGGGGAATTCAAGATGGCGGATGAGTGTTGTTATTATAAAAGCTTGTCTTAAAAAATGATTTTTTTATTATAGCTTGTTTTCAAATGTTCTCCAATTGCTGTTCGTGTAAAAAATAAATTTGCGGAAATTATTTACTGGGTTCGTTATTTCGTTCCCGGAGTAGAGCGAGAGAATACGGATACAAACGGATATACAATCACGTGACTTCGGAGCGCAGAGTAGAGAGGAAAGTGTCAACTTGGTGTCAACAGACTGAATTATCGAACGCCAACGGAGCAAGCGAATAGAAAGGAGCTGACGGATATGTTTATACCGAACGCGCCGATTGAAGCCAACATTGCCCATAAATAGTAATTGACATACAATTTCTGTGTTTCTGTTCTGTGTGACAGCTCGTATCTATAGAAATCTCGTTCGATGCTGCTATAAGTTCTATGGGTGGAGCGCATAATTCCTCAAGCTTAGGAAATTCGGCAAAGTCACAGAAACACGAAGGATTTTCGCCGCAATCAAAATCACTCTCGGCAACAACCCGACAACGTCGCTCTCATCCTCGGGATTACGCGGAGCGTTAACTCGCGTCACCCGATAGGTGACATAATTACGTCGTAGTAGGCCACTGGGAGTCAGTTAACCTCTAACGACTCCGGAAATGATTTATTCGGGACCGGAAATACGATCGCCCTGATTAACATCCAACACCTCTTCCCTCCTCCTCCAGCCTCCTCGCCCGCCGCCGATTCCCTTTCCGCCGCTTATTTTTATCCCCCGAACCCCCCCTTTCAAGGAGGATTACTTTAATTAACTCTCCCGAGATGTCCCTTTTTTTTCCAGCCGCCACCGTGCTTACCTCTTTCTTTTTTACGCCGGGATCGGGGGAAGCGTCCCTTTGATCACTGCCGGAAGGAAGTCGCGAAATTAAAAACTAATGAAAAATATTTCCTCGGACTTTTTTTTTTCTCTTCGGGAAATTGAGTGTCACGACGGATTTGTCCAAACAAGTATTTTTAAGGGTATGCGGATTGTTTGGGATATTGCCGGACTTATAATTTTTTTTTTCGCTCCAGCTTCGCGTTCATTTCTTTGTGGAAGGGGTGGGATA
The DNA here is from genome assembly GCA_910592335.1 of Adalia bipunctata. NCBI lineage: Eukaryota > Metazoa > Arthropoda > Insecta > Coleoptera > Coccinellidae > Adalia > Adalia bipunctata. The sequence goes on along the minus strand of OU342949.1, from coordinate 73,409,337 downwards.
TTCGGAAGGTGGATATGCACCAGTCACTTCGATGAGAAATTGGAAAATATAAGTTGAGAAAAAAGACGGCTTTGAAGGATTATCAAATTATTTTTGCCTCTGCATTGGCACTACTGTCCACTATCACTCTCTCAGACCATAGAGACATGTACACCAGGAATCATCGAGTGTTCATTTCATGTCTCTATGGTATTTGATCATTGATATTTTTCTATGGTCTTTATCAAAGCCGTCTTTATATCTACGAGCCATAAATTAGGTCAATAAGGTATCACTGATTGTGGGGGTCTAGTAAACTGGTTCAGTTTATTCGCTGATAGATTTTCATCAGAATCGACGTAACTATTCTCTTCGCTAAAATTAATGCTGTCTTCGAGAATTAAATGTATTCTCACACTGCGCCGAAAGAAAATACGTCATTGCCATATAGTACTTCATGGCTTGAATGAAGACGATGGAACCATATAGACATCCTTGGGCGTACATAGAAATAGTGATAGAGATATGTCATCTCTATGGTTTCGCGACGCGAATTTTCGCCTTGCCATTCTCTGATTCGGTGGTTGAAAAGTTCACTTCCGAAAACGCGCACGAGGTCTTCTGGTTCCGAATCTAAATCGTCACGTTTCCCCGTCATCGGCGGCAAATAACTTTCCGGAGCAACCGAGGCATGGAAAATGAACCCCTCGGATTGTGCATCGGAGCGTGAGGCTCGCGCTAGGCCTCAGCGTCGGCCACGTGAGCAGCGTGACCAAATATTATTTTCGAAATCTACCAAACGTTCAGCAGAAATCTACTTTTTTCTACCAAAGTCAATTACACAAATCTACCAAAAATCTACCGCCAACTCTTCGCGCTTTCTTTTGCATTGAAAGCAGGAAACTGCAATGTTTTGTGAGAGCTATCGAATCATGAATGCGATATTGATCGCATTCATACATTTTGCAATTAAAAAAACTTTATATATGTACTTATATATAATATAATAAATAGAACATAAAAACAACAACTGAACCAAATAACATATGTGCTTAAAATATCCTAACAAAATAAAAAACACATTAACATTATAGTTATATTATTCCTTCACATTTTCTTCCGTTGCAATGTTTTCATATAACGTTTTAGTGGAAGACATCAATTTAAACATTCTTTTGCTAGGTTCAAAATCGCAACATATTCCGCATTCTTTCAGACCTTCTTTTGCATATACAATTGACGAAACATTTTTATTCGAAAATCTATTTCTATCCTTAGTTTTTATTCTATTGATCGTTCACGACAACTGAAAGTCGAAAGTCTGACAACTCAACTCGGCTGTTTCAACTCTCGATGGGGGAAACACAGGATTAAAGAAATACCCCAGTCTCAATCAGTGCCAACCGATCTGAACGATTCATGCTGTTTTCTTGTCTAATTCATGCCATTATAAGTAGGTTGAGCCACTTCAGAACTCAAGCAGGAGTGTTCTACCGCTTTTGAACCTGAATGTAAAATTCTACCACGAAAGTTGAAAAATCTACCAAAATCTACTGCTCAATTTCTTCCTACCAACAATATCGAAATTTCAACCAAAATCTACCAAAAGAGTAGATTTCTACCAAAATTGGTCACGCTGCACGTGAGTCCGAAAGGCACGAGGCGTAGTCGTTTTCGCAATAATTCTTCCTGAACCTGCCGATGGCACATGTCGGATCGGGGGATTCACCGTGTTGCGACGACACCGCAACGATTCGGATGATACGAATAAATTAGATTCATCGATCTGTGGGGTTGATGAGGACCCGGTTGACGCCGGATATTTATTCTTTCCAGTTGCGGATCTCAAACGAACATCGAACCACGTAATGATACTATACTCGGACATTATTGCGTCTGACCATTGCTGCACTGACCCGCAAATCTAAGCTGCACCTTAAATTTTAAAGTCACTTTCTGCAGCGAATTCGTTGATTCCATTTAGACATAATTTATCTCTATGGTTCGAATCTTATGTCCAGTCACAGCCGTCTTCGAATCAAGCCATGATCTAAAATTTGGCAACGCCGTATTTCATTTTTCAATCTTAATACTTTTTAAATCATCAAACGGCGTCAGTTTTCCGGTTAATTTTATCGATGAGAATGTCATCTGATGTAGATTCTGTAACTTCGAAGGGAAATAACGTAATATCGAAAAATTGAGCGTGAAAATCACCTTGAAGGATCATGTCGCATCGTAAAAAACAAATCGCCGTTCTTATCGGCCCCAAATATCCGTTTTTACCGCCCCCTAAACGCGACCGTGTTTACACACGGTCGCGATAAGATCGACACCCGCCGACCCCGCTCTCGGTCGCGGGACCGTAAAAAAGCGCCCACCTGTGGTTCCCGAAGCCGAAACGCGAACCCGACTGCAAAGGGCGCCCCCGCGCGTAATTTGAATATTTACAGCCGTTAGCGAGTCGTGAGAATTCATTAAGGGCCGTTTCTCTATCGACTGTAAAATTTTACGGTTCACTTTTTGACGATAATATAATTAGGAAGTTGGCGGCGCGCGGAGGGGGACGGTTGCGATAGAACTGCTACAAATTAACATAACGCGAAATTGGGCGTAGAAAGGGCCATTATCCAGGGGACGTAGAACTTTATGGAGCAGTCACGAATTAACCTAACAGTTAGGCGAGTTTTTCTCGTCGTCTTACCGGGGCGAATTTACTCGACTGCTGCGAATCCGACGAAGTTTGACAGTGGGGGAATTTTTAACGCTTTCGGCTCCTCGGGAGGTTAATTTGATGATATCGGTGGAAAAAAGTGTCGGCTACGGATTCGTTCGATATAAAATTCTAGCGAATTACGCAAAAACAATCCCAGTGTTTCTGTAGTAGTTTCTGAATCTGTCAATTGTCTTTGACATATGTCAATTTTTTTGACAGCTGTCAATTGTCTTTGACATATGTCAATTTTTCTTTGACAACTGTTCATTTTTTTCAATTGTTTTCTCGAACTGGCGAATGCGAATCTACCTACAAGGGGGTTCAGCTTACAAGGTGTCGTGTGCTGTGAAAAAATGTGGGAGGCGTCTTCGATAATATCGATCGAATGAAGTGTCGGCGCTTAAAGAATGAAAGGACTCCCCGTAGCGTTGTAATCCCGAATGAACGTCATCATTATTCAATCTGAACTCTACCCGGGGGACGTTCATTATCGTCGCATTCCCCGAATGACATTCATGGGACTTCCGACACCGACGGACGTGTGGCGTCAATTCGTCCGTCAAACACGAAGTCTTATGGTCTGAATGGTCTCATCCGTTCGTTTAAGCCCAAATTTTCTCATGTTACAGAAATAATGAGATTTTTTATATAATTCCCACCGCAGATTCCCGACGAAACGATCGGAAATATCGAAACGATCGAAGGACGGCGGAAAAATTTCTCCTTCCAATCCATCATCGGATCGGAGTGTTTTCGATACGGAAAATAAAATCGCACACCCGGTCGGACGCGGGCCTAATTAATTTGAGGGGGCGAAAAATACGCCGTCCTTCGTATCTGATTGATTGGTAAAACAACATGTTGACGTAACCTGAGCGATTGTATCGGAGAGTTCGTTATTTTCGATAGCTGAGCATATCGCATGCAAATTTATCCCCGTCGATAAGTTTGCCGTCATTTATTTGACGTCGCGAGCCCTCTTTAATGGAATGAGCACGGTCGGAAGGCAAACAAGGACTGGCACACCGCGGAGGATAACAGGGACGTCCCTTTGAAACTTTCCGGGAATATAGAACGAGAAAAAACCGGCGTTGGAAATTCTGCTCACGATTTATGGCAAATATCGAGAAGAATAGTTACGTTCTATGGTCTCGGCCAGCCTTTCGAAATGAATCTGTCATTTTATCCACCCCATAGAAATTATAGTGAGGTCTATGGTTAACGCTCAAAGTGAAAACTGAATAGAATATTCTATGCATCTGTCTTGTTACTAACGAAAGAAAATCAATACTCCTCTATGATTTACGTCTGACAGTGACAACTAGAAGCATAGATAGATAGATCTATGCTCCTAGGAGTCCAAGGTGACAATTTCTGTGAATAATTTCAAATCGCCAGTTTGAAGATTGAATATTTTTTTAAGAAGCTGTGAAAAATGTCGAATTTTATGTGCGACGAAATGTGCGAAGAGCATTTTCGCTGCACTCAGCATGATTGCAGATCTGGACCCGGTCTAGACCTGCATATTTCATGCGTCGTGCTAGCAATTGGTTGTTGAACGTGTGGTTTGTTTTCAGACGGTGTCCGTGTCCATGCTGCTGCGATATTCCCATCATCAGATATTCGTGTTCATAGGTGAGTCCTTTGATTTATCCTTTAAACACGTTCTGCGGACATTTCACTTATAAACGGTCCGTCGGACGTCCTAGGGAGGCTTCCAGCTCCGATGAGCGCTCCGTTGTGTTATTTGCTCTGTGGTGCTCTCCCGAGCATTGGACGATTTTTTTTTAATCTAGGTGAATCGTTGAATTGTGAATAATTTTGAGTAGGTTCGTTTCTACGAGCTTTTATTGAATTTGCAATGTTCAAAATATGATCAAAAAGTGCCAGGGAGTGAATTATAATTTTAATGAACCTCTGTTGACAGAACCGGGTCGTACTCGTATTCTATGATGGTCGTACTTTTCGGCGACGTTGCCACAGCGGTGTAAAACCGGCAGATTCCCTGAAATCTACTTACGTCTTCGAGAACCTCTCTTATCGATTCGTCCTCGTTCCGCCCGCGACCCCCTATTATTCATCCACGCCGAGCGTACGGACGTGGCGGTTGACTCTTCAGTCTTTCGCATGGCTCGTCCGGATTACCGCCATCAATCATCTGTGCAACAATTTATGCCCGACCCGTCTTGACGCCGTTTGTGTGTTCTTCTTTTGAGCGTCGACGGAACCCGCGATAGCGCCGCATTATGTCCGCGTTAGTTCCGGGGGACGAGCAGGGCTCCCGAGAAACCTCGGCAGATGCTGGAAGATCGACCCACTGGGAGCGATAAGAAACATCGAGGGGGTGCGCTTTGTTTCTTAGAGTACACTGCTGTAATGGAATTTGGGTTCAATATAGAGCAGTTATTCCTCCTTGAAAAAAACTTGACTAGATGGGTCTCCGCTAGTAAGAGTGGGAGAAAAAAAATTGAATCTGGAAAAAAAAAACTTTCTATGATTAATTTGACAAACTTTGAAAATTCGTAATTGGATCTGTGTGCCTGCTACTGAAATGTCATCTATCAAATGTCAAATGTCATATGTCAACTGTCATCTGTCAAATGTCAACTGTCAACTGTCAAATGTTATATGTCAACTGTCATCTGTCACGCTAGAGGCCATTGGCCGAAAGAAATTCTTGTTATTTTCATGACAACATCGCTCATATTCATACTTCAGTTTTAAAAGAGATGGGGAGATCCTTTCGCTCAACACACAACAGACCGTTCCTGTTTAAAGTAGAGTTGTTGAATTAAAGAGAAGTTTCTGAGACAGCACTAGATTATTCAAATTTTTCGTGTATTTTTCATTATACCAAAAATGGTTAGTAAGTAATCCTAAGTGTGAAGTTTGTGGAAAAGATAAGAATTCTAGTGCAAATTTATCGTTCCATAGGTTGTTATCAAGCAGTTGTTTATGATTCAGTGGCGTAGAAACTGTAAATAAGGAAGTTGTCAAACGTGCACGTAACCAATAAAGAAGCGGTAATCGGTCATCGATACGGTCCAACATAGCAGTAGGTCTGTAAAACGCATACCTAATACCGAAGTATCGCCGGCGGCAATCTCGGCCCCCCCAGTCTCCCTAATGAAATCGAATGGAGCAAACGAACGGAGAAGGGGGGAAGCCCGAAGGGCGGAAAGAGTAACGTGTCGCTCCCCGGGGCGAATGAGCGAAATCTGGCTATTTTTCTTTATTTCATCGGATGTAAATACGGAAAGACCCGTCGGTCTTGCCGTGCGCGTCCGCGCCCCTGATTTATATCCAGAGATATCCGGAACGCGTCCCCGGATTCGGAGGGATCATCCCGGAGGTTCGGTAAGAAATGACGTTATGTAAAATTCGGCCGCGGGTCCGTCTGCTGCCGAATTGAAAATGGGGAAAAATAACTACAACGCCTCGGCAATCTTTGAATAAACGAGGAAAAAAAGGAGGCAGTTAAGTTTTACGTAAGATGAAGAATACTGCGAAATGAAGGAATAAAAGAAAAACCAGAAACGAGATGAACAAACAAGAACACAGAAAGATTAAGTAGGTACAAGGTTATGAAATAATAAATGAATTATGTAGTAGAAACAACGGGAAATTCAGAATTCAATGGAAACATTTGTGCTAGATGTTATATTCCATAAATAATGATATAAAGGGTGAGTCTTTGACTTGTACATATATTATAACTGAAGATTCTTGAGGTCAAAAGAAACATTTTTTTCATTTTCCATTTTTCCGAGTTGAAAAGATATAGCCATTTGAAAAAAAATTGGCTGACTACGCCTCTGAAATGATCTTCTGAAATTGATGCGAAGTTCATATTTCTCGATTGAAATTGAGTTTATACAGTTAGGGAATACTCAAGTACTAACCTTATTGGAATAAAAATGTTGCAAACACGATAATTTCAACAAAAACAGTTAGTTTCATCGGATTATATCTGCAACTTAAAAGCCACATTCATCCCACCAAAATGAGTTCCTTTTTCGATTTTTCTGCAGATTAGTTTGTAAACACTAATAACTTGTTCATATTTTCCTCCAAATTCCCAAACAATCTCATGAAAAAAGACTTTTCATTCAGATCATCAGAATTTATTATTAAACACCTAACCTAATCTACTTTGTATCCATTCTGTGAATGTTTGCACAGAAATTTCAAGAAGATGTTGTCAGCTTGCTGATGTTTTCATTGAGGTTGAGGGTTTGTTACGAAACATAGTATAAATCACGATACACTTGTGTTTGTGTACCGTGATATAAATATCTATGAATGCTGCCGTTTCCAGCATAAATCGACGCCAAATTTTACCACTCATACGTAGAGCGAGAACCGAAAGATTGGTTATGTGGAGGCCAACTATAAACAATAACAAACCAGAGTCTCTGAACAAACTGTAAACATTATGTGAAGTTCTAAATACATTCAGTGAATTATTGTTTTAATGTGATTATTATGTGAATTGAAATAATATAATCTTAACCGTGTCGAGTTTATAAAATTCCAAGAGGATATTGTTTAGATAGAAACATCGACACAGATTATAAAGCATCATTTTATATATCATTAATTTCAATTTAATAAGTAGTTTGTATCAAGATTCATCATTCATATCCGAATTTTGTATTTCATCGACATTTAACTTCAATATGGACCGGTAACTATGAATTTTCAATAGAAACTGTGCGTGTTAAATCCTCCTTGGTGTTCAATTTTATCTCCCACATTTGTGGGATTTTATTATTAAAATATCTCGACAAAGTTGATAAATACTGTGACAACATTGTAAACTCGTTTGAAGACCAGAGGAGGAATAATATTCGAATGTTTAATTTCAGAGGCGCATTCAGATTATTCTTGAAATCAATGATTTTTTCGTCAAATTTCTCCGGGTAAAATTGGAAATAACTCGAAAACGACGAGTTTTATTGAAAAAAAAAAGAATACTTTTAGTTTCTTAAATGATTGATTCTTTCGAAAATATGAACCGTTCATCTTTTTAAAGTGGTTTTATGGTGTTTTAGCGTGTATTGATGAGTCGACTACCCTGTAACTTTTATACTAGTAAAGATATTGAATAGGTTTCGATTGAGGAATATGTACCATGAATAGAGTAAAAACTCATCCAAAATTTAATTTATTCGAAATAATGGTTCCTAAGATATAAACAGAAAAGTTTTTTTTTCATGGATTCTCGACACCCTGTATCTCCCAAACCAAACCGAATTTTGAAAAACGGTATAGGAAAAAAGTGTTTCGTTTGATGAGAGGAATCTACAGTTAAAATATATGTACAAGTCAAAGACTCAACCTGTATTCTTCTTTCACTTTTATAAAGTATCCCGGTTGACCAAGATTTAGGTTTATCAATTTCCTTACCTAAAACTGACGCAGGTTGGTACTCGTGAAATGTCAAATAATTCTGAGAGACGTTGCCAATTTCCATTTACTCTTTTTTAACTTTGTAAAAGTATAAATGTATAAAGTGAATGGAGTACAGGAAGCATAATGAAAGACACAACTTATAGTAAGTGCGATAATATTCAAGATTCGATATTTTCCTGTTTCAATAACGAGAAGGGGAGGCTTCAAATATCGTTGCGCGGTTTTTAACGAAAATAATGAACAGGTCGATTTCGATGATACTCGAACGAAGTACCGCAATTCGCTCGTAACGCAAATTCGGTATTCAAATATCCCTCCCACTTGGATTCACTCCCGAATAATTACGTGAAATTTCGGATTAAATCCGGGATGGGAATTCATGACGGAGTAATGATACGTACGTATGTACGTAAAATAATATTTCATCGAGAACTAGATAAAAAAATGGTTCATGAGGGAAATCAGATATTCATACGCGTAGTGTCCGGGGTGATTTATGTTATCTACCGGTCGTATACGATTGCTTTTTTGTCGTTTGTTTTCTCTAGTATCCTGATCGATATACGAACGAAAGAAAGAGGAACGAAGGCTCATTTCGCTGTTTAAAATCTAAACTTTGAAAGATAGTGACTTGAATTAATTTTCAACGCATTCAGCTTCCTCGAAATCCTGCGTTTT